>CABEGB010000881.1:0-712214 GCA_901521435.1 Crematogaster levior | reverse complement strand
CATTGCGAAAAGACTCGATTATTTTTCCTTGGTGTAGGCGTGAGCAAAATTAAATTTATCTTCATCAGAAATCACAAGAATCTTCTTCATCAATTATCAAAGTGCATAAACGTAGATCTTTTTTTTTAAATCTATGGAACTACTTTGGCTAAAAATATCTTGAATACTACTTGAAAGTTAAAAGTGAAATTTATCTGTGATTAAGAAATCTTGAAATATTTCATATAATCTTTTAAATATATAAATGTATAATAATTATACCTCAAGTATGTTTTTTATTTATAATTAAAATTTATAATATTTATGATTTTTTTTTAATAATAAATATTATTATGTGGAAGTAATCCATCAATTTTACCTTTCCTTACATATCATATTTTTTGTTTTCAAAAACATAAATCTGCATAATACTAATTTATATTAATTTATAAAATTTCGACATAACTTGTCTGACATAATTATTCAGAAAAAAAAAAATACATGACTTAAAAAATATAAGAGCAAAATCTGTCATAAATCTGTAAAAGTTCCTTGCATGCATAAAATAATTTTCACTTGGAATTTAAAAATGTCTAAAAAAATCAGATATTTAAATTAACCAACTTGCCTCCGCAAAGAACAACATATGGGAAAGTTTGCGTCTGCATCACTGTAATAAGTTCAACTGATTGAATTTCTTTTGTGCATTTCTTGAAAATCTTTGGCTAAAATTTTCAACTAAAGGAAACTGTAAAATCTTAAAAAAAAAAATCTTAAATAAGATTTTTTATTTCGGTTTAAATTTGTCAAAATCAGTTTATCATAATTTTCCAATTACAGTTTTAAATTATCATTTTAATATTATCTTGGTTAATTTTACTGATAAAAACCGATTTTTAATCAGAATTATATTGCATAAATCTCCTTATCTTTCAGTATTCCTTCGACTTAATTTTTCAATCGAAGCTATATTTCGTATCTTTTTTTTGATTATCTTTCAAAACATTTATCAAATAGATAAAATCACTGTTTAAAGAATATTTTTCACATTTCTTTTCTTCAAGTCAACAATTTGGTTTAATCACCAATTTATATATAAGTAAATATCTTAAAATTAAGTATTAATTATAATAGTAATAACATTTTCGCTTACTTCTTCAGTATTCTTTGCATCTATTTTTCATTAACTTCGTTTTTATCTGAAATACACATATACACACATACGTTGTTTACAAACATTATATAATAAAATTTAAAAAGGTTTAAAATCCTTTACTTTCTATATCTTTATTTCCTATCGTCAATTTTTTGTTATCTATTTGGATATATGTTTATTTATGTAATTTATATTAATCTTTTCCGATAAATCTTCCGTTCTTACGATCATCCTCGAGCATTTCGTTAGATCGTCCTTTTGTCAATCATCGTCCGCGTCATACGATCTTGAGGAGACGGTACGCGCGCGGGTACCAGCGCGGATGCTGCAGACGATCCGTCGAAAAGTGAAGAACCTCACTTTCCTCCCGCAAACGCGATAGATATGCCGCGGCAGATGCCAGCAGATAAAATCGCGAAGTCGGCAAAGCCAGCGGCGCGCGATCGTCATCCTCTCCTCCTCACCAACAACGCTGTTATGCAATTCGCCGGGAGATGTTACCTCAGCATTTGCGCAGAAGCTGCCGACGCGCACCAAGCGCGAAATCGTTAATAGGAGAGGATGAACGTTCGGAAATTAAATTCACGTCGCGTTACCGAAGAAAAAAGTCGCGAAATATGCCTGCACAAGAGAGCAAGCCAATATTTCGTGGGTCTTACAAAAGTGATTAAGATTTATTATCCCGTTAATTCTTATTAATATATTCCATAAAATGTTGGAAGGAAAGAATAACATTGTATTTCAGAAAATACATTAGACGACGTATGCGATATAACTATACAATAAAAAGAAAAGTAATAAAACAAGATAAGAAACAAAGTAATAAGAAAATATAAATACAAGAGTACAACTTTATATACACACATACAAAGGAAAAAAAAGTTTAATATCCATAATAAATAAAGATTGATCCATACTCCATAAATAAAGATTGATAGCCATATAAAAAAGTAGTTTCGTAAATGCATTGAGTGATTTACCATCGAGGTAAACAACTTATTAATCAGTTTTTGACTCAAGTTTCTTCATGGCGCCTTCACCTCAATTATATTATATATTAAACATCCCGTTCTATTATCGGAACTCGATCGCTACGAGAAAGCCTCTTCGACCTTCAACAAGATTCCTATGAGAGGAGGATAATATGTGAGACAGGAAGAAATAAAAGAAGGAGCTGCGACCACGTATAAGGGGATCCTGTGGAAGGACGACGGGTCTTGCCCAAAAAAAGGAGTGAGGCCGGATGGGGCCGAATATTAATCGCGTCGAGACACACGCATCTTTGGCACGTTGAACACGTAATGCCGATCAGTATACCGCAATAATGCACTGAATGCGACGCAACATTACCGTTATCCGGCGAGGGTTCGCCTTTTTTGTCGTCTCGGGACATTTCCTTCCCGTCGACGTCAATCTTAAAAATGTGCCTCGCATTTTATTCGAAACACACGTGTCGCGCAGCGTTTCTTCCTCTTCTAGAAACTCTCACACGTGTTTTTATATTCTGCGTTTTTTTTTAAATTAAATTGAAAATTAAAAGAATAAATGAATAAATTCAACCCAACAGAAAAATTAAAAAGTCTAGTAGAGTGAGTAGTTAACCGGTACAGAATGCAATAGAAATTTACGCGGAGATAATAATATTTGTTATTGCTCTACCGACGCCATCGCGAAAAATACGGAAGAAATTCGATTTAATGTTGAAATGCGCTCCGACATGAAAATATCTTCCGAGCTGAGGCGAGGCAACTGGTGGTCGTTAACTTGGAATATAATACTGACTACGATCCGTATAGGACGTGAAAGTTATCACCGGTGCCGCGAAAACTCGCTCAGACTCGCTGGAAATCAAATCGCTTTTACCGGAAGTACCCACGATGATAACGCGTATGAGAAGTGTACGGAATGCGCATACGGTAAATGCGTGGCATGTTATCGGCACTTTTTGGCCAACTGGCTATCAAGTCAAATTTTTCAAGCGGTAAGAAGGATAATAAGAAAGATATTACGCAATGATAAATAATCTGATGATAATTGAGCTTTGTCGGTAAATTAAAATTTAAATATACTTGTATGTTCAATATATGTTACTATTATTTTTTATATATTTGTTATATCATACATATATAAAAATATGATATTGATTTATGTTGTTTCTTTCAATATAATGTTTATTTCATTGTCATATATTCTATTATCACCATAATACTTTTCCAACTATTGCATTTTATCAAAACACAAATGTTGGATTAGTCATTTTAGCGACAGAAACATGCAACAATCACGTGTACAATATGTATCCATTACTTATTTTTTTCGATTTGATAGCTAGTAGTAGTAACCATTTATTGGATGTGCTTATAAATCTCGCGCATGTTCGTTACCTCACTCGGGCAAACGACGGTGGCGATGCGATTTTATTCGAGAAACTGGATTAAACGGAGCGAGAAAGTTCCGTTGTCGTCGTCGTCGTTGAAAGTGTCCTGCATTAACATGTATGCCTACCTTGGATCGAAATCGTCCTTGGTCTCAACAAGAAATATGTGGATCGATCGTTTTAAAGGAACCTCGAAAGAATACTTCAATTGAGACCGTCAATTTAGAATTATATTTATTTAGAAATACAATGTCCAGTAAAGAACATAAAGAGTAAGAATCTAAATATTCACGTAATAAAATCCGATAAAAGAAATATAATATTATCATTGTATGATTTATAGTTTCTTTTTATAATTAGCGTAAAATCATCGCAGACTGAAACATTTTTCTTTAGATAAAATCTCTTCTAATCGAGTCCATACAAATTTTGTAATTGTAATGTTATTTTTCACATTCTTTTTTTTTAATTCTTTCCTTTCGATCTTAAGACTTTCCTATCTGACGAAATAACTCGTCCACTGTCGCGGGAAATGGCGAAATGCATTGCAAAACCTGTGCAACTTTCTTACGTGACAATCGTAACAGTCATTGAAAATGTAAACGGATAGTGAGTGAGTACAGAGTGATCCGATTGATTAATACATGACTTTTTGCAATATTGCAAAAACTAGTTTTCAAAGTTCTAAGTTGAAAAGCTCTAAAAAAAAGCAATTTTGTATAAATCCAGGAAACATAAATCTTAGAAAATATATCATTTATATAAATTTTTTTCCTTCTTCTTTCTTCTTTCTTCCTAGGCCTATATTCTTTAATAACTTCCTCGGTTCGTTCGGTTCTCTCTTTAATAAGATATTATTCCATATTTTCCGTGGACTATCAATACTTCTTTTGGTTGACAATTTATCTCTAGCAATTTTCACAACTCTTTCCTCTTCTATCCTGCTTATATGTTTGTTCCATTCCACACTGTTGTACACTTGTAAAGATTTGTTGTAAATATCTTTGATATTGCATTCTTTTTTTATTTTCACTTCTTTCTCCAACAAAGTTTTTGAGATTTTCCGTAGAATTTTCATTTCCGTTTTAAAATAGTTTAGATGTATATCGAATCGTATCTCTTCCGTGTAAGCAGTATTGGTCTGAATGTTAATTTATATTTTTTATCTTGATCTTTTTGTTTGTTCTGTTAAATAGTATCGTTGAAACAGCTGTCCTATTTGCCTTAATCATTTATTCTCTGACTTCTTTTTCTATATTTCTGCAGCTGAACAGCCTATATCTAGTATTTGAAAGTATTTCTTGTTAAATGATTTTGCCATTTACTTCCAGATCGTTGCATTTTCGATGTTTATTTTTACCCCTTTTTCCAATTCTGATTTACGTCGTCCTAGCACTATTCTTTTCGATTTCCTTTATTAACCGGTAGAATTGTTTGGTTAATTCTAGATCGACCCAATATTGAATTTTTGTTCACTTAATGTAAACTGATATTTTTGGAGTATGGTTGCATTCTCAATCTAATCTTGGTTAATTTATGGTCGCTATGTTAACAGAATTCAGAATTCTAACACTAATGAATGTATGTTCTGTTGCTGATGTAATCTATAATAAAAATTTTATATAAATAATAAATCTATTCTCTAAAATCTAGTCTGAAATTTCAATTATATCTTCAACAAAATCTTAATTACATTATGAGTTATTCGTATCTATTGTTACCAAAAAGATCATAATCAGTAAACATAGAAAACTTAATCAATCCTGTTAGTTTCTAAATGACGTAAGTACATTTTTACGGTTCAGGAAATAAAAACTCTAAATGAGAGCCTACTGAAAATTTCTAGCATTTAAAAGTAAAATGTGTATTTATACAATATTTTCTATTTTAAAAACTTATAAACATATTAATAATCATAAACAATTTTACAAAATAACACACAATAAAACAAATTAATTATGTGAAATTATTAATCAAGAAATATATTTTAAGATATAATCAAAAAACACGTTGCATCAATCAAACAATATAGGAATTATTTAGAAATAAAGAAAGACAACTGTATAGTAGGTCATTTAGATGTGTCATTTAGATTCTGATGGATCTTAATTGAACATTTTATTGCAATCGTACTAAGATACCGTTAAAAAGTTTTTTTTTTGTGTAAACTCCTTAATAATTAAATTCGTATAAAAGAATCGTGAATTAAATTTGCAGCGCTTTTTTCATAGAATATATATATAAACAGTTATCTCACATAATCCGTTTTTGTAATTAATTATTTGACTTTGAATAGCTATCTTTTTTTTTTTTTTTTTTTTTAATGCTCATTAATACCTTATTATATAATGCTCATTAATGCCTAAAAATGGAACATGTGATATTTTATCAATTTGTGAAGAAAATATACCGTATCTATAGGTTATGTGTATACAATTTTAAATTTTAATTTTTAATTACAACGAAAATTAAAAGAGAGGAATTTAAGAAGAATAATGTTTATTTAGAAAAGGAAAACTAGATTTAAACAAGAAGGTGGAATTAAGCAAAAAGGAGAGTTGAATGTAGGTAAATTTCTACTTTCGTGCACGCGATGTTAATGTAAATTCCAAACTTTTACTCCTGTCTTGGCGAGAATAATTATACACAATTGTGACGAAAACACGCACATGATTTTGATCAAAGAGATTTATATATAAATTTTCACTTATACTTATTGTTGTTTAATCACTAATATTTAAAATGTAATAAATTATTATAATTTGTAATTGGCTTATATTCACCAATCCTATAACATTATAATTCTAATAAATACTTATAATAAGTTTGTAGAAGAATTAATATTTTTCAACAAGTATGGAATCTAGAGAAATGTTTCAATAGATCAATCTTCTCCCTTAAATCCTCAATATTTGTTCAAAGTATAAGATATTAACTCTCATCACAAGAACTGTCATCACTTCTAAAAAAACACTGTATTAACTATGTAAGTTACATATCAATGAGGTAATGTCCGGAGTTGAATTAAGAGAACATAATCAGACGACTGTCTGTTTATCTTCTTATAACGGATATGCCGCGCTGCCTCGGAAGAGATCCGAGATCCCGAAGAGGGTGGTGTCTCGGCGGGATGACTCACGACGCACGACCTTCGTCTCTACCCCGTTATTTTGTATCGCGCCGCAGACTGCCGTGACCTTACGATTATTATTGCAGCTACGTATCACAGCCGCATATGTATAATTATTATTATAGCCACGAGCCGACCGGTATTCTGCAAATCGCGCGACCATGGCCGGCCGGCATACGCCAACTGCATACGAAAGCAGTTCAACGAATTTTATCGATATGCAAACACGTCTGCCACCGTCTTCATGTAAAATAATTAATGTATAGTTTTTATAGAAATATTGCTTGTACATAGAAATAAAAATTCTCTGCTGCTTCGTTTCTATGAGTAACGATATAGATCTCGTAATCTGTCGAAAAATTCTCCAGAGGTTTTGGAGCGTTAATTCTCCAAAGGTTTCTGAAACATTAATATAAATATTAATAATGTGCTGAGATTTTTCAAGATAAAACTTGATTTTTCTTTCAAGAAATAAAAATTTGCTTAATCGTAACACAACATTTTATGACTGCGGAACAAGTGAAAACTTTTCGACTTCACCTTCCTTTTGCCTATATCTCAAAGAATGAGCATGGTATTTGAGTGGTATACTCTTTCTCTCGCTTTCAGTGCGAAATTTCGATATTTATGGGAGGAATAAAGCTCGCAAAGCGTTATTCTTCGACATATTCGGCGCGAAAACTAGCTGGCTCTGAAAACTGGTCGCGAATACGAAAAAGAAAGAAATATGCTTGTAGACATTAAGAATCGAAAGTTATTTTAACAATTTGAGGATTCGCCAGCGAAAGGATGGAGGAGATGTCGTGAGACAAACGACATTTCCAAGAGAAGGAAAAGGAGAATTTATTTCTGTAACAGATTCAATATTGCAGCTAGGACGTAAAATGAAAAAAAACTCTATAAGTCACGGTTCTCTGAAATTTCATTTTAAGAATAAAATAAATATATATGTGCGCATATGTGTGTGTGTATTTTATAGTTCTTTCACTCTTTTATTTAACTCGAACTTTTAAAAGTCTGTTCTCCTAGAGATACCGTTATCACTATCACGCTCTTTTTATGCGGTAATTTCTTTCATTCAGGAATTTGAAGATAGCTGAGGCTGTGACAAGAATGGAAATCGAATATTCAGTGGTATTTTGTTTCATAAATCTATCTTATAGCACAGAGAAGGAGGAAAAGAGTGAAAGATAGGGAGACGAACCAGGAGAGAGGGATAGTATGGAGGAAAGAAAGACAGAAAAGTGAGAAACGGGAGAAAGAGAAAGAGAGAGAGAGAGAGAGAAGACAGAAATACAAGAAAAGTAGAGAGGTGTACCTCTTCTCGAAGTATCCGAAGGAGGAGGTGGTAGCCGCGGAAAAAGCGGGGAGAGGGACCTATGACACGTGACCAATGACTTATATAAAGGTGGTGAACGACAGGGCCCAAACACAGAGTTCTATCTCTAGACGCAGCGGAGGCGGTGTCCTTAAAAGAGTGCTTGTAGAATTTTTTTCCTTTAATTTCTCGTTTGCCTCCGCGTCATACAGTCGATACATCTTTTTCGTTGAACCATGAGGACGTACTACGTGATAGCCGCCATACTGATCGCCGGTACGTAAATACAGACCAACCACTACCGGGGGAGGTATAAGGGTGGTGAAGTTAAAATGGGCCGATTAAATGCTGAAGATCGCGAGTGAGACGCGATATTCTTCGAACAATAAGAAAGTGGAGGTTTCATCGTTAGTGTGTGAAACATGCGCGTGTGGTAGAGTAGATGCAGTGCGCCCTACGTGAGCAGGATATAATAGAGACCTAGTTCCCGCGCCGGAATCTCGTCGCATCGAAGGAGATAATTCACGGAGATAGTTCTTAAAAACTCTTCGCGAAAACGCGATCGCGATTGTTCGATTCGTATTCGCGCGATCACATGTGCAAGTTTTCAATTTATAATAATACTTACGAATAATACTTCTCTATCTTTCTTTCTCTCCCTCTCTTTCTTTCCTACCTTCTTTTCTCTCAAAAGACAAGCAGAAAGTTTTAAATACTTTTAAAAGATTAAAAGATATAAAACTTATGTTAGAGTAAAGATATGTAAAGATATAAATGTAATTTTTTAAGTTAAAATGTAAAATATAATTTAAAATGTTAAAATTAAAATTTTCTGATTATAAGAATATTTTTTATTTGCACATATAGTAATAATATAATATTGAACAGCTAACACATTTATTTTTATTTACATGTTTCTTAAAATATTTAATTTATTTATTATAATTTAATTAAACATGATTGTATTTAGTAAACATATATTATAATTATATTGTTCTATTCTTTGCAAAATAAAATAAAGAATATTTTTTTAGATAAATCTCTCTTAAAATATTTAAAAAGAATTGTTTGTAAAATTTTTTTTTTATATACATATTTTCTTAACTTATAATATTTATCTTCAAAAAATTAATTTATTTTACACTAAAATTACATTTCCTTGAAATTGCTAAGTTTCTCGATGTTCCTTTCTTTGTCACTGCAATAATTAAGCACTGTAATAATTTAAATTATCCTCTGGTCTAAAAAATATTCACGCTTTCTTGCTGTTGCGGCATAACCTTGGCCCAGATCTTGACCCTCCTTTTTGTTCCTTTCTTGCCAAAGGAAAATTCAAGGATGCGATTAATCATGACAAAAATAATTTTAAAACGCTGATAGTATGAGAGAACTAATATCAAATTTTCCATATATATAAAATACTGATTTTCTGTACGCTTATAACTATGTCAAAAATGTAATGGAGAAACAATTTTTTAAATCTAAATAAATAATTTTTTAATTTAATTAATTAATTTTTTAAATACTAGGAATTTTATATGTATGATCCAAAAAATTATTACAAAAATAATCAAAGAAATATTTTTATATTTTTAATATTTAATTTGATTGAAAAACTACTGTAATATATATAAATTCCACAGACCTACAGCATAAAAGAAAAATACTTATCTACATATATGCAAAGTTTGATTAAGTCATTATTGAGAAGAAAATTATACGCAATCTTTCAGTGAAAACATGAAAAGACTTATATCTTTTATGTGTTAGGAATTTTCTTTCATAAAACGGAAATTTGCTCTTATTATACTTTATGAATGTAATGAAATATTTATTAACTGAAACGTGTAATCGATTATTACTCCCATGCGACACATAATAAAACTTTCTTAGCGAATATTACAGGAAGAGAGAAAGAGAACAGGTAGTAACTAAAGAGAAATATAACAAGAGAAAAATTATAAAATAATTCAAAAACATTTTTGAAAAAAATTCAAAATTTTTTATACACATTTTTAAATTAATATTATATTTCTTAGATCTATTTAACATTTTCTAATTCTGTTTTTTTTCGTTCTTTAAATGTTATCGAACAAAATGTCAATTCTTGAATTTAGAATTTTAATTTTTAACATATAAATTATTTTAATATATATGTAGATCAGTGTTTTATATAACCGTTGCATACTTTAAAGAAGTAATTATATAACGGTCTAATGTCGCATATTTTGCAAAAAGAATCGAACAAAATTGGAACGAGGGGGTCCGTGTCTGCAGTCCCCAACAAATATTTCGAAGTCGCTTTCGGTGACGGACCGGTCCCGTGGAAAAACGAAAGTGAATACAACTCCGCGCAGACACATTCGTATACAAACTCGCACTGAGACTTGCGGCGCGAACCGGGTGAACGGGATGCTGGGAGGGCCCAGTCACGAGCGGCTGCGGCCGGGGCCTGGCCGCGGGCCCAAAGTGAAAGCGCCCGGCGAAAGTTACTGTCCCGCACAGTCCCTTACATAAGACATTTTAACTTATTCAGCCGCATGCGTGCGCGCGCGTGCGCGAAAGAAAGAGGCGTAATTAGGTGCAATTAACATGAATCAGTATGCGCGATATTTCTTGAAGGAGACTTTATTTATCTACCCTCGGTTTTATTCTCCCATGAGATGACATTTCTTGCTGCACCCGCCATTTTTTCGCGATCGTTGCAGTTAAAAGGGGAATGGAAAGAGGAAACCGGAATATGGAGGCTCTCTCGCGGCCGGCAGTTAATTTTAGCCTGCGATTTCCTATGGAGAACGGTGCTATTGAGTTAAAGGCGGGGTCGTTTTTAATCGCGATCCGAGAAACTGGACGTAGCAACCCGCAGACACGAAAGTAGAAGTAATATTTTTTCTGATTTCCTGGAAATACAAGAAAACGAAAAGACTTTTTAGTATTTTACCATATCCTCAATGATACAGTAAGAGACTAAATATTTAAAGAAAAATATATGTTACACATCTTCGGCTTATTTTCTCTTTTATTTACAGATATTGGGAAAACATAATTGTTCTAAAAAAGAATTATCATCGTCTCTCGTGAGATCTTTATGAAAAGTATTACAAACACACCACGATTCGTTTTAGAACAGCGATTAATTAAAATTTAATATAGTGAAGATGGAATCCAAGGGAGAATCCTTCGAACTCAATCTTTGCTTGACTATTTCAGGGACCAACGGTCAGGAGTCCTTCAAATGTCCGGATGACTTCGGGTTCTATCCTCATCACATATCGTGCGATAAGTATTGGAAATGCGACAATAATGTGGGGGAACTGAAGACGTGCGGCAACGGTCTAGCATTTGACGCCAGCGACAGCAAGTTCCTTACCGAGAATTGCGATTATCTGCACAACGTGGACTGCGGCGAGCGCACGCAGCTCGAACCGCCCATCAGCACGCCGCACTGCGCCCGCCTGTACGGCATCTTCCCTGACGAAAAGAAGTGCGACGTCTTCTGGAACTGTTGGAACGGCGAGGCCTCTCGCTACCAATGTAGCCCCGGACTGGCCTACGATCGTGAAGCCAGGGTGTGCATGTGGGCCGACCAAGTGCCCGAATGCAGAAACGAAGGTATCAATCTTGCCCATCACAAGTCTGTCTTGAGTTCAAATGCAAATTGCATGCATCAAACTGCCGAATCGATTTGTTGACGTCTAAGGGTATGAGTTCAAATTAAAAAAAAATGAATGAAAATTCGTGATCGAGCAAAAGTCATCAAGATAATAATTCTTTTGATTATGTTAAAGCGTGGCGGCGTATTAGTTATTTTCACTTGAAAAGGACCGGAATTCTCAATCAAAACGTTGTGTGAAGTAATCTCTTTGTTATAATTCTTACTAGCGAAGAAAAGATTTTTTTAATTTGAATAATTCTTTTATCACGTAATAACTATTTAGAATATTTAGAATATTTAGAATTTTTCCCTATTTAGAATATTTCTCTAGAGTTTTATAGTCTAAAATTTCCTTTATTACGGAAGACCTTCAAAATTAATCGTTGCAATTCTTCTTTCTGACGTATCGTAATCGATACTACTTTAACAATACTTTTACACTAGGATTGATGTCTAGTAGATCGAATATCATAACGTAGACTTGTATGGATTTCTGATCCAGTCACCCAAGAACTCGTCACGGGCGACTTGACGCGAATAATAGGACATGTATAAAATCATGCAGTCAATCGCACCTCTCTACTCCGAGACAACTGTCACAAATCCTATATCCTTTCTACTCCTTTCTACATTTGTGATTTTTCTTTTCTAGTTACTCTATATCTTTCTTATCTATAAAAATAAAATAAACTAAGTTTTTTCTGTTGAATACATATTTACTATAAGATAAATTTATTTTTTTATTGATCGAATGACTAAAAACCTTAAAAATTTCAACCATATCTTCTTATCTCTCTTTCACATGTATATGTACATATATGTATTTTACATTGTCATGTGTATCTTGTATTTCTTTTTTGCTTGTCAACTTAAGACTCCGATCAGTATCGCAATTACAAAGAAATATGATGTCTGTCTCTTTCTCTGTCAGCTGTATTATATTTATTGCATTACGCAGAGGTCGCCGGAGGTTTCACGTGTCCGGCTGCAGGAGAAGTGAGCGGCGCATCCGGCAGTTTCAGCAGACACGCCCATCCGGAGGATTGCAGAAAGTACTACATATGCCTTGAGGGCATTGCTAGAGAATACGGCTGTCCGATCGGCACCGTTTTCAAGATTGGCGATTCCGATGGCAGTGGCGCCTGCGAGGACCCAGAGGATGTTCCCGGATGGTGAGCACATTTTTAATAAATATACGATTTGGCATACGAAGTTTTGGTTGTGTAGGAATGAATGAATTGTGAAAACGATCAAAAAGATTTGAGAAAAGACAAAAAGAATTGCAGCAAATTTTTAGAATCTGAAAAGAAATAAAATTTTAGAATAAAATTATTTAATTCATTTGAACAATTTTTCTCTTTCTGTAAATTATTTCATTCATTCTCGCACACAATCATGGCCGATTTTCGAAATGATTATTATATGATATTGTTTTGAATATTCAAACTCTATTCTAAGATCACGTAGTTAAATGCGACGTAAATAGATAATCCATATTTACTAGGATTCTTTTACTTCCAATTTTATGTGATGATAAATGTTAATGAACATTAATTGAAAATAGGTCTCACCTGTAAAAATTACGATTGCTGGAGGGATCATAAAGCTCAATGCAAAAAAAATCGCCATAAATTGATTGATATAAAAATCTCCCTAAAAAGTTTAAAAAATAATTTAAAAATAATTTTTAAAAAATATTGAGCAAAAGAACTTTATATTTTTCTTTTTTTAAATTGAATTTTTAAACCTTTTCTTCTAATATTTCTTCTAATATTTATATAATTTTAATGAAATAGATTTTTCTAAATTGTCTTGTAGAAAATTTTATCTATATCATACTTTTTGATATCAATATTATTTTTTTCAGAGACTGAATTAAAACTATTAAATTAATAGAGTAATCTGCAAAGAAATATGTGCTAAAAATCAATGTAATTAAATGAAAGTACGAAAATGAAACGATACATTGTGCAACAAATAATTGTAGGCGCGTTATAAAAATGTCCGAATTCGATTATCTCGGTAATTACAGTCATCCGATGGAATGTCGAGCTACCCTAGATGAAGTCGTATTCGAGAACTTTCGGGAAGAAATTGCATTCGCGGACAATGTGTAATTAAGGAGATATTCGCATTACAACATACTTTTGCGGTAGTTAATGACGTTTTGCGTAACTACTATAAAAAAAAATAATCTAAATGGAAATTTGATGCAACAAATCGTGCACTTAAAAATTGAAGAGTCGCATTTCGTGAATTGATCATCTATGAAAGTTGAACTTCTTTTATCGAACATTGAGCGCTTGATTGTAAATTAGCAGTTATGTGTATTAATTAATATTAGCAATAATATTTCTCAATGATCCTCTAACATGTGGCTAATATCTAACGTATATGTTAACTGTCTCATCATTCTAATCTTGTTGTAATATTAGCTGTTCCCATTATAGATTGCTTAAAAAAGCATAATTTAAAATCTCTTTTTCAATTATTTTTATCTATTTATTTATAGAATTTATATTAAATTAAAATTGAAATCAATATCAACATGACTTTAATTGCCTGGCAATATACGTAACGTAATAAACATAGGCGTATTAGACATTTAATTGTGAAAATTTGCACACATGTACACTTAAATAAGGCAACGAAAAAAAATTTTCTTGCTTCGTGTTACCAAGCTTTAAATAAATAAAAAAATCAACATAACTGTAGGACATTCGGCGCGGTTTGCAAATTTTCATAATTAATTATAAGCGCAAGTATCGTTTCCTTTATGAATATGCACGTGCATCTCGTCCACAAGCATAACGAAAAGAGCACGCCAGTACGCAGTAACGCGCACCGAGCATGTCTTGACCTCCGGGTTTTTCTCGATTTTGCTCCGCAGTGAGGATTACTACGGTGACCTGGATCTGAAGAGCATCCGGAAGAGTGAGCTGCTTGCCGGCATCCACAGCGAGCCCAAAAAACCATCGAACCAGGGAGTCCTCAAACCTAGGCCCACAACAGTAGGAGGGCCCACGAGGCCCTCACCCATTCAGGAATAAATCCTAATTTACCTCGCTCTTTCTCCATCCCTTCACCTTTTCACATCCTTTCTATCTCTTTTCGTATTTCATTCTCTTTCTCCTCTTCCTTTTTCAGTCTTTGTTACTACTACTTAATTTTATCGAATTCTATTGTTTAACTCAAGTTATTGGTCTAAAATCTTGTTGCTTAGTTGTTAAATTTAAATGTAGCACTCCTTCTTAAGAGTTAATATTTTTCACAAAAATCTTTTTTACGAATATCTTATTACAATTTGTTAATGATGAAGGATTACATAATTGTATGTTCGAAATTTAGGAAACGAATTATGCTCTATTTTTTAAATAAAGTATTAAACTTGCATTAAATAAAAATCTAATTTTTTCAATTTCACTGTTTTACTTTAATTAATGATAAAAAAGTATTCACAAATTTATTTACATTACATATTTCTTTTGTAGGTGGTCTCCTTAATTTATTTCGTATTATTTAAATTTATATCGATTTTATGCCAATAAATTATACATTTCAATCAAATTACATTTCTTCCTTCCTTTTTTTCTTTCTTTTTCTATTTCTCAACCTCTATTTCTGTGCTTCTCTTGTTTCTTCCATGTCTCTCTCTCTCTCTTTCTTGCTCTCTCTTTTTCTCACTGTCTTTTCACGCATAATAAATATACATTCACATACACATAATCGAAGAAAAATGCAGCCCTGATTACATAAAGAGGATTTCTCCGGAAAAGAAATAATCGGCGGTCTACAAGGATTTCGAAGCAAAATCTCGGAGCAAAATCCGCGAGATTCTGAGAGGATGAGAAATGCGCGATCAAGCTGCTATAAATTTTGTGCCCTGATGTACTCTCGCGAAATTCTCTCTCGTCGCTCTAATTGCACGTCTCCACGCAATCTCGATGCACAGAGCATATGCTATTTTTGTAATTATAATAGAATAGAAGGAAAGGGACAGAGGTATACACATACACGACCAGTTAGCGCGACGAGTAATTGCGAATTCCGAGAATTCACGTAAAACTCTTTGTTTACTTGTATATGTCATGTTTTGCAATATACACGTTGCTATTTAAAAAAATCTAATAATGTAGTTTTTTATTGTCAAAACAAATTTCTGTAAAAACTGGCAAAACTTCTGCTAAAATTGATATTATTATTCTATCATTATTTTCCAACGTATACATATTGCACAGAATTAATTGTAATATATAATACTTAACGCGATCCATTCTCAGGTTAGACTAAATCTTGTCAGTTTTATATTCGCTGCAATGTTTAATTGGTAATAATTGATACTGAGATAGTATAAAATTTCCTGACAAATGCTCAAAGGACTTATGTCTCGTAAAGTTTATATTAATAATTTGTATTAATCATAACACCTTAATCATAACAATGACGATTGTTTTTAACCAATCCCTTTTAATAAATATAAAATTCAGCTTCTTTTAATTATTTCTAATCTATCCATACACTTTCAACCATTTCTAATCTATCTTTCGCTTCCTTTTTCCCCTTTTTCCTTTACCGTGAGATTAGGAATTAAAAACTGCAATTTCGTAATAACGAAAACGCGACAATTTAGGACTTTTTTTGCAAAATTACAAATTTTCTATAAACATGTATTCTATATGATTACTTATCTAGGCATCTTGTCCGATACAGCTATTAATTTATTTTTAATGTATTAATTCGTTTTTAAAGAATATATACATATAACAGAATACAGAAATGATAAATATATGTATATCTGTTATAATATAAATAGAAATGATCAATAAAATGTATTTTCTGAAAATTGTTACTGTTAAACAGTTAGATTTTGCAAAAATTGCCCTTGAGAAGTAAAGTAACTGAAAAGTTAAATTTAACGATCACACTGGTTTTAATTCCTGAATAAAACACACGATAATTTAAAAAAAGTAAAGGACATCGACTTTTTACGTCGCGCGTAAAATGGAAATCCATCAGACTCGCGTATTTCACAATCCATGATCCATGACAGTTTAGAAATCCTTTCGACTCTTGACGCCGTTAAGTGAGATAGACCGGTTTGTCATGTATCTTTAAGTAAAAGTGAAAATGTCCATACAATAAAAAAAGAAAACTTTTGGAAGATTTCGAATCGTATTTTCACCGCATATTTGATGCTGACGTTAAAATTTCTATTTATAACAATTCCATGATCTATTCATACAATATTAGATCATATTTGATTCTAAGATCTGCGTAATATTAAAATTGTTAAAATATTGAAATTATAAAATCTGTTTATTTAATGCGATGATTGTATTGTGTGTCATATATACATCAGAAAAAAATTAGATAGCCATTTGACACTAAATGTGTGGTGAAAATATAAGCAATTTCTCTGTCTATTTGCCCTATTCTGTTCCTAATCCATCGATCACTAATCATTGACGCATTTCTTTATTTATAATATATTTGATAGATTTCTTAATATACTTAATAGATTTCTTAGCATCCTACACATCCTACACATCCTATGTAATCACTTGTTGCATGTTAAAACTGTCTAATGATGTATATATGTATAATTTAATGGTAACATATACGCAATGTATCGATCAAAAACACCCGAAAATCTTAACTTACCTTAAAGCTTAAAAACTGGCGTCTTAACCCATATTAAATCTGCATATATCGAATTAGGTATATATAATTATAATCGAAACAGCAATTGAAGGAAATGTACATTATACTATTTCATGTATATATTACATTTCATGTATATATTACACTTCAACCTTATCAAATGTTCTTATTTGCTTTAAATTAGAGAAGAAAAAAAAACAAATTAAATTACGAGAACTTGCCCGATATGCGAAAAGAGACAAAAAGCTAAGACGACATCAGTCAACAAAAATTGATAAAAGCCGCTATTCCAAACCTTTTCTTTCTTTTCGCAAAGGCACAGTTTTTCTTGATTCTTAACACAATTTTCATCAAACTTTTTGACTTAGGAGTTACTCAGATCCAAAATCAAATCAGAAATCGTGAAAAAACGGAAATCGTAAATCCATAGCGAAAATTATGATTTTCGTACTTTGAAGATTGTAACTCCGATTGAAGGCGATCACACGTTACGATCAAGTCACACGCAATATTTTCATGCATTTCCCAGCCAGGACTATTATGGCGACGTGGACCTGAAGGCCCTACGCAAGCTGGGCTACAGGAAATAAAAACGTGCAAGCATTGCACTCACTGGCGATGAAAACAACGCATCCGCCACTGGGGAGAGTAAACGACGATCCACAGACGGAGAGGAAGAGGCAAACGACGAACCTCCTGCAAATTGTTTTCCATAAAATTAAATCGTCGTTGTCTTGTAAATAAGCTAAACTGTTCGCAAGAAAACTCGCGAGAAGGTACATCAGAAATACACGTTGAATGAAAATACATCTGTGTCAAATTTTTCTCGTTACCTTCAGATTTCTTCTCGAAAAATAATTTGAGAAGAATGTACTTAACTTAAGTAGTAAAATAATAATAAATTATCACAAGTTATTTGATAAATACATATTATCTTATTATAATATGATATTTAGATTATAATAATAAATAATAAATAATAAATAATAAATAAGATTATAATAATAATAATAATTTTATCATAATAAGATAGTATAATAACATAATGAAAGGAATTGTAAATAACTGATCAACATAAGATAATAATATATTGCTTCATCAAGTAATTAAAGAATTCAGTAATACAGTAATATCAGTAATACAGTAATACAGTAATTTCAGTAATACAGTAATATTTTATTTGGCAACAATTTCGACTTTTTCATTCTGGCAGATACAAAATTCACATCAAATTTTAAATCGGTAATTGTTATTACGAGATAACAATCATTACATTCCAAGTTTCTTCTTTTCGACGAAAGTCTTAGGAAAATTCAGCATAACTTTTCCGCCAAAGAAGTACTTTCGGACGATCATTTCGAACTGTAACTGTAACTCACGAATTGTAACTGATGCCATCTTGTATCGAATTCTCATAACCGGTTGATTTCTTTGGCTACGTTCCGATATTCACTGCCAGTACTAAAAATCTATACAATAATATTTTTTACGATTAAAATTTGTTAAATATCTGATATTCTTTATTTTCTGTGTGTGTGTCATGTGTTTAGCATCAATAAAAACTGTTTCTGCTTATAAAAAACACGTTTATATATTTTATATACATAACTTATCGCAAAGATATTTCAAAATAAAGAAATGTCAAATCTAATTCTATTATATATATTTTTTTACACATTTTGCTTCGCAGAACATAGCCACTTGTAATTGATATTAAAAATCGATCACTCTGCAGCTGAAGTTGAAACATGTTTCAAATTTTTACTTGAATTATTTTTGAAGTGTCTTTGGCAAGCTCCCTTCCATTTTATTCATAAAAATGTACTACTGCAATGCGTGAGAGAAATGAGAAGACATGGTAACGTTATTGTAAGTTTATACGATAATCATAATGTTACAAAAAAGGGCATTATCCATAAAGGCACTTTTATTACTTGTCATTTCGCCGTCATTTGCCTGAACGTGCGATATCTCAGATCTGTCATTCGTGAAATATAGTCGCTTTCCATTTAAAAATTATTATAATCTCGACATTTTTGTAAATTTTAAGTTTTTTATCTTAAAACGTTCTAAGAATCAATTAAGAAGATATACTACCATTAACAGAACATATGTAGTTTTAGAACAACCTGTATATTAATGTAACAGTTTAAGAAAAAGTTGTAAAGAAAATATTTATATCGTTCAAGTTACAATTTGTAGTCTAAAAAAATCGAAAATGTTTTTTCCTAGAAAAACTCAAAATTACCTTGAATTTTTTAAACAGCATCATACACTTGTTTTTTATACTATTGTATAGGAAACATTAAAGCAAATTCATTGCACTACCGAAAATGCTACTTTTATTTATAATAACAAAGGAAGATCGTAACTTATGTAAGCAAGATATTGGCCTTTTAATTTCATTGATTTGGTTGCAGATGTAAGAATGAAGATTTAATGATTTAATTAATTAACAATAATTAGTAATCTTACATATATGTAATACAATCTCTCGTAATAAGTTTATACAACATTTAATATTGATCTTGTAAATGACTTTGGTGTTAATTAATATTTATATATTTTTTCTATGGCAAGATTTAACAATTATTTGTAAAAGATGAAAATAGAAATCTGAAGAAAAATCCTTTTCTCATCTGGCCAATTTTATTGATTGTTAGTTAACACTACGTATTTTTACATATAACTCTATAGAAAATATGCTAATATCTGGCTTGTTGACATTGCGCTCAAGCTATGTACATCACTCTAGAAGCTAATTTAAATCGAGGACTATTATTAGCAACGGATAGACACGTGTATAATTAATTATAGAATTCACACATATTTTGTACGTTGCATACATAACGTCGTCAGAGTTAATGAGTAAAAACAATGTCATTATTTCGTGTGAAACACATCATGTTATAACAACATTTCACAAGTAACTGTTACAATGCGCAATAATAGAAACCAATGTCAGAAATAAAGCAATAAATAAGTTTCTCAGTGTCACTCTGCAAATTTATGGTATCGCAATATTTTTTTATGAAGAGCATTTCAACAACCATATGTCATTTTGACATACATATTGTTATGACATACATATTGTTATTATTTACTGCTTTATTTTTGGTTTCTATTTCATTATTCTCTGACGTCAATGTATGAGACGCGTGTACAAAATATGTGAGTTCTATAACATAATTAATTATACACGTTTCTATCCGTTGCTAATAATAGTCCTCAATTAAAAAAAAAAAAGCTTTTATCTGTTGCTAATAATAGTCCTCGATTAAAAAAAAAAAGTTTCTAGCGTGACGTAGCTTGGACGCAATGTCAACAAGACAGATATCAGCGTTTTCTATAGAGTTATATGTAAAAATCATACACTTGATTAGAATCCAAATCAGAGGTCCAAATGTAGTATTAACTAACACTAAATCAATAAAATTGGCCAGACGAGTCGATGAAACATTGAAATCTGTTTATTCTTATTAAGTACCAAAAAAAAGTTTTGAAAAATCCTATTGTTTATTTAAAGTTCTTTATTCAGACCCTCATATTTTGAAAATTATTGAGTTTGAAATAAAATGCCTAGAGTTGCTTTACGCAATAAATTGAGTAATACAGGTTTTATAGGAATTAGTAGAAGCTCAAAATGTGCATTTTCTCTTGATATAATAAGTATTAATAAAAAGTATTAATAAAAATTACATTTCCGGAAATTAAATTCGTTTTATATCTTATATACCGTAAATATAAATACTTATTTTTATTTTTATGAAGCATCTATAGAATCTGTAGTAAATCATAAATCTATATTATAGTATATTATTATATATTATACTTACTATAGTAAATGTATATTATAATATAAATTTATATTATATTATATTATAAATTAAATATATTATTAAATTCATCGGCTCTCTCTCCTTGAAATGCCTATCGGGAAATTCTCGAAAAATCAGAAACAATAATGGATTCGTAAAGATACATAGCTGTGAAAGTGAGAATAAAACTTCATACTGACTGCCGTGCAGTCTATCGCAAGAACCTGTCATCGGATTTCCTGTTTTGTGGTCTGTAACACAAAGACTCAGTTACTGACGATAATGCGATGACATATTAGTCATATATTTAGAATCTCGAACTGACCTATGTAGAGAATACGAAATTATTTAAAGTTATTTAATAAGAGATAAAATCGGATCGTTTGGAATCTTCGTAGCAATCGGTCGACCAACTTATAAATTTTTATTTCATTTCCAACATACCTGCGCTACACTTTTTTTGTATTTTTATACGTTTGTATTGTCAGAAATAAATCTTCTGGGAGATAGAAATTCATGGAGATTTTCTCTCAGGAACATTAGGGAGAATCTCAATCATATTTTCGAGAACAGATCGTGAAAGAGAATGATTAATGTTAGAAGTTATATGAAAAATTTTTTAAAATTGTTTACACGAAAAAAAGATAACATCTTTAATAGCAATCTAATTAAAAATAATCTTGTTAATTCATTAACAATATTAAAGAAACAATTGTGTTTTAATAAAATGTTATTTGTTTTATTAATACTGTTATTAAATTAACAAGATGTATTAACAAGATTATTTTCGTTGAAACCAATACTGTTAATACAACATTATTTTTTCTAAGAAGTATATAAGAAAAATGCTGTGAAGTCGTATGTAAAAAGATAGACAATTAAATCTCTTTTTAAAAACATTTTGCAAAATGCCTGCTACAAATTTTACAATATCAATAGATATGTAACAGAATCTTTTAACAGAATATAATGACAGAATATAATGGTTGCTAAAACTGAATTACATCTGCCTTTTCTGTGTAAATAAATAACGATTAAATAGTAACAAAATGACAGACTGTATTAGTAATCTACTTAAATTATATCGGCAGGTGTTCCTGAAAAAATACAAGTTTACAGTAAATGCAATTGATATTAATCTGTCGTAATGTTCTCGAATTTGTTGACAAACTGTTAGCACATCATTTACATTTTATTTTATCTGGATATGGTAGATTAGATGACAAGGGATACTAAACGAAAAGCAATTCAACATTCACCAATTCAGTTTCAGCAATGTGAATTTCGAGAGATTAACGCAAGTAGAAATTGACGTCAAAACATATGATAATATAATGACGTCTGATAGATCCAAAAATAGACATCACTATGTTGTCTTTTGACGTCATTCTGCTACTTGGGAATCATCCTGCAGGCATCCGGCCTTTAAATTTTCGATTTCACGCTCGATGAGTACAGGTATCTTCCTCGCCGGATCAGCTTTCAGTTTTCTCGTTCTATGATAAGCTAATCTATATCATCACAAAAAAATGCAAACGATCGGTCTTTGACGCGATTGATGATTGTAGATAAAACCTCGGAAGTAGATAACAATGCGGCCGATAAGGAAAAACATCGACCAACGATCGGAAGCCGTCATGTATCCAAATCAGTTTAAGTAGTCCATGAAGAGTTGCTTAAAGCTCACAAGCTGCGCAGTCATCATTGTAACGTGTCGTTTGCACTGACACGTTACACTTTTACTCCACTCGCTTTATTTCGCGTATCACATCATACAAGTGAGTGAAGAAAAGAAGAGAAGCGGTTTTAATAATGGGAATATTTACTGTAGTGTTCCTGACTGAAGTCTTCATCATCTTACCGGTACGTGGAACGTTATTTTTTTTATTATTCGAATCAAAGATTTAAGATTCAAATCAAAATCGAAGATTTAATTGAAAATTCAAACGTACGGTGTGTTGAGTGAAAATGATTACGCTGTTTAACGGTGTTAAATGGTAGATTTGATATCAAATTAACATTAATTAATAAAATTGATATTAAATTAACAAAATTGAATTTGAAATATTGAATAAATTAAATAGAAATAAAGGGAGAGACGTTATACTTTAATTGTGATTCAAGCAAAACATGGGTTTGCGCAATCAGATAAGCGGCGATTGTCGAAAAAAATCAATCTTTTTGATATGTAATATCGAATGATTCCATTTCAGATAAATCAAATATAATCAATTATTTTTTTTTCTAGAAAACAAAATGTATGCTTAAAGCTTAATTAATCGCGACATTATCAAGACACAGAATATTGCATCGATAATAAAAGAGAAATGAGAATACGATGAAGAATCATTAAAGACCATTTTTTCATTACAGATTCTCGGAACTCGTTTTCACGGGCATGATTCTTATAAACAATATTACGAAAATCGCGTTAATGACGGACGCTTGGAACCCCAGAGAAAAGACCCAACAACTGCTTCCTACTACGAAACAATCAAAAAATCGTATTACGAGCCTAATAAAGGTGACATATGAGATTCTAAAATAGCATTTTGACAATTTAACATAATTATTCTGTTCAAAATTAATTAATTAGAAATTGAAAATGACTCATTCAATTTACATCTCAGAAGATATTATTTGTTCTCGCAATCTTTAAATGTAAAATTTTGATGAATATATCTTTAGATAACGATAAATATGCAAACAAGGATAGTTTTGGCTCCCCGGACATATGGCAAGCGAGAATTGGCGGTTATAATTATGCAGGAGTGACACGTTGCGTGGGACAAACTTTCTGTGAGGACGACCCGAATTATCCCCAAGATTTAGTGAATCAGATACTCGCCAAGAATTCCAGCTTGGTACATTACGCACGCGAGGACATTGTTAGTAGATTTCCATTGTTAGCTTACTCTCCTAACTGGTGGAAATGTTGATGCAGAATTTTCTCTTTCGTTAATAGATTGCAGTTTCGCCGCGATTTGACAACGAAGAGACACCACTTTGCCCGTCTATGGTAAAATCTCATCTCTAAACTATGATCTATCGTACATAATATTGATGTGAAGTTTTAAAAATGTCATGAAAACCGATATAAAATTCTAGGAAAAATTAATTCGTCCAAAAACGGCTTTAAACCAGCAAAATAAGTGGCTGCGCATCCTTCAGGCAGACGAACCGAACTTCTATCAGAGTGTACGAATCGAAACTTGCATGTGAGTCGAGAAAAAAAATATTACACAGATTAGAATTTCACACAATCCTTTAATATTTATATATAATACGTATATAAATGTACAAATAAAAATTATAAAATGAATACATAGATGAATATGTAGGATAGAATATGTAGAAGAGAGTAAGATAGAACGTTACGAGAAATGTCACAAATTCTATTTTAGAGAGGAGGATTCTAAGTGCAGGTTAATCGATGGTTGCGCTGAGGGATACCTCATGACGTGCAACCAGAAATACATTTATCACGAGCTGTTTGCTCTTTCTGAAAATGACGAGGTCACCCGTGATTACTTCCGACTTCCCGCGAGCTGCTGCTGTCACGTTCAATTCGAGGGTGATAGTAAAATGATAGGAGCAAGATCGTCCTCAGAGGGATATCCCGCTATCTTCCGCTCTCGAGTTATATAAAAGACATACATAAGAATATATTAAAAAATAGATATTTTTAAAAAGTATGATTTACGTGGAAATAATTAGTTGGCCACCAAGTTTTTTTAAAATGCGAGATCGAAGAAAATGATCGCTTGTATTAAGACCCCTGCAAAACATTGTACGCCGAGTGAGATCTTGATGATCTGAAAGTATGAGAATTGAAATGTCATATGCAAACCAAAATATAACCACGCTGGATTTGGTAAAAATATTTTTATCAAATCCAGTACTGCTAATATCAACGAGATATTTTTTCATAAACCTTCATAAACGATTCATTGGACAAAGTAACCAGACAATCCACAGACGGAGAGGAAGAAGCAAACGACGAACCTCCTGCAAATTGTTTTCCATAAAATTAAATTGTTGTTGTCGTGTAAATAAACTAAAGTGTTCGCAAGAAAACTCGTAAGAAGGTGTACATCAGAAATACACGTTGAATGAAAATACATCTGTGTTTCAAATTTTTCTCGTTACCATCAGATTTCTTCTCAAAAAATAATTTGAGGAGAATGTACTTAAACGGTAAAATAATGAGTCACAAGTTATTTGAAATTAAATACATATTATCTTATTGTAATAAGACATTTAGATTATAATAATAAATAATAAATAAAAATAATAAATAATAATAAATAATTTTATTTATAATAAATAAGATAATAATAATAATAATAATAATCTTATTATAATGAGATAGTATAATAACATAATGTTAGGAATTGTAAATATCTGATCAACATAAGATAATAATATATTGCTTCATCAAGTAATTAAAGAATTCAGTAATACAGTAATATTTTATTTGGCAACAATTTCGACTTCTTCATTCTGGCAGTTACAAAATTCACATCAAATTTTAAATCAGTAATTGTTATTACGAGATAACAATCATTACCTTTCAAGTTTCTTCCTTCCATGTTTCGGCGAAAGTCTCAGGAAAATTCAGCATCACTTTTCCGCCAAAGAAGTACTTTCGGACGATCATTTCAAACTGTAACTGTAACTCACGAATCGTAACTGATGCCATCTTGTATCGAATTCTCATAACCGGTTGATTTCTTTGGCTACGTTCCGATATTCACTGCCAGTACTAAAAATCTATACAATAATATTTTTTACGATTAAAATTTGTTAAATAGCTGATATTCTTTATTTTCTGTGTGTGTCATGTGTTTAGCATCAATAAAAAAACTGTTTCTGCCTATAAAAACGTTTATATATTTTATATATATAACTTATCGCAAAGATATTTCAAAATAAAGAAATGTCAAATCTAATTCTATTATATATATTTTTTTACACATTTTGCTTCGCAGAACATAGCCACTTGTAATTGATATTAAAAATCGATCACTCTGCAGCTGAAGTTGAAACATGTTTCGAATTTTTACTTGAATTATTTTTGAAGTGTCTTTGGCAAGCTCCCTTCCATTTTATTCATAAAAATGTACTACTGCAATGCGTGAGAGAAGTGAGAAGACATGATAACATTATTGTAAGTTTATACGATAATCATAATGTTACAAAAAAGGGCATTATTCATAAAGGCACTTTTATTACTTGTCATTTCGCCGTCATTTGCCTGAACGTGCGATATCTCAGATCTGTCATTCGTGAAATATAGTCGCTTTCCATTTAAAAACTATTATAATCTCGACATTTTTGTAAATTTTAAGTTTTTTATCTTAAAACGTTCTAAGGATCAATTAAGAAGATATACTACCATTAACAAAACATATGTAGTTTTGGAACAACCTGTATATTAATGTAGGATATCTTAATTGTAAAATTAAGTATGGAGTAAGGAATTTTCTCTTTAGTTTGCATTGCGACGATCCGGCGGAATCATATAGTGATACGGCGACAGCCGCTATTTTTAGAAGAGGTGACTCCTGGTCGCCTTTCTTTTGTTTATCAGTGTTTTGTTTACGATTGTGTTCTGTTGTGTGTTACGATTGTCATGACTTGGATTGTGGAGGCAAGTGCAAGCAGGTGAAGGCAGGTTGTTGCTAGCCGTCCGAGGATTTACATCTCGTCTTCGCTACTGTACTTCGATTAATAATTTTAAATAAACTTTATATCTAATTTAATCCTGTATACTTTGGGGGCTCATCCGGGATCACATCCTGAAGTGTAGTAACACCCGAAGAAAGATTGTGTGCGAGTATGAGTCAAGTTTTAAGAAGTAAACTATGGCAGAACAAGGTGCTAGTGCTAATGTTAGTGCTGGTGTTAGTGCTGGTGCTAGTGCTGGTGCTAGTGCAACAAACGACGATCTAAAGACGAAGCTGACGAATATGACGACAATCCAGTTGAAGCAAGAGAAGCTGAGAAAACGAAAGCTAAAGCGGCGGGGTTGAAGAATGAGCTAATTCTAAAGCTGTTACCGTTTATGCAACTCGAGAGTGAACACGGTGAAACATGTCAAGACCATCAAAATCAGAATGATGACGAAGACACACAAGGGAAACAAAAGGACGATGAGAGCGACAGCTAGAAAAACTACACATATAGGTGTGGGTGGAATTCGCTTCGCGTGGAAACTTTCCACGCTTACACTTTTCAATGCGGAGCGAGGTTCCACCCATACCTATGTGTGTAGTTTTTCGATAGTGGAGCCCCCCCGTAGGGCAGAGAGGCAGAACACACTGCCTCCACCGTTCAATGCGAAGCGAGGTTCCACATGGGTTTGTAATTTTTGACGCGAATCTATGTTTTACGCGTTCTCACTCTTACATCATATTTCAAATTATGTGCTAACTTAGAATTGTGTAGACTTTGAGTAATGAGTCTAATTAAAGCAATGAATTATTCATAGAATTTCATTTTAAGACAGATTATCAGAATGTTATCTGTACGAAAATCTATCGTATACTGGTTTACTTTCGGATACCGTTTCAAAGTATAAGAAATATCAACAACAGTAGGAATGCCATATACACACACAGTGTCGTGAAACTTCTTTTGTTCATTGGTCATTGGCGGTAAATGTGTAAAGGTATATTCAAAATAAGTATCACATTTTTCAAACTTTTTTGTTTATAACTTAAATAATTTAACGAGTAGTGACCTAGGGCTGCAACCTTCCAAAGGTCACTCAGGAGGATGACCTTGACAACATATGTCAAAGTCAAAGTTATCGGGGGTGGTCCCCTATTCTAAATAATTACCGAAAAGTATAAAAGATACCTGTTGCTACCTGTTGCCGCTAATTGAAGATCAGCTAGATAGATTGCAGGGTGCAAAATTCTTTAGCGCAACGATTTAGAAAACGGATTTTTTCACGTGGAAGTAGACGAGGGAAGCAGAAAATACAATTTGTTCATTGTTCCTATAGGCCAGTACGAATTTATACGGATGCCTATGTAATTCTCCTGCTATATTTCAAATATTTATAAATGCCGTGTTTAGAGAACTAATTGCCGAAGGAGTCATTCTAACGTATATGGATGATTTAATTATTCCTTTGCAAAATGTAGAACAAGCGATAGATAATTTGAAACGCATGCTAGAGGTATCGAGTCAAGCCGGTCTGCGCATAAATCGGCGTAAATGTCGATTTTTACAAGCGAGAATCGAGTATCTAGGACACGTTATAATGAATGGAACAATAGAACCCTCAGAATGTAAAATTAAAGCCATTATGAAGTTTCCCAATCCGAAGTGTGTTAAAGACGTGCAAAGTTTTCTCGGTCTTACGGGATATTTTCGCAAATTTATTTTTCAATATCCAATGATAGCACGACCGTTGACGAATCTTTTGAAAAATAATGTAGAGTTCCAATTCGAAAAAAACGAACAACAAGCGTTTCAAAATTTGAAGATTGCATTAAGCCTCCCATACAGGGTCGCCAGATATTACAACGAAACCAATGCTTGGCCAATGCTATGGCTGTCAATTGACGGCCAAGGTTTTGTCAGCCAATACTGGTCCATCACTGGCATATGACTGGCTGCCTATCTATATGTATAGGCAAATCCGGCGTTGCCATGAAGACCAACGCTTGACCAACGTTACGACTGTCAACTGACGACCAAAGTTTAAATGATAGAGTGTAGTGTTTAAATGTTTTGTCAAATGACTGAGCCATTATTATTTATCATCATATATAAAATTTATCATATATAAAATTCTTACAATAATTTTATTAAAAATGTTAAATCAACAACAATAACTTTTTTTAAACACGAATAAGTATATGTGTTTTGCTGAAATCTTTTTTCCCGCGAGTCTGCTTTCCAAAAGCGGAATATATTATATTTCCACCGATTTAGAAAATGTTGATGTTATTCTTTTGTCAGTTTCTTTCCCGCGTGGGTACGTATTGAAAGTTGTTGCGGAAAGGATAATCGATTGTTGATTTTCATTTGTCCACGCAGCGTATCCACGCAACAAGAGCTTAAACAAACTGTCATTAACATTTTCGTAACCTCAATACGAGCGTGTCCACGCGGAAAATAAAACGGTCTCCGATTTTATAGAAGTTCTTCTGCAGCAATTTATTTGGAGAGAGAGAGGAGAGAGAGAGAGAGAGGAGAGACCAAGGGGGGGGGAGGAGGGAGGGTTTGCTCTTGTTGCGGTGGATGCACCGTAGCGACCGGCGGAGAAGGGAGAGAGAGAGAGAGAGAGGACAGTCAGCCAAATATCGTGCAGATCCTACGATTTGCAGTAAGTATTTTTCAATCAAGTTCTTTTTTCTGTATTTAGCTTATTTTATATTTCTTTTAAATCTTAATTTAGAACGTATCTGTGAAAAATATGTCAAATTATTATCGATTAAAAAAGCATCGTGAATTAAAGAGAAGACGAAGTGCGCGCGAAAATGTAAGCGCGATATATGAAAAAGATGATACGCAAAAAATTCAATTGGACAGCATGCCGTTTATAATCGATTCTGGCAATGAAGTCGAAATATCTACGATAAGCATTGGTGAGGAAGCATCGTCCTCAAAATAAAAGTCAACGACATGGTAAATTTCGCGTTTGAAATAATTGTAAAGTATATCACTAAGGCACGATTGCACCAACGTTATTTCGATTTCAAGCGAGACTTAAATATATGTCTGTCTTTATTCATTTAGAAACAAAGATAGACACAGATTTAAGTCTGGCTTAAATCTAAAATAATGTTGGTGCAATCTGGCCTTAATGTTAACGACGTAATCTTATTGTATTTTAAATTTATATATAAATAATTTGTTTGTGTAGGCATCCAAGAAAATTTTTGCCCGGACTTAATTCCAGGTCAGATTTAAATAGAAGATATTGTTCCAAAAGAATTCATCCTCCAATGTTTACGAAATCTGATGAATATATTTGCATGGATATTCGGGATATTTTCGTCAAATTTCATGAGAGAATTGGAGATGTATTTTTTTCGGAACAATCTAAAATAAGAAATATGAAACATTTATTAAGTAAAAACATTTTTTAGGAGCTGTAAAGAAATATCTTGATGATAAATGCAATTTGATAGTAGCAGCTATAAACTCTGCTAAAAGAAGCATTTTATACGATGTAGAAAAAAAAATTAACGATTTAAAGCATACATTAATAGCCAACCGTACGATAGAAATGCCAATTGATAATTTTAATAACGTTCGAGACGAGTTAGGAGTGGCATTCCCTATCAAGACAATGGGAGATTTTTTAAATTTTGAGGAGGAAATTGCGGAATCACGAGAGAAGAAGGAAGCTTTAGTAAATAAAAACATTGAAATAACATTACTTTATATTTATTAATTTATACGTGTTATACATAATAACTTATTTGTATTTCTAGATAAAGTTTAACCGAATTTTGCTGTGTGGAGAGACATGCATCAAAAAATGCGTGAGGAAAATAATGACGGCAACACTTTCCAAATCCGTGGAAGTAGAATATTCCGCTTTTGGAAAGCAGATTCGCGGTATTGGAAAAAGAGATTTCAGCAAAACACATACGTATTCGTGTTTGAAAGGTTATAATTATTATTGGTGATTTAATAATAAAATTATTGTAAGAATTTTCACAGAAATATATAGTTTACAGATGTATTATTGGAAAAATTTGGACGTAGTGAAGAATTTAAACAATTATCAACAATTATAAGTCGTTGGTTTTCTGGAGCTCCAGATCGTGAAGGAGGGCGGAAGAGAAGAAAATGTTTCGCAGAGGTTTAGTTTATAATTACATGTATTATATGTTATTATATGTTATTATATGTTATAGGTTTAGTTAGTTACATATATTATTATATTATATATGATGATAAATAATAATAACAATTTGTTAATTATTCACGTTGATGTATTATTGCTGAAATTTATTATTCTTATTAATATCCATTCTAGACCAGAGGATGATCTTAACTATGCACTCGGATGAGCCATATGTAAGATCATCCTCCGGTCTAGAATGAGACCTGGTTATCGTACCGTAATGTTGTACTGCTCCAGTATTGTTTGCCAATGTTTGACCAGCTGTTATCTGCTGGTGCTACCAGTACTGTGCCGGTATTGGAAATCTGGCAATCTGTAGTGGCTCAGTACTGAGCCGATCGTATAACAATACTGGGAGAAGTACTGGCTGATAACGACTAGGCCAATACTGGGTCTGTTCTTTTCAGCTGCACTGTTGAACTAGTGCAATAAGTTAGAATGAAAAAATATATATATGTCTCATTCCAACTTATTGCACTAGTTCAGCAGTGCAGCTGAAAAGAACAGACCCACTATCTCCCAGTATTGGGCCTAAGTTATCATCCGACACTCAGCCAGTACTACGCCAATACTCCAACTGTGACAACGGGTACTGACGCAGCACTGGGCCGATTGTAAATCTCTATAGCTGTAATAAGCCTGTTCTGAAGTTATATAAAGTCGGAGCCGAAACGGAATTACATACAGACATTTCAAAGTTTAGCTACGGCGCGATTCTATTACAAAAAGATTCAGATAACGCTTTTCATCCAATTTATTATGCAAGTGGCAAAACTACCCCGGCGGAAGAAAATTATACCAGTTATGAATTATAAGTACTCGCGATTATTAAAGCACTGAAGAAATTATTAAAGCACTAAAGAAAAGAATACAGAGTATATCTCTTAGGTATTCATTTTAAAATTATTACTGACTGCAAGGCGTTTACATTGACAATGAACAAACAGGATTTATGCGTTTGTGTAGCTCGGTGGGCTCTCGCGTTAGAGGAATACAGTTACGAAATTCAACATAGATCGGCGAAAAGTATGATGCATGTAGATGCACTGAGTAGACATTCTCTTTCAGAAGCTTTACTCATTAACGAAAATAACGACAGCCTAATCGCTAGATTTAAACAAGCTCAGCGTACCGATCAAGACTTACAAAAAATTATCAAGTCGGCAACACTCGGTAAAGCCGATGGCTATGTGTTGAGAAACGACTTATTATATCGAGATGATAAAAGCGAATTGTTGTTAGTTGTACCTAAAATGTTGCAAGTTTCAATAATTAGACAAGTACACAAACAGGGACACTTTAGTGTAAATAAGACGGAAATGCGTGTACGTAGAGATTATTGGTTCAAGGGTATGCAATCAAAAATTGAAAAAATTATCACGAACTACATAAATTGCATTCTGGCGAAACGCAAACGGTAAACAAGAAGGTTTTTTAAATACAATTGACAAAGGTGACATTCCTCTGCATACGTATCACGTGGACCACTTGGATCTAATGCCAAGCACAATGAAAAGCTATCGGCACATTTTTGCTATAATCGATGCATTCAGTAAATTTGTATGGCTATATGCTGTCAAATCGACGGACACTGCTAAGGTAATTAAACATTTGCGCAAACAGTCAATTGTGTTTGGAAATCCTCATAGGATTATATCAGATCGTGGAACGGCATTTACATCCAGTGCGTTTAAAGAATACTGTATTGAGGAAAAGATTCAGCATGTTCTCATAACTACAGGAGTACCTAGAAGCAACGGACAAATAGAAAGAGTGAATCGTACGCTTATACCCCTATTAACAAAATTGTCAGCTCCGAAACCAGAAGAATGGTTTAAATTTCTTGATGTTGCTCAGAAATATCTAAATGTCACCACCAAGTCGAAGCACAGGTCGTACACCGTTTCAATTAATGTTTGGTGCTTGCATGCGATTAAAGGAAAATCGAAAAGTGCGTGAAATGATTGAGAACGAATGGGTAAGAATGTTCGAAGAAGAGCGTGACGATATGCGGCAGGAAGCTAGAGAAAAGATTGCCAAAATACAGAAAGAGAATTCGAAGGGCTTCGATAAAAAATGGAAAACGGCACTAAAATAAGCGAACGGGGATCTTGTTGCGATTAAGCGAACCCAATTAGGTCCGGGGCTTAAGTTTCGAAATAAGTTTTTAGGTCCGTATAGTGTATCAAAAGTAATGACTAATGATCGATATTTAGTCAAAAGTAGGCGAACACGAAGGGCCTCAAGAAACGTCTACGTCAGCTGAGCATATGAAACCCTGGTTGTGCTCTGATAGCGCAGATGAAATAGAAAGTGACGTTGAAGAAGAAACTAATCAGGAAAAGAAACACGTAATAAATAACTGCAAAAATTAGTTCGAGAGCGAATGCGCTCGGCAGGACGACCGAGAATGTAGAATATCTTAATTGTAAAATTAGTATGGAGTGGGACATTTTCTCTTTGGTTTGCATTGCAACGATCCGTTGTCGGCGGAATCATATAGTGGCACGGCGACAGCCGCTATTTTTAGAAGAGGTGACTCCCGGTCGCCTTTCTTTTGTTTATTATTGTTTTGTTTACGATTGTGTTCTGTTGTGTGTTACGATTGTCATGGCTTGGATTGTGGAGGCAAGTGCAAGCAGGTGGAGACAGGTTGTTGCTAGCCGTCTGAGGATTCACATCTCGTCTCCGCTACTGTACTTCGATTAATAATTTTAAATAAACTTTATATCTAATTTGATCTCATAATTTAAGAGTTTAAGAAAAAGTTGTAAAAAAAATATTTATATCGTACAAGTTACAATTTGTAGTCTAAAAAAATCGAAAATGTTTTTTCCTAGAAAAATTCAAAATTACCTTGAATTTTTAAACAGCATCATACAATTGTTTTTTTAATATTGTATAGGAAACATTAAAGCCAATTCATTGCACTACCGAAAATGCCACTTTTATTTATAATAACAACGAAAGATCGTAACTTATGTAAGCAAGATATTGGCCTTCTAATTTCATTGGTTTGGTTGCAGATATATGAAGATTTAATGATTTAATTAATTAACAATAATTAGTAATCTTACATATATGTAATACAATCTTTTGTAATAAGTTGTGTACAACATTTAATATTGACCTTGAAAATGACCTTGGAGTTAATTAATATTTAGATATTTTTTCTATGGCAAAATTTAACAATTATTTGTAAAAGATAAAAATAAAAATCTAAAGAAAAATCCTATTCTTGTTTGGCCAATTTTATTGATTGTTAGTTAACACTACGTATTTTTACATATAACTCTATAGATGATATCTGGCATTGTTGACACATTGCGCTCAAACTATGTACATTAATATTAATTGTATTATAGAACTCACATATTTTGTACGCGCGCGCGTCGCATACATTGATGCGCACGTCGCATCGTTGAAATGCTTTTTATAAAGAAATATTGTGATACCATAAATTTGCAGAGTGACACTGAGAAACTTATTTATTGCTTTATTACCGACATTGGTCTCTATTATTGCACATTGTAACAGTTACTTGTAAAATGTTGTTATAACGTGATGTGTCTCACACGAAATAATGACATTGTTTTTACTTATTAACTCTGACGACGTTATGTATGCAACGTACAAAATATGTGTGAATTCTATAATTAATTATACACGTTTCTATCCGTTGCTAATAATAGTCCTCGATTAAAAAAAAAGCTTTTATCTGCTAATAATAGTCTTATCTTGCTAATAATAGTCCTCAATTAAAAAAAAAAAAGTTTCTAGCGTGATGTAGCTTGGACGCAATGTCAACAAGACAGATATCAGCGTACGTTTTCTATAGAGTTATATGTAAAAATCATACACTTGATAAGGACCCAAATCAGAGGTCAAAATGTAGTGTTAACTAACAACCAATAAAATTGGCCAGACGGGTCGATGAAAAATTGAAATCTGTTTATTCTTATTCACTGGCGAAGAAAAGTTTTGAAAAATCCTATTATTTATTTAAAGTTCTTTATTCAGACCCTTATATTTTGAAAACTATTGAGTTTGCAATAAAATGCCTTGAGAGTTGCTTTACGCAATAAATTGTGTAATACAGGTTTCATTGGAATTAGTAGAAGCTCAAAATGTGCATTTTCTCTTGACATGATAAGTATTAATAAAAAGTATTAATAAAAATAACATTTCCGGAAATTAAATTCGTTTTATATCTTATATACCGTAAATATAAATGCTTATTTTTATTTTTATGAAGCATCTATAGAATCTATAGTAAATCATAAATTTATATTATAGTTTATTATATTATACTTACTATAGTAAATGTATATTATAATATAAATTTATATTATATTATATTATAAATTAAATATATTATTAAATTCATCGGCTCTCTTTCCTTGAAATGCCTATCGGGAAATTCTCGAAAAATCAGAAAGAATAATGGATTCGTAAAGATACATAGCTGTGAAAGTGAGAATAAAATTTCATACTGACTGCCGTGTAGTCTATCGCAAGAACCTGTCATCGGATTTCCTGTTTTGTGGTCTGTAACACAAAGACTCAGTTACTGACGATAACGCGATGACATATTAGTCATATATTTAGAATCTCGGACTGACCTAAGGAAAGAATACGAAATTATTTAAAGTTATTTAATAACAGATAAAATCGGATCGTTTGGAATCTTCGTAGCAAACGGTCGACCAATTTATAAATTTTTATTTCATTTCCAACATATCTGCGCTACACTTTTTTTGTATTTTTATACGTTTGTATTGTCAGATTGGATTTTCTGGGAGATAGAGATTGATGGAGATTTTCTCTCAGGAACATTAAGGAAAATCTCAATCACATTTTCGAGAACAGATGGTGAAAGAGAATGATTAATGTTAGAAGTTATATGAACAATTTTTTAAAATTGTTTACACGAGAAAAAGATAACATCTTTAATAGCAATCTAATTAAAAATAATTTTGTTAATTCATTAACAATATTAGAGAAACAATTATCAGGAAATAAGGCAATGATTGACGTGCAAACTGGCAATTGATACATTTATTAAAGATCACAACGTTTCGACCATAAGATTTGGTCCTTTTCAAGTGTATCTGTCAATATAATAAAAGAAGGGAACAATACAATAAAAGTGTGTTACAATATATATAAAAAAATATTATCAAGATTATTACTTACAATTTACAAGTGTGACTAAGGGATTACATTATAATATAAAATTGAAAAGAGTGAGATGTTAAAAAGGTCTAGCAACTAAATACGCGTCAATTGTTCATGACCGCTAAAAACAGACTGGATAATTAGGTATGACTATTGTTATAGGAGTCATAACATGAAAATAAACAGGAGCGGTACGGGGGGCGAGACGAGCTATCAGCTACTACGCAACAATGTTCCAATAACAAATGACGTGAAATTTCGCATAGTCGTAGAGAATTATACAATGTCAATGAGGCGATCATATAACGCTGACAAATTTTCTGTGTCTCTCTGTAAACAATTATGTTTTAATAAAATGTTATTTGTTTCATTAATACTGTTATTAAATTAACAAGATTATATTAACAAGATTATTTTCGTTGAAACCAATACTGTTAATACAACATTATTTCTTCTAAGAAGTATATAAGAAAAATGTTGTGAGGTCGTATGTAAAAAGATAGACAATTAAATCTCTTTTTGAAAACATTTTGCAAAATGTCTGCTACAAATTTTACAATATCAATAGATATGTAACAGAATCTGTTAACAGAATATAATGACAGAATATAATGGCTGTTAAAACGGAATTAAATCTGCTTTTTCTGTGTAAATAAATAACGATTAAATAGTAACAAAATGACAGACTGTATTAGTAATCTACTTAAATTATATCGGCAGGTGTTCCTGAAAAAATACAAGTTTACTGTAAATGCAATTGATGTTAATCTACCTCAATATTCTCGAATTTGTTGACAAACTGTTAGCACATCATTTACATTTTATTTTATCTAGATATGGTAGATTAGACGATAAAGGATACTAAAGGGATAGGACAAGGGATACTAAGCAATAAGCAATTCAACATTTACCAATTCAATTTCAGCAATGTGAATTTCGAGAGATTAACGCAAGTAGAGATTGACGTCAAAATATATGATAATATATGATAATATATAGTATATGCTAATATAATGACGTCTGGTAGATCCAAAAATCACTATGTTGTCTTTTGAAAAAGAAATCACTATGTTGTCTTTTGACGTCATTCTGCTACTTGGGAATCATCCTGCAGGCATCCGCCCTTTAAGTTTTCGATTTCACGCTCGATGAGTACAGGTATCTTCCTCGCCGGATCAGCTTTCAGCTTTCTCGTTCTATGATAAGCTATATCATCATAAAGAAATACAAACGATCGGTCTTTGACGCGATTGATAATTGTAGATGAAACCTCGGAACTAGATAACAATGCGGCCGATAAGGAAAAACATCGGCCAACGATCGGAAGCCGTCATATATCCAAATCAGTTTAAGTAGTCCACGAAGAGTTGCTTAAAGCTCACAAGCTGCGCAGTCACCGTTTGCACTGACACGTTACACTTTTACTCCACTCGTTTTATTTTGCGTATCACATCATACAAGTGAGTGAAGAAAAGAAGAGAAGCGGTTTTAATAATGGGAATATTTACTGTAGTGTTCCTGACTGAAGTCTTCATCATCTTACCGGTACGTGGAATGTTTTTTTTTTATTATTCGAATCAAAGATTTAAGATTCAAATCAAAATCGAAGATTTAGTTGAAAATTTAAGCGTACGGTGTGTTGATTGAAAATGATTACGCTGTTTAACGGTGTTAAATGGTAGATTTGATATCAAATTAATTAATAAAATTGATATTAAATTAACAAAATTGAATTTGAAATATCGAATAAATTAAATAGAAATAAAGGGAGAGACGTTATACTTTAATTGTGATTCAAGCAAAACACGGGTTTCCGCAATCAGATAAGCGACGATTGTCGAAAAAAGTCAATTTCTTTTTGATATGTAATATCGAATAATTCCATTTCAGATAAATCGAATATGATCAATTATTTTCTTTTCTAGAAAACAAAATATATGCTTAAAGCTTAATTAATCGCGATATTACCGAGACACGGAATATTGCATCGATAATAAAAGAGAAGTGAGAATACGATGAAGGATCATTAAAGACCATTTTTTCATTCCAGATTCTCGGGACTCGTTTTCACGGGCATGATTCTTATAAACAGTATAACGAGCTTAATAAAGGTGACATATGAGATTCTAAAATAGCATTTTGACAATTTAACATAATTATTCTGTTCAAAATTTAATTAATTAATTAGAAATTGAAAATGACTCATGTAATTTACATCTCGGAAGATAATCATTGTTCTCGCAATCTTTAAACGTAACATTTTAATGAATATATCTTTAGATAATGATAAATATGCTAGCAAGGATAGTTTTGGCTCCCCGGACGTATAGCAAGCGAGAAATGGCGAGAAATAATATGAGATCAAATTAGATATAAAGTTTATTTAAAATTATTAATCGAAGTACAGCGGAGACGAGATGTGAATCCTCGGACGGCTAGCAACAATCTGCCTCTTGCCTGCTTGCACTTGCCTCCACAATCCAAGCCATGACAATCGTAACACACAACAAAACACAATCGTAAACAAAACACTGATAAACAAAAAAAAGGCGACCGGGAGTCACCTCTTCTAAAAATAGCAGCTGTCGCCGTGCCACTGATCGTTGCAAACCAAGTGTATTTTCTGCTTCCCTCGTCTACTTTCACGTGAAAAAATCCGTTTTCTAAATCGATTGCTCTAAAGAATTTTGGGTAATTATTTAGAATAGGGGACCACCCCCCGATGACCTTGACCTTGACGTATGTTGTCAAGGTTATCCTCCTGAGTGACCTTTGGAAGTTTTAGACCTCGGTCACTACTCGTTAAAAAGTTATAAACAAAAGAAGTTTGAAAAATGTGGTACTTATTTTGATTATGATTGAATACATCTTTACACATTTACCGCCAATGATCAATGAACAAAAGAACTTTCACAATACTGTATGTGTATATAGCATTCCTACTATTGTTGATATTTCTATGACTTTGAAATGGTATCCGAAAGTAAACTACTATACGATAGATTTTCGTACAGATAACATTCTGATAATCTGTCTTAAAATGAAACCTCACTTCGCATTGAAAAGTGTACGCGTGGAGGCAGTGTGTTCCGCCCCCCCCCCTACGGGAGGGCTCCACTACCGAAAAACTACACACATAGGTGTGGGTGGAACTTGCTTCGCGTGGAAACTTTCCACGCGTACACTTTTCAATGCGAAGCGAGGTTCCACATGAGTTTGCAATTTTTGACGCGAATCTATGTTTTACGCGTTTTCACTTTTACACCATATTTCAAATTATGCGCTAACTTATAATTGTGTAGACTTCGAGTAATGAGCCTAATTAAAGCAATGAATTAACAAAAAATTAATAATTCATAGAATTTCATTTTAAGACAGATTATCAGAATGTTATCTGTACGAAAATCTATCGTATACTGGTTTACTTTTGGATACCATTTCAAAGTATAAGAAATATCAACAACAGTAGGAATGCCATATACACACACAGTGTCATGAAAGTTCTTTTGTTCTTTGATCATTGGCGGTAAATGTGTAAAGGTGTATTCAAAATAAGTACCACATTTTTCAAACTTTTTTGTTTATAACTTTTTAACGAGTAGTGACCGAGAGCTAAAACTTTCCGAAGGTCACTCAGGACGATGACCTTGACAACATACGCCAAGGTCAAGGTCATCGGGAGGTGGTCTCCTATTCTAAATAATTACCGAATTTTGCACCCTGTAATCTATCTAGCTGATCTTCAATCAGCGGCAATGGGTAGCGGTCTTTTATAATTTTCTTATTTAATTTGCGAAAATCTACACAGATTCTTATATCGCCATTCTTTTTTCTTACTAAAACTATAGGGTTTGCATATTCGGAATTTGAAAGTCTGATATTGTCGTTATTTAACCATACCTTTAACTGTCTTTCGACTTCTTCTTTATCCGACGGAGATAACCTGCGAACTCTTTGATATACCAGAACATCTTTTAAAATTAGAGTCATTTTAACACCGACGTCTCGTGTTTTCTTAGGCTCATAATTCCTCGCAATACTTTCTATTTCCTGCCGCATTTTTCATCGGAGATATGCGAAAAATCAAATGGATCAGTTGTTTCTACAACATCGACTCTCAATACTTCCGGAATATCTGAATTATTCGCGGCTTCGAATAATTCTACTGTTTATTCAGGAATTTTTCGAATCGTTACCTGCCCTTTTATCGAATGCAATTCAACCAAATTCAGAAAGTCTGCACCAATTAAGATTGTACACTTCATTATTTCATTATCAACAACATGAAAGATAATTTTATATATTTCGCCGTCAATGGTAATATCCGCCACAAAAGAGCCATACGTACTATTATTCAATGCGCCTAATCCATCGAATTTTATGCTATCACTTAACTTCGGACGACCTATCTTTTCGTAACAATCTCGATTCATTAAACTTAAGTCACTGCCAGTATCTATGATACTAACAAAATCTTGCTTCGCGACTTCTACTTTTTTTATCTGTTTATGGACTCTTAGCAATTGTACATGCGATTTCTTTCGTATTTGTATTCACGGTTCCCTTACATGGTTTTGCGATGTGTCCGTACTGATTACACTTGAAACACTTATGTTAGTGCCTTTATCTTTCATTGGGAATACCTTACCCACATGGTCTCTATCGCCGCAATTAAAACACCGCTTCTTCTCTGTCGCGCTCAGGTCTCCTTGAATCGTTTTCTTCTTCTCTTCCGACTTCGACTACTTCATCTTCTACTTTCCTTCTTTCTTAATAGCTTCATATTGAGCATATCTTTCCTTTAATTCACGTATCGTTTTTGCTCCTCGCAATATTGTCTTATTAACCGGATCGTCTTAAATTCCCTCGATAATATATTGAATAACTGATTGTGTATGGACATCGGCTTGCTCAAGCCGCGGCAATCTCAAGCATTTTATATATATAGGCTTGGTACGATTCATCGGATGCTTTCTTTCGTCGCGATAGTTCCTGATGTACTGCGAGACTGTCCACAATATTCACAAATTCCTCTAGCAACGCTCGCCGTAGCTTTTTCCATGTCTTTGTGCCTTTCTCGTAGTTGACAAATAGCTTCGCTGAACCACGAAGAAGACGTTTCGCGTATGCTACCTTTTGGATATCGGACCATTCGCACAGCACAGCCATTTCTTCAAAATCTCTGATCCACATTTTAACGTCGACCTTGTTATCTCCATTAAATTTCCAAAAATTCTTCCACATCTTTAATTATTAGAAGGTGATTTCTTTTACTTCGTCTTCTCTCGGGAACTGGCTCATCTTCGTCGTCTGAGCTGTCGCTCTCATCGTCCTCTTGTTTTCCTTGTGTGGCTTCGTCATCATTCTGATTTTGATTGTCTTGACATGTTTCACCGTGTTCACTCTCGAGTTGCATAAACGGTAACAGCCTTAGAATTAGCTCATTCTTCAACCCCGTTGTCTTTAGCTTTCGTTTTCTCAGCTTCTCTTGCTTCAACTGTCGTCATGTTCGTCAGCTTCGTCTTTAGATCGTTGGTCGCACTAGCACCAGCACTAGCAGCAGCACTAGCACCAGCACTAACACCAGCATTAACATTAGCACTAGCGCCTTGTTCCGCCATAATTTACTTCTTAAAACTTAACTCACACTCGCACACAATCTTTCTTCGAGTATTACTACACTTTAGGGTGTGATCCCGGACGAGCCCCCAAAGTATACGGGATCAAATTAGATATAAAGTTTATTTAAAATTATTAATCGAAGTACAGCAGCGGAGACGAGATGTGAATCCTCGGACGGCTAGCAACAACCTGCCTTCACCTGCTTGCACTTGCCTTCATAATCCAAGCTATGACAATCGTAACACACAACAGAACACAATCGTAAACAAAACACTGATAAACAAAAGAAAGGCGACCGGGAGTCACCTCTTCTAAAAATAGCGGCTGTCGCCGTGCCACTGATCGTCGCAACGCAAACCAAAGAGAAAATGTCCCACTCCATACTTAATTTTACAATTAAGATATCCTACAATTATTACGCAGGAGTGACACGTTGCGTGGGACAAACTTTCTGTGAGGACGACCCGAATTATCCTCAGGATTTAGTGAATCAGATACTCGGCCAGAATCCCAGCTTGGCACATTACGCACACGAGGACATGTTTGTTAGTAGATTTCTATTGTTAGCTTACTCTCCTAACTGGCGGAAATGTTGATACAGAATTTTCTCTTTCGTTAATAGATTGCAGTTTCGCCGCAATCTGACAACGAAGAGACACCACTTTGCCCGTCTATGGTAAAATCTCATCTCTAAACTATGATCTGTCGTACATAACATTAATGTGAAGTTTTAAAAATGTCATGAAAACCGATATAAAATTCTAGGAAAAATTAATTCGTCCAAAAACGGCTTTAAACCAGCAAAATAAGTGGCTGCACATCCTTCAGGCAGACCAACCGAACTTTAATCAGAGTTTACGAATCGAAACTTGCATGTGAGTCGAGAAAAAAAATACTACACAGATTAGAATTTCACACAATCCTTTAATATTTATATTACTATTTATATTAATATACGTATTATAAATATTAATATAATACTTATATTAATATTTATAATACGTATATAAAATAAACATACATTGTCGTACAAATAAAAATTATAAAATGAATATATAGATGAATATGTAGAATAGAATATGTAGAAAAAAGTAAGATAGAACGTTACGAGAAGTGTCATAAATTCTATTTTAGAGACGAGGATTCTAAGTGCTTAATTGACGGTTGCATTGAGGGATACGTTATGACGTGCAACCAGAAATATATTTATCAGGAGCTGTTTGCGATTTCTGAAAATGGTGAGATCACCCGTGATTACTTCCGACTTCCTGCGAGCTGCTGCTGTCACGTTCAATTCGCGGGTGATAGTAAAATGACAGGAGTAAGATCGTCTTCAGAGGGATATCCCGCTATCTTCGGCTCTCGAGTTATATAAAAGACATATATATAAGAATATATGAAAAAATAGATATTTTTAAAAGGTATTATTTACGTGGAAATAATTAATTGGCCACCAAGTTCTTTTTTAATACGAGATCGAAGAAAATGATGATTGCTTCGCTTGTACTAAGACTGCAAAACGTTGTACGCCGAGTAAGATATCTTGATGATCTGAAAGTATGAGAATTAAAATGTCATATGCAAACCAAAATATAACCACGCTGGATTTGGTAAAAATATTTTTGTCAAATCCAGTACTGCTAATATCAGTGAGATATTTTTTCATAAACCTTCATAAATGATTCGTTGGACAAAGTAATTATGTGTCCGCTAGTTATCTTGATTGGTCTCTTAGATCGCATAATTATCATCAAAAGAGTCTTCATTAAATCAGTAGAAAGCATCGACCAATCCATCTCGTAAACCGCACTTCCGATTTCAGTGCTCTGTTTGAGAATAAACTAATTAAAAAGTGTATTAAAGTTCCAAGTAAATTAAACATTCCTCGAGAAAAAGTTAGCTTTAAAAGTTTAAGAAATTTTTAATGACCTTCAGCGTTACTTCGTTACCGAACCAGCAATACAAATAGATCTGCATAAGCATGGAACCAAGGTATGCTGAGCTCCATACAAACTCGAAGCTTAACAAGTTCTTCGACAGCATTTTATAGATGCTGAGGCAAAGCACTGTCGAGCTTATGGTAAATTGTACGAAAATCATTAGAGTGAACACTGCATTGATGCGTCCCGCAAATCTGCACGATTATGATTATCCCTTTCAGTATATATATTTCTTTCTTTTCTTCACACCCAAATAAGCTCTTATCTTCACCTATACACATAGCGATGATGATGGATGAGTTCGCGGACCAATCGCTGTTCTTGCGCCTTAAAGTCGTCCTTTGAGGTACAGCATTTCTGAGTTTCCCGCAGAGAATCCGTTAATGTCCGAGCGCGATGGCAGAGTATATCCAGTTGGGCGCAAGTCTGGATCATGAAACCGGAGATGAGAGTCTCGTGGGCGACGCTGGAATTCGCGCAGACCGTTAGTCCGACGATTTGATACAACATAGTCGCCCAGAAAACAATCGTTGATGAGATGTCGTAGGGCATCCAGTCGAACACAGGTAAAGTCCGAGTGTTGATAAAGTGCTGGAATTGAGCAACCGTGGCGAAGAAGACAGTCGACTCGTTTAGTATCTCGCAACATATGGTGATTATCCTGAAGAAACAATAACGAAATATTGGGAAAATATTTAAAAAACATAAGCAGTGAAAATATACAGGGTGGCCCATCGAAAAGGAAACAAACTGAATAACTCTTACAAAAATGATTTTTCGAAAAAATGCAAAAACATGTCAATTATTATTGGAAGGGGGACATCTATTGACGTAAAACTCTTACCCTCAACTTCCACCCCCTAAGCGGGGGGTGGCAACCCTTAAAAATTTTAAACGAGAAGGGGGGTCGAATAATATATCATTGGAAAGGTCTCTCAATTCTCTATAATTCTACGTTTGATTTTTTAAATTTGATCGATTTGTTTAGAAGATACAAGGTGTTTTACAGGGTTACAGGGTTGTATCTAAAACAAACAAATCTGCATATCTTCAAATTTTTTTTATTATCTATTGTCAGCGTAACAAATGTTCAAAATGTTGACCACTAGCTTCCATACAATAATAAAGATTCTGCTCAAAACGTTGTCGCACATTCTGGAGCATTTGTGGAGTAATTTTATGGCATTCGTTAACAATACGTTGACGTAAATCTTCTAAAGAAGCTGGTTGTGTTTCATAAATTTTACTTTTTAAATGTCCCCATAAAAAGAAATCCAGTGGCGACAAATCTGGAGAACGAGGAGGCCATTCAATAGTGCCTCTTCTTCCAATCCAACGATTTGGAAAAGTTTGATCCAAATATTTACGAACAGACAGTGTATAATGTGGAGGAGCTCCGTCCTGTTGAAATATTAATTGATCTTCGAGATAATGTTCATCATTTTCGATAATATTGGTTAACATTGGATCAATTATGTTTTCTAGCAGTTCCAAATACATATCTCCAGTTAAATTGCCAGATAGAAAAAAGGGACCAACAATACGATCACCAAAAATGCCAGCCCAAACATTTAATTTTTTGGGGTGTTGAGTATGGGTTTCATAAAATATGCTTGGATTAGAATCTGCCCAATAGCGACAATTATGGCGATTTACTGTACCATTTTGAAAAAAAGAACATTCGTCAGAAAAACAAATATTAAAGAGGAAATTTGGATTATTCGTTATTCGTTCACTCATGACCTCACAAAATTGCAACCGACGGTCAAAGTCGTCTTCATTAAGTTCCTGTAACAACTTAATTTTATATGGGTGAAACTTATGATGTTTTAAAATTCGTTGAATACTGGTTCGACTAACACCAGATACAGCAGATAATTGCCTTGTACTCAACGTAGGATCAGCAGCAACATGGCCTAAAATCGCTATTTCCACCGCTTCATATCGTACACGATTTTCAGCATTCCGTTTTTTATTAACCACAGATCCTGTCTGTTTAAATTTTGCCACTAACTGCAAAACGTATTTACGATTGACATGTTTATTTGCATGCCTTTGATTGAACAGCTCAGCTGTTTTGTTAGCACATTTATTATTTTCAAAATAAAGTGCAATTATTTCGATCCTTTCTGCAATCGAATAAACCATAATGTCAAAACAACGAATTATGAAATTTACTTGTCGCAAACACTAGATAAGTACTGATCTTGCTTATCGAAGCACACTGAAGAAAGATTAGGCTTCGTATAAGTTTAAATTTCGTTCAGTGTAACAAAAAGTAGCAAAGAAAAAACCAAAACATTGGAGCACATTGACGTAGAAATTTTCTTCAGTGTAGGCAAAGTAGTAAAGAGAGAGAAAGAGAAAGAATCAAAACATTGGAGTATACACATTGACGTGGAATAAATTCAAAACTTGAAAGCTTTAAGCTTTATCAACATTTCAAACAATTACTACGCTAACTAACACAATTTGAACACCTCTTGCAACCGATTAATGACCTGGTTAAAGATTATAAAGATTTATTTGTTTTAGATAAAACACTCTGTATCTTCTAAACAAATCGATCAAATTTAAAAAATTAAACGTAGAATTATAGAGAATTGAGAGACCTTTCCAATGATATATTATTCGACCCCCCTTCTCGTTTAAAATTTTTAAGGGTTGCCACCCCCCGCTTAGGGGGTGGAAGTTGAGGGTAAGAGTTTTACGTCAATAGATGTCCCCCTTCCAATAATAATTGACATGTTTTTGCATTTTTTCGAAAAATCATTTTTGTAAGAGTTATTCAGTTTGTTTCCTTTTCGATGGGCCACCCTGTATGAAAAAATCTTCTCTTTGCCAGTAAAGATCCAAGAAGAAGAGTAATGTTTGACTGCAAACTGGCTATATAATTTCTTTATTTATGTCTACAACGTTAATAAAATATATTATCACACTTGAAAAGGACCAATGGTCGAAACGTTGTAGACATAAATAAAGAAATTATACAGCCAGTTCGCAGTCAAACATTACCCTTCTTCTTGGATAAGCAGTAAAATTAAGCTTATTTAAAAATTGAAATTATTAGATTCTATACTTATATATATGTTACGAGCGAAGTCTGCATGGTGTGCAGTGTCGACATAGCCCGGGTCGTATCAGCACAACGTGACTGGCCAAAGCTGTTAAAATAGTTTATTAGCCGATATGGCTCAGTTTGATCTGAACAAAGTCAACATTGCTTCAGCGATGACAATGTCAGCAACTATAATATTATTATATGATCGGATTTAGCCCAGTTCCAAGTGGGCAATGTCGACATTGTTAAATCTTTATGGGCTAAACTGTGCTAGAACACCCCTATTAAACTGGACCCCCACCATTGTAAATCAAGTTTGCACTAGGTCAAAAATTTGGTGCTATTTAGGTACTAATTTGGTGTCTTAGTCCAAATTTTAGTGCTCAAGCTGTTTAACAGGAAATTGCATAAAAAGGGGGTCCAGCTTAATGACAAATATAAGAAAAAAATATATAGAGTGGTCCTATATAAAAGAAAAGTACATTAGAATTTAGTGCTAATTAAGTGCTCTAAAATAAAGTTAAAACACGACACTTGTTAAATATTCTTTTATCCCGGAAGCGCGTGCGCCGCGTTCTAAAATTCGTTACCCAATCGTTAAAGAATTAGAGGTTCTCAAGTTTACATAATAGTATTGAAGTAATTTTCTCTCTCTCTCAGACAGTGTTCTATTGAGTTTGAAGATTGATTACAAAGATTCATTTTTGTTAGTTGTTTATCGCGGAATGAACCTTATACGAATTATTATTTTTTAATTTTTTAATTTATATATATATTATATATATATTATAGCATTTTTAATGTTTTTAAAGCATAGAACTTTAAATTTTATAGCTATAGTTCCGAAAAGTCTCTGATTGTGCTAAAATTTTAACCAAAGCTTGTCTTTGACTTGAGGCTAAAGTATCTTAAAAGATTTTTGTCGACAAGGCTTCGTTTCTTCCATCACCTCTTAAAGTTACGAACATTTTTACTGTATATCTTCGAAAATATTTATTTTAGAGAAGAAAGTTTCAAACAAAAAATAAAGCTCTTGAAAAACTCTACAAAAAAGATTATATGTGTTTTTTACATAAACTCATTATTTTTGCTGTTATGTGAGAAAAATTAATACCCTTGTCTCAAAACTGTAATATGGGTTTGCGACTTTCTATGCGAAGTGAGGTCCACCCCACATCCCCCTGTGCTTTCGGCCTGAAACGAGGTCTATAATTATTCTGTTCCACATGGATTTGCGATTTTCTACGCAAAACAATTATAGACCCCGTTTCGGGCCAAAAGCACGGAGTGTGGGGTGAACCTCGCTTCGCTTAAACTCAAAATACAATACTAAATCACTTTATACTCAAGCAGCACCTGTTATAATTTCTTAAGTTACTTCCGTATAGCGTCTGTGTTCTTATCATGCCAGATCGGCGTCTTGCGATGAATTTGACCACGAAGATTTGGCAATGTCGACTTGCTTACTTGGAATTGAGCTAAGTCCGCAATGTAATAATAGTTATTGACATTGCTATCGCTGAATGGGCAGTGTTGACTTTCCAGATTAATTTGGGCTATGTCCGCTAATAAACCATTATTAACTGGCTTTACCCAGATGCATTATCCAATGTTGACATGACTCGGGCAATGTCGACACTGCACACCATTCAAACTTCGCTCGTAACATAATAACTATTTCTATATAAGTATTTATCTATTGATTACCAAATAATTTTTCTCTTGGAAAGGAGAGAAATTAAAAGGATTTGGTAATCAATAGATTAAATACTTATAGAAATTGTCTAGGAAAAAAAGATCGTTTTGAAAATAATAAAATTCGAACATAATTCTTACAGAACTTAATTTCACAATACGTACTTCGCACTGCGATCAAAGCGTCGCTGGATATACGTCTCGCGATCGTTCTTGGGTATGCAGATGTCCTTCAACAACATATCTGTAAGATCGATGATCTCGTCCCGACGTAGCGTCAGGTTGATCACTTTGCAGCTGACGCCGAGGACCGACAGGAATAGCGAGAATTTCTCGAGGAACGTATCGAGATCCTTGATTATGAAGCAGTCGACCAAACCGCAAAACGTGAATGAGTGAAGTAGAAAATTCATCGCGATGGAATAAAATATGTATGCCCAATACTTGACGAATGTCAAGTCGAGGGGTCGCCAATATCCGGTGTACGTTAATAACGCAAACGATAAGGGAAGAGTATGCATTATTCGCGGTTAAAAGTCTAAGGTCGAAGGTCTCAAGGGTCTCAAGGTAAGGTTTTCGATAAAATTATTTCTTATGAAAACAACGTTCTGAGAGTACTATTATATAAAGTTTCTATTTCTTTACATTGACATGTTATGCCGCTATATCTCGCTATTCTCCCTCACTTAGGAATTACTTTGACTCCTGCTATAGATAATTCATGCAGAAATAAGTTTTTTTTTCTAATCGTTTCGCGAAATGTTACGTACAATTCTACAAAGACTATTGTTACGCTATTAGAGGTATGCCACAGTTATTATATGTTATTATATATTCCGTCTTATTCCTTATTTAAAAATGGACGTTAGCATAAATTTGCTACGTTCGCTACCCCACTGTTATCGTGGCGATCGATGTACGCAAGCCTCGGATCGCGACGCTGGAATACTTCTGTATGCTTTAATTACTTCTCGAAACTTCAAATCATTCGTCAAATTTTGCATTTTTAATACATTTAAATTGAGAGAATAATATCGAGAACCGCCAATGTGATGTGCCAATCATCAAATTAGATATTGAATTGATAGTGATATCATTTTTGCGTGCGACGGAAGGCAGAAGACGTCTAGACATCATGAAATAATATAAGACGACTCGGTTATATATAAGAAATAAAGTAAGACATTTTCTCTACAATTGTTCGTTAATATATAATAAACGTAGTCTAATAAAATATTTGCGCGTGGCAGAGGCCGATATATTCCCTCTCTCTAATTATTTTTTTCTTTCATATTTGCAGTTTTTTTCTAGAAAACTCGCGGTATCTCCTTTATAAGATATTCGTAAACCTCATTGGATTCCACATAGTGCGATTCATTTGCCGAGATGATTCCTCGCTCATTCAATCCAAAAGGACTTTTATCATTCGTTACAAGATAAACGGTTCCGTGTCTGAAAAAAGATAAAAAAACAAGTCATTTCATACATCTAAAAAAAAATTGAAAATGGATGAAGAGAATATTCATAGTGAATTCTCCCTGTGAAATACATTCTCATAATATTTTTACCATTCATAATATTTTATCTCATAACATTTTTAATAATTTTTCATTTTTTACTCGTTTTTGGAAATTCCTAAAAAAATATTTCAACTTTTTTTGATTTTCAAACCTATATAGAAATTTTGAAAAATTATATAATAAATTTTAAAAAAATTTTTATCAGGGTGTAACTTTATAAAATAATAGTCTTTTTCTTAAATTATTTTTTTAAACACAGAATTCTTTTACTAACGCGTTGTTCGGAGTGGCGTATCCCATGATGATCTGTGTATTATTATGGCATTTGCTGGAAGTGAAGTCAGATAACGAAGGACATTGCACGCCCAAGAAAGTAGATTCATCGACTGAATTCAGAGACTCGGCGTAGAATCTCCAAGAACGATGGTGGCTGCAGAACTCTAAAATTTCAAAAATCGAGATGCGAAAAGTATAATTTGCAAGTATGTAAGTTCATTTACAAGAGAGAAAAAATATACCCTCATTGCTAGAAATTTTGGGATGGTACGGACAACCGGGTTGTATGCGTTTACCACGGTTTGGGAAAAAGTCCACTGTGCCCGTATGCTTGCCAATACCATAAAGTCCATAATCCGTATGTATGATATCCACAAAATGGGCATCAGAGCACGAGAGAGGATGATAGAGAAAATTGAAGAAGGGGCCAGCCGGGTCTAGTCCTGTACAAAAAATTTTTAAGTACATATTGATACACTTCAAGACTAAAGTATTACGTAAATTCCTTAAAAAAAAACAAAAAAAATATTTTGTGACAATATATAACTAAGAAAATAATAGAACTAGAAAATAATAAATATTAAATTCGAATTCGAATTATTTTATTATAAATTTGTATGAAAAAGGGGTAAAAATTATCAAAGTATTTTAAGATCTTTCGTTATTCAGAGATACTTTGGTTCTACATTAAGCAATGATGATGACAGAGATAAAATCAAGATGAAATTAATGATAAAAATTTTGTGGACTTTCACCCGTAATTCTAGGAATCAAAAAGCTGACTTTTCTGCCAATATAACCGGCGACTTGGCCACCTAGAGAGTGTCCGACGATGTGCAATTTTTCGGTATCAAAGCTCGATTTCTTCATCTGATCGAGAGCCGTCGCAATAGCCTTTGCAATTCGAGGGACATTTCTCGCCACAACTATGTACGAATTATTCGCTAATTTACCGTAATCCACTGCGATAGTATTGTGATCATTTCTCTTTAAGTAACCTGAAAAGATGAAGGTAATTTAGATTTTGCTTTTCATAATGCATGCTATATATCGTCAAGATATATACCTTGCACCACAGTTTGCACGCTCTCTCTTTCCACATGTTCCGAGAAGCCGTGAATATACAAAACTGTCGGTTTGCTGTTGATTATTCGAGATGTGATCGCGCTGGCATTCTCCAGCGAGTAATCGACATATTCGTCCACAGTGGTCCTAAAAGAGGCAAATATTTAGCTCAACCGAAAATAGATTTATCAGCAATTCATTTTAGCTTATACGTCAAAGAAACTGATGTCATTAAAAAAAGGTAATTGATTTCTTTTATCTGGAGAATTTAATTTCAAGCGATGAGAGTGATAAAAGAAACCGAAAGTGTAAAAATAAGTACCCGACATAAACACGTAGAAAAATGCTCTTGAGATCATCCTCGTTGAACGCTCTGTCTACGAAAAGATTTCTTATATCAAACATTGCTTATATTTAAACAAGACAAAAAAAATAATTTGTAATGAAATATTTCTTTAATGTAATATAAGAGAGAATTTTCTTAAGACTACTGTTTTAATTGATATCTTTGAAATTCAGTAAAGAAGGTCTCATTGATAGTGTCTAATAAAATAATTATATTTTCTTAACAATGAAATTTCTTAATCATACAGTTGAGCTAAACTCACTATTGAAAATCAATACTTACCTGCAATCACATATATTATCACAGTGGTAAAAACAAATTGTCGAAATATGTGATTTATCATTATGGCTCTGAAGCCGAGCAGAAAGAATTTGAACAGACTAAACTTCGAATTTCTTTTCTGTGCACAATATATAAGAAATCACGTTGCTTATACACTGTTAAATTTATGAGACATTTCGTTATCTAATATCGCCCTGTTTGCTTTACTACTACTGCGTGTGTAAAGAACGCACATGTGTCAAATGTCGGAAGATATTCTTCCTAAGACAGGAACAGAGAGACTAATACGACTAGTAAAAGTTACAAATATATATTAGGAAAAGAGTAATTATTCTAAGAATTCTATGTCATGGATTCCGAGCTACTGAAGGTCATTTAATACGAAGAGAAACTTATTTGTTTATTGGAAGTGAAAGTTTCGACTTTTCAATAAAATCACAAAAGTTTCTCTTTGTAAACAACCTTCAATAGCTCAAAATTCAGTTGTTAATTTCGTATTCGAAATTCATCGTTGATAACTTTATAACGAACAATATTTATGACACCCGCACGGAATGGGGGAGTTCCAGGTTCGAATCCTGGCTGAGGTAATATTTTTCGCAATAATTTCTTCATCTCAGAAGTTGAGATGATATTTATCAATCTCCTAAAAATTGAAATCGAATCTAGATTTCAGAAAAGTTGGTGAATCACTGCGGTTTAAAGTCTGACAAAACCAAGTCGGCTCGCAGCTCACCAATCATATGCCAGTTTGATGTCGACTAGTCTCCCTTCATTTGAACAATATTTATTTTTATAGAAAAGTGATTTATTAAATAATAATTATTATCGAATGTGTGTGTGTGTGTGTGTGTGTGTGTGTGTTTTAGCAATATGCATAATTATTCTTACAAGATTAAATATTTGAAAAGTTTCATATAAATTCTTATGTGATAGACATGAAAGAGCATATATTTACACAAATTATTTGTAAGAATGCGTAATAAAATCCTAAAATAATAAGTAATTCTAAAATAATAATATTAAATAAATTTTTACTAAATACTAAAGTCAAATACTTAAATAAAAAATAAAATACTGAAATAATTTTTAGAAACATAACTGTTTAATATTTTGTTTATACTTTCGAAATACTCGATCGATTTTGTGCGTTCACCATGTACATTAAAATGCACAGCTGCTACATGTGGCTATTCTATCATAGTTTATGCTTTAATTATAATCGTCGCAGAAAAAAGCCGTAAATATTGATTACATAAATCATAATGTTCATAAGCTGTAACACATGTCAACAGCTGTGTCTTGCACGAACCAATTCAATTAAATTAAGAAGAAAAGTTACATTTTCTTTGATATCGCAGTTATCATTTGCCATCTTTTCGTAAACTTTTTTTTATTATTAAAAATAACAGAATCACAAAGAAATAGCACAATATTTATATAAAATATTGCCAATATATTTAAATATCATTTTTTTCACACTTCGACTACTATGATGATTCTCATTAACTCGTAACGTAACGTTAAACAAGCATCGTAATCGTAAGAGTTCAAATTATAGTCAATTTTATTATTCAGAAATATGTTTTGTTACACAAAAGTACGCAAAAATATAATTGTAAAATGCCATTGATATTAGGACGCTTTATCTTTCCATATATATATGTAGCTTAAGCATGCAAAATTGATAACATATTTCATAGGAAATAATTATAAAGTAATATAAGATCCTGCAACATTTTTCAATCTTATGATTTAAAATATCTCAATATTTAAATATTTCAATATTGAGATATTTTTAAATCACGATATTGAGAAATGTTACAGAATTTTATCTTATTACTCACTAAAGTAGAGGGCGATTTATAAACGTTTAATCAATAGTTTAATCAATGGAGAAAGCAGAAACATTAAACACTGTCCTTCGAAAATAGTAAATTTCTAGATCTAATTCTATATTCTTATTTAAATCTAAATCTAAAGTGTTCATAAGACGAGTGTGACATCACACTACATAATGTTCTAAGTGTCAGCTACTCATTTAATCGCGCTTAATTAATGTTAATTTATGTACCGGCAAATTTATGGGATGTCACAGATTATCGGTGAAAATAATTATGTGTATCTCCTTAACGAGCAAGGAAATAAATCATGAGGAAATGGCCGACCGGAAAAGGTTAGATTTAGTCACTTCACCGTGACGACGAGTGATAAATAAATTAGTTACATACAGGTATAATGTTCGGAATACTCCAATTTATTTTCGTAATTAACTACAACCAATTTTGATAAATATTTGAAGCTTCTTTTGTAGATGATTAACAAATAATCAGCTTAATTATAAACATATAAGAAATAGGAGAAATTACTTCCGTATTTCTCTCTCTCTCTCTCTCTGCCGATTCCATTCGTTGCTTTCAGTGTAGCCTTTATTTTTCGCTTATTGTCTAACGGTTGTCAAGTAAAATATCTATTCAACTTAATATCTTGCAATGTAAAAAAGTGAAGATTGCTTAAAATTAATTAGGATGAGTGTACAAATGGATCCTTAAATGCTGAATATTCGAGACCTGTGTAGATTCACATCTTTGGATTGTCGGGAGTGGATGTTATCGTTCGATATCTTCTTATCATAATTTTTGTTTTTTTTTTCTGAACTTTTAAAAATCAAGTTTAAAAATCAACTCAAAATGCACGAAATTTTCTTGGATCCTTATAATCTTAAATATCTTTACGATTTTCGCACTTATGATGAAAAGTGTAATAAACATCGATACACATTTATCGCGCGTATCCATACAATACAGTTGATAAGCAATTTATATTAATCAATTTTGATAATTTAACACTAGCAACATTTAGCCGACCGCATTTAGCATAAAATTTTGCGTGTAGTCATATTCGATCGTTGGTATAACAGACTGAACGAATTTCAGAAATATTATGAGGTACATGTGCACTCCTAATTCGCCACCACCCTCCATCACCGTCTCCATGATTTTCTTCATAACTTCGGCGTGCCTGTGCAAAACAATGAATAATTTTTACCCATTAAAGTTTGTGAATCTAACGAATTTGATATTACTTCTTTTTTGCCTTCTTTTTACCTGCAGGGATGAACAGAAGCCATAGGAGGACCAGGTATGTGCGGGTGAGTCTCCATTGTGACCGTCTTTTTAGCATGATCTTGACTAACATCTTCATACATTTCTTCTACGCTAAGCGGTTTCCGATTCTAATGTGAAAATAAATAATTAATACAGTAAATCTAGAAGGAAATAATAATTCCGGAAACTTAAGAAATTAGGAAAAAAAAATTACCTCGTTGTATCCGAATAACCACAATCTAGGTGTTTGATAATATTTATCGTATGTAATGTACAAGTCATAAGTGCGAGTGCGAATAATCTCTCCCTCCGTAAATGAATCTCGTTTCTCGTGGCAAATTTTCTTAGAGTTTTCCGTCGCCGCGTGCTACAAAGAAAATCGACTTCTACAATTATTAATTCAAGAAATCTTCTTTCTTCTACAAATTTGTGTTCGTCACCTTATCTTGCTCATCCAGCATCCCGCTGATTTCAAAGGCGTCCATATCAGCGGCATCTTCATCATCCTCATCCTCGTCCGCGTTATCTTGAAGTTGAGATGACTCCCCCGTCTCGTCCAGTGCCATTTCTGTCACTCTTTCGTCCAGGCCAGCGACACTAGTGGCGTAATGATGGGTGTCTACCCAACCGCCTTCAGGATCATCAGCTTCTATAATACATTCTTGCTCGTTGCTGTATTCCATCTACAAATGCAGGATAAACGGTGTTATTATGTATAAACTAGAGACAGAAAATTGCATGCTACTTTAGACCATGATATATTACCTGCTTACATCGACGTGTACAAGGAACATTTCGAGTCAACAGAAACTGTTTGCCCTTTGGTAAATAAGACTTTGCCCTATCTTCGTCGCCGGTAGCCCACTGCCACGTGGGACAATGATGCACCAAATGGTCACCGGCTGCTACAAATTCTTCTGGTGTCAAGACACCTGTTTCTCGGAATTTACTTTCCTTAAAAGAAATGTAAAAAAAAACTGAGAGTAAATAATAACTCAAACTCGTATTTTGTAGTGCAAAGTGAAAAGAACAAGGGACAATAATAAGCATAATAAGAGATGTTTAATGTAACACATATAATTACAAGTTATTAGTAATTATCTTATAATTAATTTAGGATTATGAAAGTATAAAGAAAAATAATATAAAATATCATTACAAATAAAATATCATTACGCGGATGTTATTACAAGTCATATAAGAGGCCAATGTCAGTTGAAGTGATCGCGAAAATTACAAAATAATAAATATAAGAAATAAGTACATCTAAATAAAATCATGATTGTGCAATGAAGTAAAATTAAAGGTGTAGTTGTCTGATGAAAGAGTCCCTCAATTCATCATTAGGAGGCGAAAATGTATTATGCCGGAAGTTTAGAAAAATTAGGAAAGAGGTTGTCAAAATGTGTAAAAATTTCCTTCAGTCAGAATTGCAGGTCTAAATTAATTGACAAAATTCTTAATAGACAGGTCTGCAAGATACATATTGAATAATTTGAAAGGCAACAAAATGGACAAAAAATCAGGATTCTAAACTTATGTGTCAGAGTTAAACATTGTAAATTATCAAGTGTGTGCTATATATGAAAAGCACTTCGCGTTTCATATTTTTTAAATCATTTTTTAAATCACATAAATATACAATGTTCAATATAAATCACAATGCAACAATAAAATTATTATAATAAAAATAAAAGTTATTAAAAATTAAATTAAAATTGAGAGAATCAATAAAAACTCTTTCCTATTTCTATTAAAATAGTCCCTTTCTATTAACCCTTAACTGGCACACTTCTCCAGAATTTCATCTCAGCTGGCACACTGGGCTGTTGAGACCCCAGGCATAAAAATGCTTGCTGGGAGGAAGCTTCTGATTTTTTTTACTTGAACAAATTCTCAGATATTCTTTGATACTTGTTTTAACATGTGCCATAGATTATTTTGATCAAATTTAATAGTGACTGTAAAAAAAATTTTTTTTAAGATAAAAGAACGAAAAAATAACTATTTTCACTATTTTTACAGGAGCTTTTGGTGTCTCATGGTGCCAGCAAAGGGCTAAAATAGTCAAATCTATCAAAAGCAAATTTTGTAAAGTGCCTTCATCGACAGCTTCATATAATTTGAAATACAGAATGTCTAACAAGTTATACCGCAATCGACGAAAAGAACTGTTATGTAAAAGAAATTTACAAAAACTACCTCAATTTGTAGCACGTACTTAAATTTGTTTTTGACTGCCAAATCCGTCAAAAACAAATTTTATAAAATATGTGCTACAAATTTTACAATTCTCCAGAATGCCAACAAAAATCTGTTAGCAGAATATGATAGATTGACTGTAGAAACCAAGCAGAATCTATCATATCGTCACCATTTAAATGCTAACAAATTGGTAAATTCTATTCGGTTTCTGCTAGAAATCCGCAGTCAGATTATATCGCTAGAACAAATACGCAGTCAATGGCAATCTGCCGGAATACTTCACTCAAGGATCTACCAGCAAACCTACTAACGAGTCACACTGCCCTTATTGAATGCAAAATAATTCTTTTATCAGTTATATGATCTTTGACAAGTAGAGAGAATTCATTCTACATATATTTTACTCAGTTCTGCTTTTTTGTTCATTACATCAGGATTTCCTGTGCATCTTCGCTCTTCTTTGTTCAGTGCTAATCAAACCAAAGTATCTACTCCAAATTACCGACGTTGCAATTTCCGGTGAGCAAAACGAAGCTGCGAACAGAAATTACCTTCAGCACCGGCGTCAAGTATTCAGCAACGCCCAGCGCAGTGCCCTTTACGGAGTTTATTACACTTTGCATTGTTGATGATCCGTTCGTGGCGATATCAGAGAAAGAGAGAGACAGGCAGATAGACAGATAGACAGACAGACAGACAGCTTGTATTCAATGCGTGGACGTGCGAGAGGGAGAAAGAGAAACAGCAATGTCGTTCAGCGAGGTCTCATCTCGGTCCGCGATGGAAGGCCTCTCCTTCTGACGCCCGTTCGTCGTTCCCTCTTTCCCGGCTCGCCGGATCGATTCGCGTTCAAACGAAGTGACACACAACCTCGTCGGCGACAGATGATCGCGGCAAACCACCGCGGAACGCAAGGAATCAGTAGATGGGCGCGCGGCCGAACGATGGTTCCGCCGCCAACCGTCGCCGCGGCGAACTAAACTTCTTATCTGGGGAATCAGGCGAGGCACTTCCGAACGGCGAAAATCCCCACGCGCTTCTACTCGGAGGATCCGTGAGGATGGCACGGGAGCTTCACGCGTGCCTCGTCCGTTACTTCGTCCGTCTAGAGAAGCTGGACGACAAATGGAGGGAACTGTCGGAGAGGACCGTGAAACCGCTCGGGGCACTGGCTAATCGAACCGAGCAATTGCGTCATGTCATGAAGTAAGTGGACAACAAGTGGCGAGCCTTGATCGCGCGACAATCCCCCTATCGCGACTTCGATGGGAGTAGGCCAGGTGGCGCGACTGTTGTGACAAAGTGGGGGCAAAGTTGAAAAAATAAATTGATGTTTGGAGAGAAACAATTTTTCATAATTATGATCGTAATTTTATTTTTAAAACTATTTAATGTTATTCAAAGGAAAGGGCAGTAACTGACGTCAAACTGGCACAAGTGATATATAAAATTAACGTTTATTACGACGTTTCGACCTTTGGTTTAGGTCCTTTTCAAGTATATCTGTAAATATATCTGTAAATACGTTATAAAGGAATGTTACACTCGTTTAAGACGCAAAATTGTACATATTACATTAATAACTTATTTAATACGCAGTCCAGTAGTCAATAATACAAAATTTTAAAACATTGATTTCTACATAAATCGGTTTAGATTAATTGTAAGATAGACATAAAAGGCGTCTGTTGTTGGTGACAGCGAAGTAAGGACTGAGCCAGATTAAATTTGACAGTATTTAATGTTATACTTAATGTTGAAGTAACAAAGTTCAAGAGTGACTTTGATCGAGATTTATAATTACTTCAAGGGTGTTTAAAAATAAACAAATTTCAATTGTTTCTCGCCGCCGAGTAGATTTGTCGGACATTGAAATGCAAAAAAATCGCCAACTATAAAATTGATATCGATTTTAATTTTTGGCCCTAAATTATGAATGATGAAGAATTTATTGTGAAAAATATTACCTCAACCAGGATTCGAACCTGGAACTCCCTCATACGCAGATAATTTGCCAGACGGATCGATAAACAATTAAAATTTGTTTATTAATGGTTATTCACTGGCGAAGAAGAGTTTGAATTTGTTAAATTTTCACCTTGCAACTAAAAATATTGATAGGCTACCAAAATTTTTTATTCCGTTTCTTATATTATCATTCAACTCAGGACAAAACTATATATTTATTGTGCTTCGCGACTTTTCGATGAAGATCAAGGCTGCATACGCGGAGTAAATAGAAGTAAAAGTAGAGCAAAGTTAAATCATTTTTGGATGTCGGAATAAATAGATTCAGCGCCCTCTTTCCGGAAATCTGCATCTATTGTCATAATTATTGTTCTGCTCTCATAATTATGTTCTGCTTACCGTTTTGTATCTATACATATATAAGTGAATATAAAATGCGTTCGATCAAAAATCTTTATTAGGCTTTCAATTTTAGCTTTAGCAATTTTAGCTGTTCTTCAATATATTCTAATTTGAATAAAACTTTCAATTTATACACATAAGCTATATATAATTTGTATATAAGCGAACGATTCCATAAATTGATAGTTCTAAGTGCAAAAAAGTGCAGCGCCAAATATAATTTGTTTGTTCTTAGTCAATTGACCACCTTCGCAGTTTATTCGTGTACATACTTTGACCGTGTAAAAGGATTTTCAGTTCTGCAAAGTCAATTCTGCGAAGTAGTACTTTGAACGAACGTAAATATCAGTATTTACCATCATTTCAGCATTTCCTTAATTACCGATTGATTAAATCGACATAAGCGCGCTCAACAAAATTTCTAACTCGTTCTTAATCCAATTTTTCTATATTTAAATTACAAGAAATAAATAATTCTCCATAAACAAAATAGATATTTCTAGATAGCGAATGTTTTTGTAAATTAACAGTTGATTAACTGTTGACTAACTGGAATTTGTGCAGAAGTTTCTACTAATGTAGAGTAACTTTAATCTCTGTTTAACTTTCGGTTTTTTTTTCTAATTCTAAGAATTAGAGAAAAAAGTAAATTAAAAAGTAAATTAAAATGAAACTTAGAGTTTTTTTAAATTAAAGCAAGTTTGATCATTCTCAAAGTGATTAATAACGTCATTGACCATGGTCAATAGAATGGCTGTGATTGCAATCACAGCCATTCTATTCCTCAAAGGAATGGCCGTGATTGACCAGTTATTAATGTTATTAATCGCTCTCAGAGCGATCAAACTTGCTTTAATTATAAACGACAACGCTAAATTTATATTAGAATACACTTAAAAATAGACATTAATAGAAGTAATCCTCAAACTCCAATTAACTTAATCGATGATTGTAACAGAATTAATGTATAGTATAAGCAATAATAGAAGTAGTATAAGCAATATTTCCCAGGCAGCGAGCTGACGTAGTCCCGGAGGTATACAAGTTTTTTCCCGGGGCTCTCCAAAACTGCGGGAAGTCGGTCACCTTGGGGTTTTAATGGGTATACCCGGGAAATTTTATCCTGGAGAGTCCCACATTATCACCGGTTCTCCCCCGAGGTCGGTGGTATGCGTAACGCACTTCCCCACGAAGAAAAAAAAAGCAGCGAGCTAACATCATTTGATGTCAAAATGACAAAAAACATCAGCTTGCTGAATCCTATTTACATATAAATCGTTATTCTAACATTAGATATTGTAACATTTTATCTCACTCCTAATCTTTCCATATCACACGGTAAAAGTTAATAATTCTATCCACGTAACGGAATAATATGAGTATAAAAATATTGCTTGATAATCTTGTTACTATATGATCAAATTAATTAGAGTCAAAGTCACCCTAACAGCTTAGATATAATAAACGAGACTAAAAAATAAAAAATAAAGAGGAAAGAATTAGACTTAAAAAATTAAGAACTTAATTTTAACATATAGAAAGTTATGTCTTCGGTCTAGTAAGTCGATAAAAGAGGGAGAGAGAGAAAGAACAAATTTATATAATCACTATACATTGATTATAAAGTCTATCCATACAACAAAATATGATATCTATCATAAAGATATCTAGGAGATTTATATTTAAATATCAGAATTTCCTGCCTGCTTAGTACTACTCAAATACCACTGAAACATCTGATTCAAATCTTAGATATACTTTGTTGGTAGTAACGAAATTTAGTAACGTCGAGTAAGAAAATTATTAATAGAGTTTAATCGAATTTAAAAACATTAGAAAACTAATCGACTTCGAAACATCGATTATGATAAGTCGAGTTTTACTTGTTTCCACAGTGAAGAAGATGCGGAAGATAGCGTGGATGAGGAAACGAGGGAAAGATTGATATTTAAAATTCTTATGGGCCTCGAGGAGGAAATTGCGCTTCTCTCGGATATTTTAACGCAACTTAATGACGCCAATCAGGTATTATCTTCATCTTGCGAATAAACATGGCGAATAAACGCCGAATCGACGAGAATAAACGGTTGAATTTACGATTTTTTAGGATTTGAAGAACTATTTAACTAATTTGGAGAATGCCAGAAGCAAAGTATCCTTGAAGGACGAAACGATGCAGGAATTAATCAAGGGAACGCCTTACCGACCGACACTTGAGTTGCTCTTGCAGTGGGCCGTGGAGGGTTTCCAGTTCTTCCATAATATGTATTTATTATCTTTTTAACAATGATTGAATGCGATCGTTTCGATGTAATTTACCATATGTTACGTATGTTTGTTAGGTATCTCCGTATCAACGATTGCATAAAATCAATTGACTACAAAGCAAAGGACACCGTTGACAATCTGATCTCTTCTTTCGCGGAAGAGAAGCGCGGAAGGAAGAATATAAACAGTAGGTATAACTGATGCCTTCATCTCTTCTGTATCTAATGAAACCGTTAAAAAAGTATACACACGCGCGCGCACACACACACACACACACACACACAGGGTGTCCTAGATCTACCGTAACATCTGTTAATGGCAGATTCCTTAGGTTATTTGGAGACGAAAATCTTAGTACCAAAATGTTGAGTCTGTAATAGTTTTTGAATGAAAAGTGTTTAAAGTCAACTAATCCAATTACCGAAAATTCGCGCGCCTAGGGATGTTGCACAACGAAAGTACCCCCAGATATTATTTTAATAAACGACATTAATATAATTTATATTATTATTGAAACAACTTAATTAATTTTTTTTTAATTATATTAATTTCGTCTATTAATGTATGTATGTATCTATGTATGTATGTCAATTTGCATGATTGAACTTAAGATAATACGAATGCAGCTTGATATAACGTCGCGCTTTTGTTTTAGTCCTGTCACTCACTATCTCGATTTTCGCGTCTACTATTGTTATTATTACATAACGGTAAGGTATGATTAAATCACGGTTTCGATTGCTATTTCAAGGTGGAATACATTAAATGTCCTAGTATAATCTCGATACTATAATAATTTCGAGCACAAACAGCATCTCCTCACCAATATTTAAGTTCAGTATATTAATACATTGTGCATAGAAAAATTTAACAAAGTATATGTTTTCAGAGATTCTCGCTTTTACGCAATTTCTAACTCAGGAGACTCTACATTAGCGAGGCGAAGATACATGGATCCAATGAAACCGAAGGAGCTTAAGCGGATAAAACGTATCGTGAATGCACTGATATTTTATATACGTTGAGAAATTACAATCATTCTCTCTTTACACAAGATTTACTTTTATAATAAATATTTTTCATTATACATAAAAAGAATAGTGTAACTAATTATCAAGGTAAAATATAATCTAAATTAATTCCCACGTATTTTAATTTTTTGTATTAAAATACGACTTTTAACAATCGCTAATCCTAATTTTATCACGTTTATATGACAGTAATCTTATATAATTTTATACACTTGATATAAAATAAAAATTTATTAAATTAAATACATATATCTTATACGTATACAATGTTATGATTTACGCACTAAGTTCTAGGATTGCGATAAATCACGACCTGTCTTTTGCTTTCTCCCTACTCCCAGTGCCTTCCTTTCGGAGAAGGGCTCGCGCGCTGTTTCACGTTCCGCGAGAGAGTCTCGCGGATAAGAGAGAGAGAGAGGGGCGTCGAGGCGCCGGCGCTAGCTATTGATTCCCTTTGGATATATAGTGGTTTCAAAAGTTACTATCACCAGCGGGGGTGTTCACCAGTGGTGAACCGCTCCTCGACCCGCGGACAAGGTCCTCGCGCGTTTCCCCCTTTGGTCCCCGGCAGGTGGGTAAGGATTCCGCTTTCTCAGCGTTTCTGCTCGTGGCGGAATACGCGAACGATTCCAAGGATGTTCCTTCCTTGTGAACATATATTATGGAGTATATATTCGAACGTGCTTCGGGATAAGGCTGCCTCGATACTTACGCGAGGGAAGGAATCCAGGTTTTCTGTGTCAATCGTTAATGCATACGATGTAATGGAAGAAGACGTGCGAAGACGAGGATGTTTTTACACATGTATCGCTACACACACATAACACACATACACATTTTATTAAAATTGGATTTTTTTTCTTTCTCACGGATGAGCGGAAATTTAAATAAAAATTGCGTCTGTGCACGGCCGCTAGAATGTGTGTGCTTACGTCAAAGCAAAAATCAATTTTTGAGTAAAGTTTTCAATCAATTTTTTTTCACTTGTAAGGAGTATATACTTAAGTTTATGTAAGAAAGACACGTGTGTAATTCGGAAACATATGTGCGCTCAATTGTGATTGACACCTGTATGAGAGGAAAAAATACACACACAGAGACGCATCAATGTAACTTGAACTTATGAAAATGTTGCATGTATATATGGACAATTTCTGTATGAGAGAATTAAAGTTGACCAATTAAATAGCGCACTAAATTTGTGTTGCAATAACTAAAAATAGCACATTACTCTGACACCATAATTGTTCAATCTTAATATAAATTTCTTTTCTTATAGTTATCTAACATATATACAGTTTATAATACAGGTCTCCTGTCTCATTTCGCGAAAAAAATTTCCTGATTCGTCAAGTATTTTCATTAAAACTTTCAAGCAAAATTAGAATACTTTTCGATACAAATAAAATAAAATTATTTATAGGATTCTTCTTATTTTGTTTACAGTGTATAGCTTGTATTTATAATCATAAAGAGAAAATTAAAAATTATGACAATTTTCAAATAAGAAAAATGTAAAATATGTTTTTACAAAATAGATATTTTATATTGTTTAAAATTTTAGCTCTTTTATTTCGAAAAGATAATGCACAAGAAAATTAATCATAAACATAAAAAAATCTTCATCTAAAAAAATCAAATCTATTAAAAAAACACTTTAAAATAAGTTTTCATAAATTTATATATAATAAACTTATATAATAAAATATCACTTTTCTGGTATTTACAATAAAATCTTTGATAGTTTCAGTTTTGAAAAAACACATTTAAATTTATGTGTGTTTTTAAGAACACAAATATCAAAGATTTTATTATAATAAGAAAGTCTTGTACTATACTAATTTTATATTATCACATCTTCACATTTATTATATTCTAGGAAAATTTATAGCTTTTTTATAAATGATTCTTGTCATTTTACTTAGCGTTCACTCATACCTTTTAAAGTAATCATTTCAATACTTTTCTTGGTAGGATGAAGTGCCTAGACCTTTTCGTTTAATAAAAATTGAATTTGAAAAAAGACTAAAACGAGAAGGCAGAAGATATGGCGAATACGGCTCATCTCGTCCGCCGGCAAAGCTCCCGCGACTTAAAGCCCCAGAAAAGCATCGATAAGCTTGAAATGAAAGAGATGCGTGGTAGATTAGTGGTGGATAATCGAAAGAACGTCGCCACTGCCAATTATGGGGCCACCAATGCGGCCTTCGAAGATACCAGTCCTAACAAGGTACATGTCCATGTTCACTCCTGCAAATTCACATTGAATGAATATTTCCATGAAAATCCGGAAATCCGTAGAGCAAAATAGGAAACGGCCCCGGCAACAATGATGGCAAGGCGATTTTCCGACCGGAAGCGGGCGAAGATGAGCGTGAAAATTGGGATAGCAAACTCACATTTCTCCTGGCGACCGTAGGATACGCAGTGGGCCTTGGAAACGTATGGCGGTTCCCCTATCTGGCTCAGAAAAACGGCGGAGGTACAGATTTGCTTTGTTCAGATTGTTTAGAATAAAAAAAAAATTATAAGCACGATTTCTAATGTTTATAGGCGCTTTTCTAATCCCTTACTTCGTGATGCTGGCCATCGAGGGTATTCCTATATTTTATCTGGAACTGGCAATCGGCCAGAGATTAAGAAAAGGCGCTATCGGAGTATGGAATCAGGTGAATAAAATAAAGAGTTCATTATTATGAATAAATTGAAATGAATGTTTTTGAAGATGAGTTTTCTATTCTGTGTTTCTTCCCTGAAAGGTATCCCCGTATATGGCTGGTATCGGAGTCAGCAGCGCCGTAGTCTCCTTCAATGTGGCTCTTTATTATAATACAATTATCGCCTGGTGCCTATTTTATTTCGTTCAGGTAAACGACGCAAAAGACTTGCCTTAATTTTATTTATTAACAGATCCCATGGATCTCATTCACGGAAAACTAAATTTGTTCAAAGAGTTTCCAATCGCAACTACCTTGGGCGGAGTGTCCCAATAGATACTTTCCAAATGGATCTTACGCACCTGAACCTGAGTGTTTGGTAACGCCGAAATTTAAATACAATATGAATTATTCCACCGCATGTGTATATTAAGTTCGCCTTCGTTTATAATGCAAGACTCGGTCAACAGGTCAGCAGTCCTACACAATACTTCTGGTATCGAACCACCCTGATGGTATCCAAGGACATCAATACGCCAGAAGTGTTTAATTGGAAGATCGGTCTGGCACTGATTATCGCCTGGATCCTCGTTTACATGTGTATGATTAAGGGCATCGCATCCTCGGGCAAGGTATGGGAGATCTTTTGTAGCCAAAATTAGTTAGTTATTAATACATTATCCGTCAAGTGATTATTCTGATCTTCCTTTAGGTTGTATATGTGACCGCCACGTTTCCGTATATTGTCCTGATCATTTTCTTCTTCCGAGGTGTAACGTTGACGGGTATGTCGGACGGTCTGCGGCATCTCTTCACGCCAAAAGTGCGTTCTCATAATTTTCTTCTACATTAGAGTTATTAATAAAGACACGCTTGGAAAAAGTTCAAATAAGTACCGATTCGCTTTTGCGTTTCAGTGGTACACGTTGACCGATCCTGTAGTTTGGCTGGAGGCTGGAACGCAAATCTTCTTTTCCTTAGGGCTAGCCTTCGGCGGTCTGATAGCGTTCTCTTCGTACAACCCGGTGAACAATAACTGTTACCGCGACGCTATCATGGTCAGTCTGACGAATTGCTTCACGTCCATGTTCGCGGGAATCGTCGTTTTCTCGATCATAGGTACGCGTAATTTCTTCCTTCGGGAATTTCTGATCCCTATGTTTCTGATCCCGTTTGAACAGGATTCAAGGCTACCATGGTTTACGAACGATGCTTATCGGAAAAAAATAACACGTTGATAAATATATTCGGCCATGTCGATAAAATACCCGAAAACATTCCGATTACCGGCACATTGCTGAATATTACGAATGGCAATGGATCGTTGGACAATTTGATAATGCCTGAACTGCCGGAGTGCGATTTGCAGAAGGAATTGGATAACGTGAGTATGAAGGTGACCTTCAAGTTTGCTTAACAAATCATGACTAACGATAATGACAATGATTACAGTCGGCGTCGGGCACAGGCTTGGCATTTATCATCTTCACCGAGGCGATCAATCAGTTTCCTGGTGCTCAATTCTGGTCGATATTGTTTTTCCTTATGCTATTCACATTGGGAATCGATTCTCAGTTTGGTACTTTGGAAGGTGTCGTCACCAGCATCGTCGATATGAAGCTCTTTCCGAATTTGAGAAAGGAGATTCTGACAGGTACTTCTTGCGATAGTAAAAAAAAGTAGTGAAAAAATTAAGGATAATTCCGATTTTGTGCGTAGGTGTGATTTGTTTGATATGCTGCATGATCTCTATGGCTTTCGCTCATGGAGCTGGCAGTTACGTCTTCGTGCTGTTCGACAATTTCAGCGGAAATTTTCCATTGCTCATAATCGCGTTCTTTGAATGTATAGGAGTATCCTATGTCTACGGTTTAAAGAGGTGAGCGCAGAAGAAACTTCAGGACTTTGGATCAGAGATGTGTGTATATCGGTGTGATGATTCCAGATTTGCTGATGATATCGAACTTATGACCGGCAATCGGCCTGGCCTCTACTGGTTAATATGTTGGAAGTATCTCAGTCCATTGGCGATGTTGAGTATTTTGGTCGCATCCTTTGTCGATATATTTTTCGAGGGAAGCGGTTATTCGGCCTGGGTGGCGAGTAAAGGCATCACAGAGAGACACGAATGGCCCGTTTGGGCTCTAGTCCTTATCGCCATTCTCATTCTTACTTCTGTTCTATGGATACCTGCAGTCGCTATTTGCAGGTGAGCATCAGTCTCTTAATATTAATTATGTTAATTATTATTAATATTAAATATTAATTATTAATTATTATTATACTAATTGTGAACGTCGAAGTAGTGTCGTTCACTACTGTTCCTCTAAGCTGTGATTGCGGGTGAAAAAGAAGACACCTATGTTGTAGCAGGTGTCTTCTTGCCTCGGCCGAGGATAGTGGGCGCGACAGATCGCAGAAAATTTCCTTAGAGTCATATTATTGGGTTGTCCGGAAAGTCCATGCGGATTTTCAAGCAAAATTCGAATGAAAAATTTTTGTAATTAAAAATAATTTTAATCTGTAATGCACCATTATTTTGCACAATACTTTTCCATCCTTCGGGTAATTTCATAATTCCTCTCTCGTATTCCTCTCCCTCTCTCATCTTCAATATTCATTTCTCCTGAACGAAATTTAGCAAACCACTTCTGGCACATGCGTTCACTTACCTTACAGCATCCTCTCTGTATACGGCACATATTTTTTTTCGAGTTTGTGTCGCATTCTTGCCTTTACGAAAGTAAAAAAGCATAATGCACCGAAAAAACACGTTATTTCCTTCCATCTTCAAACTGATGTAAAAAAAATGTCTTTATTTTATTGGGATAACTAATATCACTAAATATGCGTCGAAATGTCACTTATCAAAATACGTAAGCATCTGACACATCGCATTGACATAACCCTCTCCAATTTGCCTTTGAACACTATCTATTGAGAAATCCGCACGGACTTTCCGGACAACCCAATATATACACATCACAATTCGTTTGTTACTTCGGAGCGTCTGTGCTTGCGAGAAAGTATAGATGCGCGGTAGCTGCGTCATTACTCGAGCTTGCATCCGCGAAGAACCCCTTCGAATCTTTGGGGATTATTGATATTTTGTGATCGAATTGTGATGTGTATAGATGTGAACTGACTGTCACAATATTAATACTGATACTAATCAATCTTTCTTGCTTTACGCGTGTTTTATATCAATCCTCAACGATCTTTTCCAGATACTTTGGAATTCTTATCATTGACGACAACGAAAAGGCTTGGTTCCCCGCAGCAGACTTGAAAGAATTTCATGGAATCATGCCACACGAAGTGACAGTGGCTGAGACATTGCTATTTTGCATCAGGAATGATGGTTCTGAGGGATTGTGCTGTCCTACAGGCGGTCCAAGCGATGACGAGGATGAGGACCTTACCTAGGATCAATGTCGATCGCGACGCGTGTTTCCGTGGATAATCTTGCCCCGAGAAATCCTCTATTTCATCCTGTGACGATCATTTTCGACTGCTGCTGTTTGGTCGAAAATGGCTGCAATCCATTTTGGTGAATCTGGTCGATTTGTAGTCAGCGCATCTGCGCGGTAGGATCTTATCTATTGTGTCAATTAACATAAGCTTCGGCGATAGGGATCGTTTCTTCAAAAACAGAGATACATTCGTAAAAAAATTAATTTTATTTTTTTTTTGATCAACTTTAACTTTAAGTTGTTAACTATCAAATTCACATTTTTCCTCAAAGATTCTCTTTCAAGACTCTTTGAAAAGATAGTAAAATATCTAGAATTTAAGTATCTAGTACCGATAAGGCATTTTCAAAATAAAAACATAAGAGATTTCGAAACATTTGTGAATGTATCTCTGTCTAAGAGATATAACTCGCAATTTTGAGTTTCTTAAGTGATATTAACTATGGGAAATAGCTTTCGAAGCTTCGCGGATACTGAAGAATACTAGACAACCATCTGCACATAGTTTTCGAGCGAACAACACAATCGCGCGTCGCGTGGACGGAAATGTAATCTTTCACAGAGAAAATTGCCTATTATACAAGTTAACGATGAAACATTTACTCTTTAGCAATTGCGATTAACGTCAGATTTAAGATTAGTGGTAGGAGCCGTCCAGTGGACTTGGGTGGGTATGCCCAAAATATTGTTTTAGATAAGTAGCCTTGGATCAGAGAACACTTGAATCCTTAGATCTATGGATATTTGAGATCTTGAAAATTAATGGATTTAAAGATCTAATTTCATAAGAACTAAAAAATAAAAAACAAATAAGTAAATAAAAGATGGAAATATTAAAACATATAGAGTATTTAAAAACATAGGACAAGCACAGATCACAAAAATCTATAAATTCAAATATATCAAGATATAAAAGTGTCTGAGACAATATGAAATTTTACCAAAGATCTAAGGATCCAAGAATCCACGATTAAGTGGATTGATGTGACAATAAAGAGGGTAAAATTGATGACAATAATAATTGGACTAAATCATGCTTGACAATAATGTTAACAGTGTGCAGCATGCGCACTCGAAGATGCCTGAAAAGTCGAAAGGCAATTAATTCGACCGAACTGGTTTCTTCTTTGGGCTCAGAGGTATTATCATCGTCCCGGCCATAGATTAATCAATTAATTAGTTTCACGTAGGTTAATTATTATTCTGATTTTTATCCTGTTGTACATGTTCAAATTCGACCTATGAAATATATTATTTAGCAAATATATATATATATGTATACAATATATACGCATTGTGTCGTATTTGATTAAAAAAAAGAGCTATAATAGGTCGAAATTGAACATTAAAAATGTTTCCGAATATTCCACGAAATCTTCCTGCTCGCATTCCTTTGCGACAATACTCAAATGGCCTGATCTTCCAGTGATATTTTAAACTTAACTCTTTACACTGTGAATATTTTTTTGTGTCAATCATTACAAAAAGATCGTTACAAAAAAAGTATTAGTTGTACAAAAAAAGTATTAGTTGTATTATTTTATGTAGGAAGCTTTATTACAAACCAATATATATATATATATATATATATATATATATATATATATATATACATTGGTTGTAATAAAGCTTCCATACATATTATATATATATATATATATATTTTATGTAGGAAGATTATAATATATAAATTATTATATATATATATATTTATATATACACATAAAATAATATATATATATAAAATTTGATTAAACATATATTGAATTTCTTGTAGTAAAGTATAGATACGCTATCAAATAAACAGAAAGGACTAACAAGATTTTATAGATCGATGAATCAAGATATTCTAGTGTAAAGAGTTAATAAATTAATGACTACTCGGTTGTGGAGTATTCGCCTAAAACGTACAAATGTTAACGCGGACAATAAGTAGACTTTCATTTTTTCGAGTTATCTATTAGCAAAAGTAAGAAAGAAACTGCACTAGCAATTGTTAAGCTACTACTTAAATAGTAAACAACAGGAGTCCTCAATTAAGTGATGACGAACATCGTCATCGATTAATTAATGACAAAAGATAAATCATATCTTAATATCATATCATTTGTTATAATGCACATACTAGTTTTTTATCTTATCTCGCTCGATCTTTCTAAAAAAAAAAAAAAACAAAGAACTTTAGGGATCAGATGCGTTTTATAACGTGCTTTTAAAAATTTTGATATTATTTATATGAATTGATGGTGATCTTTTCTTTTGTTCTTTAGCAAATGCTAGATATTTCTAAACTAAAACTAGTTATCTTCCATTTGACATGTCTAAATTCTAATATTTTAAAACACGATCGACAATCTCGAATTTAATTTCGTTAAGAGGGTAAATTAAAAAAAAGTAATTAAAAAGAAGGGAAAATGTTAGCAGCAGTTCGTTATCGCGATGGCTGCTATAATTATCATTAGAGTTACAAAGAGAGTGATTGATCCTATCGCATTTTTGTTAACCACATTTGTCGATGTAGCTTCCGCAATAACTCAAAACAATACACCGACGGATGGTAGTAATTATTATTACATATAATTACGACGATTGCGATACATATATACAATATTGCGCGTATACGTAAAATTGTACATATATATATACATATATATATATACATACATGAATATATTGTTGTCAGTTGAATGTTAAAATAAATACCTTGAATGGATTCAGATCTTTTTTCACTAGTGATACTTGAGAAATCGGAATTTTTTATGGCATGAAATATTGCGGTTAAAAACGCGGAATTTTGATGATAAAATAAATAATTTATTAGTTATGGTAAAACAAGAATTACAGATGCTACATAGCGCTTATTACTCTATGTTTTTCTTTGAGCCACTGTGTATGTTGGAACTTTCAGTCAAGTCTTTTGAGCTTTTGTTTAACTCTTTATAACTTCGATTTCATGATTTTTATTGAACACAACTAATACTAAAATTTCATTTTTACAAACCAGAGATTGATCGGAAAGTAAATTACGTTCTATATGTAATTAATAATAACTGTATATATGTAGCACTTACGGAATTATACATTTTTAATGTTACTATTCACTAGTAATTGTGTTCGATAACAATAGCTTCCACGTCTCATATGGCGTGTAAAAATATTTCACGGTAACAAGATACTTAGTCCTTTACATGTACAGTCTACTATTTTACATTCACTCGAGACTTCTTTTAGATGTATTCTTCTCTAAATCGCTTCATCAAAAACTCATCGCTGCCCATCTTCTTCTATCGCTGAAAATCGCCACCACCTTAACTTAAATCTATGGCAGTAAGCTACATATCGGCATCAGTAATGCAAGGCCCATTCATTCTCCTGCAGGAAAGTGTCGACTACTTCTTTCATCGCCAAGTTCGGGATCAGTTGATCCTGCGTCAAACGCACGCGCGTGACTGGGTCAAAGTGACCGACCCGCTGGAGATGTTCCTCGATGTCTTTTCGTTCGTATGTAATCCCACTGGGCGTGATCACTGGCTCCTGCAGGATTTCGAAGCTAATCTTGCCACACAAATAATCGGGTACCTCTCTTTTCTGCAAAATAAATGTATTAATAAGATGTATTAAAATGTATTAAACAATTATCTTATCATATATGAGTTGCATTAACCGAATCACGGAATATAAATCAAAAAGATCGTTTTAAAAGAAATAAAAGAAGCACATACCCGCCTTCTGTCGTCGATCTTTGCGAAGAGATCATTAAGTCTTGATATACAGGTATCTCTCTTCTCTTCGATCTCTTCTTTTCTCCTGGCAAATTCGGCCGAATTCGTTTCAACATCAGAATCCTTTTCTGTCTCCTGTTCTTGCAGAGCCGCTAAGTTGCGCTTCGCGTCGTCTACAATCAGCTGGTTCAGATAAGTCTGCAACTCGATGTCCTGGGAAATCCTTTGTTCCTCTCTTATTTGGAATCGACGTTTCTTAGCTAGGCGCAATACACTGGTGATATCATCGCCATAGTTTAGCTTCTGCTCCTTTGCCAGGTCTACAGCTACGTTGTTTGAAATAGGTATATTTGTTTCATACTTGGAGAAATAGCAAAGAAATACAAGTACACCTCGCTATATTCACCTCTTTGTAAGTACTTGACAGCCTCGTCAAAGAGCTCCAGTTCCAGTAGGGCAAGTCCCAGGAAGAAATGACCTTTCATCAAACAGGGGTCTATATCCAAAGCCCATCTGCAGTCTTTGCACACGGATTCCCATCGTTTCAGCTTCAAATGGCATAGTGCCCGATTTGTGTAATATAACGCTTGACCTGGATTCTTCATCTTAAATAAAGTAAACATAAAATATTATTGATAATGAATGTTATCAGTTATTAATTTGTAAAAATATTCTTTAGCAATAATAAAAACAAGAATCAACCTCATAAAGCAGAATTGCTCTCCTCTCATTCGAATGCGCGAATTTATTTCATCGCGCACGTACAATCAGATTTAAAACCCCCCCTTCACTTTCGCGCCAAATTCTAGTTCGAACGCCAGACGCTAGAGGCACCGTTATTGTCATGTATACTGCGTGATTCGTGATTCAAAACAAAAAACTTGCTGCAACAACAACTGTAGCGAGCAAGTAGGCGCACGAAGGTGGGCGACAACTCAGAATGACGATTTACGATCGTGCGATGCTAAGGGTGCGCTGTCATACTTACGATCGCTTTTGTGTAGCAACTGGCCGCGTCCTCATATTTGTGTAGATCGAACAGACGGTTCCCCTGTTCCTTCAGCTCTTTGTCGGACAGGTTCGCCGTCGAATACATCTTACTCATGATGGCGATTGATTGTCACGTCGCATTCACGATCAATTAATCTCTCGCTCCTCCTACACGATTGAAAACGCACGAGTGCGAAAGCGATCGCGTCACTCTTTGTCTAACCTCAAACGGACGACCGATATTTCATCCTTGTTCCGTCCACGGTCCTGGACTTGATAGTTGACACATGGTTGACACAGCTCTACACAGAAAGTAGAGTGAGCTGCAAATTTGATGCAACTGCCATCTGGAGATACTTTAACAAATTTTTTATGCGTGACACCTGCCTTATCGACAACAAATACGACAGTCTTTACGGAATTCTCTTTTACGATATATAATTGTCGATTACTACCTTAGCGAGTGTACCGCTAGATAGCAGGTCATGTACAGTACCGGCCAAAATTATATCACCTTTAGGTTTTTGAGTAACTTATAATATATAACTTATTTTAAAATGCATGGATCTTCATCAAATCATAACATGTTTTAATGGTAAGTATAGCTTATTGAAGAAATAACTTTTCATCAAATAATGAAAACAATAACTTGTAAAAAATTAATTTTATTTGAAATTTCCAAAATATGTTAAATTTAATAATAAACTTTGAACCATTATTATAATAATAAATATTTTAAAAATAAACAACGAAATAGTTATAACTGTAAAAAAATTACTGCGACACGGAAAACAAAGTAAGCACAAAGATGCGATTTTGGGGAAAATTAATAAAAAATTCGAAAATTATGGTATATTTTGTCAAATCTCGTTATACTTCATGTACAAGGTGTACCTCTTTCCAGGTGTCTATTGTAAAATTTTTAGCGCATTCGATGTACTTTGATGAAAATTCTTTGAAGAAAGAAAAAAAAAGGATGATATAATTTTGGCCGGTACTGTATATTATAGATTTTTCGCGTATAATAAAATAATTTTTTGGCACAACTGTACTAGCAAAATGGGCTTAAATACCACTATTTATTTTAATAAAAGAATTTTTGGCATAGTAGTCAGCTTTAAATGTTTTCTACATTATAACTTATTTATTCAATTAAGACTTTTCTAATGATAAGCTATCAACATGATGTACTGAAGAATTGGAATTTGTTGTAAGGTATTAAACTTACTGTAAGGTATTAAACCACAAAAAAAACTAGGATGGGATTTATAGTCCAATCTCTTATATTCAAGATTGTCTTAAGTGTAGTCGTCTCAAGATCATACTTAAGATCAGACTATAAATACCGGCCTAAGTTTAAAATACTATAATATGTAACATACAAACATGAACAGTGTCTGTATGGAAGATCCCAAATCTTCATTTTTTAATAAAGAGAAACTTTTGGTGCGATGAATAATAATGTGATACTCCATTATACTGTGTTGCCATGAGTCACGTTGTAAAATTTGTTAAATTCACTACTGATTATCTTGAAGACAAAAAGAAAATTAATTCTCTTGTCATGTGAATAATAACAAATTTCCAAATTTACTTTTATAAAACCGTAGATATCACTAGGACTGAATGATTTCGAAAGTACATCCCAATGAGAAATAATTCGTCGATTGACTGATTTGACATCAGTTCTAGTGACATCTACGTTTTCATAAAAGTTATGGAGTAAATTATTGGAAATTTGTTATTCGATCGAAATGATGTCGAATCGACCGACGAATCATTTCTTACTGGGAATACTGCAAAGAATTTACTCTTTCATGCACGATGGAACTACCATTACCACCTTTTTTGTTCACATTTTTGCACATTTCTTTCTTCTGTATGTATTTCGGTCGTTTTTTGCATTTTTCTGGTATATATATGATACAAAACATAGCGACATGGATTTAAACCATACTTTATTCATTGCAAAAAAGTTATAAATAAACAAATTAGTAAAAAACTCACTTTTTTTAGAAAAAATTCATTTTTTAGCGATTTTTTTGAATTTTTTTAACTTGAAAATTTATACTTAAAGTTTTTGGGGTCGCTGATTACGAATCTAAACTCGAAATTTAGAAATTCAAAATGGCGGATTCAATATGACGGACCAAAATGCAAAAAGTTATTCGATTGGGATGAGACTCAGTTCTCATAAGTTTTTGGAGTCGCTGATTACGAATCTGAACTCAAAACTGAAACATGAGTACTGAGTTTCATTCCAACTTTTGCATTTTGGCCTGTCATATTGGACTCGCCATTTAAAATTTCTGAGTTTTGTTAAGTTTTCAAGTCAATCATTGGTAAGGAAAAATGTATGCTTCAAAGGGTTAAGACGCTTCACTTTTCTGCCTCCGCTCTTTTCTCGGAGTTCCTCTCTTACATACTTTTCATATCTCTATATTACAATACGCAAAATGTGCAAAGAGAGCGGGCGCGTTTCATTCGACGTTCGAAGTCACGTGAACCTGCGTCTCAAGAACTCGTCGGTGTAAATTTGTCAGCCATTCAGCTTGATAACAACACGAATCCGATAGCTATATAGGACGCAGTAGGGACTCGTGAGACTTGAAACTTCGCGGCGCGACTGACTGGGGGTGACCCAGTTCGTCTGTCTGTTCATTCGTTTGTTCGTTCGTCCGTCCGTTCGTTCGTTTGTTTGAGACTTCAATCTCGTATTCTTTTTCGTACGAGGACAGAAGTTGCCACCACGGTTTCTTGGTGACAAATTGGAATTGAACGTAATCGCGTTAGTCAAGAACGTTTCGGCGTTTGTTAACGAAACTCACGGTGTAATCGAATTTACCTGACCGGTTCTTCGACCGATCGATCTTTCGTTCCAGAAAGATCCGCAATCGGCGAGGCGAGCGCGATCCGGAAGGGAGGGAAACGGCCCAGAATTTATTAGAACACTCGAGAATTAGTTCACACTCTATTAATCCCAGATTGTATGATCAGTTTAGGCCTGGTCTGCTCGTCGTCATCGGGACTTAGCCCATTGATCGTGCCCCACACCACGCCCCACGTCGGGGCTTGTCTAGAGGCTATTAAGCGTGTCGATTTGAATTACGACGGATTACGACAATGCGGATCGGATTCCATATTGAAACAATCGCTTTGAATCGTCGCTCTAAATTTATCGTTACTAATTTGCTCGTAATAGGGGAAAAAGATTAAGATCGACATAGTCGAAGAGTATACACACCCAAAATATTCTTATTAAATAAATATATTATTTGTGTGTCAAATAATATATTTATATATAAATATATTCAAACATTTTTTTTACGTAGGGTGTCCCAGAATGACCTGTTAAATAATATTCGATTCCGCCGATTGAAGATCAATTCTTTTCGTTCTTTCCTTTAACCACATTAATTGAATCTCAATTATCTACCTCGATATTCCGTGAAACCTTTATCCTTTAATTCCAGAGAGCTCATTCACGTTACGACTGGAACGAATCTCCGGTGCGCTTTTTAGATTTATGTGCAGTTCACAGGTCTTGGCGTGTTCGCAGCTGTATCGCTCCGCGCGACCACGCTCCCGAAACGCCTTATTCGCTCCGAGGCCTCCGTGCAATTCGTCGACACACGTATTATTAATACGATACGATAGCGAGAAATTACCGTCGTTTGACGTCGCATGCATGCATTCGACACGCGTCGAAGGAGCTGGTCAGCTGAAAAGGATTCGACGCGATTATGTTAAAATTACTCAATCCGATGGTAATCTGGCGAATTACACCTCGAAATAACGTTCCACCGAAGGCGCTTATGTGAACGTGTACATGTGTGTTTGACGGTTCCGGAGTTGCCGGGGTTAAAGAAGGGCCAAAACGATGCCCTACGCTCACGCTACGCCGCACATAAATATCCTCCTTCGGCGAGCCACACATCCGCGAGGCATCCGCGCATAACGAGGGTGCATAGGGGTTGTATATAAGCGCACCGGGCACGCCATCTGGGCTGTATTATCATTTCTTACGATCTGCAGATACGTCAGCCAATCAAATAAAGTCGAGTCAGGTCAAATCAAGTCAAAATAAGTCAAGCCGAGTCAATTTAAAAAATGGTTCGATTAGATGTCTCGCCAGTATCTTAAGCCTTGTGTCCACGTTCCAGAAATCGGTCCGAAATCTTGATCCGAGAAGTGTTCAGTCAATAAAATTGCCGCTTTTCCATAAAAACTGCAAGTTGATTGGCTACATATTTTTCGATCCAAGATCTCGGACCGATTTCTGGTATCACACAAGGCTTTACTGCCGGATGTTCGTTTTGACCAAAAGACGCAACGGGGGTGAGAGGCAATACACATGCATGTTATTATCTGTACTTCAACGCGTATGCATTGAAGATTGAAATTAGTGATTAAAGATTGAAGATTGTCCAATCACACTATAAGATTGCGATCTGTATTGAAATTAATAATATGGTGGTCAGGATAAGTTACTAAATTGTTTGTAACTTATTTGTGTATTATATAATTGTGTATTATATAAATTACCTTATCAATATAATGTTAATTGATTTGTCAATATTGTTTTGTTGATAATGCACTAATCTCTTTTGCTTTTTTTTTGCACAGTGTCTATCATTACATGACCAGAAAATCGCCAAGTATTGGCTAATATTGAGATTAGAAAAATAGACTGAGTTCTAATTTCAATCTGTATCTTAATCTGTGCCTTCTTTTGTTTTGATTGGTCAAAATCCAATATCCAATATGTAATCTCAATGAAATCTCAATGAAATCTTCAATGCATAGTCTGATACTGGCTCACAACGCTGCTCCGAAAAAGAGATTTATCAGTAATAATCAATAATCACGATTCGATTTTTATTGCACTCTGATAATCTAAAGTTATCAAGTTCTACATTTTATCAAGTGATTCATGTTATTAGTACAATCTTATGTAATCTTATAATCGTACCTTGAACTACTTAGATTTAGAATATCATTTGATTGTTTGTAATTAGAAAGTTATTGATATATTTATAATCAGTTTATCTTCTTATCTTTAATGGGAAAAGAAAGTAATTTCTTAAATACCTTAATAATGAATAAGTCACTCTCAAGTGATGTGGTCATCGATCGGCTGGTAAATTGAAAAGATACGACGAACCATAATACAACCCTCAAGTGTGTGTGGACGCGTGAATATAGATTCTTCTTTTACGAAAGACCGGAAAAGGAATTGATATTCAAGGCGGATGGATGCACTCTCCATGGAAGGCGCTTTATATACATATACACGCGCCTGTGAACGTCGAGGGTGTACGTATACATATTGAGAATATTCTAATTTAATATCACATAAGCCCATTCGCCTTCGGAGCTTCAAGTGCCAATCGAGATTTCCTTACGACTCGCGAACGTTTCACATTAACTTTTCGTCGATTTTCTCTTCGCCGCGCATCTTATCCTCTCTTTTTTTTTATTAATATCTCTTCAGCAAATAAATATCATATTCACGTCGATATTTTTCAGCGCACTATTATCGTTTCGCGATATTCATCGTAGAAAAGCTAACGGATGTGATTTTGTCATTAAGCGAAGCTAGGCGACGCTCAAATTCTCTTTCAGCATCATAATATCAGATAAATAATTTAATTTACACTAGTTGAATGCCCGGCAGCTTCAAAGCCGATATATTAATCGGATTAGCGAAAATTGACGAAGCAATGCGGACAGATTGATTTCTACCGGTAATTGCTTTCACATCGCCACGTAATTAATATATACATATAAGTCTGCGGCGCAATTCGATGAATAGACGCAGCGATCAAAATCGGTAGATACGTCTGATAATTTTTGAGAGTATTTTTTTCTTAATACAAAACTACGCATCTCCGGCGATAAGAATAATAAAATCGATTTTCCGATATTATTACTGACATCGGTTTCGCACGCACGCTGCGTTTAGGGGTTTACGATAAACATTAATATTATGAGGCTTTATCGCACGCGTATCGCGCGGGATTTGTTGCGCAACAGTTTCCTCTTTTGCGAAGGGATGTGTCTGCGAGTCCCGACCCGGATTTATAAAATCGTGTGGAGGTACACGGTTATTTTGCTGTTGATTTGATATTTCAGTTTAATACTTGAATGCATCGGTTTTGCCAGGTCGGCGAGGGATATCACAAGTGGGCCAGAATATCAACAATTGTTTTCATCGGCGAATAGAAATATCTATCGTGCCCACATATGGATTTATTCAATAGACAAGGGATATTTAATAGAACGATCAAAGCCATTCCGCTACAAAGCCCGTTCTGCTCTTTGATTGTTACCCCAAAACGTATATCGATATATATGTTATAGATGTGGATTTCGTCGGGCAAAATAGAAAAATCGACCACTCGATCAGCTTTACTATCATCGAAATTGCACATGCGATTTTTTTTTTAAATAATCGATTACAGCTTTATAACTAAAAGGGAAAATATGAGCTCTTTCCGAAACAAATATCGAGGTCCAGTTCAAGTAATAATACCGAAATAAATTCGAGCAGTGTAATATCGTCGATAAAGTCAAAATAATATCGTAACGCTGCGTCTCTTAACCCGGTTTTTGCAAGCCCGAGCGTCTCTCGCGACGGGTGTAATTAGCAACGGGAGAACAAATCGATATACTCGTCGCGAGATAAGAAGAACCCTTCGAAGGATTCCATTGCGACGGCGCACCGCGACGGATAACGAATTCCGAAGCTCGTCACGCTTGTCACGGCGCCAGGCTACTTATTCGACTTGTATAATTATTCGATACCCGAACCGCCGCCGTTGTCGACGACGGCAACTTAGCGATTCCACGGGTGATGCGCGTGTTGCAATGCCCCGGGTAAAATTTCTTGACGTTTCGAAGAGACGAGGATCTCTACTGAATATCAATGTACGGGAGCCTGTCTCACCGGTCGCCGTCGTCCGGAAGATCGACCAATCGATTCCCGTGCAAGTTGTTTCGTAAAACGACGGTGGTAGTAGCCCCACTAAAGTGATGGGATTCGGGACGTCCCACCCTCCACGCGACGTTTAGCCCTCTCGGATTCTTCTCAAATGTAATGCTATTACTCTAGATACATTCTCGCGGAAAGTCATGCAGCGTGAAGACAATCAATACTGAAAATTCTCCTGAACGCGAGATGGTTTATTTTCACAAAAGTTTTATAGAATTTTGATCTACTTTTGTGAAAATAAATCATCTCGCGTTCAGAAGAAAATAGGTACTATATATAACTTGATAGACCGAGCGATATTTCTTTCCCACCCAAAATTTCACTAAAAAACATCAATATGTGTATTAATCTATTATTGAGCAATGATTACCCATTAAATATGACTTTTAGTTATCTTAATAAAAGAATAAGCAAACACAGTTCAATCTTAAATAGCAAAGAGGAAAAGATACTGCCAGAAGGAAGCTGATAAACAAAAATAATACATTGTATTACTGCACATTAAAAAAGTCACCAATAAAATTTCTGCTCGATTTAAAAAATCTGATCTAAACTTAGGACTAAGATGCATAAACAAACTCAACAGATTTATCAGAGTCCCAAAAGACAAAACAAAAAAATTAGAGGAGAACAAATGTAGAGGAGAACAATGTAGTATACAAGATTCATTGGAAAGACTGCGAGGCATCTTATGTAGGACAGACTAAAAGACAATTAGCAACAAGACTGAAAGAACATAGATCTAATGTGAGGCTCGACTCGTCAAAGTATTCAGTAGTCACAGAACACGTACTACAATGTAACCACTCTTTTGATTGGGACGACGTGAGAGTTCTTGATACGGAATCGGATTATCATAAGAGATTGATATCAGAAATGATATATATCAGATCACAGAAGAAGAGCATCAATTTACAAAAAGGCTTTGAACATTTAAACGAAGTCTGTTTGGAGATCATATCGGAGCTTACCAAATAAATTTCACTTTTATTTATATTTTGATTATTGACGAGAATAAATAACATGTTTTTCGTTCGTGCCTTTTACACGTAAGGACATAAAAATCTGTGTAGTCATGACCATTTTTCGATTTGTATTCGCAGTCTGCCTCATTCCTAACAACAAGTAAGACGTGTCTTAAGTTTAACATTTATACATTGTGACTTTAATTATAACTATAATATATTAATATATTATATTAAATATTAATTTTATAATATATTAAATATTAATTTTAACTATAAGAACAAAAAAAGTATTTGTCAGATATATTTATTATATAATTTTTATAAAATTTGTTACATAATTTTTACAAAAGACTTCTTACAATTCCTCAATAAATATAACTTTTACAATTAACATTTCTTAGTCCATTTCAGATAAATTTCTTTTACTTTTCTTTTGTTTGATAGTGAATGAATATTAACATCATCACTTCGAATTTTCCAATCCGAAGGAGTATATGACAACAATTTTAAGAAACACGACTACGGCATTCTTATAACGATGAGATTGCAGTTTCATAAACCAACCTTTTAATGTTGATGACTATTATTTTGATGTTACTGAAGAGGACTCTGTGAGTTGAAACGCGTATGATATTTACGTATTTTTTAGTTTTTAATACATGAATTTTTACTTATTATTTCTTCTATATTTTTTATTGTTTTTACATAAATGTTTTACACAAATCTTTTAAAAGACTTATGTGTGTATTTTGATATTTGAAATTTAAGGAGCGATACTAATATTGTTTTATATTTATTTTTAAAAATTCTGTCGTACAATATTTTAAACGACTACTTTTTACCGAAAATAAGATTTATTTGTGAAATAACTTAAAAACTTGGCTTAAAGACTGAACTACATATTACTAAGTTGCGGTAAGAAACATGAACTACCTAAAGAAATATAGTAATTAGTTAACCATAATTAATTAATTTGTAATAAATATGATAGAATAGTGTATGAGAAACAAAATGGGAAATGTAAACAAAATGGTAATATAAAACAATTTTATTAAAGATATATTATTGAATTGTAAGAAATATGTGGTACGTTATATATATATAATGACATAATGGCTCATAAAAAACAATATATCTAAACCGAAAGAACATAATTTATCACCACAATTTATCGAATTTAACTATACATATATTATAAGTATTTTATTATATTATAATATATTTCACTACTATTTAATAGCTAAGTAAAACTAGTGAGATAATGTTAACATCCAATTACATCAACAAAGTTCGACGAACAATTTCAATATTGTTGCCGCAGCTACAAATATTAAGTTATTTGTTGCCGCGATAGTTTTCAGTACACTTACTTTTGTTCTCTCACTTTTCATGATTTTATAAAACTAGTTAATAATTCTATTTCAAAAATTGTTAGAAATGTTACAGTTTCCGGATTTATTTTGTTCTCTCTGCGCCGTTAAGAATCACACTAATTTAAATATCATACGTAAAATAAATTGAAAAAGAAAAATATAAAAAAAAGAGATATGAAAAAGACTGATTAATAAACCAAGGACAGAGAGAAACGATATCCAATACAAATCAAACAAAAATGGTGGTGCGATGAGAAAAATCCATAAAAATATTAAAATAGATTACCACTTCACGCAGAAAAATAAATTTCGATCTATTCGGATATTTTTACCTGAATGTTACGTATGTGTGAGTGACAAAAATACTAAAAAAATTTATTAACAAATAATACAAATAATACAAATAAATTTTGTTTAAGTCAAAAGACATTAGTAATAAATAAAATCTTAATTAACTAAAATTATGTATCAATTCATATGATAAAACGAGTTTGATTAAAATAAGAGAGAAAGAAAGAATATTAGAAATTATTTCAGTCTAAGCGACAAAAAATTGAGCAAAAAATTAAATAAAAGTTGAAAAATCGAACAAAAAACCAATACATAGACGAGCGATAGACACCGCTGTTTACGATGCAGCTGTGCGGGTTTATTACCAAGTTTCGCAATTGTTAAACTACTGTGTGTAACTGCGCTTAACGAAAAAGAGCAATGTGTCATCGAGAAGGAGAATTCACGGTTAAAGCAATGTCGCAAACAGCGTGCATCAGTTTCTTGTACAACTCGCGCGAAAATATTTGTTCTACTAACAGCGCATCCGCGTTAAAAACAGAGGCCGGTCCGCACAAACAATGAGAGCACGGTATCAGATTGGTGTTTTTTCTCTAACGAAAACGTTGAATCAGTGCAAGCGGTGCATTTGCAGAGAAGTATGTAAAATTGCTTTGCCGAGAGTAATCGTCACCGACGCGACGCGACGCGATGAGCAAGTAGCGACGGTCATATTGCAATAAAAATGCGAGTGGAATTACAAAACCTCGCTGTTTTCGATTTTTGGTTTTCAGATGTTCCAGTCTTTAAAAATGTAATCGCACATTTCCGGATTATTTCAAATCCGGAACGATATTTCGCGATGCAGAATCTTAAGCTTCTATTTTTATCAATTAATACACAAAAAAAGTGAATAGTTCCAATGTGGGAGTGCCAATGTTGAATTAATCCTTAATCAATTGATTTCATTCGGTGAATATTTCTTGTTCGGATCGAAGAATTGAATTAGATTTAATTATTAAAACTGCAGTGAGATTATCGTGGAAATTAATGTAACCGTAAAAGTGTAATACATTAACATCTATACGACTAAAATTCAATTGCCGCACGTTATTTCCGATTCGAGAAGAAGTTTGTTCCATTAAAATAAATTTCGTATCTCTAAAGTCGTTAATTATTTATTCTTTCTTAGTTGATATGATGACATCATTTTGAACATGTAGAAATTTATCGTATTACGAGATATTCATCAATGCTTGAATAAATAAACCAGATAAAATTTAAAACTACTATAAACTTTTTAAAAGTTTCTTAATTTTTTTATAAACTCTGTTTCAGAATCAGCAGAAAATTAGTTTCTTTACCTCAAATATAGCAGTGTGCGAATGCATAATTTAATTCGATAAAATTAACTGCAGTACAATTACAAAGTATTAAATAATATTTTAAAATTATTTTAAATTATAATAAAATTATTTTATTTGGTATTTATTAAATAAAATAATCTTAAAATATTTGTACCATTTTAAAAAGAGTTTTCGTAATATTTTATACGTAAATACATTATTACTGTAATATAAAGCATAACAAACAATTAATGTTTAATTAAAATAAATTAAAAACAAAAAATACGTAAAATAATACATATTACATATAAAAATATGTAAAATGATTTATATTACTTATAAAAAATTAAAATAAAAATTTAATATTTTATTTTTGCGATTTATGAGATGCTTATTTAATTGTAGATCAATTTTATATATCCATTTTATATCAATTTCTTATTGAATGAATTTCCTGAATATCTCAAAGATAGTACAAAATCTATAATTTATATATTTCGTATTATATTGATTTTTAGATGTCGCACCACTTTTGTTTTTTTCTATCTTGACTTCGTAATTTCAGTTTTGTTTGTTGATTTTGTTAATTAATGTTTAATTAATACAAGTCAAAGTAGCTCAAATTTGATCTTTTTGCTAAACTTTTTATCGTATTATAGACAAGTGCGCTGCTTAAATTTTGTTCAGTGACACAAAGCTCGCTTTAAACGATCTGAAATTCATAGAATTCTATTATTATTTTTAATCTGCCGTATAACACGTGTAAAACATTTGAGGAATCAGATTACGTAGTACGTACACATATAAAACATATGAATGCACGTATACAATACAAACAAATGACGAACGGTAAACGAATATGCCACAAGTGTGGATATGGATGGACATTAAATACATAATTTCTCAATATTTTGAGAGATACGAAGTCAAAGAGATACGAGAAATCATCAATAACATTCTTAGACATTTCTTTCGATAAACTTTGATCTAAATCTCACGAATCACATTTACTTATTACAACAGCTAATGTTATCTCGTTAAAGTACAAAGGGCTCCCATCGCGCTTTCATCATTCTACTCGAGTGCTGTGACATCTCAAGATCGCGCTAAGTATATTCGTTCATGAGAAAATTTTTCTACAATTCCATCGAGATGGACGCCGAGAAGAGCAAATACGCGACGCCGAAGGGTTGGAGGACATGGGAATATCTGGCCACTTTTAGTTGTAAGAGCAATTTCTATTTTAATTTTCCCACGAAACAATCGTTACTTCGACGATAATTCTCTATTGTTTCCGCTCATTGTTACTGCTGTTACAATCTCTCGCTCGACCGATCAAGTTACGTTACGATTATGTGGTGTAATTATGCGAAATCTAGGTTCAATTATGAGCTTGTACATCGGAGCCATCATAGGCTGGAGCTCGCCGAGTATTGCGAAGTTGAAGTCGCCGGACTCGCCAGTCTCGGTTACCGATTCCAACATTTCCACCATGACAGCTATGCTCCCCATCGGTCAAATATTAGGATCAATAATCAATCAACTCATAGTCGACAGAATAGGTCGAAGAAAGGCCATTCTGTTCAATGGAATATCATCGATAATCCATTGGGGCTTGCTCACGATCGCTACGAATATCTGGGTGAGTAAAAGTATTATATATTCACGAAGTGCGGATCGTCTCGCTAAACGTTACCTATAAATTAATTCTGTGAAAATGTGTGAAAATCTATTTGGAGATTCATTTTATATTGTGGAGGGGAAATTACATATATTTTTCTATGCCTAAATGTAATCTGTTAAAATGTAAACTTCTTCGTTTCTCTAACATTATAATATTCTCTCGTTCAGTTCATTTAACATCGCAATATTTTTTCTTCCAATTTACGGAATCTCTAAAAAAATTAATAGAAGTAGCGATATATTAGTAATTCTAGCGTCTGGATGTGACCATGACCTTGAACTTGACTTTGAGGTTTCAAGAACATTTGAAGTTTCAAGGCATTTGAATTTGTCAACTTGAAATTTTTAAATGAGAACCCCTAATTTTGACTCCAGATTCGGAACGAGCGGAAAATTTTACGTTCAGATACGTGGTTGAGTGTCAAGGTCACGTTGACCTAGAAGAAAACTTGAGGGTCAAACACAATCTCATTAAATAATTTTGATCAAGTTTTTGTGACAAATACTTGAAACAAATATTGTCGGACTTGACCAGATGAACTTGACTATAACTTTGAACTTGACCTTGAGATCAAGTTTCGAAATTCAATCAATTTCCATTTGAAAATCTTAAATTGATACATCGGAAATAAATAAAATCCTTTATTTGAATTTCTTTGTAAGTACGTGAGTATCTCTGTTCAGTTGAAGCAGAACTAGATGATTATGCAATTAGTTGAGTTAGAATCACGTATACATCTGACAGTTCAGGAAAAATTAATCTCTGACAAATGTTTACGTTTAAAAAATTCTTTTGTTACACGTTACGCCTTGCCCACCGCTTTGTTTAACGGAATTGAATAAATTTTCCTTTGAATTAAAAGTTTTCATTTATTTCATTTCACTTTTCATTAAATGTCTTAAATCCGTGATCAAATAAACTTCTCCTTCTTCAATATTCTTTTAAAACTGTCTTAAAACTATTTTTGGAGTAAAAATATTTTGTTGTTTCTAATCATCGTCACAATTCGTGAATTATGTTGTTGCATCTGTCGGAACAAGAACGCATATCTCTTTTAATAATGAGAGGATGGGGTGATCAATTAAGAAGTTACAATGATGTGAAGAATCTTTTCAATAGAACTTTCCGCAACGAGGAAATTCCTATTTCAAAAGATACAGTCTCAAAAACAGTGAGTCGTTTTTAACAGTGTGGGTTTGTTAAAAACCGTCAACTTGAAAAACCGAAAACTTGATCAAAATTATTTAATGGAATTGTGTTTAACCCTCAACGTGTTCCCCCGAGGTCAACGTGACACACAACCGCATATTTGAACGTAAAATTCTCCGTTCATTCCAAATCTGAAATCAAAATTAGGGGTTCTCATTAAAAAATTTCAAGTTGACTTTCAAACGCCTTTGAAACTTAACCTCAAGGTCAAGTTCAAGATCATGGTCACGTCCACCTAATCAAGTTCGACAACTTTTGTTCAAAATATTTTTCAAGAAAACTTGATCCTTCAAAGTTATTCAAAGGTTTCCATACTTTTTCTCCACCCTGTATAATCTTACGGGTGAAACTGCGCGCCTAGTGGTGACATCACTGTACTACACGGGTTAATACAACCGTAAATGATAAAAAATGAAAACATCAATTTCTGGATAATGAAATTATTTTTAGATATACTATATACTCTATGTCCGTTTTAGTGTATGTGAGAACATGATGTTAAAATTTGGAGAAAAACGGTTCAGTAGTTTTTTAGTTATACGGTAATAAAAAACAGGCTTTCTCTTTTTTAATATTAATTAGTAATATCCTTTATAGATTCTCTATGTAGTCAGGCTCATGGACGGCGTGTGTTTTGGCCAATTCCTGTGCGTATTCTCGATGTATATCGGAGAAATTGAGTCGCTGAGCACGCGAGGTATCGGAGGAGTCGCGAGCACAATTATGTTCGGTCTGGGCATGTTGGAGATGTTCATCGTCGTGCCGTACTTGTCGATATCGATGACGGCGACCATCTGGCTGACCGTATCTGTCGGCTTTACGATCACTTTCTGGTTCATGCCGGAGTCGCCGTACTATCTGGCCATGACGGGGAAAACGGACGAGGCGGAGGCGGTATTGGAGAAGTTGCGCGGTAAGATGGACGTCTCGGAAGAATTGCAGGTAATCAAGTCAATGAGCAGAAAACAACAGCGGATAACCGGCGGGATAAGGAAGCTGTTAACCACGCGCGCCAATTGTCGTGCTTTCATCATCATTAATCTCATCGCAATCACCCATTCTGTCGGCGGCTTCTCCGCAATGATCGCATACGGCCAGCTCCTCTTCGAATCCGCTCAGCTCCAGATTGTTTCCGATCACACGGCCAATGAGAAGTGGCACATGTTAATCGGCGTGGTGCAAGTGGTTTCCGCGGTAATCATCCTTTTCCTGGTCAACAAGTTGGATCGCAAACTACTAATATGTTTCTCCGGTTTCATTGCCGCCGCGTCGAACCTCGTGATTGCCATCTTTTTCTACGCAAAGGACTATCTGAGCGTCGACACGTCCACGTACTCAGTGGTGTTGTTAATCGCGGCGATGCTGCTGGTGTTCGCCTTCAACAGCGGTCTGGTCCCCATGTATTCGATCATGATGTCCGAGATGCTCGCCACCGAAGTCAAGGCTCTTGCCACATGCCTCCTAATTACAACCAGTGGCTGCTTCGGCGCGATAGCGATGAAGGCTTACTATCTGGTAACCTTCACATTGAACTGCGGTCACTCGGTATCTTATCTAGCATTCTTTGTAATCGTGACGGTATGCACCATTCTGATTCTTCGTCTCTCGCCAGAGACGAGAGGCAAGACCTTTGTGCAAATACAAAAGGAGCTGAACGAAGGAGTTGAAGCGGTCGAAGGATCGGAACTTCCGATTCCTCTATTGGATACCGAAAGAACATATTGCCCCCCGTAAATTGTGCGTCTTAAAGAAAGATAATTTGGTATATATAAGAGAAAATCTCTATCGCGCTTTCTATCCCTTCGACGTTCGTTCTTAACGGAGATCGACAGGAAGGAGGAAATTGAAAATCGCGAGCGGAAAATCGAAGGAGATGACCTTTCAAGATGCACGAGTGAACGAATTTTTGGGCAACCGTGTTGAAATTGCTCGCGACGTTGATGCCCGTAATAGAAATGATAGTTATACGGTATCTCGAGATTCGCCGGAAGATACTGCGCCGTGTCGATTCATCGATGTCACCATGAATTGCTCGGGCCACTTATGTTTATTCTTGCAGCAGAAATAATATATTCAGAGATAGGCAGAATGTAAACGACACTGAATAACCCCTTCAAAAAAATAATCGAGATTCACACATCGCATATTGTTTTAAACTAGTCAACTGTAATCGTATGTATCTCAAATCGAATCTATTATTTTATAGGATGTTATGACATTTTTCATATAAATTTTGATAAGATAAATTGTCGGGTTAAATATAATAATAACGCGTGGAAATGGGAAATCAATTCATAAAAAAAGACATCTAAGAATGATAAGTTGAAAATTAACACGTAAGTCCTAAAACGTTGAAAGAGATTAGATTAACGTTGAAAGAAATAATATTGAACAACCTGTAATATTATTTATATATCACTGTTTGAATGATGATTAAATTACGAGTAAATTACGAGATACAAGTAGGAATGATCGATGAGAACATGTAAAGATTTTTATCTATTTTAAAAACTAGTCAAATTGAAAATAGAATAAAATAAATGAATTAGATTGTCCAAGCTCTTTCGTATTTGTTATTTTTTTTTCATTATTAAATAATCCTCATTGTGCGAAAAATAGATGCTTTTTACAATAATCAATAATTGAGTGGCATCTACGACGATTGAGGAAGATAAGACTTTTATAAACGACGGAAAGGTTTCCATTTGGTTTAAATTGAATTGTTCTTCGCGGCATTCGTTCGAGATAAAAAGTTTCGCCGTTAGTTAGGCGAAAATCAATCATTGCAGTTCTTTTCGCTATCGACGAAAAAAAAAGAGTCCATTAGGTGTTTAATGCCTCTATATCTAGGATGGTCAGGGATAGGTAGAAGAACGGAACAGGAACAGAGCACGAGGAGGGAGCGGACGGAAATTGCAGGATCCTTTCCATGCGGAAAGGGTCGAAGGAAAGTTTCTCGCTCTCTCTTAATATCTGAGAATCACTATTCAGTCTTATAGAAATTGCTATTGGCAGAACCATTAGAGGCTGGAATTAGTTTCGCGATCCCGGATATATCTGGTGGCCGTGGCGCGTAACGACCGCCACGGCTCACTTATCTTACTTCCATACCTCGCATTAATACTTTCCGCCAACTCCATTTGCTTCCTTATTTTAGAAAGCTTGTTCTTAAGACCACCGCTCGAATCGGTATATCGATTTAATTTTTGACCTTAAATTTAAAAAAATATTTCTTGATTTAATTATAATATATGCGGCGGTCACGGGCAAGGTCTCATTGTCACTATCAAGCAAATATTAATTCAAAAAAAGATGTGTTTTGATAAATGACATGTTTAACTTAAAAACATATGTATTTGAAATAAAAAAATACTGTCAACTAAACATATTAGCCAATAATTTTTTTCTCAGTATAAGTACACAAAAAAAAAGAATAATCGAAGAGAGAATAACATGCCAATAAATATTTATTTGATAATTTTCTAATATTATCTCAAGGTAAATGTTATATATGAGAGATTCTTCCTCTAAATGTCTAAATAATAGTTATAATTTAAATAAGTAAATGTTTGAGTAATAATTTAAATAACAATTAAATATGTTGCTTCGAAATTTTTTTGTTTTTAAAATATCGAGATTGTAGAAATATAGAAGTCGTCACTGAGTTTTGTAAAAACATGAAATTAAAACTAACTTTAACTATTTTGGAGCCTCTATTTTTTAATCAGAATTCTTTAAAAATGTAGAAATTTTCAAACCCTCTACGAGAGAAAAACACTATTTTATCTAAGTAATTTCTAAAAGCGTCAATTATATCCAAGTTATTTCTAAAAACAAAGTGCTAGCATTCGCAGACGTCGTTCAAACGGAGGCTGTACGTTCTATTCTCGCGATATTATCATTCTACGACGTGGTCATCGGGTTCTCCTTGGTAATTCCATCACAAATCGGTAGCGCAACGGCTGGTTGTTGCCAACGCATATTCTGGATGTACAAACATAGATATCTAGCGCGGCCTATGCACGTCGCCAACCAACCAGCCAAGCAACACGAGTGCTGTGCCTGGGCCGGGACGAACAGAGCCTCCCGCGCTGTACTATACATACAATTGTATCATCAAGGCAAACACACCGACGATGACGCTGGCGCACACATACACACCTGCGCATAAACGCCGTTCCACAAACAACATCGTGGCGTCATGAAAGCGCCAATGCTCCGTATAATACGGTGTATCCTCCGCTTTATCAACGCGCTCTTCGAGGGATAAACCTTCACGATTCTCGCCGTGAGTTTTGTATTGTAAAATCTTGCAACGCAAGAAAGGAGGACAGGAAGCAAACAGTTAATATCGTTCGGTGAAGATCGAAATGGAAGAAGAGACGAATGAATGCTTCCTGTGAAAGAAGTCCACCGTAGAGTTGTCTCCTTCTGCCTCGTGATCAATGTCATTTCTGGGATTAAAGAATCGTTAATCGCGTCGTTCGTCTCAAGCACTCGTTTGCCTTATAAAAATAAGGAATAAACGCGCTTTTGCGCGATGCGAGATCGATTTCTTCGCTGATGTTTAATGATAGCTTGTGGAATCGATGCCCACCTTTGTGTGTGATTCCGATGGTTTATAAGAAAGTTTTATAAACTCGGTGTAACGGATTCAGAAAGATAGATAATCAAAATGGAATGCGTGCGAATTAACTGTCGACGTGTTTCTTTCGCACAGCCTTGTAAAATTTAATTCTTTATGGGTCCTCAACTTTCATGACGGAATGTCAAACGATCGCCTTTTGGCGCATCATTGTTCGGGAAAGACTCGCTTAACCCTTAGCTGGCTTCTGCAGAATTTCATAGCTGGACCGTTTGAAACGCCATAAAAATGTTTGCGAGAAAGCTACTGATTTTTTTACTTAAAAAAATTCTCAGATATTCTTTGATATTTTTATTTTAACATGTGTAGGTTATTTTGATCAAATTTAATAGTGGTTGTGAAAAAAAAATTTTTTTTGAAGCTAAAAGAACAAAAAAAAAGACTATTTTCACTTAAATTCAAAACTTTTCCATTTTTTTTATATTAAAAGTTAAAAAATTAATTGGACACTCTTGAGATACAACACTTTCAGAAAAAAATCTGACAGTGGTTGTTGAAAAAAGGTATTTATTTGGAGAAATAAAGTGAATTTTAGACAAAATTTGACTGAAGGTCTTGCCTGGGGTTTTTGGTACCCCACGGTATCAGTAAAAGGTTAACTGTCAACGTGTTTCTTTCGCACAACTTTATAAAATTTAATTCTTCATGGATCCTCAACTTCCATAATATAATGTCAAACGATCGCTTTTTTCAGAGCATCATTGTTAACGTTCGAGAAAGGTTCGCTTAAAGCTAAATTTACAACAGTTTTCGCAATCGAGTACTATTTCGTAAACCCTTTAACATCAGTAAAATGTATTAAAAATATAAATTAAATTATATATAAATTAAAATTCCGTTGTGCTTAATGAATGCTAATAGCGCGCATGATATTCGCAAGTGCAAATTCACCATTCAGTGTTATAGAAATTAAATCGGCACTCATGCGGATGCATGTCTTGATTGTATATAGTAATCAAAACCCTAGCAAAGTTCTTGCCGTCTTCCGCAAATTATGTGCATTAAGATAATTATGTGACTCTACCGGCGTTGACGGGAAATGTCGCGTGCGCTCGCTCGGACGTTGCCGCAATCCTCTTGCAATCTAATTACCGATTTTCCTTCGTTACTATGCAATCAACATCGGGCGTATGCGAACGCGCATCATTGAGTTTCACTTTTGTCAGCTAATTGGGAATTCTCTGTGCGTTGCGTTCTTGCGCCCTTCATACGCATTAAATTTCCTCCCATTTGTAGAGAGAGAGAGACAGAGGGGGGAGGGAGAGATCCAGGACGTGGCCTTCTCGATGCAGGGCTCGCACTGCCTCTGCGTCGGAGCTTGTTAAAACGTTACTGCGGTTGTAAGTAAAGCGCGAAAGCAATTAGTTCCCATTTGCAATTTGCGGCTTTGTTTGATTTAGCTGGTAGCGTTGCGACGCGGTACGGCGCGGTGTGTGGACCTTAAGCGCGCGTGCTTAAGTACATAGGTGACACCTGAATTAAATACTAGACGGGACACTGCGAACGCGTGCACGTCATATGAGCACGTACTGCAAATTAAGAAATGTTCCTGCGAGATGGAACAATCAGAAGACGATAAATAATTGCTGCAAGTTCGATAAAACACATCGCATCTCTAACATACAGATTTTTGTTTACTTTTGTTTGTCGAGTGTCTTGGAAGGAATTAAGAAACATTCACATATTTATTATACCCAATTGAACCAAATGGGGAACTTGCATGATTTTCTAATATGAGAGTTTATCATAAAAGTAAATAATTTTTCTTGAAGAAATTTTTCAAGTATCATTTAATCAATTAATTAGTAATTAAGCATTAAAAATGGCATTTTTTGAATGCTGCGAAATCGCCCGTGACGTCACTACACCAAATTAGTTTCAATATAGGGTCTGTTCTTTTCAGCTGCACTGCTGAACTAGTGCAATAAGTTAGAATGAGACATATATATATTTTTTCACTCTAACTTATTGCACTAGTTCAGCAGTGCAGCTGAAAAGAACAGACCCATAGTGTACAAATATACCTGATCGCCTTCACACCGCGAGTTTCTGCACTAGTGCACGAAGTATTACTTAAAAATTATACTAACATCGTCAAATCTACCTTCGTAAATTTTGAGACGATGCTGCTTCGAATCCGTCGTCCATTCTATAACACTATAATTTGTTCACAACAATTATTAACAGCTAAAAATAATTGTATTCATAAGATTTCTTGCACGTTTTTACTTCTTTCTCTAATATGTCACTCCAATATTTCCATAATTTCCACCACTGAGTTTGTCAGAACTAGAGACCCTTTAATAAGAGTCTGGCCATCAGAAATGTGGTTTTGATTGGTCCGTCATTTTTTGTCTAATCTAAGTGGGATAACTTAAGCGCAAGCGTATGGTCATGAAAATCGAGACATTACTAACCTCAGAAATACTAATGAAACATCGATTCGAATAATATTTAAATATTAATCGTGCAAATTTCAATTATAATTGCATTTTTATATTTTTGTTAATGAAATTATTTTTTAACGTGTAATGTGTACGATGTATAACATGTAAATAGGTAACGAAAGACAAATGCTAAGTAAAAATTTAATCATTTGATGATGAAGAAAAAAATTAAATAAATATAATTTAACAATTTGTTTTATTTTGTTATACTGTGCATCGCCATTGATTTACTGTCATAATTCTTACGTTTGACAGTTCTTTTTGCATTTGCTATTCTCATTCTATAAACGGCATATCTATTTGCTATTTTTATTTTTAGAATTCTTTTTTAGAAATATATCTCTTAAAAATGTTTTTAAAATATATCTTAAGAATATTGTTCTTATTCTTTTAATATTTTACTTTAATATTTAGCTCAGTGTAAAAGCTCAATTGCACTGTTCGACGATATCACGTGATAAGAGAAAAAATGGCGGACCAATCACGATGGTTCAAATCGAGATATTGATGATATGTGATGATGGCCAGACTCTTATTAAAGAGTCTCTAGTTAGAACTAGAGATCCTATAATCAGAGTTACGACATTCAAGTCCTAACTTTTGATTGGTCCGACATTTTTTGTCTATTCGGTACATTTCGGATAGCTTCGTACATCTTCGGAAGATAAGCTAACCTTCGAAAGACTATCTTCAGAGGCTATCTTCAGAGGCTATCTTTTATCTGTAGTGGCTGTATCTCGTTCTTCTACGCATGCGTTTATGCGAAAAAAAGAAAGAAAATATCGCTATCTCTTTCTATCTCCGCCATTTCTTGTCTCGAATGTCGTAACTCTGATTATAGGATCTCTAGTCAGAACGATACAACATCGCTCTTACCGGTCAAGAGAGATACTAGAAATGTGATTTAGTGATGTCAGAGGCAAAAAATACTGCTTAAAAATCATAGTTTTTTAAACAGTTTATTTCTCAATATCTAAGTTGTATTTTGAACAACTTTTTTCTAAGGTACCGTATTTCTAAGGTACCAAGAATGCATTAATAAAGAAATTTTGAAAATCTACCACTCATGCAAGTTCCCCATTGAGCCCAGCAATACTGGAACAGATTGTATATAGATTTTTATCGTTGATAAAAAAAAATAGTTAGCCATCCAGTTATTCCCTGTGGAATAGCTACGTGGAATTATGTGCCGATTTACTTTCATTCAACCGCATTATAGCCGAATAATCGCGATCATTAGCAATAACGTTCGAAAAAGTGATAATCCTGAAAGCAAGTGAATACAATGATTCGCGCGCGCGTCGCCTCAGGTCGATCATTTTTCATTATCTTTCGGCTATTAATCACGTCAGTTTTGATTGATTATGGAGGCAGCGACAGTTTGGCATGGAGCGCTCTCATAAGTCAACGATCAAACGCCAATTATGAAGCTTAGATCTTTATTCCTTCCCCCTTCCCCTATCTGTTCGGCTCGCCATCAGTCGCGATTAGAAACGCCTTCTCGAGAGCTTTAAAAAGCGGCTTTTGAGTCATAAAGCATCAGTTATGAGCCGGGCGATTTTTATCCCCGATATGCTACGTATTACTATGATTAAAGGGTCAGTGATAGGGACAAATTATCTTGCGATTCGCAATGAATACGAATTTGCACGTCGACCGACGACGCGGAGATATATATTATTTGAATACGGGCGGCGTGATATCGTCTGATTAAAATGTAACGTATAATTTAATGGGCAAATTAGTTAAGTGCAATAGTGAGAGTAATTCACACCTGAATAAGCTAAGTGACGAACCCGGCAGTATCGTCGACACTGCGATTTGTATTAAATAAATTGAGCTGTTCCAATCGCTTTTTAATTACACCCATTTCCAGTGTGCCGTGCATTGTCAATTTATAACAATTAAGAATGAAATGAGATCAGATCGTAAATTCTATCGACGATCCACGGAGTAATTCTGCGGAATATTAAACGCCACTATTTTGTCTGTGATAATTACGAGTCCGATATGACGAGATGTAAAAAGTATCGAAAGAATTGTCGTGTGAATTATACATTTCCGATTCCAACATGAACATGACGCGTGACTCGGCCAAGTAAATGAATAAATGGTGAAGCGCTTTCATCAGATTACTTTCGAACAATATGCCGTGATCGATGTAAGCTATACAAATCTCCTTTTCACTGATGCGTACGTATTCGCTGGTTTGAAAAGTCGATTCGGTCGACGTCCATATTTTATTTTCAACGTACCAAGGAATTCATCCTTCAAAATTATGCGAAATAGCTCTAAATGAAAACACGGCTGACGTCTAACGTTTCACCGTTTAATGACAGAGACAGACGGTGTGTGCTCTTAAAAAAAAAAAAGAAAAATTAGAGTAAAAGAGGATGATCCGGGGCAGATGTGCACCTACCCGTTACATCCGCGATAATGACGAGTTTGCTGAACGAGGGGCACTAATGGAACGTCGGTCGGACTCCATCGCGCCCGCCCGAATGAAATATTTCATATCCTCGTTCCCTTTTTACAAGCCACTCGCGCTACTGCATGGAAACCCCTGCTCCCTCTTCCCTCAACGATAAAGATATACACGGACATTTACGGAATGAGGGCATAAAAAAGATATGGTTTAGCGCCGGTGGATTTAATATACCCCAGCCGCGTACGTCCGCCGCAAAGTGCGCGCATGCAAATCTAAATGTCATGGTAATTTTAATGATTTCCCTAATCTCGAATTTTTCTCGTGTCGATTAGGATCGCACCTGTGGTGTAAAATGACAGTCGGACGGGATTGAATCGTTAGATCTAGATGAATTCTTGCTAAAATCAGCACCGAGTCACTTTTCTTGTCGCAGTTTTCTCTTGTTTCGATCTAGTCTTGAAATCTATGTTAAGTGATTTTTTTTTTTTAATTAGTTTGTTAGTTTGTTTATAAGTTTGTTTATCAGCATAATCACAAGAGCGATATCTTGGTTAAATTAATTTCTCGTATAAAGTTATCATTAATGACAAAATTATTGCACCCTTATCTTGATTTTGAACGTATTACTCGATCAAGTTTTTACACAAAATTGTTGATTAATTGTTCAACTTGCTATATAAAATTTAAAGCTTACCTCGTTGCCACGGTGGATTATCATGAATCTCGCGTGTGCGAAGCGTCTAATTGATGGACACGTGAGATTCTCGCGACAAGCAAGTACAACAAATATTGACCACGTGCAAGAACCCTATTCTAGGTCGCGGAGGGGCCGACACGAATTTTTATATTTTTAATTTTTATTGCAATTAATGTTATCTTAAAAACCACCAATAATCTGCTCAATTCATTTCTAAATTACATGTTCGAAGTTCTCAGATTTATCTTTTCAAGTATTAAACTGACGATTCGGGATATTAATCATCTGTGTTAATTATCATAATTAATAATCTGTGTTAATTATCATAATTAATAATTATATCATACAGAAAGGGAAAAACAGAGAAAGAATCGAGAAAGCAGAAAGAAGCGAGGTGTATTGAACGAACATACAGTTTATGCGGCGTTACAGAAATCTAGTTACTTAATTAATTTCGCGCGCGAGACAGTACAAAGTTTCGATCACATCTCAAAATCCTTTTTTCGCAACCCTTCCGGTCGATGTGCGCGATTTAATTCGGCTCAGTTGACTTCTCGCGATCTATTTCCAAGAATAGATTACACGGAGGCGAAAGATTTATCTCTTACTATATCCGGTTTCTATGGGAGGACCCTCTCGTCAGTTGCAGACTCGTATATGGACTATCGCAGACGGCAAAAAGGAATTTTATTGGCAGGAGTCGCGGTATATTACGTTTCGAGGCAATTCGCGATTATTGGAACGTGTCTCATATAATGCGAAACGCCGGAGGCCTGTGATTTACGGTTTGTAGCGATGGATTTTTAGATTAGCCATTCGTATATGAGACCGTGCGCACTTTTGGGACACCGCTCGCACGTCGATGTCGAAAATAATTAAGATTTGTACCCGCCGTCATTGATTTACGATACACTAGAAAAAGGTCCGGAAATTTATATCACGTTTCATGATTATTACGCACCAGATTGGTAAAAGCCCAGAAATATATTTCTTACAACGTAGACCAATTGTTTAATTTAACCGTTGATTAATACTCCATTATATTTTTGATTAATCTATTCAATAGCATAGCATGCGTCATTTTTGTGCAACGTGGTGTCAAGAAGTTCTATTCTATTTTGATAACCGTTTAGACTGAATCCGTAATTTAACCCTCGGGCTGTGCCAAATTTTGCAAGTTAGGTCAGACGGGAACATCAAAGAAATTAAGTTACGCGAGCTAGACGAGAACAAGTTAAATTACGTTTAATCGAAAACTAATGATAAACTTTTTTGATTGCTTTTCGATCGGTGATGCGCAGGAATAAAATTGTGTTTTAGTCTCATGTTTTCTCAATTTAAATGTTTTCTTAAATTTTTGTGCTTTATTACGAATTCTTAAAGTTTTTAATAATTCAATGTATTAAAAAATATTTATCTACGCAATTTTTTTATAAATGTGTGTAATATGAAAACTTAATATCTATTCAATCAAACTTTTGCACTCAAACTTCTTTTCATAAAAAGCTCGAGCTATCTCAAATAAATTTGAATGATACATAACATCTTTTTTCCTATAAAAGTACTGGTAAGTATGTAGGAAAAATTATTTCAATTTCATCAATGTACCTGCGCGAAGGATTTGATTTTTGTTTTGTTTTTTCATTCGACAGCTGATTGTCACTTTGTTTTCTGTAATGCGTTGTATTATGATTGGGTCACGTAATGGCAAGAAGAGAAAAGATCATCTCTAACGGAACAATCAGTAGAGAGTTCCTCAAATGTCAGAGAAAAGAGGTAGACCGTGTTTTCGAAATCATTTCTGTGTATTGTATTGAAAATGGAAGTAAATCTTAACACACAAGAAAAAGGGAGAGACTTTCTTCTTAAGACTTTTAACTTTTCTTTAATTCGATCCGTAATCCTACATATATTACAATTATTTCGGAAAACGTCTATGTGATATTCTCATCTCTTCCCGTCAAGCATAAATTAAATGAACAAACCGATTTTCATCCCTATTAATAAACTCGAACGTGACTGGCATTTGATACAAACAACAATAAATAGTTCATGAAGGGAGAATCGTATTAACATCCATACAATATCTCCGCATTGTTAAACGATGCGTGTTCGCGCATTTAATTCTAAGTTGGACAAAGCTATTGCGCGAACCACGCGGAGCCACATGACTACGTTATCCAAAACGCCATTAGGTGCTTTACATCGGCGAGTACGTTTCCGGAGGACGGTCACGTATCGGCCAAGCATTTGAATACTCTCTCGATTACCAACATGTCGTTCGGAGCTCGGGCAACCGTGACATCCGCCATTTCCGCCAATCCTCCCCCGTGTCGTCCCACCCCCGTTGTCCGAGCAAATTTTACGCTTGACAATTCTGCTCGTTTCGCGGGATTGTCAGTCGCGAAATCCAGTCAGCAAAGTTTTTGAGGCTTTTCTATACGAGTCTGTCAGAAACAAATGGACTCGATGCTGCTCATCTCTTGTGTATCTAGAAAAATATTCAATGTACAAACAAATGAAGGCAATAATAAATCTGAAGTGCGTTTTGAAATTGATCATTACCGTGTCGTACGAGCTCTATTCAATGAATTAATTAAAAGGACATTTCTTTCTACACTCGGACATTCGAGAGTTATTATAATTGTCTCATTAGAACAATTCTGCACACAAAAAAGAAAACAACTTCGCGCTCGCTAAGAATCTACCGATTTATAATATGTATCTTCAAGATTTACTACAAGAACAGTACTCTTACTAATGTTTTACCTGTCAACGTAGCTATGGAGGCAAGTAGGATAATATTGGCCTTTCCTGATCTTAAGTTCCACCTATGTTTTCGTTCGTCTTATATACTGATACTCTGATCCTAATGAAAACAATCTCCGTCCGAGATAATTGACTCAAGAAAAATAACTGCGTTGAAAAAGTTGGAGAGTTAAATATGTTAGCGAGAACGTATTTCTCGATACGGGATGATTGCCTCGGGCAAAATCGCTTTGTTGACCAAACAGTAACGATCGTAGATAAACGAACAAAGATAGTTTCTTTTTTTCATAAAAATCTCCTTTTTCCTTGAAGATAAATGTAATATGTCTATTAATCATGTAAAATCAAGCATTTTTATTATTTTTATGTAAGATAAGTTGAGAGAAGATGCCATAGTTAAGAAATATCATAGAGATGTATGAACAAACCAATAGTTACAACGCTTTGGAATTTTTTGCAAAATGATAATTAAGCTTTCACATAATGATATTGAAGGTAGCATTTTTAAAAATAATGTAATTTGATTGTATATTTATATTTATACACAATAAAATTATATTATTCTGCAAAATTGGCATCTTATTGTTAGCTCTATATCTGGGTAAGATGCCACCTAATGTAATGCGGCTAGCATTGCGAGTAAAATGCAGCATTCAATAAATGAAGAGCAATACAAAAACAAAATTTGATTATTTTTTTCTATTAATTCTCTAGAACATCTAAAATTAATCATTATAAACATCTAAAACTTTCATAAACTCTGAACATAAATAAATTTTACCTAGCGCATTTTTATTTGCTCGTAACTCCCGGAAAAATGATCAAAATTTTATGCTTTTTTTAAATCGGTGTAGAAAACATCGAGGAAATTAAAAATTCTGTTAATATTTTTGACTATAAATAAAATTAAAAAATTATAATAAAAAAATAGTAACCAGAGTAATTAAAATAAAACACATGTTTTTTTAAAATTCATTTGGTTTCTGGTTGATCTGGGTACATTTTATGTTTAGGATTAACAACTGATAAATACAATGAAAAAAAATTATTATTTTTGTTTTAGATAGACATTTATCACAAATATTGAAGCATTCACGATATTTAAAAAACTAAAATCTCAGCATTGTCACTCAGTTATCGAACCAAAAGAAGCAAAATAGTGACTGTTTTTTAACAGAAAAGGTAACAAAAAGTAACTTTTCAATATTAAAATAATAATCAAAAGTAACATTTTTTTTCAAATTCTCAGAGTAATTAAAAATTAAATTTAAGAAAAAAACATTTATTTTTCCGGATCTATCTTAGATAGCCTAGCAAATTCTCTTCATAGTATGGTTTGAAAATTTAATAAAAAAAGCTTAATAAAAAAAGGGGGACTTGAAACGATACAATACAAATACATCTTTGTATTGTTTTATTAAATAAAATAAATAGGACATTTTATTAAATATAATAAAATAAAGACTCAAAATGACAAAATAAAATTAAAATTTAAACATTATTATTATCTAGATAAAGCAGAAAAATAAACATATTCATCAAATAATAAAAGTGATAAAGTGATGACAAAATTAAAAAAAATACTCATATTAAAAAGTACTCATATCAAAAAGTAATCATATGCTGAGATATCGGATACAGTAAGCAACAGTGAGTGCAAAGTGAGTGACTCATCAGATGAGATAACAAAAATATATTAATAAATAGAACGGTTATGTTTTACAAATTTTATGTCGGCTAAAAAAACAGATGACTATATATATGACCCATTTTAGACAATAATGACTTTTTAGTGATTTGTTAAAAAAAAGATGACAAAAAACTTAAGTGGTTAGATATCAGCGCTGAAATCTAATATAAGATCACAAAAATTCAGTAAATAAAATAACTTGTCACGTGTAAATAAAATAATTTGTCACGCTAATGGTGTTTTTTTCTGAGAGAGCATCCATGATGAAAAGATGCCACATCTGACTTTTCACACACTAACGTCATAGAAGAAACGGCTCTTCGGGTTATAAAACAGTAATTTCACGTTTCAAAATGTTAAATAAACTTTTAATAAATAGAAATTATGAAAGATCTTAACAAACAAGAATACAATATTATAAAAAGCCACTTACTACTTTAAACGGATTTTCTTAGAGTCTTCGAACTTAACACTAACATAAAACTGGAGGAACTTGCACATGTCACTCGTTGTATTAACATCTCACATTAATAACTAAAAGCATTACATCTATTGAATAATTAACAAAATATTAATAGAATGACATCTCCGAACTATTGGCATCTTTTCTCGACTCACGTCATATAATACGTAAAAGTACATCATCGCTTTTACAGGATTAATCCCGTTTGTCATATCACGTTAATTTAGATTGTCGCATCCGCGTCAATAAATACGTATGTGCGTAAAATTTTTTTGCTGCGAGAATACACCAACCGCAAAGCTTTTCACGAGAAAAAAGGAAGAGAAAAAAGGAAAGAGAGAGGGCGGGAACGCGGCGTTAAGTACCGCGTACTTTAAGAGGATTGGAAGCATGCCGAGGATTGGAGGACCGAGATCCTCGAGGATTGCAGTAGTTTCAACATCCCTCTGCACCGCAAAAAATCTCGCAATGAGTCTAATTTGAAACAATACATATCGTTTGCAATTAAGTCGACTCTACGTGTAAATCGCAACGTGATATCGGGTTCCTCGCCCTTCCGTCGACAACGCGCGATGATTATGTTCCGCGTAATGCATACGCATTATAGTCGCAGAACTTAGAAAACAATCATTCCGAATGAGCACCAGCGGCGCGTTAGCGGCGGTAATTCCTACGATGAGTTCCTTATGAAGACTGGCGGTTATCCCCTTTGGAGATTCCGCCTAGCAATTACGGAACTCCGGATTCCCCCGGATTACGCTATTCAAAGTTGAATATAACAAATTAGTTACGAAACTGAAGTGGGAAAGCGTTCGTACCATCGCATCGCCAGCCCCCGTCCTCGTCCTTGTTGAACACACTCTCGGACTTGCCAGTCGGTTAATTTTGATTCTATTCCCGGGAGTCGTTAGATCCGTGGAACGGATCACCCACGTGTCGCACGTGGCCCAATGCGGTTCAGTGCTATACAATCTATACATGTATGCGCGTGTTCGCGAGATCGCATGAGTCACAGTGGTTTACCAACTTTTAGCTGTAGGTAGGTGCTTTCGCAAACTGTCTCATATCGGCTGCTGTTAGGTCGCACCTCCCGGAAATACCAGCAGGTCGATTATTTTCCTCTCCGTTATTGAGAAACGCGCGTCTAACTGGTGTCGGGGAGAATTATCCCCAAGAGGGAAGCGCGCTCCTGTACGGGCTGCTGAAGGAACGACTGCGACTCTGCAGCACGGAGAGCTAGCTGGCTGTCGGGTACAGGCATTAGAACGTGGATTGGATTGACATTACGTACGGCTCCGAGTTCTGTTATATCCCTCGAGAAATCAGCACAATGCTGCCAGTAGCACTGTCCGAAGACCCTCGGACATACGTGTGCGAACAGGGCCACTATTATTACGAGTCCGAAGCGTATCTATGCGCCGTTGGACTGTGCAACCATTCGTCCGAGTTTGTCTCCCTATCGATCTACGATGACAAGCACACCGAGATGTTAATTTTTACGTTACTACTACTCGAAATCGTCGCAAATCTGAGAAACGAGTGAAAAAGAAGAAGACACTTGGAAATTAACGTCTTGAGGAGTTTACAAGATTTAGAACCAGTTTCACAAACGTTGGTAACTGGAGGTTAATCGATTCTCTTTTGTTGTTCCTCTCTTCTTAGATAATAATGTTAAAAAGAAGGAGAATTGATTAAATTCTGGTCAGAGCAGTTAAATCGATGTTTTCCGACAAAAAAAGTAGCAAATGACTGTTTAATTAAAAAGATTTACTATTTGCCATTTGATTATATAGGTAATACAAAAAATAAAATTTTAAAAATAATTAATCGGCATGTTATGTACATTTTATTCAGCAGAGTGTTCATAAGATGAATGCGAGTTACCTAGGCCTTATAAAGATAGATTTTTAAAGTGGAAGGTCTCGTATTTTTTTTCCGTAATGCGGTGCTTTTATCCGCGCAAAACGACGCTTTTAATGTCGAGGATTTCCATCTTCTTCACCAAGAAAGTTTTTAATGGCGAGAACAGAATAGCAGAATTTACGGCTTTTAGAATGCGTAATTCGTTCATAATGATTCAGTGTTGCTGAATCGGTAAATTGCCGTGTTTATTTGTCCCCGCCGTCATAACGAACGACGAAACGAAGCGATTCGCGTTCGTTGACTGCGTCCGGTTAATTTTTGCAGATGCAATCAACATACGTCAAAAGTCAATTTGTCTGTATTGCAATGTACCTTCCGCGCAATATCCATTTCACGATCGAACGTTATTATTTAATAAATTTAATTTGTTTACGAATTTACTCTGCTGCAAGCGCCACCGCAACCGGTAGAATAAAATGCATGAAAGAGATTTGTATCGTATGTGTAGAGTTGCACATAAAACACGACTAGCGACCCGTGTATGCGGGTACATTATTCATTCAGTAAATCGTTCATTTTAACCGCCGAATTATCTGCAAATGCGCCGAGGATAGAATGAAAAACATCTCGGACGGATGGCGAATGCGACGCCAAAGTAAATGCATAATGAGCGTCGTCCATTTGGGTACCTTAAACGCTTGATGGTTCAATGATGAAAAAAATCTTTTCATCTCATTTTACGAAGGTAATTGCGAATCGAATGACTATAAACGTGCGACTGATAATCACTTCGTAATTCCGCGTATCACCGCCATAAACGTGATAACCACTTATTTTATTTTTCTCATTGATCTTCGTAAAAGATTAACAATTGATAGTTGAGTTTTACGTTGATAAAATCTATGTGTGATAATTTTTGCCATTATGTGTTATTATCAAAGAGTTTTCATGAAAAACGTATGTGAGATTCTCGTGGGAAATATATATATATAGCCGCAAATACGTTCGATATCGGTAGCTAATGGCATTTGATAGAAAGGCTTTTACATAAAAGCTTTCATTTAATTTCATTTAATGCTGCGCGTGCGGGTGTGTTTTAATGACGCATCGAAACTTTCGCTTTGCGCAAATCGGCTTGGCTGTAACTAGCCAAGACTCGTCCATAGTGCAGTGGTATGTATCGGTAAAAAAAAGGAAAACTACAATACGCCAATATCATTCGCGTGTCTCTTTGATTCGTATCGTAACGACCGTTTGCCGTTAATCCGCACTTTTAATCGAAACGTAAATTATATCGTTACATCGACACTGTATTTCAGAGCGATTTAAAAGTCCCTCCCGAAAACGTAATAACGACCATTATCGGCGAAATTCCATTAGGGACTTACCGGCGACCGGATTAACATCACGAAAATCAATTATCCTCGTGATCTCGCGACATCGGCGTTGCGGACGAGGAGATTTGTCTTTATCTGTTCATCTAGGGGAGCATTCCATTAGGGATGGAACTGCATCTATCGCGCGAGAGATATCCCTGGTGACGGGGCGGAACGTTGAAGCGACGTCAAAGAGTTAATCAAAGTCGGACTGTCCCTCCTTCAAAGCCTCCCAATCGACCGCCACCGTCGCCGCCGAGTTCTTTTTTTTTTTTACTCCTTTCCACTCTGTCCTTTACTCGCGTGTCGTCGCTCTATTCGGTCGCTCTCTCACCTATTGCTGGGGTCACTGGTGTATCACGTTCACCGATCTCCTTTTCACACACGCGCGCACATCGCTACACCTCGCCGTCGCCAACACACCGTCGATCATAGTCGCGTGTTCTCGTCGTGTGCTGGTGGATGCCGTCACCATCATCCAACGTATCTGTGTGTCGGCGACATGGATAAATGAAATCTGATGGTTTCTCACGAACGAACGGTCCGGCCATTTCGCGCTACTTACACAGCCGCAGGCCAAGATTCGGTTTCTTTCGCCGAGTTGTGTACAGAAAAAATTGTGGGCAGGAAATAGGCAGTTTTTTCTCTCTCTCGGAAGCAAAAATCAGTGCGTCGAAAAAGATAAGACGAAACAAAGAGCGGAGAAAATGGACGCGGAAGTTTTGGGATGTATGGAAAACATCAACTACGCGAAGCTGCTCTACCGTTGCCGACTAAAATCGTATCTCTCCTCGTCCATTTCGCTCCCGCATCGTTGTGATTTACGGTCCCGTTATCGTTCATTCTACCCTTTCCCTTTTTTTGCGTTTCATAGAGTACGTTTGATATTTAGAAAACGATAGTATTTGTTAGGAATGGAACAATTTTTCCTTTACTAAAGTTTAACTAAATATCACGTTTTCGCAATTTTTGCAAAGTGTAATCTTCGATGAGAGTTTCGTCACTCACAGTCGCACCGTTAGATGCAACTTATCAAAAACTTTATCTTTTAAACGTTGGTAGTTGGAACACTATTACGTTTTTTAGATAACGAACATTTTAGTTTCCGTTGGCGAACACACAGAACATGTTTCTTTCGCTCCTGTACCTCTCGTGTTTCCTTTTTCTCATCGTTTCGGATCCCCAGCCCATCGTCGTAGAAGACGTAATGATTTTTCACGTCAGCTGAGCTAGGAGAACGCGGCCGTCGACCTAGTTGCTCGTTATCACGAACGATTGCTCGGCACGGAGTATTAGCAGCTGCAGATCGCATCTGTTAATGGGATGGTATTGTTCGCGTGGATCGAAAGAAGAGCGTCTTCCAACCAGGCAGCCAGCCCTCGTCAGCCGAAGCTGCTGAAGTTGCAAATTGTTTCGCCATTCAGAGGCGAGAACCGAGACAACTGCGTAATTTCACCGACGCTGTGATCCGCGACGACAAAGGGATTTAAATCTGCAAAGCCTCGTTGGAAAAGTCGGATGCAAATTTTTTAATGTCGCATTGTAAATTTTTGAGATCTGCATCTCGAAATTGTTGATTAATCATGACGCGTTAAAAAAACGCGCTTTTCTATGTTAGAGAATTTCTTTCCAGCGATTAATTCGTTACAATCATAAAAATCTCATGGAAATTATTAATAATATGATAAAATTACGAGATTTTATTTATGAAAAATATTTAATACGTCCTGTGTCTTGTGCAACTATTAATATTATTTTGAATTACGTTGAATTATGTTATCATTTGAAAGAGAAATTGGTTATTAATGCGAATATTGCATGTATCCTGATGATTGTTGTCATATTTCTTGCTTCAAACAAACGTTCTGATTAATGTTCCTAGTCATCTACTAGTCGTATTGTAATTTCCTGCGTTATAAAACTATTCTTAGCTATATTAAAGATAATGTCACTTTTTAATGTAAAAAATATACTAACAAGCAGAACTTTTTTTATCGTAGCAACATTTTGTTTACTTTGTCTACTACTTTTCCATTATGTCAAAAGAAATTTGGTAAGATTCAGACAATCCGTGTTATGTTAATGAATTAACGTGTTCTATCATTTGAAAAGCCCAGAACTCTCTTTAGCGGGAAAGCACGTTTACTTCGCTGAGATTGACAAACTAACGAGACGCTCTGTCGGAAACTTGTAAAGATTTGAAACTCCAGTTACTTGAGGACGCGGGGAAAATAGAGGAGATGGTAGAAACCGCAAAATCGCTAATTAGTACTGTTCAACGTTACGGAAGACGGTGGCTTGGAATCTAGCTCTTGAGCTTTGTCGGTCTAAGCAAAAATTGGTTCTATCCACAGTTTCAAAGCGCTGAAATTTAGATTATGCATCTGACTTGGGAAAGCAAGACGATCCGGCTTGGAAAATCTCATCTCCGACGTCTCTAGACATCATTTCCGCGTCAACTGATTGGGTATCTTGAACGAATTGCGGTTCGATGAACAGTCTTAAATATCCGTGAATGTTGCGATATAATCGTCATATTTCGTATGTACTTATACTTGAACCATATTTTGCAAAAGTATAACGCCTAATTTTAATATTCCGGTATTAACGTTTATTATTCTTCATTAAATTTTAAAGAAAAAAATTTCGCAACTTTTCATGAGAAAAAATTACTTAATTTATCAAATAAATTTAGCGAAGGATACAAAAGTTTTTAAATTTATCTTAGTTAACTAGAGGGAAACGATATTTTAAATACGTTTTAACGTTCAGCGACGTTTTGATCTGTACATGTTCGCCATTGTATAACGATCAGGTCAACAATGCAGATTTTTATCTTCATTGAGATTTTTTATCTTCCGACGACAGTGGAGATCTTATCCGGCTTGACTCCAATGACCGTGGAAAGAAATAATCAAATGAGATCGTAACTCGACCGGCTCGAAATTGCGGCGTATCTTCTCGACTCACGCGCATGTCCGAACTCATAAAATCCGTTATGAAGGCCATTTCTAACTGCGAGATGAATGAACGTTTCCGATCCATCTCACAAGAACACGTAATAGATATTGCGTCCGTACGTAATAGATATTGCGTCGGACGCGGATCGCAACTTCTCTCTTCCAGCATCGTAACCAGAATTTTTTCAGCCTCGCTCTGATAACTATGCTCCTGATGCTCTCCCTTACATATTCTCTTACAACGGCTACAAGTCAGCTCTGCTTCGTCTCCGTGTATCGCCTGGAGCTGCTGACCCGTCTCGGTATCCCCCTTATACGTTATCCCTGCGTATATACACCCTCGAGGGCATCGAGAGCCCTCCATTATACCGACCGCATCATCCTCTTTCATCGTCATCGACGTCTTTATTTAGCCGCTCGTCGTCGTCTTGACAATCGCCCACACGGAAGAGGAAAAATCGCGAATTTCCACGTGCATATACAGATTTTTTCCTGTCACTACTGCGGAGTAAACTTCCGTGGGTAAACGAGAAGAGAGAGTCTAGAGACTGTAAATAGGAGTGAATTTATAAAGATTTAGTTATAACAGTATTATATACGATGTATATAAACGGCTAGGTAAAAATATATTTGTAAAAGTAAATTTATACGAATATTCTCTATTTCCGCTTTTACATTTTAATCGTCAAATCATATGTCGTATTAATATAACAATGAAATTAAATTCAATACGATATAATTCTATATTGTTTTGATATTAAATTTATATGAAATTCAACAGTATTTTAATATTTTAATATTAATTTAATTACATTTTTATAAATTTTTATTTTATTAAAGAGAATGATTTGTGAAGCTTCTCACAAAGTGTAATTGTAACCATTTTACAAAATGTACTTGAGCAAAAATTGTTTGTGCGAAGCATCTCTGTACAATTCCTCGATTGTTATTCTTTTCATAAGTAGATACCATAGGACATACAAGAGAAACAAGTCGATTTGGAAGAATATAAACACCATGCTAAAGCAAAACACTTTTTTAATATCTTAAGATAACATCTTATTGTTCTAACAAATACTCCTAACACTCAAAAGCACTTTTCTAGCGAAAACCGCCAAGTCACAATTCATTAAAATACTCAAATGTTTTTATAAATTTTTTACGTTTATTATAAAAATATTCTACTCTCGGATATTAAAAATCCAAAAATCTTAAGAGCAGAAGTTGTACGATTAAGTATTACAGTAAGATGAAAAGAGACAATGTAATATCCACATAAATTGTGTGGATCAATGATATAATTACATATGTGGGTATAAATTAAATAAATAAATAAATATATATATATATATATATATAAACTATAAAATAATATAATAAATATAATATATATATATATATATATATATAAAATATATAATATAATAAAATATATATATGTATATATATATATATATAATATATACGTATACTATATACATATACATACATACGTATATAACCTCTCACTCTATATATCCCATCTATTTAACTATCTCTCTCTCTCGCGGTTTAGTCTTCTAGTCGACCATCTAGAACGACGCCATCAAGGTGCGCAATCTGTTTTGGCCTTTGAGTCTGCCACCTCTTCATCTAGCCGCCTCGACGGTTACGGGATTGCAAGGATTCCGACTGCAGACCGCGATTCATGAGTAATGGACGGCCGATGGCTCTACGTCCTTCTCTCGATGGGATCCTTTACGCTGTCAAACCTGTTGCCTTAAATCCAATTCGCGCGATTAAAGACTTCGCTCGGATAATTTCAATAATTACCACGGACGCCATAAATAACTATTACCCTCTTGATAATTATTAATGATCAAGGAGTAATAATTTAAGCAGTACTGTACAAAGCAAAATAAAACTGTCAATATTTATTGAACTTTAAATTAAATTTTAATTTTGCGGTTAAACAAGGATTGTTGTCGTACATTTAGCATTGTTTATTTTTGCAACTAAGCATTTATTTTACATCAATAATAGCTATTAATTTGAACAATAACTATAATCAAACTAATAACAAACTTGAAAACTAATAATAAACTCTCATCAAATTAATAATAAATTTGAAAATCTATGATGTAACATGTATGTGTTAATATTTAACACATTTAACAGGCATAAGTTTTTAAATAAATTAAACTGATTTGATGACAGAGATTATCTCATGATAAAGGAGCTGATAAAAATCTCAAGATTCGCGAAAGATCAATTCTATGCGCAACGAATTGTATAATTTTTTCTTTCATCATCTTATAGATTTCGAATTTCTAAACAGTCGAGACACGAATTTCTCTGCCGAATGAGATAACACCTATGTTCAAAACAAATCCAGTTACACGGTTCGATCTATACTGAATACCGACGCGGTAATACTCAATTCGAATAATCACCGCCCATTACGAGAATGCATTTCGGGGCGAATTGGGGCGGGAGGGAAGCTTCTTGTGCGGTCCGGTTGTTGCGTTGCATAGTCGATGTAATTCCTTCCTTCAAACGGATTTTACCTCGCGGTACCGTCTGCGCCGGATGCGCGGCCTCCACTGCTGCAGCGCGGCTCTAACCCTGACGTGGCCAGTAATCGTTAGATCGGTAGCACCTCTGGGGGCGAATCACGGCACGGCACGAAACGTTCCGTGGTTACTCAATCCTCGAACGTACCCCCGCTCGCGTTCCCGTTCTCTCTTTGCAGTCGTGCGGTGCGTTGGCGTGTTAACATCTATCGATTACGGCATAACTCGCGGAACGCGCCGCCTAATGGCTTATTATTATCAGACCGCGCGAAGGGATCGGGGATGAAGTTGTAGCGGATCGGTATCGCCGTATCATTAGCAGTCGGCTCCGAGGAGAATTAGACGGGTCAACCCTTCCTCCCTTCTTTCCCTCCCTGTCTCCCTTCCTTGCATTGTTCTGCCACATCGTTAAGTTACACCGAGGTATGCTTTATTCAAATCGTAATTGCCCACTTACGGCAACAGTCCAGTTTTCGTGAAATAACTGCCGTTCTGCCGACGTCTGCAATCACGCTCGCGTCGCGATAGAGTGGAGAACGCCGAAACCCTCCCGTGCCCCTGGGAAAGATAAAAAAAAGAAAGAGATGCAGACGAGCCGACTAATCCTACTAGCCCTACTTAGCCCTTATGAAGGATTCACTTGAAACTTTTATACGATGCAAGGTGACAGAAATGAATGCTCAAAACTTCAAGGGAGGTCATCGACCTAAATAAAGAGTAATCAATCGATGAAAATTAACATTTAACACGGGATTACATAGGGGTCATGTTCATAACGATAGTCATTAGTGAATATTATTGGTTATAAGATATCACCGGAAAAGAGTTATGATATAGAATTCGATCTGCTGAACAATATTTCGTCGAGAAAATCGCATGTTATCGACCTTGCAAAAAAGATATTCAGTTGCAAATAGTAAATGTGATCGTATTACATAACATAAGATGCAATTTGGCAACGTTGCATTCTTCTACGATTTCCATTATCCCGCTTGGTTTAAAATCTATCCGGATAAATAAAAGAAAATAATTTTTAAAAAATAATAAACATTTTTTTAGCATTTTTTGCTATAATCGGATATTGGGTCTTTTATTATCTAAATAGCATGAATGCAATAGTTTACCGACTAAAATTCTTTTTCTATGATCAAAACCCTGTTGCGGGCCCTCGCTAGATACAATCCGCCGCGGTGAATCCACCTTAATGAAACGTAGATGAAATCTCTGCAAAGTTGATCTTCTACAAAAATACCAGGCGGCACTTTACGAATTTGGTTCTTGTTGTAGATCAGTCGATCAGAAAAACAAAAAATTTTACTGGATCGACCGGGAACGAATGCGGTGTGAATATCGTTACCACGAATGCATTTACCGTCCGCGTTTATCGACGATATTCGCGAGCGTTAATCGCGCGTGAACTGCGACTGCGGGATACTAGCCGGCCAATATTAAGAGCCACTTCTCGTTATTGCGGCGGTGAATAACTCGGGCACGAATAATGCGCTGCAGAATTCCCAATCTCTCCTGGCCGGACGATGCGCTTTTCTTTCCCCGAGAACACATTACACGATTGTTCAGAACAAAGAGATCGCGTCGGTTCTTTATTAAATTCCTGGGAGATGCTTCTACGTCATACCTCGGAGCGTTCAGCCCCGGGTCGAGCGTTGTCCAATCGCGCAACTGGTTTAACGACGAGGATAGAGTTCAGTTGGCGACGTGAAGGAACAAACGAGAGAGAGAGACAGAGAGAGGGGGGGATACGAAGGGGCGCGTTCTCAGGTTTTCAATATTCACTGATCGACAGTCTGCGGTTATGGTTCATACCAGTAAGAGAGAAACAGAGAAGGAGAGGGAGAGAGAGAGAGAGAGAGAGAGAGAGCTTCATTTAGCATAAAATGAAAGCAGCTTTCAACGGTTTTAATAATGTATACTCGGATACCCCGATATTAGAGGAAAAAATAATCCTAACGAATTTTTCCATTGAAACATAGTACAGCTGATGGTGATACTTTAATGTTTTTACAAAACTTGATAGAGTGAAACAGTCCGGGAAATTCGTTATAAAATTGTAAAATATATATCGTAACGAAACGCTATGTCGATTGAATGTGATAAAAAATAACGTCTGTAAAAGCTACAAAATTCTTTCTGCTAAAAGTATACAAAAATAGAGATTCGACAGAAATAAAACGACGAAAAATAAAAAAAGAAAGAAATATGATTTTTAGCACATTCGTCTGTCAAAAACGTTATCAATCACATATCGAAGGGATAAGGGGAGGGTGATTGAACAATTTATAGGTTTTATCATTGACGAAATAATAAAATTGAGAGAACCCCGGGCTTCGGTTTTAGCTGTTGAAGATTCGAATGCACGTCGCATATACGGACTTAGTTTATCGATCGCGACTGGGGATGTAAGCGACGGAGAGAGGTTTTGTGGTTACAGTATATATACGGGCTCGGCGGTGCTTCAGGGCGGAATTAGATCGCACAGGATCTTCCGGACACGCCACATACCTTTCATTTTCCTCTTCGATAAATGTCTTTCATGACACGACATGGTCTCGCGTCCGCGACTTAACTCCACGACTCCTTCGCAGCGCCGCGATTTAATTGCCACAGATTAATTTCCCTCCAAACACGTCGCGCTCATGCCAGTTCGGTGTTGACCGTACTACCGTTACTTCCGGTTAAACCGGTATCCACTCAGATGCACCTTTGCTCGTTGAGCCGAGAAAGGAGTTCCGGGACGGTAATTCGCGAAGTTACGCAAACAGACGTCAGTGCCGCGCGGAAGTTAACGCAATTCCGTTGCAGTGCATTTATCGCATTCATCGAACTTCTCAACTAAACTGTAAGATATTCCATTCAATCTGGTTTAATCTGAAATAGAAAGGTTCCTCTATCCAAAAGAAGTTATGCAAAGTTTTCCGATAATCTCAATCCCGTCTTTAGAATATGTAGATAATAACCCAGCAAACATCAACTAACATTAACATAACATCAATGTTATAGTTTCCCATTCAACAATGTAACTGTGATATTACACACGCGTTATATTGCATTTATATTGTTGAGTTGAAAATTATAACATTGATGTTACATTACTGTTAATTGATTTTTTGCTGAGAATATATGTATAACGGTATCGATTAATACTTGTGGTATATTTTTGATGCTCTAATGTTTGATGACACAAAGATTTTCAGTAAGCACGTGATGAATACGTTAATCAAATCAAACCACCTGTCTGTGTTTTAATAAGTTTGAAAGAGTGTATCCGTTACGTCAGGTCAAGACTGATTGATAATGCACGAGGCGTATGCATTTTCCGACTTTGCTCAACTATAGTTTCACGACTCATCATCTCATTTATCATCATCTCTCGTAGAAGCTTATGTTTTATAGTGTTGTATTTTCCCTAACTTCGTGAGCCTTGTTCTCATTAGCTTTCGTTAATACTAAATTCTATACATTTAAAGTTCCCTCCGAGGAAAGGGATATTTTGTATCGTAAGGATAATTTACCGCACAATAGTATTTTATACAATAAATTTTATTAAATTATTATTACACAAGCTTCGATTTCAATATTTACAAATTGTGCGAAACTTATTTCGCGAATAAGAAATTAAATTCAACTGTAAATAATCTAACTTGCCAGTGATCGCACTGTCTGGAAGAGCGTGAAATCGAGAAGCACGAACAGCCGTGGAGATCCCATTTTCCCGATTTCCAGGAATATCTCTCAGAACCGTGCCTTTTTTCATCTCACCTCGTACCCGGAGAAAATAAACAGCACTCATTTTCTCTCGCAACCATTTCGGCATGAAGGGATTATATTGAAATACGAGAACACACAAGTGTTCTTCCGAAAATTTCCTTTAAGAATCCTCGAGACTGCCGTCCTAATGGTTGAAGAGGACGCAGAGAATTCGAAAAAAAAGGAAGTGTGTGGTAATGTTACATTTGCTTACAACCTCATCTATCTATTATCAACCTAATCTATGAAGTGTATGCGAATAGGTATGTATACGTGTGTGCTGATAAATCGAACCAAGCTTATCTACATACGACCGGGGTGTTCGATTCCTCTTTCTCAAATTGCCGTGCATCTCTCTCCCTCCTTTCCTTCCTTCCTTCCTTCCTTATCTATGGATATTTTAATACAGGAGAAGAGACCGGGAAGGGTAAAAGATCGGGGTGAACACGCTCTCAAGTTTCACAGAGGGCGGCTGGAGGGGGTCAGGCGAGACGACGGCCGAACTCGAACTTCGGTCGACGATTAATATTTGCACAGACAATGGGCAAGCGCATATTTCCAGGGGTCCCTTCCGGCTCTCTACCGCCTGGTGCTCCTTCTATCTCCTCCCTCCTTACACCGGAGTCGTCCTAGCGAGAACAGCACGCGCATGTACGTGTGTGTGTATGGGAGAGTGCGTGTATGTATTCCGAGGTCCGTGTACATGATCTCCGGGCCACCACTGCCTCTCCTCCTCTCTGTGTCGACGATGTCCGCCGTCCCCGCTGCTGCTGCAATGTGCGGGCATGTGTGTGTCACGGCACGTCTGCTGCCTAACGTACGATGCAAGTTTCCATTGTCCCGTCTAACTCGGAGCGCGCCCACTTTCCGTCGTACTCCAGCTCGGGGTGGGACTGCGAGGCGCGGCGAGAGAGCGGAAGGGAGAAAGAAAAGCGAGGGCGAGAAAGACGGGAAGGACGCTTATAGACAATCGCTGACGACTCGAACCTTAAATATCTCCGACGACATTGTCGACCACTTTTCGAACGGCTTTAAATCAGAAAGTTTCTCCAGCCCGCGACCAACGTAGCTGCTGAAGCACAAGATCGGATCGATTAATAAGATTTATCAGGAGAGAGAGAGAGAGAGAGAGAGAGAGAGAGAGACTTGGGTAGCTTTTGTCTTGTCGAGAATAGTATGTCATGATTTCCAATATCAAGCTTTTATTAATCCTTAACTCGTAGCGTTAACCAGCTTCTTTCATTGATTTATTATCCTCTATATTCTTCGCGTAGAGAAGAATGTAAGATACGTGGAAAGATCCGTAATATTAATCGAAAAATATATGACGAAACGAGATAGATAAATATTCGTAAATGATATTCAATAATAATCTAAAAGAAAGAAAAAAATGTGTATACATAACTTCCGTATTCGACGTAATTCGTTACGTCACGAGTTGGAATGTCGCTAATTATAAGTTACTTCATGGGGTACAAAATTACATAACATAATTTTATAATGAAGAAATACAGAGCGCATTGAATTGGTTTCTTATGAAATACACATACACACACATTAAATAATAAAATTTCTTGCATTATGTGTGTGTAAAATATTTCCAAGAAACTCGAATCTCCCATCGTCTACCTGTGGCGAATTGCGAAAAATTAACGAAATAAACACAGAACGGAGGGAAAAAAGATAAATGCGATGCACGTTCGAGTGCCTTGTGCGTGATTTAGCGCCTCGTGCATTCTTATAGTGCCATTGCGATGCACGCGATCGTCGCGAGAAAAGCGGAGACGCGGAACGTTTAGTAAAACGTAACTCAAATATTTACTACAATTTCCCCGTGCTTGCCTACGTTTCTTGCGGAGACTTAAGAATAGTGCAAGCGTGCGGGGAACGTAGTATTTCCCGGCGCATTATATCGGCGCAGTTTCGTCGCTCCGTGTATATTATTCGTGTCCGCTGTGGCAGTCAACCGTATAAAAGCAGCTGTCTCTTCTTGTGCATTCTTGCAATGGCAATATTTTTCTTGAAACACGCGGAAATAGCAGTGTAAGAGCCCGTGGCGTTACATTGTAAATATCGCGAACTAAGAGAATGATGTTGCACTGGCGGCGTATTATTAATGTTGCTCCTAAGCTATAGCTACAGTCACGCAAAAAAAAACGTTAGTACATATTAATGCGTTGTTGTTTTACAAATGAATGAAAAAAGAAAGTAGAATAAACTTTGCATGATGTAACTAATGTATAACTAATGTAATAGTATTAAGGATGTAATGAATATTATTATTAATTTTCGTTCTTGTCCTACGGAATAATTATATACATTTACCGCAATATTAATTTACAAAACTATTTCGAATACAATTATGTATTTCGATTTCAATGTTTTAATTGTCTCAATAGTGCTGCGGTTAAATTTGGGTAACATGATCCTAATGGATTTGTAATAATTTACGTTATAAATTTATTACGCGCCCGCGTAATAAATTATGGAAAACAATTCCCCCACTCTTTTTATTATGTATACACATTAATCATTTAGATTTATGACAAAAGTAGCTACGTGTTAAAAGAAACAATGCGTTAGAAACGCATGCTAGGACCAAGTTTTATCATTGTCGGCTTACAAAAAGAAAGAAAGAAATAGCAACCATGAAGTTAAAATTATTTCTCAAGATTTATAATCTGTGCATAATTGGAGCTGATGCGTCTGAACATATCGTGTAGTTAGCGTTCAGTTTTTCAGCCGCGCGTCGGTTGGGTAGCGACGAGAATGTTAGAGACAATCGTTTCGCGATCAGCCGCACATGGCATTCAACGCGACCATCATGAGGATGTGGCTGCGACGCAAGGGTCAATATTAAAAAGTCATATAGGAGCTTAATCCTGGCAGCTACGTGAGGATTTCAGGCGCCGGGAATGCGTGACGTGCGAGAGAAGGAGAGAAAGAGAGCGAGGATACCGGCTCTCCTCGAACGAATGGCCGTGTTTACATAAATTTCGCACGCTATACTATGCATAACGTGGCACGACATCCCGGGGGCTTTATTAAACCTTACATCACCATCGCCATCATGGCGAGGGAAGGTAAACCGAAACGAAAGACAGTGGAGCGAGGGAACGGAGAAAAAGGGAAGGGCGGACCCCCTGCGGGCTTCGCTCGAGTCTCAGGTATTAATTGCTGAAGATGATACCCTTCTGCGTGACGTGCCTCAGATTGTTCCGCTTTGAAGTCGCGAGAAATGCTACCGACATTCTGCCTCTTTTTGCTACTTTCTCTTCGAAGCCGCCATACCTCGCATGACCATGCGTATATACGCGTTTGCACAAGCTCACGCATGCTCCTGTAGTTTCACAAGCAAACAGGGATCCACACAATGAGCACGAGTGATGCTTTACCAGAGTTTCAGTCAAAAGCCTTCATTTGCGCGCGCGAGATGGAGTTTTTTACAAACTGCTACAAGATAATTTTATAAAAAAAAAGATTATTATATGAGCTGAACAATTACATTATGCTGAACAATGATTTAGCAATGCATCCAAATGCATCAAAACATATTTTTTTAAATTAATCGGTGTATTTGCAAGGATGTTGCGTTGGCAATTTTATCTATTTTTTTCTCGGCATTATAAAGTTTTGTTTAGATCGTCGTTGAACATAATAATATACAATGACATGTAAGTATATCAATCGGGTATTACTAACAAATTAGGATATTTGCTGACAAATCGTGTTGGAACGAGCGATCTCATGCGAAATGCCTGTCGCACGCATCGACGTGCAGTCTAATGGGAGCGAGGGTAAGACAGCAGAGCTATGCGAGAGAGCAACTTGGGTGTGGGTGGTAAAGGTTAAATTAATGACGGAGCTTAAATTAATGAGGGAACGTGGATGGTTCTCATCTCTACGTCAGTCGTCATCAACTCGTCTTTACTAAAGAGCGATGAAAGAGACGCGAGAGAAGCTTCTCAGTAGACTGAAGATGTAGAAGGTGAAGCAAAAGATGAAGGAAAAAAAGAGGTAGCGCGCGCGGATCAACTAAAGGGAAGTCGTAGTCACGAATAAAGGGTACAAATAAAATTCGCGGGGGTGAGAAGGCTAACGAAGAGGAGAGATGATTCGCTCGCGCGAGAGAGCGCGAATGTTCCATGAAAGTGGGCGATTGTATGCGGACCGAGCTCGTACAATGCAAACAACAATACGCAATCAAGTAGTTGACGGCTGACGTTCGCATTACCGAGCCATTGTTGGACGCGCCTCCGACGGCATTCCGAAATTACCGAGTCGCACCGTGTGCTGTTACATAGAACGCGCGTGTACGCGTGCCCAATGATCTTTTTCGTCCTCCGAAATCGATCGGCGAGAGGAGGGATATGCATCTAGGATCGAGTCGCAGTTTGCGCGACCGATCGTAAACGCTACGGTAGAACCGTAGTAGTAGGAGTCGGTTAATGGTCAGCCGCGGCCCGTCATCTCTCTCTCTTTCCCTCGCCTTCTCTTCCTCCCTTTGTCTCTCTATAATAATCGGGTAAATTCTAATATTATCCATGTCCTGAATTTCATTGAGTGATTGGAAATATTACTTGTTTACTAGGTAAAAAAGAGTTTATAGTGGGCTATAAAATTGTAGAAGAAACAAAAAACCGAATAAATATATTAAAATATACAAACATTAAAATATACAAACATTCTTACCGACTTATTTAACTGTTTTTAAACAGTAATTTCCATGTTTCCAGGAAGCTTAAATTATTAAAACTTTAATATTTTTTTCCTCTATATGATTTTCACATTGTTAATAATTTGTAGAGAAAAATGCTCACAGAATATCTTTACATTCTTTCTTTTGGGAAAATTAAAATATGATTATAATTTTTAAAACATGAATATACGATCGTAGCCTAAAATTTACTGACATTTTCTAGTATAATTTAGTAATATAATTTAGTAGTCCAATATCTGCCTATCGAGCGAGAAAGCATATCTCCATGAAATTGCCAGCAAAGTAAAATAAACGTTGTTTATCTAAATGATATTTATTGGAGCGTGCCATGACTATGTTTTGAAGCATCCAGCACATTATCGATAACTGGGTGCCACACTACAAATTATGCAAATGCAATTTATTGCGTCGCGTAAATGGTTAAAACAGCGTTAGGAATTAACGAATACGTCAATGAGCGTATATATAATTACAGATTAATAAACCGAACGCGGATGAGTATTAGCATCTCGCCTCGTAATTTAACTTAACCCGCACCAATTATTAAACCTCCGAATCAGACCGAATATTCGCGAACGGATATTGGAAGATCGGAAGTAGACCGAAATTGCGAAATTCGCTGAGCTGCGAAACAATTTACGCCGACTGTCAAGCATGCGCGACCACAGCTTAGTTCTCTCTCGATCTTCCGTTCTGTTTCGAAATCAGGTGTAATATAACTGGCAACGAGCTTGTATTGCGTATGGCTTATATATAAGTAAGAAGGAAGCATCACTATTCGAGCGCGAATCAGAACCTTACCTTCGTACCATCGTTGCTTTAAATTTCTTCTTGATATCCTTGACTACGATTGTAAATCGCTTTCGCTCGTCGAGAAAACGTCCATTTTATAGGAAACCATACGATAATCGAAACCCAAGAAAAATATCGAGAGATATGTCGCGGCAACCGATGTCTGAGAAATATTATTATTGGATTCAAGAAAAATTATCATCGATTTATTCCGTCAAAGGAGAAATACATAAAATACAAAGACGCTGCGTCAAACATTTGCGAGGGATACGCAACGCAAGTGTGCCTGTAGAGTGACGCACGAATGCGGCGTAAAGCCGGACTCACACGACGCTCGGCGAGATATACCAAGTCAAAAAGAGAAAGAATTCGTAAGACGGACTTGTTGAAAAGAATAAACAAGCCACAAGTCACAAATAACGAACCACGCGCCGTGTAAACTCGGCTTAAGATATTAAGACAGCGTGGCAAGTCTCGACAAGCTCTCGTGGTTTGCTTATTCTTTTTAAAGATGTGGATAAACGAGGCGTGGTTCATATCAACAAGTTAAAAAAAAAGAGAATTCGAACATATTGAACAAAATAAAAATGACCGATCCACGCGTCGTTTAAATCCGGCTTAATGTTTACCTTATTCTTTCTCTTTTTAACTTGGTACAGCGCGTCGGTAGGCTCGCCAAGCCACGTGTGTAATCCCGGCTTACAGGTAAATCCGAAAAAAAAACGCAGTTCACAAAGAAGAAGCGCGCAGGATTGCTCTTTTTATCGGTTTATTGTAGTTGAAAATCCGTTAATTATTTACAGTGTATTATTAATCGAATTTGATGCAGAATTACTTCACGAATCAGCTGTCAGCAGACGGGGATGAAAATATCGCGTTTTATGCAACATTGAGTAGCGAATCAAATCGCGAACTTTTAATTTCCGCCCGTCGTCGACACGGCGGCCCGACAGTAATAGCACGGAAACAATGCGACGCGGGAGACGAAGAGATCTCATTCGCGGAAATGCGAACTCCTGGCCTCCTTAAAGCTGACGGTCGCGAACAATCGAAAAGAGACGGCCGAGGGATTTATCTTGACCGAGATGTACACAGGACATGTACACAGTGACTAGAGAGTATTTTATATTTTATATTTTAACAGAAATGGAAGCGAGACCGCAGAGACTTTATCAATTTGGCGATTCGCGCCCGACGTACGGTCATATATACGAGCGTAATCCGAACGAACACACATATATACACACATGTATATACATTGCAGATGCATATGGAGCCATCTTCGGTGTTTACAAGGCTCGAATATTCAACCAGAAGCGGCTCGTATTTCGGCGAAATCGTCCGCTGTTCTGCGGATCACGCGAGTAGAATAGTTTGGGCTTAGAGCACCTCTCATATCACTCTCCAGACTCTCCCTTCCCCTCATATATCCATGCAAATGTGAGCGCGTGTGTGCATGTATATTTTGATATAATATACAGTTTGTGTAACACACACACGTCCAGCAGCGTACATGGCAAACGGACAATAGGCGCGGTTAACCGCGACGACGGTGGTCTAGTGAGCGGTGGACCGACCATTTATGATCCGTCTATTGATTATCGAAATTTATAGGCGCCATAATGCAACAAATATTTGCAATCTTGCTAATCCAGGTGCCGCGGAATTGCGATCTACACCGCTTATACATATACATTAACCATAAGGAAGCGAGTTACAGCATCGCGCACGCATCTAAGATGACCACCGCTGTCGCGAGAGACGACGCTCGTGAACCGTGGGATGTCCCATGTGTACGAGGGTACCTGACCTCTAAACATGTGTGCCATACCATAGCATCGCGCTCGCATGTATCGTATTCGTATAACTTAGGGAAAGCCCATATTTCCCCGAGATCATCCGACCTTCCGAGGAAATTGAACTGTTCCGCGGTATATATTTAACAAGGCTGCTGTTGGCAAACACCCGCCCTCGATCGATGTACGTACGGTACGTCTCTCGCAGTCGATTTCTTTTACCTACTCTAGTCCATCCTCTCTCTCTCTCTCTCTCTCTCTCTCTCTCGTTTTCGCTTTTCGATCTCGGGATCGTCCAAATTTCCGTTCGGTTACGCGCGAAGAAACGTCCAACACCATCGTTTACGAGTATGACAAGCCCGATGCAACTTTCGGTGAACTCTCGTACAGGAGAACGAGGCTAGTCGCGGAGAAGTTCACTGACCACGACTGGATGGTCTCTACGGAGTTGACGAGAACTCGTCCTACGATCGTTCTCTCAGTATCTACAGCGATACGAATATTTCATGAGAATATTTCGGATCGGAACGAGGATCTCTTCGTGTCACGTCAGAATTGCCCATCGTTACTTCGATGATATCGAATATGATATGAATTCATCGTTCTTTGAAAATGTTTGTTTGCAAGAAACGTGGTTTTTTTTTTAATATAAAAAGATATCTTTTTTTCCAATTGCACAATTGAGAATTCTTTCTCCGTTTTTCTTTTACATTTTTAAAAAGTTACGATTAGGGATGGAGAGAGATAATGTTCGAAAAAAATCAATGTTAAATATGTTAAAATATGTTAAAATAATCGATGTTTTAAAACATCGAAATTCATGAATCAATTATTCGCAAAAAAATTGATGCATCAATTATTATTTTTATTATTATTTTTTTTTTTCGCACATTCCTAGTTGTAAACCCTTACTTGGATGAAGGCTTGCGTTTGCGGACAATCATTAGTTGCTTATTACTGTTTTCAATATTTTCTTTTACTTTTTTAAAAAGTTACGATTAGGGATGGACAATGTTCGAAAAAAAATCGATGTTGAAATAATTGGTGTTTTAAAACAGCGAAATTCGTGAATCGATTATTCGCAAAAAAATTGATGCATCGATTATTATTTTTATTACTTTTTTTTTTTCAAACATTGCACATTCCTAGTTGTGAGCCCTTGCATTGATGAAGGTTTGCGTTTGCGGACAAACATTAGTTGTTTATTACTAGTGTTTTCAGTATTCTCATTTGGTGCTGCTACAGATCGTGCTGCCTTTACATACTATACAATATGTACGTAAAAAAAAAATGGCCGTCGATGTTTGACCAAAAATAATCAAACATCGATGAATCAAATGAGAAAAATACCGATAAAATAATCAATTCTTGAAAAAAAAACGAACACATCGATTAACCGGTAAACATCGTCCCCATCCCTAGTTACGATGTATAATTTTAGAAAGTGAGATGTCTTGTATAAAAGCTGATCAACAATTAATAAACATTTGTGAAATAGCGATTAAAATAATTATTACCTATCGCGCAATCATAATATTAATGCGTTAATGTATTGCAGCATGGCACATAATTTTTATTTCATTAAAAAAAGCATGTTGGAGAGCGAATTTAAGAGTAGGAATAGCTTTTGCTCGTTGAAATTGTTTGAGGCTTTGTACATTTTCTACGTGCAAATAATACCTTCCATGCGCGAAACGGAATTCATTAGTCACAGAGTAAACGAGTTTTGCACAAACGAGATTCTTTAATTCTGTTTTGTTAGTTGAGCTACGCGTTTCTCGCGTCGCGTTGCAGTTAAAGCACCGGTCGCGTATAAAGATATTATTGCTCTTGTAAAAAGCGCAGTTAACGTCAGTTTTTGTGCTCATTCGCTCTTCATGTATCGCCGGACAAAAATATAAGACGTAACGGGAGCGCGACGCGGGATGAAAACTTTTAATGACGACGCGAAATGGAGAGAGGAAAGCGAGAGTGGGATCGAAAAAACGTGGCGCGGTCGGATAAAGCGGAAGGACTGTAATTAGTTTGCTGAAATGCGTTTTCTTCGCGACACGGAAGACACGTCGCGACATTACGCAAAACCGAAGAGAAGTGCCGTAGTAATAAATGCATGAAATCAAATCACTTATTTCGCTCGCGTAATCATCTCGCGGTTTTTGCGCTTCCCTTAGGCGAAAACGCACGTTCTTGTCCGCGTTTCTACTTGCGACCTATTCGCATTTCGCCGTATATCAGAAAGTCGAAACCGCTGCCCTTTGGATTTGTCATTTTTCTTAGTTCCATTTATGCGGTTTGCCTCGTCGCGTGACCCACGCCATGTTTTATTACTTCTCTCTCGCGAAACTTCCCTGTCCATACTTTTGTGCAAAAAACAAAGAGGCAAAGCGAGATTAAAACCCGACTGTTTCGAGAACTTTCCTAACATTTGAGATACAAGTACATCTTTTTCCGCTTCGTGTTTACATCATAGATATATCTCTTGCCGTTACGCTCCAGCTATAATATTGCGAGCACCGAAATTTAGACCTTTGTCTCGCGATGACTTCCTTTCTTTATTACCTCCCCGTTACCATGCCGATTCATCGTAACGACCATTGTCTCGGAGAAAAAAGATCGTCGAAATGTGGAAGGGTTAATCGGAGAAAGTTTTTGAGCTTATTGAAGCGAATGAAGTAATAAATCAGTTTGCGTGTGTGGTGCTGGTAGTACGAAGAAAAAGCGAAGAGAACTGAGAGATCGCCGAGTAATCCTTCTCGTGCAGCAAGAAGAGCAACCGGCAACGACGCCAAATCAAGTTTGCCACTTAACGATATAAATAATGCAATACGTTCGACAGACTCGTAACTGAGCGACAATGGCATCTTGTGCGAAAACTTCTCCGCTGCAGAAGTCCTGGAAAGTGTTTAGACATCATTATCCTCGAGTTCTGCAGAATAAAGTCCAGTTTGCAGTTATTAAACTATCAACTCTAGAAATGTGCGAGATATACGCATATGGACATGTCAATCATATTAAGAAATTAAATTAATTTCCCAATTTGCATAACACTCAATTATATATGTAATTTCCCAACTATGTAATTTATTATAACATCAATCATTCATCGAACCATCTTTTATGTGAGTCACAAATTGATTATATTTTGCATCAATTTATTGTATTATCATATTTTTCAATCATATCATATTGTAGATTTTTGATAAGGACCTGAACCATAGGTCGAAACATAAAATAAAACTTTAAGTTTATATCATTGATGCTGGTTTGGAGTCGGTTATTGATTTTACCTTAATTATATATGTAATATATTGTATGTTGAAACTATTAATTGGCACTAATTGTAAGAGTGAGCAAGTTAGAGACGGTGGACGGTGGTTTTTGCGTGGTTTTGTTGACGATGATTCGCCGAGCCGAATTGAATGAGAAGTGTAAACGAGGTCACAACGTTTTGCCGTAAACGGTCACGTGACAACTGCTCTGAAATAGGAATGGCGCATGCACGGGGGCTTGAACGAGCTGACGTAACGTAAGTAACACGATTGCCGATAGAATCGTTGCGAATTTAATACCTGCATTCTCTACGTGATAAAGGGGCTAATTGGCCGCGCTCTATGCACCAGCTATGTTTGTACGCGCATCCAGCTGAGATAGCGAACAAAGGAAGTTTGTTATTCAAATATCTCGCCCCTTCGGCTGAATTCCGATGTAATAAATAACGACGCGGATAACATTTAACGAGAATCACTTAATCATCTTCCCCGATGCTGCCTACGCTTGGACGATGCTTACGGATAAAGTAGTTAACGAATTCAGCATTTTCCCGAGCTACCGTAGTTCTCGCCGATAGTTTGTTAAACTGTGTGGCCAGTCCGAAACAAATAACACAGTTAAACAGGAGTCGGGAGAGTCGAGTAACGAAAAAAAAGGATAAAAAAGTAAAGTATTGACCACGCCTGCGAATTATCTGAAGGAAATGGTACACGGTACGTGGTAATAATTAACAAGCGCGTCCATTATCGCGATACAAACTTTATATCAGGCGCTAAAAAACATGCTAAAAAACATAAAGCGCAAAAGGAGAATTTGTCTCTTTTAAGGAAAACGTTTACCGCGTAAACCTTGCAAAATATAAGAAGTGAGAAAATACTACGAAACGACGAAGTTTCAGTGATGCGAAATAATGACGCATACATTTGGAATACGTTAGCCTCGCACACGATCGTGAATCATAAATATATTACTGCATTACGTATGCCAACAAGAGGTAAAAGGCTCGACGGCAGGATTCCGCGAATTTCAGGAACTTCGCGAGCACTCCCCGGAGAAATCTCTAAATCGTTTACTGACGTGTATCGATTTGTACGCGGCGCGCCGCCCCCGCCGACGCCGTTGTAATTTTCGAAACGACTACTCTCCTTCGTTTTCGCAGGAAAACTAACCCCGGTTAACGTTGTCGATAACATCACTAAATCGGAAACATTTTTCTCTTCCCAACAATTTAAGGGCGTAAAGAGCCGTCTGAGAAGAACTCCTGTAACGTTGTTCCAGAAGTGCCACGGCATCTTCGTTACCTTATCGTGGTCCTTCGGTCTTTTCTCCGACCAATCAGCCTCGTTAGAAAAGGAGAATCAGCGGCCTGTGAAAGCCCACTCGGGGCGATAACGGAATTTACTATCACCGAATCGAGGGGAGTCGCTACTCAACAAGTTGGTCTCGCCAAGAGTAGGTAGAGGGTGGGTTTTCGATCGGCGACGAGAGATACGGTAAGCCAAGCAACTGAGCAAGGGGAAGAGCGAGACGAAGTGGGGTTCGCTTAGCGAAAAAGGCGATATTTTATCGAATGTAGCGAGTATTATTTGGTTTTACGTCGATATTTTGCAATGAACATCGCGCCAACGTTCCCCGCCGTTATCTCTACACCGCCGGCAAACGTCCACGCGAAATGTTTCTACATATTTTACTCTCTTTTCCTCTTCCTCCTTCTAATTGTCACATACCGCGGAATTTACCCGGCAGCCAATTTACACGATCGACAATTTTCGCGCGCGTCGTTAGCCGATCTTGCAGTTCATGCCCCTTTGCAATTTTCGAGGGATTGCTCGAGAGGAAGGAAAACAAATCCACCAGGAAAGCTTACAGAATTTTATACTGTAAGCGCTGTTTCTAAATCATTAAAAGTTTTCGCTTCACTAAAAGCATCGTCGCATAACAATAAATTAACACGATGGTTTCTTTAATCACGTTGCTAGATGAGACTCTAAAAACTTTTTGTCGTACGCAATTAATAGTGTCATTTTACCAAGTCATTCATGTAGAAGATTATTAAAAAAGAAAAGACGCAAAAGTCGTCAGATGGCAATTATTAATAATTAATAATTGGGAAACTTTTCCGAGGAATGAATGTATGGAAGTACTGGATGCGCACGCTTTAACTCTTCGATCATGGAAGCACGAGAATATCGCAATAATAGTTAGTGCAAACACGACTAAATTTAAACGTTTGCATTGGCAGCAGAGCCGAAGTTTCCATTCCGTTTGCACCACGGAGAGTTGTTCGCAAATAGAAAAAAAAAGGCGCGTGCGACTCCGACGATCTTCCTCCGCGCGTTACAAACGTTATAAAGTTCTTAAATAAAGTTAATGCTCCGTGATTGTCGGCTAATCGGATACCGTGGACTCGCGCACAAATTCTCTCCGTTGAAGGGATGAGAGCGAAAATTCCGAAGTAACTTGCGCGAGAAATCGAGCATATTATTGATATTTTAAACAGAAAGATAGGCGAACTCGGTGATGTGAAACACACTTCAATTTTTCAGTTTAATGAAGTACAAATATTTGAACGAAAAAAAGTATATTCGCCTTATCTTCCTTTCATAGTTTCTATCGAGGTTTAATTACTAAAATATTTGAATATCGATAAGTCGTGACAAATGACGATTTCAATCACTGTAATATTTCTCTGTAATTTTTATCCCGGGATTTTGCTGACATTTTTCCCGCTCCGTATTCTTTCGCAACTCCTACGAGCGTGTTTTACGCAGGCCGCTATATTTAAGAGTAATCCCGAGTAACTTTCTGTTTCGAAAAAACTCATGCCTGCTCTGTAAAAGCTCGCTGAGTGCTGGGCGTTATATTGCGTCGGTTTGTAGCCCGTTGCTGAGATATCCCGGTGCGTGATGGTGTACCAGACTGAATGCGCCTCACCACGTGATTCTTTATTACTCTTTATTATTCTTTATTACTCTTGATTTCTCGTTGATTTCTCGTACAAGTTCTCGCGATACGCGTTTGCTCCAGATTCGGTTCCCAGAATTGTGTTATCGAGCAAGGCAGCGTTCTTCCCGCATTTCGAAGAATAAGAAACGTGTCAAGTCGATTATGCAAAGGAAAAGAATACAGAATGTCCAACATACTGCCAGATTATGTATACAATACAGATTATGTGCTCCCAAACTGTACGAAGGTCTCGTATGGAAGTAAGAGGAATTGAGATAAACAAAAATGTCTTGTACCATTTTGTGATATTCGCAATAATTATCGAGTTATTAAATGTTAAAGTCGTACGAATGAGAGCGCGCGGAGAGAAGCGCTCTAGCCACTTGAGCTATAGACACGGCCCAGTGTGTCAGCATTGGGCTGTGCCTGGCGGTGCGGTGAGAGACAGCAGCGGCATGCTGATACACCTTTCCGCTCGCTGGGCAGCCAATGCTGACACACTGGGCCGTGCCTATAGCTCAGGCGACTCGAGCGCTTTTCTCCGCGCGCGCTCTCATTCGTACGACTTTAACATTTAATAACTCGATAATTATTGCAAATATCGTAAAATGGTACAGAACATTTTTGTTTATTTCGATTCCTCCCACTTCCACACGAAAGCTTTGTACAGTGCTTTGGGACCTGTATAAGTACATTAAAAAGAAACACCAATTTTGAGAAATGTTACATATTTTGTGATCGTTTTTTTTGTAAATAATAAAAAATGTTTTGAAAAGAAGAGTATTAATTTGACTGTAAACTGGGCATCATATAACTTTATTCACTTTCACAATGTTTCGACCATGGGTTGTGGTCCTGAAAAAATATTTTGTGATTAAAGTATATAATACCAAGGAATCAATTAAATATAAATGGTGTTATATTAAATTTTATTTATATTAAATATAAATGATGTTAATTAAAATTCAATTGTTTGTAAAAATTATAATTAAAAATGTTATTTGTAGAACAATAAACAATTAATACATTCTTGACCGTGAATTACTAAATAGTAGAAGAAGTAAACTTTAACTCACCTTTTACGGTCAAGCCTGGATCTTTTTTGGCCAATCAATGATTTGCGCAATCGCAGTACACAATTAAATATAGGATGCGCGTCAACACTGTCCAACTTTAAACGCAAACACAATCACTAACTTAAAATCAATTTGATTTCAAATGTTGGTGTTAATAAGATCCCCATCCTCTACATATAAATAATTTATTGCGAAAAATATTACCTCAGCCAGGATCGAACCTGGAACTCCCCCATTCCGTGCGGGCGTCATACCAATTCGACCACCAAGGCATCATTTATATGTAGGGGATGGGGGGGGGGGTCTTATTAACACCAACATTTGAAATCAAATTGATTTTAAGTTGGTGATTGTGTTTGAAGTTTAAAGTTCGACAGTGTCGACGCGTATCCTGTATTTAATTGTGTACTGCGATTGCGCAGATCATTGATTGGCTAAAAAAGATCCAGGCTCGACCGTAAAAGGCGAGTTAAAGTTTACTTCTTATTTGTAGAAATTTGAGAGTCTTTATTTCTCTGACAAGAGATTAAGAGATCCTTTATCTCATACTCAAATGACGATTCTTCCGTCGTTTCAATCAAATTGTTTCAGTTTTGAATCGTTGGTCAAAGACTTTGAAGGGTGGAAGATAGTTCTTATGACGTTATCTTGACTGATTGAGTACAAAGTAAATATATTATATAAAATATAATATAATATAATTATATATTATATTATACAGGGTGTCCGAAAAATTTTGGAAAAGCCGAAGTATGCAAATAGAATAGGTCAAAATAGAAGGAATGTATTATTTTGTAATTTTCGTAATATTTATTTCGTAATTAATTATAACGTATGAGTCAATGAGTGCACTGGAACCGGTAGGTCGGACTCTGTAGAGATGTCAAATGAAAGATAGGTGTCGAAACGGCGATCATAAGCGATCGTCTTCTGTCTATGATCGCTATCTCCTTCCTCGCCGGCTGCGTGTATTCGACGGACATGACGTTTGCAGTCGCGTGAAATATACATCGACACCCATCTTTCATTTGACATCTCTACAGAGTCCGGCCTACCGGTTCTCGTGCACTCATTGGCTCGTTATAATTCAGTGTTCGAGTTTAGATGAACATTTCAAGCCGATTTTTGAAGCGACGCCTCTTGTGCCCCCACTACCGTTTGCGACAAGGTCGCCGATCGCGCGTGTGACGCTGTGTCTCAGGAGCGTCCTTATACAAGAATTAGTACCTTGCGCCACGAATCTGGTTATTAAAATTATTTTTACAAAATATTGTTTGTTTTTATAAATAATTAAACACTAAATTTTTTTATTAATATTATATGTTTTATGATAATATGATAATAAAAGAATAGTTTTTCACATTACCCGTGAGATACTATTGTTAATACGTTTTTTAGTGGATTAGGCCTACTGGGGAAACCTTAACTTAAAGAAAAAACGCATCAACAATAGTACCTCACGGATGATATGAAAAACTATTGTTCTATTTTTTATTATCATAAAAAATATTATAATATTATCACAAAACATATAATAATTAATAAAAAATTTAGTGTTTAATTATTTATAAAAACAAAAATTAATTTGTAAAAATAATTTTAATAATCAGTTTCCTGGCGCAAGGTACTATCTATTTCTTGTATAGGGACGCTTCTGAGGCACAGCGTCACTCGCGCGATCGGCGACCAGCCGCTGAGTCGCGAGCGGTAGTGGGGGCACAGAAGGCGTCGCCTCAGGAATCGGCTCGAAATGTTCATCTAAACTCGAGCACTGTTATAATTAATTACGAAATAAATATTGCGAAAATTACAAAATAATACATTTCTTCTATTTTGACTTATTCTATCTGCACACTTCGGCTTTTCCAAAATTTTTCGGACACTCTGTATATTATATAATATCATAGGGTCGGTCGATTCTGGTTATAATGTTTCATTCTCGTTAAGTACGAGTATATCAAAGCGAGGGATTACACGTTTTCAAGACCTTCAACCTCGCTTCGCATTCATTTCAAATGGCGTAGTTTCAAAAGCTTTAGCTCGCACGATTAAATAAAAAAAAATCTCTAAAAATATTTCTAAAAGAAAAGCAAATAAAAAGAAAATGAGCGAATGTTATTAATTCAAGTAAAATAACTAGCGTTAGCTTGCAGTTGCTTTAATGCAATTTTTAATTTGAATTTCACGGATGTATTTACTAGCCGTTATTTTCGTCATTGTTGTAATTTGATGCGAAACGCGCGAGTCACTGGAATATTGAAATAAGGTCGAGAAGGGAAACGTCACTTCCAGACGGAGGTGGTACAAAACGCGTAACCGCGTCCGCTTGTGTATTTTTCATTCGTCGAATATGTACATAACAATCGGAACGTACACTCGTTCTCGCGGATCCGCGTTGGTTTTCCGTCGAAATAACTAAATAACATCGGTTCGTTACGTCGCGCGAAAGAAGCACGGGCGCAAACAGAAGCAGCAACGGTGACGCTTAACGTTTTTAAAAGTTAAATCGGGCCATGCACAGCTTCGTTCTCGCTCTCGTTCTCGCATCGCGGCGATCTGGTGGGGCATCTCGACACGGCGCGACGCAGCCAAACGACCGCGTAGAATTCAATATCTGGTTGGACCAAACAACACACACGGCTCGAATTAAACGAACGCCACCGTCGTTTTTCGATGCATTGCAAATGCAACCATGAATCTGTTAAACTATTGGTAGACGCGGACGACCGCAGCGGATACAACGCGGCCGGTGTGGCCATCCAAGCGTTCCCGGGGGTGGATGCGTGTAGACCGGAAAAAAAGGGGCGACGTTATCCCCCGGCTGTTTCTCCTCCTACAGTCGATCCGATGGTCGTTTTGCCTTTCGCTCGCTTAGTTATATACCAGCCAGTAAATAAACAAGCTCAAGCGAACACCGGATACTATTAAAACCATAGAGCGAGCGCCCCGCGTCAGTCTCGCAGAATTGACGTAAATTGTTAGTAATGCCGGAAATCGCTCGGCGAGCAAGGTGTCGGATCTCTGACGAGGGCAAACGCGAAAACGGCGAGGAAAAGAGAGGAAAAAAAAGGCGCGGTGCTTTGCGACGTCATTTACGCGTCTGTCGACCAGGAAGTCTGTTAATTTTTGAATACTGGAAATTTTCCATTACACTGCAGACGCGACAAAATATATTCTCGTGTCAAAGATAAAAAGTTTTCTCCATTTTCTCTCTTGCAAATCCGTCGCTAAAAAATTAAGCTTTTTCGTTTCACTTTTTCTCTCTTCCCGTGCTCTCTTAACGCCGTGCGGGTGACTCTTTAACTTTATCTGCGCATCCGCGGTGGAGGAACGAATGCGGGGGACAATTAAATCACTGCGACGCGGAGAGGCTACTTTCCTGAAATTCCGGCGTATCTCCGCGGGTGTTGTTTCTCACACATCCGCGAAATACGGTTTCCACTTTAGGATGCGCAAACTTAGAGGCGGAACGGAACGAAGTATCGCACTTTTACGGGCGCGTTTCGAGCCAAGTCGAGCCACGTTAATTGCTTTCGAAATTACGGAGCGCCAGCGGCTGGCTATGCAGTTGTTTGAAGTCTATGCTCGCCGATCTTGCCCGGGATACCACGCTTTGAACGGCATAGCGCACAATTCGAGCTCGCGCGTGAATTAAGAATGTTCTGGCACTAACAGAACTAATATTGACAATAACTTGAAAATTTAATAGATTGTTTCTATTTATTATCCAAATTTGTATGTAAAACCTGAAACAGATTCTCTAATCGGTTCACGAGTAGCCAACCGTATATTCTCATTTATATAAGAAAAATTATGAAACATCACTCAAGTAGAACAGAAAGTCAAAATAAGATCAATTTGACGTTATACTCTGATCAATTTATGTCATATTTTGGCCATGATTTGGTCGATATGACGTCAAATTGACATTATTTTTTACTTGACAATTATATTACAAGTGGTGTTTCTAAAAAGGGCTGATATCGATTCACTAATTTATTCTCGAGTTATTATTAAAAATAATGCAAAATATTTCGAAAATGTGCTACAATATATTCTTGAATATTATGTTAATCATATTTTCTTACATATCTTATGTATTTTAAGATTCGGTGTCTGGTATGCATTAAATATTATTAATATATGAAAGACTTTTTCGTTTCTTGCAGTTGGTATCAGACCTAAAAGCTTTTTGCTGACAATCACAAAATTCGCAAAATATACACACATATTTATTTGCAGTGCCAGATATCATATTAATTAGTATTATATAGTATTATTGAAGTGCTTTACACGATAAGATGCATGTCTTAAGGGGGGATCCTGGTCAAGAAAAAATTTTTTGAGAATTTTTTTTTTTAAATACTCCTTAATATTTGTAGAATACGAGGATTCCTTCTTTTTTCCGAAATTCGAACTATAAGTTTACCTACCGAGCCTTTTTCAAAACAGGTACAAGTGTGAAATTGACGCTTGGATACAGTTAGGGACATATCAAGGGTAAGAGTTTTAGGACTCATTATTAAATTCAAAACCTACGGCGACGATTTCATTGTGAAAAAGTGCGAGTGTGTCGGACATGTACAAAAAAGAATAGGCACTCGTTTACGATCTGTAAAAAAAGAAAAAAAACTTGGAGGCGAAGGAAAGCTGACAGACTCTCTTATAAAAGAGCTCACAAATTATTACGGTTTTGCAATAAGACGTAATATCAATTCTGTTGATAATATGGTCAAAGAAATAATGGCCACTTATTATCACAAAATTTCTACAAATGAAAACCCAAGACACGAATACTGCCCGATGGGCGCGGATAGTTGGTGCAAGTATAACTCGTCACAAGCATCCAATGTTCCTTACGACTATCCAGTACCTCTTCACTCAGACGTTGCTAAAAATATTTTAGTTCTTGATTGGCCAAAAAAATCTTGGTGCGACCGTAAAAAAAAAAGGCGAATCAAAGTTTCAATTCTTACTATTTAGTAATACGCGGTCATGAATATATTAATTGTTTATTGTTGAATATACGTCACGCCGAAAAATAAAGACGTTCTTAGGTGTACTTGTTATTGCGATAAATATTATCACATGCCTCGGTAGTCGAATTGGTATGACACCCGCACGGAATGGGGGAGTTCCAGGTTCGAATCCTGGCTGAGGTAATATTTTTCGCAATAAATTATTTAAATGTAGGGGATGGGGGGTATGATTAACACCAACATTTGAAATCAAATTGATTTTAAGTTGGTGATTGTGGTTGCGTTTTAAGGGGCGACAGTGTCGACGCGCAACTTATGTTTAATTGTGTACTGCGATAGCGCAGGTCCTTGATTGGCCAAAAAAATCTTGGCGCGACCGTAAAAAAAAAGGCGAATCAAAGTTTCAATTCTTACTATTTAGTAATACGCGGTCATGAATATATTAATTGTTTATTGTTAAAAATATTTTACCTATTTATGAGTATTTGTCAAGACGAGACTTGTTGGAGAGATGTCTTGGTGGTCATACACAAAACAACAACGAAAGTTTCAACAGCACAGTTTGGAAATTGTGTCCAAAACATCTTCACTCCGGTGCAAAAATTGTTGAAATTTCCGCATATCGCCGTTGCTCTTTTCAATGATGGTTTTTTTGGCATTCTGAGAATTTTACGAGCTCTCGACATTATAATCAGAAGCCAATGCCGCTCATTTGCTGAAGACATGAATGAATAGCGGAAAAAAAGGCAAGATAGCCGGAGCAGGGAAAGTTCGAGAGAGTCGTGAGAAGCTCGAAAACAACAACAATTAGAGCAATCACAATGGTTTGAGGAAGCTGAAGGCCTTCTGTATGGTGCAGGGATTGCCGATTGATCGATTGAAAGCCGTAAGTTCCCCCAAAAAAATTTTATTCAATGTTTTTGTCAATTTTTTTGTACCGAAAACTTTAGACACGTTTTTCTCAAAACCACTTTTTCGCGATCGGCGTGCAGGATTACTCAAAAAATAATGAACGGATTTACTTGAAATTAAACATACTTCTAAAAAATATGATTATCTTCTATATGAATGTCAAATTATCTGAAAAAAAAAAGTTTAAAAAAAATTTTATAAGTCTTTTTTACCGATTTTTTTCGTAAAAAATCACACGAAATCAGCAATAAAAATGCAAATTTTTTCCGGCTATTCATATAGAAACTATGAGTATGTAGATTGAAAATCAACTTGATTTTTTCAGATTAAGCCATTTTTGCGATCTTGAGATTGCACACCAATCAGAGGCGTCGGATCGGAAGTGCTTCACGAGATGTGCTCTATCTTTTATTTAAACTAACTCTTTGACATAAAAAAAAAATTTTGTATTCTTTTAGAGTGGTATTAATGTGCCGAGAAAGATTTTATTGATTGCATACATATATTTTGAATTAAAAAATGTTTAAACACCACATTTTTTTCGTGCGCTTGACCAGGATCCCTCCTTAAACCAAGAAAATATAATATTCCATAAATTTCAAATTTAAGTAACTTTTGTTTGGGACTTTATAACCAGAACTTAACATCGAGCGTAAGCAAAATGGTTCGTATGTATAAATTAAATACCAATTATATACCTTTAGCTTATCGACTTTGATCTGAAATATTTATCGAGCGTCCCCTCTCTATAGGGTGATTCAGGTCATCTGTAGGAGCTGGCACATACGTGTTCCTCATGAAAAACTAAGTCGAAAATGTTAATAGCAAATTGTTGTGAAGTCAATAGTTTTTAAATGGTGAGCCTTTAAAACTGTGCACTACAGAGCGTACAGTTCGCACCATCAAGTGCGGCGCAACTAAGCGGTCGGCTGGGCGCTTTGATGGGTACGGTGTCAAACGACAAAAGATACCGTTAAATATTTATTAATATCTACTGCTATAAATTGAGTACAATTTAATTGACGAAAAGTAATGTCAATTGCAAATTCAATAAAACATTATGTCAGTAAAAAGTATGTGCTGCAGAAATACATTTTTATGTATTAGAAATATATTAATTACATAATTAATATTATAAAAAATTTACATTTGAAATTCGCATTTGATATAAATAAGTATCTCATAGATTTGTAGAAACAAATGAGTACCATTTTCGTAATATCGGTATCGAAGGTTTTCCATCTAAGAAGAGTATTTTATTGTGGATAAAATTATGACATTACTTTTCATCAATTAAACTGTACTCAATTTATAGCAGTAGATATTAAATATAATTTATTTAACGGTATCTTTTGTCGTTCGACACCGTGCCCGTCAAAGCGCCCGACCGGCCGCTTGGTTGCGCCGCACTTGATGGTGCGAACTGTACGCTCTGTAGTTGGACAGTTTTAAAGGCTCAGCATTTAAAAACTATTGACCTCACAACAATTTGCTATTGACATTTTCGACTCAGTTTTTCATGAGAAACACGTATATGCCGGCTCCTACAGGTGACCTGAATCACCCTGTATATATAGAGTATCCCAGAGCACTTGCCAACGCTCGTGAGCAGGTAGGGCACAGTAAACTAAACAGAAAAGTCCTGTACCATTTTGCTAAATTCGCAATAATAATCAAAATATTTAACACATTGCTGACCGGCCACGAATAAACTCGTGATCGATGCTTTTTATATTAAACCATTATAAAAAAGTTTTATATTGTTTCTTTATATTTGTTTTATTTATATTGTTTCACTTCCACATCCAATTACGAAATAATAGCCGGTGACATGATATAAATTCTGAGTAAAATTGTCGGTCAACAATGTGTTAATATTAAAGTTAGGTGAAGAAAAGCGTGTCGAGGGAAGCGCTCGAGCCTAAGCTATAGCATGGCCCAGTGTGTCAACACTGACTTCCTGGTGCGCGGCGAGGAAAAGGGTGTGTTAACATGCCTCCTTGTATCTCGGCGCGCTCTTATGGGGGACACCCTCTTTTTTTTTTAATATTATATTTTTAGGAAATTTAAATATATAACTATAAAGTACAAAAAAAAATCAAAATTATCTTAACATTTTTTTATATTTAATATTTTATTACATTTCAATTGCTTATTAGAATTAAATGTAAGTATTTGTTTTTGAGAGATTTTTTTAGTCTTTAATCTTCAAAATCGGCACGGATAAAAAACATGTATCACTTAGATTGTTATACTTAACAAAATATTTTAAACAGAATAAAAATCAATTTCAAACAATTACGACATAAGCGCTCCTTATAAGCGCTCTCTCCGGTAAGGTACACCATACCGAAAAGTCAATAGGATTAATATTTTGCCGTCGTCGTCATCGTCAGCGCAATGTTACCGTTGCTGATGCCGACAACGGTAAAGCAAAAGTGACTGAGACAGCGCCTTATATACCCTTCGCCCCTCTAAAGCCTGCGGCACACGATGCTTGTTTGCCTGCTGGATTGCTAATTGGTCACTCTACTGATTGACTTGCTGCATCCTGATTGGCTCTCACAATGAGCAAGCACAAATCCACGCGAGAAAAATAACATCTGACCTATCACGGAAATCCAGCAGACCAGCCAGCAAGCAAAAAAGCATCGTGTGCCGCGGGCTTAAGATGGTCTTCATCCTTACACACTGCAATTTCTAATGGATGCATCCTTTGCTAACCAGACATGCGTCTTTGTTACTTTTTCTTGTACTTTCTACCTTTACCGCGCACCCCCTCCCCGCCAATATTGTCATTCCATGTCTTTCTTACTGTTCCCTTCTCTTGCTTTTGGCGCTCTTGTACCTTCACGTCTCCCGCCACCTATGTACTTTCCAAATTATGGAAAGAGAATAACGCGAAAACGATTTATTTGCAAACTCGCATGATACTTGAACGAGAATCGATGCACAATGCGTCCCATATAATAATTGGTTGACTGATGGGCCCTTTGGTTTTCATTTATTATTAAGATCGCAATTAGATCCTCGTGTATTAACTTAAATAGTTTCGAGACATCAAATTAAGCGGTGAATTTATATCCGCATTCGGTGATAATCGCTCCCCGCTTGGAAAATCACTCAATTTTATTAATTATCAACGCTATTTACGCAACTCGTACAACTTGTAACGATATGATAAATGTTTGCGAGCTATTGTAATTGTAATTAAAAATTTAACATTTTACCGCTCCTACAAAATAAATTATTTAATATTCAAATAAGTGATTAATTAAGTAAAGACTTTTGATATTATTGAGTAATAAGAAAAAGTGGCTCTTGAGAGACAAACGCGGTTAATTGCGTGAGATAACATTTAATTATATAGTAATTTAATACAAATTAAGTATAAATTGTACGTTTCTTACTTTGGACCATTTTCAGCGACGCGGTGATAGAATTAAATAATTTCAAGTTCTAGGAACATAAGGTAAGCATTTACTAATTAAATGTTAAATAGTGTAATTTTCAAGAAAAAATATCACAAAAATTCTGCTAATATTCTGAGCAACTAATATTTTGTTAATATTAGTCTAGCAAAAGATTCTTACTAGAAATGAAAAATTGGGACAAAGAAAAGTAAAATTCAATAAAATTCAATAGTCAAACCAGTTGTTATTTAAAATTCAGGTCGTTTTTAATTGTATGATTGTCTCGATTACATCAGTTGTCGCCGCTTAAAAATCATCTCAATTTTTTATGTTTTTCCTAAAAGCAGTTTATCAATCTCACGTTCTCTGGACTTGGTTTGGTGAGTGGACTGGAATGGTTTTTTCTTTATTGGTTAATTTAAATTTTTATTATTTCTAGTCCGAATATTATGCAGATTAAAAACATTAACAAAATTTTTCCTATTGATAAAATTATACTATCTTTGTGTTTAGTTTATAAATATTCACCTTATGCTCGTCAAAGAGCTTAAAATTATTTTATTTATTTATCACCGTGTAACTGAAAATGGCAAAATAGAACCAAAATGTACGTTGTATAATTTGTACGTAACGTTTTTAACGTTGTTAAATTATTAATTAAACATAATGTTTACTCACACATAATTAACGCATTTGATTCTCAAAGTCTAGTATTTTTTTTTGTTACGCTATTTTTAGTTTTCTTCATAAATTAATAATTTGCTAAAAAACTAGTAATAACAATGAGCAATAATTTTTTAAATTCTAGCTTACATTTTTTATATCTAGCTTATATTGACGTATTCCTTAAAGAATGTTCAATAATTAAAATTGCGATGCTTTAGGAATTAAAAACTCTTTTTCTAATTAATTTTCTCTCACTGATGAGCGTACGAAATACGTGTCGAATCATGGTATTCGAATTACGTACGTTTTAAATTTTTGCCCTACACTTTGACAAATTGTACCCTGACAGATAATATTGAATATGTGTGCGTGCGTGCATGCATGTATGTGTCGAATATGCACGTGTAAATCAAGAGGGGAATGGAAGGCGAAATTTATTCCGAAGCAACAAAGCGCATTGCATTGGTAATTTGGGATGGGTGCCGACACGACCCCTTTTCCGATGCCGAATCGATCTCTCTCGTGCTTACGCGTGTTCGCGAAAGAAAAGCGCGAGAAAATTTTTCTTCTCTCCTCCTCTCGGCGGCGAGACAGATTGGCAGCTAATTCCGAAGGCGAGTACGCCGTCGAATAAAACTGCACGCTCGCGCGATAGGAGCAGGAGAAGCCCTTGGAAAACGATCGGAGAGAATGGTGAAAAGAAAGGGCCGGCGCTGTGGGTTAGAACGTAAAAAAGTTAACCGGCGATGAGATTGCATTTTAATGCCAGCCGCGCGCATATCGGAAACAGATTTCCGTTTTTATCCATCTCTTTGCTTATCATAGACCGCAATTTCCCCATTCCGTATCCGCGCCGTCGCCGAAATACCATATCAATGGCTTTTCCGCGGCCAGGTGTAGCTATAAGCTCTTGCGCCTTCAGCGGAGTGCTCAATTCCGATATTCAATTCCCGCATTTCGTGGATTTTGCGGTAGAAAAAGAGGGAGGGAGGGAGGGAGAGAAGGAGAGGAGAGGAGAGAGTAAGCTCCTCTTACATAACGATGCATGCTGCTGCTGCTGCATCACATGCATCTCGCCGTCGTATCGTTCGACGAAACACTAGGAAAAACAAGTAGTAACGAATATAGAACTCCAGAAGCCTAAGAAAAACAAACTTAGAGACGATATGTGATCGAACTGAACTTTTTTCTTGTACAAACTTTTTCTATAAAAATATAAAATCAAAATAAAAATGTTTATATAAAAGAATTTATTTAAAACTAAAAATATTGAAAAAAAATCAACTTTAGATCTTAATATTTTTAATAATAATAACAATGTTACACACACGTGCGCGTGCGCGCACGTGTTGTCGAATTTTTTTAAAATAATTGCGTTTTCAAAACAACTTAAGGATCGCTCGAATTAATGAACAAACCAACCACTAAACAATGAGGAGTGAAGAGAGAGAGAGAGAGAGAGAGAGAGAAAGAGAGAGAGAGAGAGAAGAAAAAAGAAAGGGAAAGAGAGAGTGCTAAACTTTCTGGCCGTTCTCATTTCCGCGCTCTCTTCCTTTTTATCTTTTTTCGAGGACCTTGTGCGTCACGAAGCGGTTATTTCGCAGTGATTGCTGCACGCGACAAGCTCTCGTTTAGTTTGTGTTTTTCTTATTTTCTCTCACTTGTGCTTTCCAGTGCAAAGGGAGCTGGTTGCAACCGCAGGGACAGAATTGAAAGGAAGGACAAGGTGGAATTCGCGATGAAAAGTCCGTCATATGCCCGGCAAATAGATTTTGCATTCTCGCTCGCTCGCTCGCAAACCTTCGTAACGATACCGCCGCTCAGCCCGTGTGGCTTGCATTATCTCGCAGGATATAAAGCTCATCTCGGATATATAAATCTCATAATACATTATCGTGCGCGGCTTAAGGACCGACAGCTTTGCGCAACATTTCCCGATTCGATTGCAAGCGAGTCGCTGCATTCAAGTATCTGCTTGTGTATCTCTTTGTTTCTTCGAGCGCATTACTTTATCATAATTGCCTCTTAGATTCGTTGCACAATTTGCAAAACTGTTGCTCAACTGTTTAACTCTGGAATTTTTGTTAGCCACTCCATTCACAAAACTGATTTTACATACCATTCATAAAGTCACTTTTTTATACCATTTAAACATCGTCACGACGTAAAATGGTTAAACCTTTTTGAAGGTAACACTATAAAATAATGGTGTGTCAGAATTGAGTGCTTTATATATACTAACTTTGTGCTTTATTCCCGATTTTTGTGCTTGAATGGCTTAACAGAAGATCGCAATTGAGAACTTGACGTTAGCATTCCCACTTTCAACCACGGTTTCTTCCAAATCCACTTAAGCACAAAAATCGATAAAAAAGCACAAAATTAGCTTATAAAAAGTACTTAATTTTAATATAGAGTTTTAAATTTTTATGCTAAAACCTTTGCGAAAGTAATGGGACATAATATTAAATGACACTATACATATATTGATATGAAACTGATTAACAAAGTTAAGAATCTCTCCAAGATAAAACTTCGCAAAGAAGACTACCTACTTTGAAGAGCAGCGGGCAAGGATACAGCTAAGATGAAAAGGCTTCTTCGGAATTCTCTCGACTTTTAACACCGACATGAAGGTCGTTATCGCAAGACGGAGAGGTTTTGAGGACTGTTGGATGCCCGGTGACTGTGCAACCCTCGTGGGATACAGTTTTCGCCTTCCTGTCGAGACTTGCCTGCTTCTCCGTGTGTACCGGCAACTTTGACAGCCGCGTTATACCAGAACGAAACTAGGTCGTATCTTACACTCGGTATCACAGTTTTAAAAGCCCAGCGCGTCGGCCCAGCGATAGATAACATACTTGGACGAAAACTGGCCGGCAAAAGTGGAGCATCGCCGTTAATTATCATTGCGATCTTATCGCAAACCGATACGAAAATTGCTTGACAACATCGTGTGACATATCCCCGAAGACACATTTATTATCTGTTTCAGATAGCATTTAATATATCTGAAATAGACAATGATATTTGAAATAACGGATCGTTTGAATTATTCCATTATTCTGTTACTTTCGTAATTTAAAAATAACAACACTTACTTTGACAATTTTTATATTCCATATGTATTTTATATTTATAAGAAATTAAGTCAATATTATTCACACATACGAAAATGAAAAACCTCACTACGCTTGAGGTAAAATTTGCAAAAGTAATGAATTTGAAATAAAAACGGATAGAAACGTAACTCACGAAGTTATCCGTATCATTCTTGCGATGGCTTGTGAACAATTCTTCAAGATATATAATTTTTAATCCGTTAACGCGAAAATTTTGTACGTAAAGACAAAGTCTCTCGTTTGCACATTACTTCAGTTGTTGAAGCGTGGTCGTAAACAGTTTCTTCTTACCTTATCTCTCTACACATCTAACCGAAGCACCTGTTCAACTAAGTCGAGCCACTCACTCGAGAGATGTTGGCTGCAAGAGCCACTTATCTTCCAGCTCTGGCTTTGCAGTGGTATCTTTTCAACGGCGGACACTCGATACGACAGCGCTGACAAACCGTAACGATGCCATTTTACCGTGCTCGCGGTTACTTATTGCGATTAATCGCATTTTATTTCTCTTTTTTAAAAAATCAATCTACTTTAATTACAATTTAGGATCTATTAAGGGACAATCAAATTTAATTCATCTATAAATATAAAACTTATATAATCTAAATGCGTCAAAATTGATATTCGTCGTGTTCGTGATTCAAGAACTATCATGTGATTATCATTCCGCTTGATTTTGCTTTCATTCGAACATCACGCAAATTAGTATCTTAACTTTCGCACATTGATTCATGTGACACACGATTGTCAACTTGGAGTAAAAATACTATACAGCTAGTTCGCTTTTCATACATGTCGCTTACATCATGTTTTCTAGAACGTTCTATATTAATAATACGGCACGGGTATGGCAAAGTCGATGGGGCGCTTATGACAGTCAGAAAGCGTTGATGGTGTCCTCTTAGCTGCTCCCAACCATTTGGGCGACATGTCTCCATTCGATACGAGGTGAAAGCAGCGTACGCCTTACCATCAGAAATTACGGGGACTTTAACAAGTGCTGAAATTCATACGCACCCATTTACACATTTACGTTAAGGATCGGGGATTACCTGTACAAATTGACCATATCCCGAACAAACTCATTTGCCGCGGCCGTCGATCATCGCAACGAGTGTGGGAGGAATTGTTCCTATTTTTATTTTAGAATATGCCGCGCTAACGATTGACGATCGCGGCATGTCGCGCGAGATTGGCCCGTGCGGTTCCGGGGAAAAAGAAGAAGAGCGCGCGGCGTCGGTTAGAGTTAGTAGTAGAATAGAGTAGCGTTTGTCGAGTCGGTCGAGCGTGCGGTGCGTCGTGTAGAGTACGACGTGCGTGAGAGAGAGTCCGTCGTGTAGAGTACGGCGTGCGTGAGAGAGGATTGTCGTGCAGAGTGCGATGTTCATAAGAGTTGTCGTGTAGAGTGCGACGTAAGAGAGAGTGTCCGTTAAAGCGGCGACATGCGATAGTTGTGAACTGTACCTTCTTCTAGAATACCTTCTTCATTAATAAACCTTATTCCTATCTAATTATTAACATCCATATTACATCTACACGAGTTGGATACTTGTCGGTGCAGGAGAGACTTTCGATTAACGATTATGATATTTCGTCGGCACGGAAATCATGGAATGGAAATTGGATTCGCAAGTACGTGTGATACGCGTGAAGGAAGAGATTTGTATATAAGTGATTACAATGAGATTTTAAAACGTAAAGCTAGGTCCACTCGACACAGACTTCGTGTCTACGCAGACGAATGTCAGACATCCACGCATCCAGACACGAAGCCTGTGTAGACCCAGCTTTAGACTTAAGCTTTTAGTTGAAATTCAATAATCATCTATCTAGTCGGTGGCACGCAGATAATTTGCCAGACGGCTCGATAAACAATTGAAATTTGTTTATTAATATTCACTGGATATTCAAAGGAGAGTTTGAACTTGTTAAATTTTTTTTACTTTGGACCAAAATAATGTGTACTAGAACATTTCTCAGGTATATACTACACATTGCCAAAAATAAAAACATTCACAGGATACAAGTTATTGCAATAAATATTATCACATGTAACAACGATCATTCTCTTTGCTAGTAGTATTTTTACAAATTCAAATGAAGGGAATTAGTTGACGTCAAACTGGCATGTGATTGGTGAGCTGCGAGCCGACTTGGTTTGTCAGACTTTCACCGCAGTGATTCACCAATTTTTTAAATCGAAATTCGATTTACATTTTGGGGTAAATGGATCTAATCTTCAACTTATAAGATAAAGAATCATATGTCTCGGTGGTCGAATTGATATGACGCCCGCACGAAATGGGGGAGTTTCAGGTTCAAATCCTGGCTGAGGTAATATTTTTCACAATAAATTCTTCGTTTAATTTAGGGCCAAAATTAAAATTGATATCAATTTTAAAGTTGGCGATTTTTCTGCATTTCAATGTCCGACAAATCTAGTCGGCGGCACGCAAATAATTTGTCAGATGGGTCAATAAACAATTGAAATTTATTTATTAAACAATCATGGATTGTTCTTCTCACATTTTGACTGTGATTGATCAATTTCGGGGAGCCTAGATCTTCATCCTAAAATCTCACTGTAGACATTGCATAACCGAAGAGACTGCAACGTAAAATAAGCACACGTTCCGAAACACTAGATTCCATAATAAGCCACAAATCCTCGCTATTAACAATCGGTCAACATCCTGCAGAATAGAATCATGTTACCTCGCGGAATATTAATAATTAACCAACGGAGATAATAGCGACAAGTGTGTTATATGCAGAATTATTTAATATTTAGAAATAGTCTATTAGATTCATTCGCGTTACATAGCAATAAACTAATATGTCCACACGGCGCGGCGTGTTGTGCAAGTCTCTATTTGTGCACAAATATATAAAGATATTATCAAATTAATTAGTCAACTATATTAATTATAGCGTGTAATTGTATATTCAATCAATTAAATAATTCGATTATCATAGGTGAGGTAACAGTCCGCATAATGTTTAAATGCACTAATGGTCAGACCGGCATGCATTTCGCACATATAGATTAGCTCGTTAAATAGAGAAATTAATGTGAACATTAATAATTCATTTGGGCAGAGATATATGCGCGCAACGTTTCCGCAACGGGACAAGAATTCTAGAGAAATGTTTTACGCGACAAGCTCCAGCTGCTTTTTAAATAGCCGCTTAAGCGGATCGAATTGAGGTGAATGATTAAAATGGATCGAACATAAGAGCTATTTTATAATCTCATATATACGTAATAGAGTGCCACAAACTCTGCAATTATTTCAACGACAGAACATTGAAATAGATTTAAAGTCATTTTTTTCCATGTAATCTCATAAAAAAAAAAACATCCGTCGTTTATTAAGCAAATGATGACTATTAATGCGACTCCATACGTTTTTTTACGAAGAACTGGCTTTAACGGTAAAAGATAAAAGAACGGTTCACATCCCGGATAAATCGATCTGATTAAATCGATCGGATATCGCGAAATCGTCGATAAAATCGAACGACTAACCGGTGTGAATTTTAACCAAAAGGCAGGAGGGTGGCGTGGTGGATAGAGATCGTGCGAGATCGTACGTGTCGGAAGTCGGGGTAGTGGGGAAGGGTGTGAAGTGTCGACCAGGGTTTTGGGGCTCGGGTTCGGCGGGGTGGAAGAGGTGACTATAAACCACGGAAGACAATAGCTGCTTCGGTAATAGAATAACGCGAGACCACGGCACGTCCGATAGCGATTCAATTAATGCCGTTATCCAGGGGGATCCTGCATGCGCGGCTTTTGATCGCGGGTGCACCCCTTCCCCCCAGCCTCGTCCTCGTTCCCGCCCCCCTTGCGACTATCCATTGAGCCGGGGCTTGTTGGATATTCGATCGGATAGATTGCCGCTGTTGTTCAATATCGTAGGCACCTAGCGACAATAAAGGTTGCATTCGCTCTGCCTGTCCACCCTTCACCCTCGTCGTTTCCCCGTCACCTCATCCCTTTCCGTTTTCCCTCCTATCCCCCTCCCCTCGAGATTCAATCATTACCCCGTTGCGCATCCACGCGTGCAAATCTGGACCGAGGCAATAAGTTTCCGGTTCGCGCATCGGTGACGGGCCATGAGGAAGTCAATTGACCAAACGTGGATTTAAATTCATATGACGGAGCGACAGCCGGTCAATTCGGGTCTTTTGAAATGTATAGCGGTTTACTTAAGCTACTCATTTCGAATTAAAGCTCGACTACCAGGCTAACATGAGTCTTCAGACTTTTCATAACGATACAAATAAGTGAAATATAAATAAAAAGTAAAAATTTATATGTAAATATCCATCGTAATAAGCATAACATCACAATAAATTCTTCATCTAATTTAGGGCGAAAAATTAAAATCGATATTGATTTTAAAGTGGGCGATTTTTCTGCATTCCAATGAGCGATAAGTCGGTGATACGCAGATGATTTGCCAGAAGGATCGATAAACAATTGAAATTTGTTTAATGTTTAATAATAAGACATATTGTACTTATTATTTTTATGCTCATCAAATTATGCTTTTATGCTCATTGGAAAATTATTTTGAATCTTATTTTTATTATTTATTCATAAAACAAGCAAGAAAGATCTTGTCACAATTTTACATTAAAGAACCGTAAGGTAAAACAGATAATTTCAAAACGTCAATAATGTAGTTAAAAAGAAACAATGTCTTGTGCGGCACATTTGGCGGAAAGATCAAATTTTAATTTTGATCCGACAGCGTTCGCAACTTCTGTTCTGAGTCGGCATTCGGCCGACATTCAGAGTGTTCTATTTAAATTATGGCGAGCACCCTCGCTCTCGGATTACAGTTCATTTGGCCGATTTCCAATTACAATTGAACTGATTATCGGCGGTGGAGCGAGCCGAGGGTGGGAGAGAGAAAGGGTGGACTAACAAAAAGCGCTCGGAATATTCCGAGAGCTCTCTCCGCGGCCCGCGAATCGCCGCGGCGATTGCGGAATGTGGCCGCGCGTAAATGCGTAATGCACTTTATTATCGTGAACATCGGTGATGTACGATGCGTGTGGATTTCCACAATTTTCACAATGTCCCCGCGGCTACGACTAATTTCAGCCGGTTCGCCGATTAACCGTGTTCCGGCTCGATTTCGCGCCGGATCGATTAAAGTATTCGCGATACGATTATATCTCGGCGATCTATATCAAGCCCGTAATCAAATTGAATTGGCTATTAACAAAGCGATGTATTATATCACATAAAAAGCGATACACGTGTGGGAAAATGTTAAAGCGTAATGATAGTTTTTTGTACGGAGGCAGGACAATCCGATTCCTTTCCCTTTCGCGTGCACGAAGGTTTTATTTGACAGCGACTAATTGGTACACGGGCAAACCCCTCTTCGCGAAGCTCGATTTTCAATCCAGGAACAAGAAATAAAATAAAAATTTCCCAACTAGTGCGCGGAAAATAGAACGGAAGCCGCAGCGGATACGACGGATTTCGCCGTACGGTATTCGGTTTTATTTGCCAAGCAAACGTTAGTTTAAAATACCCAAAATCGATTGTGTTCTTAAAGCAAGCCGCTATATTCGTACGCGTTTCCTTTCATCTATCACTTAATATAAATAATTCAATTTATCAATTTATATCAAAATAGAATTAACTGTTAACAAAGAAACGAGAGATAAGGATCAAAATGTAAGACGTGCAAAGGGTTGCACGTTCGCGCGCCATCGTTCTTCAGCGATGATAACTCGATAAATTTATAATCTGCGGTTGCCTTCCGACAACCGCTGAAGCAACATTCATAATGGGGCCACCGCACGCGAATCATGTATCATTCTAATTGATTCTAAGCACACAGGGGAGACGCAGATACAGCCCCGTTCGGGGCTCAGAACGAATGAATATTCATCCCGCAAAATCGTGGAGGAATGTTTCCAGGACGGGGGGGTGTTCCACATCTGTCCTTGATAAACGGACACCACCGCCGCCGCCGCCGCGTGTTGGAATTCATTTGTTGCTCTAATGGCAGGAAGTGCGAGTTGAAAACGATGAACGGAATGACCAGCCTCGAGAATTTACGAGTTCCGTCGTTTCCCCTCCTCGTTCGCCGCCACTTTGATGCCGAGAAAGTTCGCGTTATGAAAGGAGTGTTTTACGCTCGGCACACTGGTTACCATTATTAACCCTTTGAGTATTCATAGCGGTAAATCTGATCGTGGTAATTTATTCTCGGTTCTTTCAAACACTCCATTCTGAATAAACTTGAGAAAATTATCGAATTTGCATCAAGTTACCGCTTATTTCTAAATTTGAAAAATAAAATTTTTTTAAATAAAAACGAGGTCTTTTAAAAAACGCTTGGATTAAATAACTCTTTATTCAGCGGCAAGAGAAAAATCGGTTACGGTTCAACGACTAATATCACGGATACAAATGCCGGGCGCAAAAGAACGATGATGGGGAATGTAGCGTATTATCGAAAAAAGAACAAAGAGCCCGACCGCATGATCCTCTATCCTCCGTTATCGGGACGTGCCGCGCCACGCAGTCGGTGTTTATCAAGCAAACACGCGCGGACGCCGCATTATTGTACGCGGCAGTGTCGCGAGCATTATTAATTCGACGCGGGAAATTAACACGGGAAATTCACGCAAGAAATTCGTTCGGATCTACTGTGTTGCTTTGATCGGGCCGGGTGTGACGGAGCTAGAAGAGTCAACTTTGTATCCCGAGCACGAGAGAATCATTAACGCTAACTCCATTGGAGTTGATAGGCTTCGTACAACATTGTTACAGCAACTATGCTAAATAACATGAGCTTTCTGCGGCATATCTCTCTCTCTCTCTCTCTCTCTCTTCCTCATCCCCCTCTCTCTCTTTTTCTCTTTCCGTCTCTCTTCCCAGCAACGACATACGCATCGTGCCAAACTTTACTGTTAAGTTGCAAAGCGTATACATATACAGGGTGTTTCTAAACTTATATTAGAGATTTTAAGGGCGTATTCTGGGGGTCAAAATAAGAGAAAAAGTTCTTATAAATATGGGTCCAAAAATGCTTTCCCTCCGAGTTACAGCTCCCTACCTAAAGTTTACGAAAAAAAATCGCAAAATGTATTGTAGCTCTCGGAGACTTTTTCAGAACGTTTAAATTTTGCACCGTGTAATAATTAACCCCTTCTCGTGCCATTTAGCTCGACGAAATCCGGACCCAAGGGGTCCGTAGAGGTCAACGCGCGGTAAACAGACCAGAGTGATTCTCGAAAACAGTTGCAATACTAGCCGAAATGTAAATACCTGTGATATAGTCATTTGTTTTACGTGATACAGCTCTTGTGGACATAAACACTAATTTTTTTTCCATTTATATATATATAATAAATCTATTATATTTTATAATAGATGACAAATAATAATAATTTTATAATAGATGACAAATAACAGTTTCAAAACTATATTTCATAAATAAACAATACTTTAATAGAAATTACAGTATTCTGAGTGTCTTCAAGTGTGCCTTTGTCCTAAGGAATCTAATAATACTACGCCTAAAAATAAAAAGCATATTATAAACAAAAAATTTAATTATAAGAAATGCTCACCTTGAATCAATATCTAGAAAAATACCTACAACTCTAAAAATTAATAATCCTGCATGGTATGATACTTCCGAAAACATTCTGGTAGATGTAAAGCTACTTTACACTCCGTGCATTCCCACTTCGTTTCGCTTCGTATTTTGTGTTTATAACAAACTTTACACGTCCTTGTTGGGTTTTTCTTTCGAGGCGTCGGATCGATATTTTTGGGAAATGAGCCAATATTGTGCTTGGAGTCGAAGAGGTGTTTCACCTAATGCACGTTTCCCACACATTTTGTAGTCCGGTAATTGGACATTTTGTAAAATTGCCTCTGCTACATTTATTCGGTAATCAACATATGTCTCGCTTTTTCGACTGTGTATTGTGCATAATATAGGTATTGAACAGAGCCGTATCTGACATGTAAAAGAAAAGTTTTCGGTATCCTTTGATAACTTTTCTCATGATTGGGAAACAAACTAACATTTGATCTTGGTGATCAATTGCATCCATTCCCTTGTTATATTCCAGGATGCATTTGGGCTTCATTACTTTTTTTAACTCTTTGTCTGACTGTTCAACCATCTCTACACTTTCGTGTTTCGTTGATATCATATACACGTCGCGCTTGTCCTTCCATCTCAGAACTAACAAATCATTACAACTCCTCCATACACATTCTCATTTCTTCACCATATTCTTTTGAATTTCTTTTGGCATATTTTTCCTATTCTTGAGTACTGTCCCGATAACGTTTGTGTTTTTCTAGTGTAAAAAGAGGTTGGATGAGGAGTACCAGTTGTCCAGAAACAAAGTATATCCCTTGTTTATTATAGATTTTGACAACTCCATCACAACGTTCTCCGACGCACTATCATTTCGATCGATTTTGTCCTGGTCAGTATATATTTTAAACCCATGACAGAAACTGGTACTTGTCTTGTACAGTTTGTAAATTTTTAATCCAAATCACGCTCTTTTCGACGGATTAAATTGTACGCTAAACGACCTTTGTATTTCATCAAGGATTCGTCTATACTGACATATTCATTGAATGTGTAAATTTCTGTAAATTTTTCATTCCAAAGGTTGATGATAGGTCTTATCTTTCGAAGTCGGTCATTACTGTCAGCAGTTTCATTATCAGAAAAATGTAAAAATCTCGAAATTAGTCGAAATCTTTTAAAAGGCATTATTTTTCTAAATATTGGCGTTTCTACTACTGCTCTTCTAGACCAATACACTTGGATACTTGATTTTTTTATTTGAGCCATCAAAATGTACAGTGCATAATAAGCCTTCATTTCGTCTAAGGTAACAGGATACCAAGTGTCGTCCACTTTTCGTCTTTTCCGCTCGTCGTGCATTGCCTGATGTGCGAAACGATTTGTTTCGGTAACAAGTATTTCCCAAAATTTGTTATCAAATATAATAGAAAATAGCTCTAATAATCCTGGGTCCTCGCTTAAATTATTTGAAACAGATGCTTTTATGCCATGAGTTTCAGAATATTTCCAAATTATTGGTGTGTTTTTCATTTTCTGCCAAATCCATGATTTAAGCATCGTATTTTCCTCTTCACTACTTTCTTCACTACTCTATAATTAAACGCTTTAGACGCTTTCTCATTGGTACAAACATGTCACTATCACTGGATTCATTATCATTGCTTCCATGTAAACGTTTCGTATCTTGCATTTTGTAAGGTTGTTTATTAAATTTCAATAACTAAACTTCAAAACCACTAGCATGCTTGCTTTGTAACGTAGATTATAAGAATCGTGACCAACTCTCGTGGCGTACTGGTAAAAACTAAAACTAAATGACGATCGTAACCTGCAAAAAATCAATCCGCGAGTCTGACTCGCGATGTTTACGTTTGGCCCGATTTTTAGTCCACGAGTCCTACTTGTGATGTTTACACTTGGCCCGATTTTCAGTCCACGAGTCCTACTCGTGATGTTTACGTTTGGGCCAAAATCTCCATCAGACTCGTTAAAGTACGGGAAGGAGTTAATAGTAACCTTCATTTTTATGTGATTTTGACAATTTGGCCTGATTTTGAGGGGAAGATATGGAGGGGGGGGGGGGTGCTAATTTTCAAATAATTTTTTATTTTTCTTCGCATTGAAAAATGAATGGAATTATTCGATTATAGCTCGGAGGGAAAGCATTTTTGGACCCATGTTTATAAGAACTTTTCTTCTTATTTTGACCCCCAGAATACTTAAAATCTCTGACAGGTTTAGAAACATCCTGTATACGAGTTAATATATACTTTCTTCGTACATACTGTACGTATACTTTCTTATCTTCCTCTCTGCGCGCGGAGCACACATTTTACACTTTCTCTTCAGCCGGCGAGAAACCATCCCCCGCCGCAAATATAGGAATTTCTTCCTATCGGGAACCGTTCTACCTGATGTACGACTTGGCTAATGTAACAGATAAGGTGGCGCATTTGTCATTGACGCTTTATGGCAATCGCGTTCGTTCGTCTGCCTTATTTTTCCACCACCATCACCGACAACGATCAGATTTCAGACTTTCCCACGTTTTTCTGCGAGGTCTTTTCAACAAGATGCTAGGTGTATCTTTCTTTTCTGCTTTCTCTTCTGCGGCAATAAACGAAACGATCGTCATTAGATTGACAAAAGATCATTCTTCGAGGGATTAACGATTCTATTCGAAGACAGAGTCAATTTGTTTCCGATGTCAAAGAGAGGCGGTGCCATCCTTATCGCAAGCCGGGCATAAAATTTGAAGAAAATCATTATTGAAATTCGTTTAAGTAAGGGGTGCCCCATCGTTTGAATTCAGTCGATGTCTTAAAATGGAAATTCCATTCCTCTCTTTTCTGTTCCTCTATTTCTTTCATTCAAACCGACTTTAAGGTATCCATTGATACCACTCTCGACGGCGAAGCTTGTCGAAGGTCCACCGAAGCAAACGGTTCCACGACCTCGCTAAAACGCTAAAAAGCTAATACTTCTTCTTTGAGTTAAATAAGCGCCCATTTAATTTAAGTCGAGGCGGGGCTAAGTTACATCGTGATTAAAAGCTTACAGTAAAGAGCGGAACATAAAGTTCGCAATTTTAGTTGTAAAGTCTGGCAACTTGTAATAATAGAAATTATTGTGAGACGCAAGATGAATCATTAAAAATTTGTGCCTATTGCCTTTATACAGCTTCTTCAATTTCCACGACATAATAGAATATTTCAATGCAACTCGAATTCCTTTCTCCTCGACTAGTTTTTAAAGGGTATCTAATGAAAGCGTGCGACAAAATTTACATGAAACGGCGACGTTCTAACGTCGGCGAAATTGGTTTCGTCGGCGACATCATGTTGACAGGAAGATGGTAATAAAATTATTCTAAGTGTAGTTACAGTCCGTACAGGAGCAATAAAGATTAAAGAGGGGGATCGATATACTTCGAACTAAGACCTGCAGTGGCACGAAATCAATTTACATTTTCGCCAGGGAGTATCGTTTAAAATGAATTTGCATTTCTGATTCGTGCGCGACCTCCGATCCTCTATTCTCATCTAAAAGTATAATTTCTTCTGAAATATTAAATTCTTGAAATACACATTTTTGCTCGCGGAATAGCGAACGCGGATGCCTTTATCGTATTATGGTAATATTTATATTCCACCGTCAACTTTTCCCTATACATTGTTATAGAACATGTGACGATGCAAAAAAACATTTCTCCAAGCGTGACACACTGTTGATCATCAGGTACTCGGATACATATGACGTCCTCTTAAAAATGCGGGAATTAATAACTACATGAAACAACATATCACCTCGCGGCTTTGATTTTCGCAAAGTACTTTATTTTACAAATGAGACGATTCTCGTCATGTTTTGTATTTAAATATTTTGATGATGCCGTGTGTGTTTTCTTCCCCTCGAATATTATTTCGCGTGATATAACGTTCACGCACGCTAACGTTCACCGTGTAAATAATGGAACGACGCCCTATTCACCATTTCACCTATTTCGTCGACGACATCGTCGTTTCCTCCTCCGAGATGCATTCTCACCGCGGATTTTAGCGTCGCGGCGGTGCATCGCATGTCTCGCTACACACCGTTTGTCTCGTTACGCAAAATGAGATCTCGAACATCGCTCTTCGTTAACTATTCGCGCGCGTTATATTCTCGTAATCGAATCTTAGCCGCGAGTCAGCTAAAGCGGTATCACTTATTACTCTCGACGATGCAGTATATTTAGATTTACCGGCCGTGTATTCATCTTTCTCGAGAAGTTCCATCGAAGTCCTATCGTGTATGTATCACGTGTGTGTGCATGTTAAACCCTCGGGCTCCTGACGTTTACGAAGAAAGTCGATGGTGGATACATCACCTACTTACCGACACATTTGATTGAATTTATGGCAGGCCAGCGTCTTTCGTGTTGACCCCCCCCCCCCCCCCCCCCCCGCCCGGTTTCATTCGTCCATTTATGTTCCATTACGTTCCATTCCATTTACGTTCCATTTATGTTATCTGACCGGGAAATGAGGACTCTTGGCCACGACACGTAAACAGCAGTCTTCTTAGGACCGACCTGTCCGGAGGCTAAGATTGCTCGTTGTCGGTCGGCTTCAATGCACGCCCCTGAACGATATTAACCTAAAGCCAGTTGTTATCGCGTCTATTCCCAAGATTTAGTGGACAGAGAAATATACTTATTAGATCGATAATAAGGGAATTCGTAGAGTCAATAGTGGCTTCGTCGACAGGAAACCTAACAATGCCGACCTTTTACGATGCCACATGTCATTGACAATACGTCTCATTCACTACACTATTTTTTTGCGAAGGTGTATATGAGAGCGCAGATGTTATCTGCTGATTGATTCTGCCGCTCGAATGACAGGCGAATCGAGAAGTGTCTAGTCGAGATATCGTACTGTCGTTGCTGCGTCTCTCAACTTTTACGACTCTTTGTGAATGCGCGATAAAGTTCGCGCCGATGTATTGAATTTTGTTTGACTATTTGCAAATCTATTGTTATACTAGGAGCATGTTGCTATTCATATTTATTATTTTAGAAGCGTTGATTCCTTAAGGTGGATTCCTACTTAGCCCTCATGAAGGATTCACTTGAAATTTTGATAGGATGTAAAGATAGGTGATAGAAATGAATGCTCTAGACTTCAAGGTAAGTCATCGATCTAAATAAAGAGTAATCAATTGATGAAAATCAATCAATTAACATTTAACGCGGGATTACATAGGGGTCATAATGTTCATAACGATGGTCATTAGTGAATATTATTGGTTATAAGCAACAGATATCATCGGAAAAGAGTTATGATATAGAATTCGATCTGCTGAACATTATTTCGTCGAGAAAATCACATGTTATCGACCTTACAAAAAAGATATTTAGATGCATATAATAAATGTGACTGTATTACATAACACAAGATGTTGAGCGTGCAACTTGCAAGGTTGCACTCCTCTACGATTTCCTTTTTCCCGTCAGGTTTAACATCTATATCCGGATAAATAAAAAAAAGTAAATAAATAATAAACAAAATTTTTTGTAACGTTTTTTGCTATAATCGGATATTGAGTCTTTTATTATCTAAATAATAAATAACATGAATGCAATTGTTTTCCGACTAAGTTTCTCTTTCTATGATCAAAAAAGACTAAAACTAAGAACCTTGTGGCGGGTCTCTGCTAGGTACGGCCCGCCGCGGTGAATCCACCTTAACACGTTCTCGTAAGCCATTGTGCTTCTTCAATAATAAGATGTAAACAAGATCGTCCGTTATGCAATAAAGAATTTTCTTAAACAAACAAATAGAAACTGTTCTTCAAGATGCTCGAATTAATAAGATGTAGAAGATATTCTCGAAAAAGGAGAGTCGCGATGATGGAAGACATAAAGCGCTAAGAAAATGAGGTCGATCCCTTCTGGCGACATTGTTCGAATTGGTGGCGAACTGGGTTGCTCTCTTAAGTACGCTTTGTGCAACCCTGTAGAGAACGTTGTCAGATCGGTGGCAATTAATGCGCTTCACAGCGGTCGATCTCTCGTCGCCGTATAGCATATTCCGGGCCTCTCGTCCCTCCCTTCGCCCCTAACCGCTCTTCGCTGCTATTTAGAGCGGAAATACATAGAATATCGTGCTGCGGATCAAACGACAAAGTATCCTCCTTTTCCGTCACGTCGGCGCGCATAGGTAAACTCACGTCTGGATAGAGTTGTATCATCGCTCCGTGGCACAGAAATTTATAAAATAGACGCTCGCGAAATGTGCGCGTAGCGAGGCGTTCTTACGAGTCACAGACAAAAGTTTCCACGCCATAGAAATCCAGTTTCCGCGGCGATGTTCCCGATGTTGAGGGAATTGTGCTCCTACACACTTGGAATTCTAGCTCCTACAGGTAACTTCAGGCAAGCACCGGCAGTACCAAAAATCTATCTTCGTGATTTAACGCCAGCATCCATGTGTCGATTACGGCTTTTGAAAGAAAATTTATTCTCCTCGTCTGTGCCAAGATCGGTAGAACAGATGGTGGTTTGTCGAGAAAGGGGTCATCCCTTTCGACGCCTCCGATATTATTCTAAATTTAATGCACGTAAATATAAAAAATAATTGAATTTAATTAACTTCTGAATAAAATTATTTTATTACTTCTTAAAATTCTAATAATATACATTCGACATCTACGAAGAATTTACAATCGATTTTACTGGTGTACGAACAATTTATTTTCCTCGATTGCTACCTTCAAATATATTGTGCGAGAGCAATGCCTCATATCTTTCTGCAACGTTTTACAATATGAAAGAAATACGCTGAATTCGAGGCTCCAGTGAGATTTTATATAGAATAGATCGATACGCTGCAGCGAGATCGATTTACCGTCCAAACGCGCGGCCAAAAATGCGAGGTATATTTATTGATAAAGTTATGATCGGACATGGCACCAGCCGCGCATTTTCATAATATCGGGATGCCCGTAACGGGCAACACATGGAGCCGAGACGTTTCTTGTAGCTCGGTCGTTCCCGATGAGGACGAAAAAGCTTTAATAAACCACGCACGTGGCAAACACTTTAATTATGCGATTACGCGTTACGTTTTTCTCAGATCGTATAGTAATTTATATCCCTGGTAAAAATATTACAATCAAAAAAGAGATTATTGCTTTAAATTAATTACATTAATAACACTAACATATTTCAAAATATATGCATATTGAATAGTTCCAAATTCAAAGTCTACAGACTACATAATTCCATGTACAGTACCGGCCAAAATTATATCACCTTTAGGTTTTTGAGTATAATTTTTTTTTAGAGTTATAACTAGTTTCGTTGTTCATTTTCAAAATATTTATTATTATAATGATGGTTCAAAATTTATTATTAAATTTAACATATTTTGGAAATTTCAAATAAAATTAATTTTTCACAAGTTATTGTTTCATTATTTGATGAAAAGTTATTTCTTCAATGAGCTATACTTTGAACGTGAAATAAGTGGAGTTAAAGAATTCTACCATGTTTCGAGAAAAATGTAATTCATTATTAGTCTATTCAATTTTACCCTAATTTTAATTCATACGACCATTATGAGACGAACAAATGCAATTCTGATTAGAATCGGTCCGCCACTCCAATTGTCATTCCACGGACATATCCAATCTGGGGAAGGACAATCTGTTTTACTATTGAAGAAAACAATTGTGACGACGGACTTCACACGATTATAATGTGAACCCTAATTATAAGTATTATGTATTTAAATTGAATTCTATTGTTTAATGTTTGTATGTTTTATTGTTAACGTCACTGAAAAGGGCTTTGTAAGCCGAAACGACTTATAATATACATGTATTATTTTTAAACTCTATTATTTTTTATTTATTTATTGCTCGTGAAAACATCGCTCTTATATTATTTATTTTGAATCCAAACGAGCATTAGTACTAATTTATTCATTGTTTATTAAAGATCCTTTATCAACTTTAAAATAAGTGCACGGATCTTTATCAAATCATAATATGTTTTGATGATAAGTATAGCTCATTGAAGAAATAACTTTTCATCAAATAATGAAACAACTTGTGAAAAATTAATTTTATTTGAAATTTCCAAAATATGTTAAATTTAATAATAAATTTTGAACCATCATTATAATAATAAATATTTTGAAAATGAGCAACAAAACTAGTTATAACTGTAAAAAAAAGTACTGCGACACAAAAAACAAAGAAAGCACAAAGATGCGATTTTGGGAAATTTTAATAAAAAATTCGAAAATTATGGTGTATTTTGTCAAATCTCATTATACTTCATGTACACTTCGTGTACCTTCTTCCAGGTGTCTATTGTAAAATTTTTAGCGCATTTGATGTACTTTAACCCTTTCAGTCACTCATTTTTCTTTTCACTGTATTCGCTTGAAACTCGTTACTCGGGGGTTTTCGGGGTCGCTGAATACGAATCTGGTGTCAGTTTTCCAAAATTCAAAATGGCGGATCCAAGATGGCGGACATGGAAATTGAAAATTGAATTATCACACACATACACACATATACACACATATACACACACACACATATACACACATATACACTGTAGCGATTCCCTCAACAAGGTAAGTATAGAATTCAATGAAACAAATGACGATCGACAAACTAACACTAACGATTCCCTCAACGGGAAAGTATGGGATTGAATAAAATAAATGACGATCGTCACACAGTAACACTAACATAATGGATCCGCCATTTTGAATTTTCTGAAACTGACATCAGATTCGTATTCAGTGACCCCGAAAACCCCCGAGTAATGAGTTTCAAGCAAATTCAGTCAATTTTCAATTTTATGTCCGCCATCTTGGGTCCGCCATTTTGAATTTTGGAAAACAGACACGAGATTCGTATTTAGCGACCCCGAAAACCCCCAAGTAACGAGTTTCAACTGAGTTCAGTGAAAATGAATGAAGAAAATTAATTTTTTCTGGAAAAGGAACATTATTTTTTGTTATCCGTTTGTTTATAATGATTTTATTATTAACAATTTGTGGATCAGCAATTTTTTTAGACTTGTTACAGTATGAGGAACATACCAAAACTAAAAAAACCTTTCATTTATTGATAAATATAAATTATAAATTTATAAAACTGTTAACTAAAAGGTGGCTCGCTGAGCGGCACACTGTGACGCAAAGGGTTAATGAAAGTTCTTTGAAGAAAGAAAAAAAGGTGATATAATTTTGGCCGGTATGCTAAATGCTGTATGCTTATCATAGGCGTGTACTTTTGAGAAATTGTACTGAAATTATCGTGCCAATATTACTTTTCTCGAAAGTCTCTAGCGTATCCTTCATCTCACTCTTTTAAAATGCAGCGGACCACTCTTTCGATATCTCTTAAGATTGATTCGTACGATATGTTGCGAATGAAGCGTTCGGCGGACGAGAATGGTGAGAAGGAAGTCGAGTAGGACCGATACCAAAGCGCTACAAGATGCAAGCTAGCTTTTCTTTCTCTTCCCTTTCTTTCCTCACGTCATCTCTTTACATCCCCATCGCCGTGAAACTCACTCGTCATCCACGTTATCGCAACTCGCCACATAGTTTCATCGATATTGTAGTGTTTCTCTTATGCATCCCAACCGACCGCGTAACGGGAAAGGATGACAGGAAAGTTATTTCGCATTTCTTGGTCGATCCTGAAGTTTCAGGGAATAACCCGTCGATGAAGTCCTCGATATGGAAGTGGCAGGACATGAAGAAGGAAGAGGGAAGAGGAGGATATAAGGCAGCTTATAGAACTTTTACTTTATAAACGCGAACTGTTGTCGAAAGTGCAGCCATGCAGAACCGATATATTCCATTCTACGCTTAGGTTTAATCGAAAAAAAGAATGAATAAAGCTAAGAAAACTCGTGGAAAGTCAATTAAGAATAATCGCAATATTTGCGGTGAATCAGATAGCGATATAAAAATAAATCCTATTCAATTTTCCTATTTCCGTATCACATTCGTGGCTTTATTGTTTTCTTTTCTTTCTTATGAATTATTGATATAAAAAAATCGTTTTTATGAGAAAGAGAGAGAAAAACTAAATTTAGGTTGAAACGAATTTGGAATATGCGATCGATTCGATACGTTCGAAATAATGGAAAACGCGCGAAATGTCTTGTGAGAGAACATTCATCGACGACGGTCGTTATCTCTGATCATTTAGCGCACCATGTCACGTTATATGTGATCGCGAGCGGAGCGGCGATAGCTGTAAAGGTACTTTAATTAGTACACATCTGCTGACCGAACACCTTGTCGACTATGGAGCATAGGAAATTTCTGAGCCGGAAATCGTTGGGATACACGACGCCGCAGCATTCAGACACATTCGCGTATAACTGGTATCGCATGTTTGGTAACGAATTAAGGTTCTGAATCTCTGAACGTGTGAATATGTGCATATCCATCACTTCGGTTTCAAAAGTATTAAAATAAATTGTTGCGGGCTATATATTGATACTTAATTATTTGTACATTGTTCACTAAGTATGTTGGAAAGAAAAAACACAGTTTCTCTGATATTTTTTCCTTCAAGGCTCGAATTAAAAAAAGATCCGGGAACTGATTATAAAAAATTCTATAAAGTATTAAAAATTCTATAAAGAATCCAGATATTTACTGGAAAAATTCTAGATTTTTGTAATGTTTTATCATTTAAAAAATTTAGAAGATAAGTCCATAAAAGTACGTGTTAAATTGGAAAAACTTTGAATATTAATAACTTTTTAACTATACGGTCAATCTTGCTAAAATTTGGCAAATAATTTTTCAATATTATTCTAAACCATCTCTAAAATTCTCATGAATTTCCTATTGTTTCGAAAATGCCTCCAGAACATCCTTAAGGTTTATACGTTTAATAAGAAAGAAATGTCGTATTTTCGTCCTGTTAACTTAATTTAAGCATCAGAAATTCTTCTTCCCCAACTTCATCTACAAAAGTTAAATAAAACTATATAAAGTCTAGTAACAATGACAAAAGAAAAAGTGAGTGAACTTTCAAATCAGAATTATTCATGATTTAACAAGTTAACTGAGTTAAAAATATTTAAACACAAATTACATGTAGATTTCAATATTTAACTATTATCAGCTTTCGCCCCGTCCATTAGCTGTATGTGTTATTATTATCCTTATCTACTCGGCTGCTGCGGTAGATTAAATCTCCCAGCGTGGTCACGCGACGGTATTTCAGGTAATACCGCCACTTTGTCCGTCGCCATGTATGTACTGTGTTCCCGAATAGAGCGAGCGAGCGAGAGAGAGAGAGAACGAGATGCCTGGTAATTCGACCAATAATAAAATTCGCGATTTGCAAACTAAACATGGTACGGCAGACAGCGCACGTGCGGAATGTATGATATTTTCCCTGACAATTTTCCTTTTTTTCGCCAACGCGACGTGCATTAGAGCGCCTTCCTCGTTGCCGCCCCGTCGTACCGGATAAAATGTTAATATTTATTCTGCCGCCAGGAATTCTTTCTTATCTGGAAAGTAGATCGTAACTTTAGTAATCTTTACATTGCAAGCACGTCCGACATTCGACGATGTATACTTCTATCGCTTCGAGCGCACAAGCGTGTTTTCCATAGCTTTTGCATCTATGTGTCGTTCTCCCATTATTCTTCACAAACCGGACCGCCGAAACTCGCTGCCTCTTAGCTTTTGTAAAATTTGGCAATACGTACGTAGAACGAATGTAAATATTCTCAAATCACTAGAAGAAAGTCGATCGAACAGAGACTGTTAACAAACTGCGTTCGGAATTTTGTATCTTTTGCATATATTCAAAATCGGTTTCGCTTTAGATATTGGCTATAGCCTGAAGTTCACAAAACGCATCTCTATTCAAACTAATCAACGAATGAAAGTGCCAGTTTAAAGAAGAATTCTTGAACCAGTTTTATCGTTGCATTATAACATTTACGTTTAGCGATGTTATTAGCTATATCATCAAGTCTTTATTGCCAATAAGTCAACAGGAAAAGATGATCATTTAAATGACATTGTATAATATAAATAATATATTTTAGAAAATTAATTTAGTTCCTAACTTCCTTGTGCAATTTTTTACATTTTATCTAAAAGAATGAATGGTTGAGCTGTATAGAAGAGAATACATTTAATATATAATATTGACACACTTAGTAGCTTTTTTCAAAAAAATGGTTGGACTCTTTTGTGATTAAGTAAGTATTAGTCCAGTTTTTTAATGGATTAAACGGAATAAGCGATCATATAATAATCTATTTATTATAATCCCATACATAGCAGTCAGCCTGTACAACTCTAAAAGAAAATCACACTATTTTACTTATCGCGCGACATAGATTCCAGCTTTAGCCGTTCATTATTCCGATGACAAATCAAAATTTAAATAACTATTTTACAATATCTTTTACTTTTGAAACCTCTAGATGTATCGTGAAACGCCGTGAACGCTGCACATCAGTAATTCATCCGTGTGACATGAATATTTAAAGGTATTTTTCTGCAGAGATAAGAAGGTGCTTAATCTTGTCCCATTAGCTAATTACTGCCCAAAGAAATTCCGGTTTTACTTTGAAACATTCTTGATTAAAACGTCTCCGAAGGATGGGTCTTCGCACCGCAAAGTCTTAAAAAAGCATTGGTGTGCTGAACGAGGTGTGCTGAATACTAAATAAGTGACATTATTCTCATTTTCATGCGAGAAGTTTAAAATTTATTTCAAGCGGATGTGTCTCTCTAGCAAATGTAGAAGTTAAATTCGAAATATCTATTACTAATGAATAGCATTATGTAAATAAATTTGATTTACCTAATGCTATTCGAAGAGATATTTGTCGACATTTATCTAAAATTATCATGTCATATTTTATAGCAAAAAAATCCATTATAAATCATCAAATATCTTTTGCTAATATTAGTAAGTTAAATCTGTATTAAAAACCGAATCTCGATAATCGCCAAATATTTTATGATTTTAAAAATGACCGGGAAGATCCATTTAATTCGAGTCGAATCGCTTTCAACGGTACAGGAAAGTACACTGCTTGCTTCGATTTTATCGTTATTTCTGAAGTATGCTCTCGGAAATACCCATTTTTTGCATTAATGATATCTCGAATTAATTAACGTTTCTGTACGATCTTATATATAATATTTTTTTCAATCCTGACATGCAAACGTAACGTTTGTACGATAAAGTGCATATAATTTAAAAAAATCTGAATAAAGACCGCTCTTGACTCACCAATTTATTAAAACAAAGTTATTAATTTCTCAGTTGAAATCGCATTCGATCAGCTTTTGCTCGCATCACACTCGAAAGAGATGCCACTCTCATTCTCTAGACACGCAAAAGTACAGCATGCCTCCTCTTCAAATAGAAATTTGTTTCATTTATCAGGCGAACAGCAATACTCGCAAACTTGTCAAATATTTTCCGGCAACGCGCAACACGATCGTTTGCAACATAACGCTACAACCATATCGACATGTCAGTTAGGTTGACTGCGATGCGGTCAACCTCACGGTTGCGGTGTGTAAAATTGATCCGGTGCGAAATCTCATAATTGTCAATAACCCGAAACTGATCGATCAACGCGCGATGTAGGCGACAAAAAGCGTCGGGGCATTGCACCCTTTTGGATTTTCCAAATTTATTTTCTTCGAAGATGTCCAAAAATTTGGGACGTGCATTTTTCACTCGGTAAACGTAGCGTGAGCGCTGGCAGTAAGATAAGATTTATTCGATTGGATTAAAGGGATAGGATAAATTTCCAGTCACTTCACTCAGCAGAACTGATTTTAGCGTCATCAAATACGCCTTGCGACTGCGATTGTACGCTCGGGTCACTTAACGAGACATACCACGTGAAACGAAGTCGATGCGCAAATTGGCTCGCGATCGAAAGGTATCATTGACTCAATATCTGCTAGCCCTAATAATAACGCTTCTCTCTTGAGTATGCGAGACTGGTCATCGCAAGGAGACGCTGCTTCACTAATTGGCAGAAACGCATGGGAAAATTGATTTGATACGAACACTACATTGAGCCATTGAACTATCTCGACTCGGTTCAGTTGTACTTAAAAAATTATACCATCTCGCGTTTCGCATACAAGCAATTAAAACGTCGTTACGAACATTGGAATCAAATTATTTTATTATGTAATCATTTTCCTCATAAAATTAACATCTTGAGGTAGTTGATCGAATTTAATTTCTTCGAACTTAATTTCCGTTGATGAAAAAATAGAGATGTTGACATATATTTTACATACATATATATAGTAATTTCATTTATAACATAAAGTGGCCGATATAATCCTAATAGATTGTCATCACATATTCAACATGACACATATATATAGAAGACATATGTTATATATAGAAATGCTATCTTCTTGTGTTTCTATATAACATACATATATACACACACAATCATTCGCAACAGTCCGATGATATCTCACGTATCCTCATAATAACTTTGCAAGCACTGACGACATTGTCGCACGAATCTCGACAAATTTGGAAACTTCGGACGTCGCAAGTAATTTTCGGAACTTCACGGTTGAATACGTGCTGTGCCATTCTCGGCGCGTAACTTTTTGACCGTAAACTTTTAAAGAATTCAGAGCGACGACATTCTTAAGCAAAGCAGAAGTAGGAAATTTCTACCTGAAGCGCATTCTTCCTCTTCAGTCTCTACGATTCGACGTCTTTTATATTCATCTTTGCAACGGCGCAACGACATTCGCGCGCTATTCTTACCGCCCATTTAACGCAAAATGTGAAATCAAGTAATGAAAATCGAGAGACCGATTTGTCTGGCAATTAAAAATTTTCATCGCGGCGCGGTAACGAACGCGAGAAAAGTTTTCATTACATTAAAAAAAAGTTGTCGCTTATTTTATTGTAATATCAAACGACGTTATTACATTAAACGACTCCGCGCGGCACAGAGGAGTCGCAGCAGGAAATGGAATTAATAAGTAGACTCAAAGGGTAATTTGCATTTCAACCGCGAGCACCACTTTGAAATCGCCATCCGCGGTTTGATAATTCCGCTGCCGGACCTTTACAGCTTTGCCGCTCCTGCTACTAAAGCGCGGATAATAAAAATCTGCGAACGCGAGGAATTATACTCGCAATATGATTTCCCGGTTTAAACCAAACCGGTCCGAGCAGCGAACGTTGTTTGTAACTTTCGTGCCGTTGTAGAACCGTTTCTCCCATCAGGTGTACAAAAAATCATGAGCCGCAATAGCTTGGATAAACGATTCCCGCTCCACTGACCCGTTTGTCACCGTCGATCGTTACTAAAGCGACCGACCGTGCAGTTGGATCAGCTCGCACGTACTCCCGCGCGATTCGCGCACCTCCTTTTTAACCCCCTATCTACTGTCAACTACCCTCTACCGCTCTACCTCTGCCCCTCGACATCGTCGGTGGTTCTCGTATCCCGCGGAAAATGCGGGCCGGAAGGGACGAGGAAGGGTCTGTCGCTTGGGACAGTTCGGTGAACACGGTCGCTTTTATGTGCCGCCCGGAACTACGTCGGCGCTCCGAAATACATTTCGAGTGTGTCGGCGGACGCGCCCCTTAATGAAATTCCGCTCCACTCGTACGTTATTAAAAAATAACCATCATCCCTCAAATATCTTTGTTTTTGCATACTTGAGACATTGTACTCTAGACGTTTCGTTCTCGGGAAACGGTAACAACCTTCCCGTTGTTTTTTAAATGTTTTCGCGGCATCCCTTGGACGAGGACCAAGTGGGTCGAAAGAACGCTAAAGCTGTCATAAAGGAGGATGTCTATTTGGGAATATATGCAATGGGAGTCCCATATATTCTTTCTACTTATCGATTCCTTGCTGAATTCGAAGTCGAACTAGAAGGAAGGTGAGGTAGAGGAGTAAGTATGGCGTGACTTGTCATACACCTTGCATAAAAGTCAAATTTTTACGGAAATCCTTTTTACGTATGGCATAAGACTTCCGAAGTATAGTAACACGAACTTCTTATCTCGAGATGTGCACTTAATTCGACCGTATAATTTTTACGATAGATATAATATTATATTACTCTTCTTTTAAAATTACAATAATCGCGTTCATAAGATTATAATGAACAATTTTTTATCTCCAATCGATCTCAATTTCACAAATTCGAGATTTACATCGTTATGATATAATGTTTATAGAGAAACCTGGGGCATAACGGAACGAGGGTATAATGGGATATGATCTATAACTTTTTACAGAAGTGCTGTTATGTATTGAAATATTTTGCAATTATTGCTATTAGATGTTCCTTATCGCATGCTGTTATCAGTTGTCATATTATTTTTAGCTGATAGATGCTATAAATTTTTTATGCGCTGCACTCTCCGCGACCCGCTTACAATTTTATTGATACATTAGCATAAGGTAACAATAATAAAATTCTATTTTTTATTATCATAAGTAATTTTACGCTATTAAACAATCTTTTTTAGTCACTTTAGTAAAGTATTTTTGCACAGATATTGATTATCTGTGATATTTTATATTTATCTAGTATAAAGGTACATTTGGGGTATAACGGGGCATTAGGCCGTGGAGCATGATGGTACAATAGACGCGACGCAGCGACCATAATCTCTCTAATTTCTTCTTACTTAGTTATCTTACAAGTGTCAAACATTGAAAGGTATGTATGATTTCTGCTGTATTAATTTGTGCACTACTACATTCGTACATTTATTGCGTGTTCTAAAAAATTATTTTTAATAAGTTTTAAACATTAATGTATAAGAAATATATAAGTTTTATGAGGAGTCCCATTATACCCCGCATAAAAAGATAATCAGGTTAAGTCGTGGTCTCAATAAAATAAAAATTTCGTCCTTTTAAACTATTCTTTCACAGTAAAATCATTTTTTTCTTATAATAGACATTCCAAAGAATATTTCCATGCAAAAAGAATTTATTTATTGATTTTATCTATTTTTAATTTGTTTAAAATTTATTTTAACCTTAGCGTACCCGTTATGTCCCAGATTCCCCTATAAGTTTAGTGTTTGACGGGAAGTGGTTTATTGCTCGTAAGTAATAGACGATCTCTTGCAACGTTAACAAAACCAATTATTGACAACATAGGTTAAGCATAATTAAGAGAAATGCACACTGCGCATCCGTCGGAAGGAATACAACATGGCACAGTGACTTTTGCTTCCTTTGCGTCAAACCACCGTCGAAATAAGCCGGATCGATCAAGCCCGTCGAACCGTGACATTTTGCCGAAGTTCATTCGTACAATACCGGCGACCAACTTTCGCATTCGTGCCAACCTCCGTGGTATTGGCAGAAGCATTTTCTCTAGCTTTGCTGATTTCGCTGGGAAGGGGTTCCTGGTCTACTTATCTCTTTATCTGTCCCACTAATAAATGATCTAATATAGCGCGGAAATTTATAATTCATGTTAGCACAGCGGCTCTGTATCTCCGAAGTCTAGATTAGTTATTTTTGTAGCTTGACACGACAGTTTAAAATCAACGAGTTTCTGATTGCGGAACACCCGATCAGCTGTCGACGGGTGATCAGATGTCACTCTTTCACGATTGAGACGTTTCACGTTTTGGAAGGACTCTTTACGAACGATTACAGATGTCTAATAAATTATGCGAGCCATCCTTTGGTAACGCGCATCAAAATATCACTGTCGCGCAGCGAGAGAATAGATAATTGGTCGAGATACTATTTTTATAAGGTGTGCACGACATTAGAATAGCGATTGCGATGTACCGTGTCGGGATCAAAGTACTTCTCGTCCGACGGCGTCTGTAAATCACGACACCCGGCGTCGAAATGTTACGTACGTTGAACGCAGGAGAAATGTTCGTCGTCGACCGTAATTTGCACAGATCGCGGACCAAGCTGGTGGAACACGAAAACGCTCGGCTGCCTTGTCCGCGTTACGGCGACAGAGAGAGGGTGAAATGTCACGCGGATTGAAGCGCATTATCATACGGTACGACCATGAAGCGTACATAAGGCTCGGTCGGCCGCTGCGCGTGGACGGAGGGCCCAAATTAATTATTCCCTAACAGTTCCGAATGAGGTTCTCTTTCCGTACTCTCTCTTCCGTCTCTTCAGTCCAATCTCGTTCTCTCTCTTTCCGTACTTTCTCTTCCATCTCTTCAGTCCAATCTCGTTTTCTCTCTCTCTCTCTCTCCAGCCTAGAACTGGCCCTCGTGCCATTACGCGATGTGTCCGTCGTACGTCGCCGACGTAAAAAAAGTACAATGGGGTAATGCCGTCGCTTCTTTTCTGAGAAATAAACGAGTGCTTTGAAATAGGAGTATCGTTCGCGACCTCGTTGTTGACAACTATATCTACAACGTCCGGTGTCGAGTGTCGCCCTTTACGACTACATGTGTCCGCTTAGCGAGCGATAAATTATAGTCGATATATTTGGATAAGTTTAATTGAACGATATTTTATAGCGATTGAAGTGTACGTATTTCATGATAGGATAAAATATGTACTAAGCTAAATTCAAATATCGAGCCCGACTCCGCAAATAGCAAAGCGGTGAATCGATGCAAAATTTGCTGTTCCGTGCGATTAAGTCGGCCTTCGTGTATCCACCAATTTGGCCCATCAATTCCATCGCTCTTTTCGCAACGGACGCCCAGGAATTATCGCCGATGTCGTAATGGTGGCGTAATAACAGAACTCTTAATTTCCCCCACAATCGTTGGACGTACAGACGAGATTACATCGTCACGCCCCCACTTCCAAGGGATAAGATTTTCTAACGACTTTATCTTCAACCCGTGCGTTTTTAACTCGGGGGATATTAAGTCGAAGAAGCCGGGCGGTAAATGGGGATGGTGCAAAGGGGGAAGGAGGGAAGGAAGAGTAATGACGGTAATACTCTATGGAACTCCTTCTGTGCACGGAGGGCAAATTTTGGCGGATAGAGGGCGAGAGAGGCTGGCAAGCTAAGGGCCGGGCGTTTGATGACGTCATCATCTGCTCTAATGCTTAGACATTACCGGGTTTAATTATTCAGCTCCCCCTCTCCCCCCCTCCTCTCCTCTCTCTTTTCCTTTCCCCGGCTTCCGCCATTCCTCTCCTCGCTTTCGCCGACAGTAATCGCTTGCACCTTTGCTTCCAACGAGGGAAACGAGAAAATCGAGTAATAGAGGGAAAAGCAGGTGCGAGGAAAGAAGAACGGGGAGAACCAAGTTAAAAGTGGACGAGGCACGGCGAGAGATTTTTTACGACGTGTCGATGACGGGGGGATGCCGTCGAGGCGACGATGAACGATTAACGTCAATGTAATGTCGGATCGCGTCGAAAGCACCGTGATGGTCATCTCGTTTTATGCCGCGTGCTCACCTTCTCGTAAGTGTCGCTCTTCATTTCTGGAGACGTTATCCTCAGACGAACGTTGACGCACCGAGCTTTCGCGAAGGCAGGCTTTCGACGAATTTTACGAGTTGTAAAAAAAAGAAAGAAAAAAATCGTTGTTACTCTAAGAGAGAATTAAAAAAATCTCGAATCCATCGTTCTTTAGAAAAGTATGTCGCTCAATATATGCACAACGCGACGGTGCTAGGTATGATAATTGTATCGCCTTGTTGGCAGAAGCTTAGGGATGACAGCTACGGCGAATGACACGATGACGTTGGACGTGATGATTTGTCGCATTGTTTCATAATTGGTGAGAAAAGCTTGTACACAGAGATAACATCTATGGCGAATGACGCGGTGATGTTGGATGTGATAATTTGGTTACGTTGTTTCATAGCTGGCGGGAGAGAAGCTCAGAGATGACACCTACGATTGCCGCGCAAATTTCCGCGCGCAACCATAATCTCTCCATAAATTACATCGGCAATCTGACAATTTTATCGTTAACCCGCGTTAACGGCCAATTAAAATAGTAATGAGTGACGCTTGATTCGCGCGCGATCGAGAGAATATTAAACGTAAATTCGCTGTGATATCGTTACACTAATCGGCCGCTAATTAACGAGGTGTATAATTAATCATTAAGTCGACAGATTATAATGTCTCTCTCTCTTTTTGTCTCTCCGATTAATGCAAAATCATGTAAAACGCGACGACCACTCATTAGGTTGTCGAGGCTTAATTTATTCCGCAGGAAGCCGCGCGACATGCTGACATAAGTCGATTCTCCCAATTCCGGCGAGTGGAGTCTCAAATCTCCGTCGTCCTTCCGCATCTCTTCCTCCCTCCCTTCGTCATCGAACCGCGACGTGACATAATATCTCCTCCGATAATTCTTACGCCAAAACTCGCAGGCAACCATTCACGATCATAAATCCATCAGACCCAACATTCGGGATATTGATTCTGGGTCATACCTTGGTCAGGCCATCGTATCCCGGCATACGTGTGGCATGGGAAAGAGATGAAGGGGTGAAGGGAGGTGGACGACCAGAGAGGAAAAAGGTTGTACGTGCTCGATCATGGTACTATCTGGCCCGCTTCGACGACTGAATAATGGCACTTTCGCGTCCGCGAGAGAGTCTGCGTCGCGATTCCATTCGCGTTCGTAGACACGTCGCGCCACAGAATCGTTCCATTCGCGCGTATCGATTAAGATTACATAATATATATCCGCGACGAACAGCCGTGTGGCAACGTGACGCGACGCACCGCCGGAGGACGCCAAGGGAATAATTTACCTTTGGGATATCATTTTGCGACCGCGGCCCGGAGGATTTCATATCCGTCTGAGACGCCTGATAACAGCGAGCGACGTCGTCGGGGATAGAAGAAGGGCAGAGGGGGAGAGGGATAGGAAGGCGCGAAGCTTTCTCGTATAGGAATGCGGAGCCCTCCGCCGCGAAATATTATAGCGCCCGCGCCATTTCCGCGCGCTGATTGGAAATTGTCACCGCCGCGGAATCTCTATCTCTGCTTCATTGCCCGCGCGGATATTAGCCGGAAGCGCGGCCGTGTCGCGGCGCGAAAACTTTTTGATTGCGTTCGCAATCCGGGAGGAATCGCGAGATGGCGAGTTGCAAACGTGCCGCATGACACACGCAACGCGCGGATAGACGCTGTATGCCTGCATACACACACACACACACACACACACACACTCTCTCTCTCTCTCTCTCTCTCTTTCTCCTCCTCTTTCTCTTTGACAAACTTTATCTGTATGTCGACACGAACGAAAGCGAGCGACACGAACGCGAGCGTCGCTGATAATGATGAAAACCTCCACTATGAAAGCCAGTGGTATCCGCGGGTCACTGAACGTTTTCGGACCGTCCTTGCACTTTTCTCTTTTTCGACCCTTTCCTGAATTTCACAGTCCAGAGATAACCCGGCGTATTTTTTTCGCGCATCCACGAGAATATTTGCCGCTGGAAATCTTCCGCCGGACGATTCAACGATAAATGGACCAGTTACAATTGTCGGTCCTTCAGTTCCTAACAAAACTCCCTTTTTATTAGATATTTTTTTGTAAATATAGGAGATGCTAAATATATCGAATTTTTCCGATTCAACGAAGAAAGTATGATTTCATTCGTCGGAGCTTCAGGAACGTCGCAGGGTGAAAATAAGGCATGAAAGAAGGCTGGAGAGATGTTTCGCATCTTGGGTCACGGCAGATTGTATTATATAAAACGAAGACGGGAAACCGGTTGGCCTCCCGAGCTTTTTCTCTCGTGAATGTATAAAGCATAAGGCGTTACAAAGAATGGCGTATGTACATACAGCGGATCTAGTGGGTGACTATACGTTGTATCTACAAGTGTTTATCGATATCTCTCCGGACTAAGTTATACACGATAAAATCACATATTCGAACGCGGAACACGTATATGAAAGATTCATGTATTCAAACAAACTCCTCTAGTCGCAAGCCTATTTTCATCCAAGACAATCCCAGACACAATTCTCGTTATCTTCAATGTGCAACGGCGCGGAATCAGCGACGGCGTATTACACCGAGTCGCAGACGATGAAATCCATGCAGAAGAATTTAATATCGTATCATCTACATTTAATCTTGCCCGAGACCGACGATAAATTCGAATAAAATCCCGATCAGAATTTCACGATGCCGGCGAGGAAACACCGGGAGGGAGAAATGTTTCTTTAATAGCGCCGCCGTCGAAATAGAGCCCACGCGGTCGCGCGGGCGGTGGTCGTGGAAAATAATATAAATGAGGAGCGCAGAAAACACAGACATTAACGCAGCCACAAAAACAGACACGATTGGATTCTGGTCGTGCGTGTGTGCGGCTAGTATCCATTTGGTACGGTCCACATTGATTTTCAGCGGGCACAGAGAGGCCAAACTCCACCAAACACCCGTCGACCCATCGGAAAATACTGCACGCACGTACTTACGTACACATTACGGATGCAGCCGATTGCACGTGCGCACGAGGGGACAGTTTGAGTAGGCAGCTGCATTTGCGGACGAGGTGGTGGTGCACATCCCTGTCGAGTGCTCATCGTGAATTGGTTCCGCAGCGCGCGATGGCGAAGTTTTATTCGCAGAAGCGTTCATCGCACGAAACAAGTCGTCGAAAACAGTCGAGCCGCAGTTCTAAAAATGTAAAAAACAAATTGTTTTAGGGCTTTTTCATCATCGCAAAAATGAATATTATGGCCCAATGCTAATTGCATCCGGTGTAATTAATTAACGTATTTTTTCGCTATATGTATGTTCGATTTTATAAAGACAAATTGTACCGCAAAATCATTAACATAAAATTATATTACATTTTAATATGTATTACATAATATATATTAAAATATAATTTTAATATATAATATACTATATATTTTTAATTAAAATATAATTAAAAAATATAATATATATTTTGTTATATAAATAATGAAAAGTTTATACACATATATATTTAATTATTTGTATTTTCTTGGCGAAATATCCATAAAGAAATCCCTCCGTGCGTTCCACCAATTTCCTGAGATTAGTGATGCGTAGATCGGTCACTGCCGATTAGCGATCGTAGCTGGACCATTGGGCGAATGTACAATTGTAATCGCGCGCCGATCAACACAAAGGATGTGAATACGACGTCGATGTCGCACATCTGTCTGTTTGCGTGTTGACAGTTCGTGAGTGAACCGAACGGCTGTTTAGATCGCGGGTAGTAACGATCAGCCGCCGAGGAAGAAGGAATCAAACGGAGACTAATCAAACGAGCACGCGCTGCGATTTAACGCGATTATCGTTATCCTCCGTAATTGCTCGCTCCGCGAATAGCGTCATGATCACGAAAGGATCTGTTTCGTGCGTTCGATCGCACTGTGTGTTTGATTAGACTTGTATCCCAATTATCATAATCATCTTATTATCTCGATATATCGGAAATATTCGCAATGCTTCACTTTTGACGAGCTCACAAAGGAGATGAAGTGTATTCTTTACATTTCCATACTTCCGGTCACATCTCGAGACGTACAATTAGTAAGATGATTTCTCGAAACGTACCTATGTAATTAATGTTCTTCTATTCCACTCGCAAGAAAGTCGTCTCCTTTCTGAATTGACTGATTTAATTAACGCGAACGCGCCAAATTAATTCTGCGTCATTGTAACGGAATTATCGCTACAATTATCTCCGAGAATACGAGAAGGGCGATTACAGACGCCTTGAATTAGCGCGCTAATTCGCTCCAATATTTTTCAGCACCAGGTGTAGTGCTCGCAAGTGCCCCGAAGAATTCGCAGGGCTCGCCCTCACTCTCGTCCTCGCCCTCGCCCTCGCTCTCCGTCCCTCGCTGCCCTAGAACAGAGGATTTATGACCCCTCCCGATAATCCTTCGTTGCTCCTTTTTGGAAATAAACGTCTCCTTCTCTCTCTCCTGTCGGCTGCGGCGAATCGAGAAAACGGGATGGACGGCGGCGGTCGTATTAATCACTCTGCCGCAGACAGAGCGCGTGGCAGATAACGTTATCGCGTCGGTTTCTATTACGCCGTAACACTTTCCGAAGCGAAGAGGTCGGCCGATAGCGGCTGGCAGAAACGCGCGTTGGTTCGTCTAATCTGCAATTTATGAATGCAACCGCTTACATATTTGCGAGCCACGCTTCGCGTTCGCTCTTTCCTCGTGATTTTACTCCTCGATGACCATTCCCGTGACGAGAGAATATATCTAGTGTCATACAAGGATTGCGTTAGTTGTCAAGATCCGAGGGGATTGTTACGAAGTGCATCATCGAGGATTATAATGCCTTAAATCCAATTCTGCTGTCTCTCTCGCTTTAAATAATATTCCAAAATAATTTTTAGCAACGGTGATACTTTAATAATTTTCAAATATAAAATGTATGGCTCGCGAAAAAGCGAACCTGCTATCACTTGATTGCAGTTTTCCGTCGTGTCTCTCTCTCTTTATTATATTCGCAAAATAAATACAAAATTAACGTTATTATTATCTTTATTTTTGATAGCATATACGTTAAAAATGTTTTATATAACATTTATGACATAACGTATACGTTATTATGAATTATTTATAAATAATATACGTAATAACACGCGTGAATTCGACTGTAATTATGTCAATTAACAAACTAATATAATTTTTCACCAATTTCAGTTGTAGCTAGGGTCTTGGTATAGCTCATTAATATTATTTTGTATGTGAATGTATACGCTTTCTCACTTCTTTAATCGATAAACTGCGCCGACTTGATTTGTCGGTCTAAACAGCACTCTTTCTTTATTTGAGAAGTGGAATCCACATAAATTTGAAATTTCTAAATAGAATTTATTATGAAAAATATTACCTCAGCCAGGGTTCGAATCTGGAGCTTCCCGACTATCCGGGATGGGTATCTTAGTCTGTTCGACCTCATGTTACATGCCTTAGCGCGTAGTCTTTAATCGATTAAAGAAATGTGAAAGTGTATATGTACATTCACATACAAAATAATATTAATGAGTTACATCAAGATCCTAGCTACGACTGAAATTGGCAAAAAAATGATATTAGTTTGATTATTTACATAACATTTAGGAAGTAAAAATGTGCACGTTATAAAAAGAGAAAGAAAGAGATCAAATATAATAAGATTAAAAAAATATTTTGTTATATAAGTTATTACAAAATGTATTAAGAGGTAAGGTCAATTGAGGGATGAAAGAGAGGAGCTTAAATAGAATACGTAATGTGTAATAAACTTTTCTTGTATTTTCTATGATTTATTAAAGCACCGTTAGGACTGCCACTCTTGGGTGACAAAATCCGCACCGATGATGTTTTCATAAATAAATTTTCTACTAGGGAAACTAGTGTAACGCTGGTGTGTACTGAATGCAACTTTGGATACTAATTTGGAAAACACCTAAAATTGCACTCAATGCACAGTGTTGCACCTAAAATTGCACTCAATGCACAGTGTTGTAGTTTTCCTGGTAGAAAACGCTATAAGCCAGTGGATGCTGGGACTTTTTAAAGACCGAACTCGCGCCGGTTAGTGGGTAGTAATAGTGATGGGACGGGGTCTAACCCAAATGGTACCTATGTATTTGTTCTTTTGTACCTGCCGCCGTTGACGAAGAGGTTGCCTATGTACTCTCTGCCTCCATGTAAGCAGGAAGATTGTAGACTTGTTCCAGGTAAGATACTCTTTAAGTTTGCCCTTTTCTCACCGAGAAGTGGGGACCGGGAAAAGGATCAAGCGAATAAAAATCAAATTTTTCGATCAGATTTTCAGCTCATTAGAACAGCGCACATCTTATTGCGTCACGGTCGCCACTTACGCTGATGAGTAAGCTGAGAAACTATCTTTTTTGGTGTAAGATTCGCGAAAATTCTTTTCTTAAAAAACAATTGTTTATTCACGACTTACAATATTATTTTACAGTCTTAATCTTAATTATTTTTGGATTTATTCTCGACGAACTGCTCTTGAGAGCTGCTTTAACTTGACTGTGTCGAATCCGAGGGTACCTTTTTTATATCCCGAAAAGAGTCTGTCTGCTTTTTGGGAAAATTCTATTCGTGAATCCTATAAGAGTTTAATCTGCCTGAAAGTATTTCTATTTTCTTATCGTTTTCTTATTTGTATTCCTAAATATACATCCCTAAATGTATATATTTCTAAGATAGGTAGGTGGCCGATGATCACATTAGGAAGAGAGTTCGTACTGTATTACAGAGCGTCGTAGCGAATACAAGAAAAGTTTATATACATGTGTTCTATTCAAGCTCCTCTTTCATCTCCTAGTTGGTTGACCTTATCCTTTGATACACTCCGTATAATTTACAATTCTCGTCGATATTCCTTACTTCGGCGACACACAGAACGACGGAGAGATACCTTTTCTCCTTTTAAAGCAGCAAAACTGATTGCGACACGGTAAAAATGTTGGCGTCGTAATGCACCATTACCGTGCGGCAACAACGGAAGCGACGATGATGACGATGAAGACGGCGGCAAGTCGTCGCGTCCGCTCGTGTCTACAGGTAGCGGTGGAATTTACACCGTCGAAGATATTCATGGCTCGTCGGCGAGTTTATTTTACTCATAAATTATGCCGAAGTATTCCGGCAGTCGTTCGCGCGGCGCGAAGCGCTCCTGGATCTTCGCTGCGCGCACACCGTATAAAAGAGAGAGAGAGAGAGACGCCGCTGATGGTTCTGCGGTTCAACAAATACTTCAAGCCCACGAGAGCCGCCGTCAGACTCGCCGCACCCGTAATTTACACCTTACGCCGTAGTCCTTCCCAAGAGAATAAGCCTGGTATGGTGTTATGGACGGTCGATCACAAGCTTCTGCTCCTTTCCGTCGTCGTGCCGCTCCACGACTTTATCTTCCCCACGGCGCGATAAAAGCTCTCTTTTCTAAATAATCCAACGTTTTTTCACGTCGAATGAGATACTCCTCAGCACAAGGTGACGACTCTTGAGAACGTTGCGACGGTCTCGTCTCTCGTCGCATCGTTGATAATTGAAAAGTTTCGAGGATCAAGGCAGGACGGTCACTGAAACTTCCAACGACAGACTAATGACGCTCATGGGGGATTTAACGTTCGCAATCGTCGAATCAAGCTAACATCTTTATTTAGAATGTGCAAAGTTTTTTTATCAGTGAATATATCTATCGATACATTCGTTCTCCTATTCCAATATTTGATGTGTTTGATCCTATTAATTTTGTGTTGTTCATGCACACAATATTATATAATTCCTCGTATTCTGTTTCGATAGATATCGGGTTATTTGTTATTTTGAGGCCTTCTGTTCACGCGTTCGTGCATTCAACGTTGATATCGCGTATTAAACGCTTAATAATTCGAGCTGTAAAGTCGACGTAGTCATTTATTAAAGTGAACAAAAGAGAAAACTGTTTTTACTTACTTTCTCCGAACGTAGAATAATTATCCCTGAATAATCGGACTCGAAGCGATTTTATGCGTTAACGGAGAAGGCCGAGCGACGAGCCGGACGTCGGCGAGGTAGAAAGGAAGAAAGAAAGAGGAAGGGGTAGCAAGAGGGCCTCGGCAATAAATCGGCGGTTCTCGAGTGCCCCGCGGGAATGAACTGACGAAAATATAGCGGCGGGCCGCAAACTACGAATTGTTAGTTACTGCGCGCCGCCGTAAAATATATGAGCCGGCGGCCGTTTGTGAGAGGGATATACTCGCAAAACCCTGGAGGGCCGCGTAAACGGAAGCCCACCTCGAAAATTCGACACCTTGAATCGCGAGTCTCGAATATAAGCGTTCCCAAGTTGCCGACCGCGACGTATCTAAATTGCTACCGCACGAAAGTTGTACACAGAAGCTGGTATCTCTCTCCTTTAAAATGAGACCTCTTATTTAATTTCCAGTTTAACATACATGTCAAGAATCTTACTTTGAAAGTAAAGCTTTATAAATATTTTTATGTACGAAGAATTTACAAATTAGATGTTTATCTAGGAAAATCGGCTAATTTTTTGGTAAATGTATTTGCAATTTGCAAATGACAGATATTCACGTCACATTAGTTAGAAAAGTGAACTAGGAAGATCCGATTTTTTTTTTTAAATTTCGGGGAAAAAAACTCGAGAAAATAATAGACGTTTCAACGTATCATCAACAGCATGAGAATAATACTTAATGAAAATGAGATATCGAATATAAAAGTTGATGAGTTTTTGACTACGTGAGATTAAATGAGTCATGTTGTTACTTTCGACCAGGTACATCTGCTGATGGCTAATTATCGAATTTTTATTTGTTTACTCTCCAATTTATACGAGATGTTAAGATACATAAATAGACAATGCAGTAAGCGAGACTGCAATTTGCGAGATTCGGCGAACATGAATAAAAAAACAATGATAAAAACAAACATTACACAGAAATAATTCCGTTATATTGTTACAGTATCTCGCGAATACAAATTAATCTCACCTAACAAATATATTGATTGACTGTGTTCAATTACATTTATAAACAACGAATCTTCTTTTACCTTTATATTTCCCAAATTTATCGTTTATACTGCAGAGATATTTTCATCTACTGTCATTTTATAGTTCAGAGACAATTTCCATTATCATCATTAAATAAACATCACATATTGGAAATTACGGACATATCGGTTTTTAGAATCAAAATTGCTACTATTGTTACACGATAAATAGTGCAAAAGAATATTTAATATTAGAGTTTTATTGTTAGGCTAGAAATAGTGCTAATATAGACGTTCTCCTCACTCGTGAAGAAGAAATAATTTCGTCTAACGAAAGTTAACGCCAACTGTGTTTCGCAAAGCGCTCGACGGTTTAATCTCGTACGCCATTATTTCGTCTGTCGTTTTTTTCGCGTCTGTCTGAACTTTTCGCGTCGCTTCCGCACTTTGCCCCGCGGCATTGTACAGTGCATTAAATGCAGTTACTAATTATGACACGGGCTCTTGCGCTCGCACGAGCCGCCGCGAATAGCAAGGGTATCTCACGGGATGATAACGGCCATCAGAATTCTAGCGACGTGCCATTAGGTAAATTGTGAGAAATGCCATGGATCACGGCGTTGATTCGAGCCACGTCTAAATTCTCAAGAGCGCAACAGAGAGACGACAACTTGTGCTGGTCGATTTGATTAAATCGCGGGCACTTAATCAAAGCGCATGTTAATGTCGCGTCATTACGCGCGTCGCTGCTCGTTCCGGTCAATAAGACTTCTCCCGTAATTCGTAAGTTCTAACTGCCGTCCCACGGGTATCACTCACAAATTGCTTACGTCGTGGCACACGTGTTCTATTGATTTTCCTACAAAGTTCCTGCGACTAATTAATTAATCTAAAGAGATAAAATGCTATCGGCAATAATTTCATGCTTATCCTGTGGTACGGTTATTGTCGATTAACACATCAATATTATTAAATAATTTATAATTGTTTAATAATTTATAATAATTTATAATCACTAATATTATTAAATTATTTATAATTTAATTTATAATTAAATTTAATTTATAATTAAACGCAGTAATCCTATCGCTGCACAAAGCGCTTCGGGAAAATCTCTCGTCTGTATCTCGCACGAGATCTTCGAGATTCCCGCGAGTTCATGCATATTCTCAATTATGGGCGCTATTCGTGAGTGTACATTTGTGCCGCGAGGCAGGACTCGCCCTTGAAAAAAGATAAAACATTAAATCGTCCGATCTCTCTTTCTATCAAAAAACGGAGCGTGGTGGTAACGCAGAGTTCTACACGGGGACTATGGGGGCAGACAGATACATCGGCATGGATCAGCGACAACAACTCCCTGTTATGTGCAGCTCGTCGTTTTTTATTTTCCCCCTTCCCTCCCCCTCTCTCTCTGTCTCTCTCTTTCTCTCAGCGTTCATATATTCGATCTCGATCCGTATTTCTCGATCGTTTCACTCGTGCATCACAGCACGGTGTGGATTTCGCGGTCCGTCGACACCAACCACCAGCCCTCTCTCTGCTGCTGCCGCTGCCACCACTGTCGTCCGACTCAAAAAGGGCGGGCAACGTTATATACAATGTCTATTTATTTGCGACAAATTTAATGGAAGCTCCGCTCCAGAGCTCCATCTGCACTGTGAATTCTCCTCCTTCTCTCTCTTTTTTCTGTTTTACTCTTTCCTTGATTTTTAATTTTAATGTATATTTTTTCTTCTCTATACACGCACTTCGTACTTCGTACGCTTAAAAAAAATTAATATTAAACATCAAAGCGCAAAATAAATAATCTTTCTTCTTCTCTCTCTCTCTCTCTCTCTCTCACACACACACACACACACACTCTCATGCACTCACACGCACGCACGCACGCACACAAGGCGTTTCAAAATGAAATGTCCAAATTTAAGATATAAATGCAGGTCCGCAAAGCATTAAAAAAATTTCCTCTGGAGAAATACCCCTTGAAAAACACCTTGTTTAAGAGATGTAGAACATCTAAACATTTTCAATATAAAATTTTATAAAATTATAAATAAATTAATATATTATACTAAATAAATTGCTAAATTAGCCGACTGACGCGTACTCGACTGCAGTGAATCTGATACTTTTGAGAAGATGATATCATCATTTTTCAACCTTCAAGAGGATTCGACATTCAAATCGAACGAGCAACAATGTGGTGAGTTTAACATTCAAGCCTCTCCGAAAAGTTAACATAACCAATTTTCTATTATTGCCGCGTGTCCGACCGTTTACGTGCTATGCATCCCAACATTTATAACGTCAAAGATCAGCACGGGAAGAGAGCGAGAAAAAGGGCGAGAAAGGACAGCATGAGGGTGTTGTTTCAGGTAACGCGCGGTGACTGGAAGTACGATCCGGTGTCTTCCCATGTCGGCTACGTGGAGCAATGTCCCTCAGCGTCGTGTAAAGGTGCTATCGCCGAAGTGGCACGGCCACTTGATTTCGATTCGAAAGAATCCAATCGAGTCGGCGCATCGGACGTTTCGTGTGAAATTGCTGTCGCGAGAAATTGCACTCGCACACTTCGTTGTTGAGTCCCGCAGAGAGAGCCTTCACATTCAGTGACCAAGTCTCGATAGGTTCATCAGACTAAGCGGATGTCAGTGGAGAGTTACGGCAGTACTTATTATTATTATCACTGATCGAGGGAACATTAAACGTTCGATATTTTAGCGGCCGATGAGATGATTACCTTATGAAATTTGATATAATCTAGTAACTATTATAGGGAGTATAAGAGGAACAATAAGAGAGAGTGGAAAGAATATGTGCGAGAAATGTCTGTCTCACATTTTAATCAAATTTTTAATTTACAGAACTATGGCCCGGTTTTTCATTCTGTTATCAGTTACCAGTAATCAGTTAACTGTTAACCAGAGATTAAAGCACTCTCTTTATTTTCCTATATTATTATATATTTAAAAAAAGATACTGAGAATCGATTAACTTGCAGTTAGCAGTTAACCACAGAATGAAAAACGGGACCCATGTGCAATTATTTAAAACTATACTATGTGCAGTAAAATTACAGGTGAATACGACACGTCTGTTCTTTAATCATAAAGAATCTTTTCGAATAAGCGACCACGCCTTTTCGCGAAAGCATCTTGCGGCAAAATACAATATAAAATTCCGGCGTCGAAATCGAGCCGGGAATATAATGGACCACGCGTGTCGAGCCATGTTTCTAAAGTAATTGCCTCTGGATCGCGAGCGTCGAAGGAACATGTCAGCTACTGAAACCTGAAACTCGCTCATGACATATATACGCACGGGCACACGTGAAGGTATACAGGTCGAGTGTGTCCGTACGCGTGCACCGAACACATGCACGTGCGCACGTGCAGGGAACCCACGGCACACATGCGCGCGCGCGCACGCACACACGCCGACGACGAAAGTAGCGATTGCACGCGATACGCGTGCTGAAACGAAATGGCCCCGACGGAAACGCTATGTATCACCGACCACCGGCCATATCACCGGATCCACGCCGGTCACACAAAATAGAACAAATTTCTCGGCGCGATAGCGGAGTCCCGTGTAGAATTGTTCCGCTCTGTTTGCACGTTACGCCGTTATTTTATACTTTTCGCCGATAAAGTTTAATTCACCGAAAGCATTCTCCGCGAGATCCATAAGCGACCGCGTGCGATAATCAGTACGATTCGCGTTGATACGTCGTTATCTCTTAAAAACAAAAACAAAAAACCGACCGAGAGATGGTATTAAAAAAAGTGGCGTGATAAATTTTTTGAACGCTGACGAAAATAGATCGCCTTTGCTAAGACCGCCTTTCTTCCGCCGTGGCCATTACTCTCATTGCGATTTACGCCGCCCGGCGTAATAAATGGTTGACTCGAAAATCACCGCTGATGTACTCGCGTTTCGGTTCTACGGTTCATTTGTCACGGCGGCAGGCATCGTATACGCCAGCGTTTCTACCTCTAAAATTTTCAGAGCCGACTTGAACGTCGAATTTGCTCGCTCTCGTCTTCGGATCGAATGTCACGCGCTTGCTAGTGTTACGGCGATCCATCCTGGAATTGTCGCTCTTGCCGCGTCACTCGTAATTACTAATTTTATAACGGTCAGGATATTTCGACAGGCGAAATGCGAGCGATATTCTCGGCGCGGACTATAATTTCATTAAATCTTGATTGAACGCGGCACGACGTTTGCGTCATGTAGCATGTGTTCCGCTCTGATAGTTTGACACTGCGCCGGCATGTTAACTCGAAAATGGTCTCCGAACAGATTTTCTCAGCGGCTATTTCGAGCGACAAGATAGGCCGCGCGGCATTATGGTCCCTCACCGAATAGATTATATCTCCTGCGGAACACCCGTTTAATATACTGATTAAGCCACCTATTATACTCCTCGATCAAAGAGGCTATTACGAGCGGACAAAAGATGAAGAAACCGAAACATCGAAGATAGAGAAACGCCAAAGCGTATTACAGCACATAAATTGAATGATTTCTGCACATTTCCTACAAGGCTACTGAAAGGTGAATAAACATGTAGAAGATATAAATAAAATAAAAACGTATACCCATATACATATGTGAAAAAGGGAGAGCGTGAATTTGATTGAAAGAAAATGTAAAATCAGTTTTCTCTCACGCGTGATTGCTGCTATTTTATCATGAATCAATACGAAGCAAATCCTGCGTTGTTTTCGAGATTGCCTACCATCCCGTAGGTAAAATCAACTTCCTGATGCAATCGCGTGCGTGCGAGCATATGTGTAGACGCACGCATAATCGAGTCCGGTTTCGGAGGTGTCTGTAAACCTATTCGGGAAACCTTTTAAAGTCCCTCGGGTGAAAAGCGTCCAATGCCACGGTAACAACGATAAATCCACTTCGAAGTGAATTCGATGGTGAACGCCGCGGGGATAGGTCGATCGGGAGAGAGATACAGAGAGACGCCGTGAGACGCAGAGAGAATGACGATGGCGATGGGGATGCTTCGTGTCGAGGCAGGCGTTAACGGTTCGGTTGTTCGGTCGCGATAAATCAACAACTGTCGAAGCTGGGCCCACGACAAACAGCGCTGCAATTTCAACGGCGATGGATGCCGAAGACGAAATTAAATACGACGTCGCATTGTGTACAATGTCGCCGCGTCGCAAACGTCGGCACATAGACACAGTAAGTCGTATTCCAGCAGCAATGCTGCGAAAAGAATGTTTTCTTCCTCTCTCTCGTGCGCCCCGAACGAAGTAAATTGATTTCTTCTATTCTCACCTTTGCTATCGAGTCCGCTGTATTATCCGTCGCTGCATTAAATATCGCCAGTAAAGTTAACAATATGGTCATTTAATATTGATAGATTTAATAGATTTCGTCGTTTGCTGATACATTGGCTTGTTCCATTAACGATACTAACGAAATTATTCGTATTCCGTTTCGTATATTCTCGATTCTGGGATTTCTTCCAAACTTAAAGTAGAGTTTCAAAAGACGCTTGGAGCTCGCCTGCGCTCAGTCAGAATCGTTGCATTGATTTAAAGGAAAGTTCATTTATAAATACGAAACATAACAATGTAAAACTGCATGAATTAGAATGACATATAGGTATAAATCTCATTATTGTTGAACAACACTTAGTAAGTAAAACGTCTCGCTAAAACTGCTTTGAATTTATGCAAAGATTACGAATTTTCTTCTTATGTTTATGAGATACTGAGTTTGTTCCTAAAGAAAAGGAAAATAATAGAAAAGTAGTGAAAAAACATAATTAATAAAATTCAATTAAACGGAAAATGCTGGTATTAATCAATAATATTGAAATTTGAACTCTCTAGTATCCTCCAAAAACCAATGAAATTATGACGTTCATATTCTTATTATGATTTTCATGTTTCTTGAATTTTGTTATTCCTTATGTTTTATGTTTTAATTCATTTTATTTCATTTTATTTTATTTTTATATTTTTATTCATTTATTTCATAAATTCAATATAATCCATCGTTCATCAGTGTACACGATGAATCTTCTCGCTGCAGAACTCTGTTCCGGTGAACTGTAGCGTTGTAAATCATCGAGTATCACTGAACGGCCGTAGAGGCTTTCTTATTTTTCCGTTCGCGTCACATCCCCTACACCCCTCCCGATATATTGAATATCCTTTGTACGATCACCACGATCGTTTGCGGATGTCTCTAATTTATCGTCGATCGACAATACGGCAACAATGAATATCGAAACAATCGAAACGACGAGAAGGACGGGCGTTTCGTGCTGGTAGACGCGCACGCGAGAGAATAACGTTTCGCTTTTTCGATCATGACGGATATTCTCTTACCGCGAAACGGAACTTCCGGCATACTGGGTGACCGCCCGATATTACTTTATTATATTACCGAAGAGTCCCAGACCTTTGCCCATCTACATCGCAACCTCTTCCGTCGAGTTTTCAGCGATTCGAAAAAGCAACCGAGTCAAAGCACGGTGGTAAAAACCGCATAATGAATTTTCAGGCGGATACAAAGTTAACATCCCGAAGAAAACTTTATTTTATACGCCTCGCTCTGCGCTCCTTTTTTCTTAACACTTTTTTCTGAGCTGTTTAACATTTTATGGCTATAAATATTGACTAATTCAAAATATTGACCAACAGTTTTTATGAATTTTTATCCAAGAACTCGGCGATTAATTCCATCGTTTTGCTCATAACTTAAAAATTTTTGCAATATTGATATTTTTATTAACAGAAAATACAGCTCCATTTTTTAAATTTATTAAATGGCGATAAGAGTAATATTCGACGTTTATTGCATTTTTTCTTCACACACATACAACGTTATTAATTTATATTACAGTAACAACCATACGCAGAAAACAACCGAACTGTATAAAATAAATTGGAACAATATATTTTAATTAATACCAAAATTCGTACAAAAAATTATTTTCCAACAATTTATTTTTTATTTATTAAACACCCCAAAAATTATCATTGTATTTCAGTACATACGTTTTATTTATAAAACTGTAGACTACACTTAATGTGAGCAACTTTGTGAAAACCATTAATCAATTTGGCGTTATTTCGGTTCTATTATATTAAGAACTGAGAAATCTCGCCTTTGACATTTGACTGACATTTTCATTTCACGCTGACTGAAGAATTCTAAATATTTCGCAATCATATGTGCGCGTGTATTATATCCAGAAATAAGTGTTTGCTCTAGCCCTATCTAAAAATTAAAACGTAAATCTTAAATGAAAATCCTAAGCAACTCAAAATTCTCGTTATTATATTTGTCTCGTTTTCCAATATAACTTCTCGCGTTTCAAGAATGAGAAGTAAAAACAGAATTTAGTTTTTTTCTAATGTTTGTACCGAAGTTCATTACGATGTAATTATACCACGGGTCTAAGAAACTCCACTGTAAATTAGTCGATGCGGCGACAGCGACATTCGGAGCAAAGATCGCGCCAATATGAGCTAGTGTTCTTCCGTGCCGGATAGCACGAATTAACATCCGCATTTGCATCCAACCGGTTGCACAGCCTGCAGTGACATAAACGCGGCACGAAACTGCCTTCCTGGTTATTTTCCCAAATTCCAAGTGCAGAAAATATCCTCGAACGTAATTCACGAACATTCCTGTTTAGCAGATTATTACAGCGAACAATTTACTAAAAACAAAAGAAATCGTGATTAAACGGTACAGCGAAACTTGATTAATGCGAATCAATTAATAATAAATCTCGATTTATTGTTGTCATTCAAATTAAATATGAGAGAACTTCGTGACGTAAATTAACTAATTACTTTTCTTCTAAAATCGTTTATCATTGTATCAGGAAATTGTATTCTGATGATTATTAAGCGTTGTTAATTAATGTTGCAATACAAATATGTTTTAGTATTGAATAAAGGAGTTCAAAAATATATTATTTTCATAAAGATGGATATCTTTCTTTCCTTCCCTCCAATTATCACATCAAACAAAATTCTCCCAGATACTTTTATATAAGCATGTGTTCTCTTCCTCTCCCTCTGCCTCTCTCTTTCTTTCTCTCTCTCTCTCTCTCTCTCTCTCTCTTCTATCGTGGTCTCCCCTATATTAAAATTAAATATTATATTAAACCTATATTATATAATACAGGGTTATTCAGGTCACCTGTAGGAGCCGGCACATACGTGTTCCTCATGAAAAACTGAGTCGAAAATGTCAATAGTAAATTGTTGTGAGGTCAATAGTTTTTAAATGATGAGCTTTTAAAACTGTCCAACTACAGAGCATACAGTTCGCACCATCAAGTGCGGCGCAACCAAGCGGCCGGCCGGACACTTTGACGGGCACGATGTCGAACGATAAAAGATACCGTTAAATATTTATTAATATCTACTGCTATAAATTGAGTACAATTTAATTGATGAGAAGTAATGTGAATTGCAAATTCGATAAAACATTATGTCAAAAAATGTGTGCTGTAGAAATACATTTTTATGTATTAGAAATATAATTATATAATTAATATCATAAAAAATTTACATTTGAAATTCGCATTTGATATAAATAAGTATCTCATAAATTTGTAGAAACAAATGAGTACCATTTTCGTAATGTCGGTTCCGAGGTTTTCCGTCTAAGAAGAGTATTTTATTGTGGATAAAATTATCATGGAATATTCAGCTCAAGAATATTCTGAGATACTTATTTATATCAAATGCGAATTTCAAATGTAAATTTTTTATAATATTAATTATGTAATTATATTTCTAATACATAAAATGTATTTTTGCAGCACATACTTTTTACTGACATAATGTTTTATCGAATTTGCAATTGACATTACTTCTCATCAATTAAATTGTACTCAATTTATAGCAGTAGATATTAATAAATATTTAACGGTATCTTTTGTCGTTCGACACCGTGCCCGTCAAAGCGCCCGGTCGGCCGCTTGGTTGCGCCGCACTTTGATGGTGCGAACTGTACGCTCTGTAGTTGGACAGTTTTAAAGGCTCACCATTTAAAAACTATTGACCTCACAATAATTTGCTATTAACATTTTCAATTTTTTATGAAAAACGTATGTGCCGACTCCTACAGGTGACCTGAATCACCCTGTATATATATATATATATATCACACTCATTCACTCTTATGTATGCACGTACGCAACACAAGACATTTCAGGATTAAATGTCCTAATTAAAAATTTATGAATTTGGGACCTCAAAACAATAAAAAGTTTTCCTCTGAAGATATACTCGTAAACGCTTTGTTCGAAAGATATAGGCATCTGAACATTTTGAGTATAAAATTTTATAAAATTATTATGCATAAATTAATATATTAATATATTAATATATTAATAAATAAATAGTATGTTTTAACTACTTTATTTATTACTAGAAAATATAAAAATTTTAATTTTAATTATAAATTTTGTTCAAAGTGATGTCTTGAATATTGAGACAGACATGGCAGCTTTCTTTCACAGCAGCAGTGGCAGAGCGGCATTGGACTCTAATTTTTTCACATGCTTGAATAATTCTTCTTTGTAAAGAATTAATGTCATTAACTGGCTGTTCGTAGAACTTCCACGATAATGGCTAAATATTCCCGATCGATGGATTGGTCGTGCGGGAACTGTGGTTTCTCCACGAACACGCTCTCCAAATTTGAAACTAATGCTATTGGATTTTTTTGCTTGGAGTACCATTAAACAAAAAATTTATAAAGGACCGGGTAATGACATTAATTCTTTACAAAGAAGAATTATTTAAGCATGTGAAATAATTACAGTTATCCAGTGTCGCTCAATCACTGCTGCCATAAAAAAAATATGCCAAGACTGTCTTAATACTCTATCACTGTTAAATACTCTATCACTTTGAACAAAATTTATAATTATATTAAAATTCTCATATTTTCTAATAAAGTACATGGTTAAAACACACTATTAATTTATTTATCATAACCTGATAATAATTTCATAACATTTTATATTGAAAATATTTAGATGTCAATATCTGTTAAATAAAACGTTTGCGAGCATACTTCCAGAGGAAAATTTTTTCTTCTTTTGAAGTGCTAAACTCAAATATTTGAAGTTAGAACATTTAAAACATTTAACCTGAAAAATATCCTGTATATACTTCGATATATACATTTGGAATATTATAATGTATTACTTAGAAATACATGTTACGTCGCTATAACATACGCTGTTCTAGACAAACCCTGTCGTGTCTAATTTATTGCCTCATTCTACTGCCATATCGCACTAGTCGTAGTCTGAGGCTGGCTTTGCCATGTAAAACGGTATTAAGGCAATTACCATCCTACTGTGCGTAATCTTTCAGTAAACATAAACCTGGCCCCGGATTGTCAGGAAGTTTCGAAGCGATGTATACTTAGCAGGATTAGCGGAAGATTAATTAATACACTTAGAAGGTAGTACTCCGGCTATTATACACTTCAACTTACTTAGCCCATGGATGTTTTCTCACACGGAACAAAATCGTTGGCGACGTTTGCGAGGCAGGAAGATATTCGTGAAAGATATTCATTCCATCAAAAAAATATCAATAAAGTCCATAATTTATTTTTTTATTCAATTAGATTTGTTTCAACTTGAAATTCTTAAACCAATTAAATTATCTTAAACTACTTAATAGTCAACATTGTCAACAGACATCAAATCTCATTCATTTATGATACAAAATTATTATCTAAAAATTCGTCACTCGGTTGCATTCGCCAGTCAAGAGACAAATCTGAGATCGCTTTGCGTTTGTCTCAAACGGTGCTTTTCTCGATTATTCTTCAGGATAACACGAGCAACGACGATTTGCTAGGCCGTGAGAGTTTCATTTACGACTGGACACTCCGGATGTTCCCAGGGACGAAAGGTCGGACGTCGAGACTTCCGGCGACAGTAAAATCCGCAGAGCTTACACCGGCATCGCATCGTAAACTGTTGCTGTTATACGAACGAAGATCTGGACTAAGGTAGTACGAATATTCTACTACGTGTCTTCGCTCTCCATTATTTGCACTCGCGAAACATTCGGGTGCCTTCGGTGGACAAAATCAACTCGAAATTTCTCACTATTTGCCTACAGTTATTTAATTTGGCTGCAATTTTTCCCCGCAAGAGTTTGCAATTATATCGAAACATAATGAATTTTGAGAGATATTTGTATCATAATACATTAGATATAAATAAAATAATCATTGTAGTAAATATCACGTTTTATATTTCAGTTCTGCATATATGGTGCTCTGTGCTACAACGCTTGAAAATTTCACTCTCGAGGATGGAGCACACGCGCACACTCGAAAGTAACTTTCCGGATAATAACGTTTGTGCAGTGGAACCTATTATTGTCGTGGAGTTGATAAAAATTCACATTTTATATGAATGCAACGTTTTCTTTGACAAGCGTTTCGCGAACACTGTTTTCACTATGCGATTCTCAAGCGAGCACAACAATTTTCAAGTTCAGCGAGCGAAAGAGAGTCCCATATGTTTCTCCCTTTTTTTTTCAATCAGCGAGTTTCCGATACAACCGGACCGACGAAATGCTTCCATCAGTTACTCGCACAATTATTTAGTCGCCGCGATTGAGATCCGGAAGAGAAAGAAAACGTTCCAGTTCTGTACATTTCCGCGCTCGCTACTAAGCGTTTCATTTCTCCCGCTTTCGCGCGAGAACACAAAACAAATTCGTAAATGTACGTTTCATAAAATATTATGTAGGATAAGGAGGTTTTGGCGTAGAGCCACAATCGATGGCGATACAGGGAGTCTGGAAAGTTTATCCGGCCAAAGAGCTTAGCGTGACTGTGGTGCGCGTTGTGCTTGTGTGGCCACGGTACTTTCCCTCTCTCCTTCTCCACTTATAAATAAACTTCGTCATGACTATCCTGGGCCTCTTATTCCTATGTGTGTCCGGCTTAAGCAGTCTAATCCGGCCACACACGCGAGCGTCGAACGTGTAAACTTACACACTTCCGTCTGCATCCCCTTCGGTTTACCCTGGCACGGCCTCTATTCAAGACGCATTCTCGATCTCGCGAATTTACCATTCCGCGATTTTTTCCCAACGAGATGAATCGATCGGCGTTCGGTCCTGTGAGCTTCATCGAATGGATGATCGACTATAAGGTTCCGACTATAAGGTCCCACGTTGGCGATAGCACTCGAATGAGGATTGGCGTATGTTTGAGATTGATGTGATTGATGAGATTGATGATGAGATGTACGAAGGATTTTTTCCGATACGGTATAATATGCGAGCACTTATTTGCAAAATGATATTCCTTTTGAGAAATATTTTACATTTAATAAAACGCTGTGCACTTTGATTTTGATAACATTTTAGAACTCACATCGTGATAAGTTTAGAATATCACTTTATTTATATTATAATTATAATATTTCATTATGTGAATATATAGATAAAATATTCATATTTAAAATTATATGTGAGAGAGACTTTTTTTCTTGCAAGTATTATCGATAAATATTAGAAAAGACCATATTATAGCGAAAGAAGAATTTAAAAAATGAAAAAGTACGTTAGGCAAAAAAAAATTTTGAAAAAAGAAAAATTTTACAAACTGATAATGGATTATTAAAATAAAAAAATCTAGTGCATTGATTAAGATTTTTGAATTTCACTTCGTTGAATTATTATTTATGGAAATTGATAAAAAGTGAAGTTTATAAAAGAAAAGCCAATACATTATAATTGATCGACATATTTTTAATGCTACTGTTCATAAAAGAATAATAAAGTGAACTCAAAAGAATAACATGAATTTTACAACGAATGGAAAAGTGCATAGACAGGTAAAATTTTTGAAAATTTACCATGAATACTCTATTTTTGCCATTCTTCTGTAAATAATCAATTTTAAATACAGTTCTCTATCTCCATAATTACCAAGATTAACATGTTCATCATCTTTTTTTTTTTTACGACCTATACTATACCCCTCCTAAATATTTTTCTTTCCTCCTGAATCACCCTGTATATAAACACGTTGGCATATTTTTGATGCCGTAGGGGTAAAGCTTGGATTCTCCGTTATCACAAAGTTACGGGGTTGCACAGTAAACGTCTCCTGCAGCAATGTTATATCCTTGTGTCAACGTGTCATGTCGCGTTCCAATTTATAGTGTTCGCATTATACAATATCCGCCAGAAGGAAGCGAAATGCATTTACAGAACATTGTTGCACTCAACAAACACAGCCGTACGTTTACTATTCAATGAAAACTTCAATATTACAGCTATCTCTTGAAATATTCGTCTTCGACAAGAACATTTTATTAATAAGTTACGTGCAAAAAATTTATAAGAAATAATTTTCTCAGCTTCTCTCTTACTTCTACTTTCTTCTGAATAAGTTTACTCAACGAACAAGCAGAACGCAATAGTGATTAAAATGTAAAAAAATAAGATAGATAATTTTGTTCTTGGGACAAATATCAATTTCAATCTGGCATTGCGAGCTCTGTAAGACGGAAGAATCACAAAATGGAATAAAACTCGGTGCCAGAGTCATGGCTCAGATACAAAAAGATATTCTTTTAGGGATGCACCATTTTCCATCGCGAGATCATCAATCCGCAACAGGTTATCCTGCGTGATACCACTTTATGTATACAATGCGTGTAGCCGATGCAACAAATCCCCGTCCCAACAATCTTGTACAGCGTGCGGGTTTACGAGGTAGGAAAGAGTACGCGTCCGCTCCGAATATCCATCATCCCGCGGGCTAAAGCGATTTAATGCGGCTAAGTAATTTCCCCTTAACTTCATCGCGCGAAACTTTCGTTCTGGGAACTTGTTATACCGCCGCAGATGTGTAAGCTCCCTGAATTATCCTGTCGACGCATTAAACAGTATCTCATGGAAATGCGAGGTGAACCAACAAAGTGCACGGCGAAAAATCTCGACGGTAAAAAAAGGGCAGCGTGACACAACGGGCGGGGAGGGGAGGAGACTAAAGAGGCGAGGGGAAACAAAGAAATTTATCGTATTCTGGGAGGAATTCTTCGGGGCAAGTAATAAGGCAAGATGAAATAATCAGCGCATTTTTTTTTGTTAAAGCGGGAAAACTCATCATGTCTCTCCCCCTCCCCCGAGGGAGGGGGGAAAGGTGGTATATCAGATTCCTACCAGCTAAAAACCTGCTATGACCTTCCTACAAATGTGGAGCCCCCCCCCCAAGTACTGCCCGCGAAGGCATTTCTTCTAGGAAAAGGGCTCCTAGCGCTTTTCACAGAGAAAAAAAATTTCATAAGCATCATATTGTCGTCAATAAAATGTTTCTACGCGGCGACGAGATACAGTGAGATAGATACTCAATTTCCTTTGACTAAATATGCACGGGTGCACGCATGAACATATCGAGACAACGAACGGGAGAACGGATAGAAAAGGGAATATTCGATCATTCCGTGTTTCGATTATAAATCTCGATGAAAATGCTCAAAGCGATGGTATATCCCGCGGACGAACGTCGGTGCACATCACGCAGTTCGTCACGTCATCGCACATCACGATACTCCTCGTCACGCGAGTTCGCCGCGGCGCGCGACGGTATTGTTTCCCGCTTTGCGCCGATGTCAGATTATACCGGCAGGACTCTGTCATGTTCACGCTGGTTGCGCGTGCATACGTACATACGTGCCGCACACGTTGTCCCTCCCGGCTGAATCGCAGAGCGGCGCAAATGCAATTTCAACGATTCAGACGGGCCACCGCGAAGTCACGTTGCAACGTCACAAAAATGCACATCGGGCCCTGCTGCCGTGTTTTAACGGCATTTCCATTTTGCGGGACTTCGCTATTTCAGACGTAAATTCACATGGTTTGCTAGAATGAACTATGTACGCAAAGTGAAAACAAAAAGATACGATTCGCAAGAGAGAGAAAAATATTTCAACATTAAATTAGCTTGGGGATTCTCCACTTTCGTAAATAGCACGAAGTAAACTGGGCGAAGTGAGCATGATCTTTTAATAATTCCATATGATTCCATATGATTTGAATCGAATTATCGATTTTTCATCATTATATGTATATCGAAAAGTAGACGTTGCGAAAAAAAATGTATTTATTTTAAAGAAACTTTTATGAGTAATTTCCCATTTGGAAATTCATGAAAATCCATTTCGACGAAATTCGTTACATTTTTTCGTTAACGGATAAATCAATCAAGAACTCGTCGTATACATCAACATTCACGAAATTGTCGTGTGCTCTCGCACACAGTTGAAAATCGCAGTGGCGAGAAATTAATTTTCAATAACAACAATTTGGCCACTCAAGTGCGTTATGATAAATAATCGCGCGCACATGGTGTCAACATCGTGTTGTATGTATGCACATTGTTTAATCAGCAGTCATTGTGCCACCTCGTCATATCTCGAGCAACATTATACGTGAATTACATGTTGTAGACTGGTCGTATCGCGTAAAACGATGTAAACTACCAGTTGTATTCAAACATACGGTAGATCTGGATAATTCGCCTGACACGCTGCGTGCTTCGTAATCAGCCGATAATAGCGCAAACGCTAAGTAAAAGCTCGCACGTCGCTTTGAGATTATACGTGCTCCAATTGAAACACGGGCAAAGATGAGATTAAGATTAAAACATCATACGATACGTACGCAGCGTATGGGACGGTGTGTTAATTAATTTACGACAAGATGGATAATTGAATCAGCCGGCGACCGATGCATTTCTCGGGCCATTAAATCAATTTATTTCACGCAATTTCTCCTAATAACTCCCTCTTGCGAAAGGCGAGAGAGCGGGGAACTGCGAACTCGTGAAAATATTCAGAAATTCGCACACCATTAGAAAAACTCGTTAGATAACGCTGTTAGAGACGCCTCGGCACTGCAAACACGCAGTGGAAGAGCCTTTAGCCGTGTTGCAGTGGAAATGCTTCTCCGTCTGACGCGCCAAAGGCAGAGGGCGAAATTTATACGTTACGCAACGTCATCGTTTACTCAAGCGGAGAAGCGTAGTGAAGCAGCACTAAAGTTAACATTTACATCCACTAGTCAAATTCCCACAGAATTAAATGGGCACGAGGGCAGAGTGACAGAACGGTTAATCGTCCGTGATCGGACATTCCTGTTCCTTATTATTCTACAATACACATCTTTTCGTCGTTATAGATTCTCGTAATGGTAAAAAATAGAACGCTACTTCAAAATTCTAATAGAAGAAATTTACTTCACTCTCATATTTTACTCTTATTTACTCAAATATCTTTAGCTGATCGTAAAAAAGCAATAAAATAATTCAGATATCCCTGTTAAATTCGATTTCTACAGCAAACGAAATATATTTGTTTCGATCAGCTCATTCGGCTTTCTCGTCGAAATTTGCAAGTGATATGTAAATAATAAATTTATAATGAAAAAATCTCTAATGATTGTTTCATTGTCGTCAAATGCTTTCTAAACTTCTTCCTCCTCTCAGATTTCTTCATTACACTCACCTTGTTGCACACACTCATGTTAACACGATTAATTACAATGAAACGTGCGCACGTTAATGAAATCAGAATAATTGCACGACTTTGCATATTTCTGATTAACACAACACGAAATCCACAATAAAATACAAGAAAATTATTAATAGCACTTAATACATTATAGCCTTTCCGTTATTTGACCATATCTCACGTTATCTCTTGAATATCTCTTGAAACGCGTTTATATATCTTTGATTGAAAGGCTTAATTAATTGATATAGGTTAATAATTTCTAATCATCCATAAGACATGACCATCTCAAGTCTCAAGTAGCTCAATGATATGTGGAGTGATTCCCATTGCATATTCGAGTCTACATGATAGCGCGGCGATTTTGCGTACGCAAGTATTAACGCAGTATGTTGTAACAATCGATATCAAGGACAAGACCGCATACTAAACTTTGTCAAGAAATATTTAACATATTAGAAATGAAATACCGGATTTTCTATTTTTTACATTTAAATTAATTATTTAAATGTAAAAAATATTTAAGTAAATTAATTTAAATTAAATTAATTTACTAATCATTGTACTGTATTTTAATAGTATATTGTAATAGGATATATAGAGATTTGTCACAATCAAGAATTCTAATACAAAAATGTGGAAGTTACAATACTTAATTTTTTAAGTTTTAATGGAAGTTAAACAATTATATCGTGTAAAGTTTGAACGTTCAAACTCGTAACTGCGTGTACGTGTGTATTACTTCGTTCTTTCGATCGGAAAACGATCAGTGAATTATCCAAATTGACGAAATTCTTTAAAGCACGATGTAACACTCAAACACAAATATCTTTAACAATGCTGATCGTAAAGAAAGCAATAAAACAACAATTCAAATATCCCTATTAAATTCGATTTCCACAGCAAACAAAATCGCGCGAAATATATTTGCTTCGATCAGTAACTATTACCTCGATATGTTGACGACTCATTAATCGAGTTAATTAAGCATGCAAAAAGATTGTTGAATGTTCAATGTTGTTCAAAGGTAACTTATCGCATTTCAGGGGATAGTATAACAACCGCAGAATGGCACAACGCGGCACTAATTATAGTACTGTACTAGAGTACTAGCATATGAATGGCAGTGTGGAGACCTTACATCGCAACAGTGCACCATACGTCATAATAAATAACAAGACCGTAGGTTGTATACCAAACTTTGCTCTGACGACGAAATAATTAATTTTACCAAATATATTTAGGTACAATGTAGGAAAGCAATGTATAATACATTGTTTTCATACATATCCTATTTTTTACGTGTCAATAATCGCATTAGCGCATATAATATTTAATAAAAAACATAATTTACATATGTACATCACATTCGAAAAGATATTTTTGTCGAGATTTTTGTCGACAATTTAATTTTCATTTTTATTTTTAATTTATAATAATTTACAATTTTTAATTTACATTTTAATTTAATTTTTATTGCTGAGTCACATAAATAAACTTTATTATATTAATTTATATATTTGTCATTATTTTTCCTAAAATTTTATGAGGAATGATTTTGCATGATTTTGAATAAACCGAGAATCGTATAATTTTTGAAAAATCCAAAACGAAATTTTTAATTGCTGCAGAAAGTGATTTATCTGTTGATGTTATATCTGTTATATTCCGTGATTTATAACGAATAATTTATATATTATTATAATTTCAATTGAAACATATAAAAATATAGAGAAATTAATTAATTAAAAATATTTTAAGAAATTAATTATAAATTAATTTTTAAAGATAAATATGTAAACAATTTACATTTTAATTTTCATTTTTATTTTTAATTTACAATAATTTACAATTTTTAATTTACATTTTAATTTAATTTTTATTTTTGAGTCACATAAATAAACTTTATTATTTTAATTTATACATTAAATTTAGTAATTTGTTCAGATATTTAATAAATAAAATAAAAAAAAATAATTTTAAAAAATTGTTAAAAAATTGCGGCATATTAATATGGTTAAATAAAAGTATTTTTTCTATAAATACTATTCTATAAATTTTTTCTATAAATCTTTTATATAAAACATTTTTCGATATCTCAAATAACTTTCGAGATATATCGAGAAAAACCAAAAGCCGCTCTATATGTGAGGGGTAGTTTCACCTTAGAATCTTTTTAGGCCGCAACTGAAAATTTCTAAATTCATTTACTTCTATTTACTTTACCTCCCCTCCATATGTGTGCAAAGTTTCATTAAAATCAGAATTTTTGGATTTGCGATGTTCCCTTGTTAGTAAACTCCAATTGTTTATAATTGAAAAAATATATTGTAGCTTCGATATTTGTTGTTCGATATTTTTTATTTTTGATAACTAATAAAATTCGACGTGCATTAATAAAACATTGCGGAGAGTGGAATATGTAAATCTGACGTTGTAAAATATATACCATAACTGTGTAAAGTAAAGCGAATATATGCGGGATATAACAACTTCTAACTCTAAAGTAAGATCTAGCTAGAATTAAGCTTCGTCACGAAAATTCCGGTACGTTTATCGTATGAAGGACCGCGTCGAGGAGTAGAGTTTTCAGGTAGACGTTTGTAAACGGTTTTAAACGACGTAATGGCGCGGGCGCGAGTGCGAGCGCGAGCGCGAGCGAGGCTGAGCTACTTCGCTTGATGAACGAGCTTAACTCATTTAACATCGCTTACTGCTGGACTGACGGTCAAACTGAGATACCGTGAGGTATCCCGCTTTCTGGGACACGTGCGAAGGTACTATGAAGCCTCATGCGGGCGTATATGTGCACACGACCTGCCCAACCGAGAGCGCACCAAATCCCGAATGCTGACCGTATCTCAGCTGTGCAAATCTACGTCTCCCTCCCCTCCTATTATTCTCTCTCAACTTTCTCTCTCTCTCTCTCTCTCTCTCTCTCTCTCACTCGCTTTAACTGTTCCAAAATCAAATCTGCTTATTAAAATCTACTCGTAGCTTTCTTAAGATTCGTTTTCTATATCCATTAAAAACTGCAGTACCTAAATAATGCACTAATGAAATTAATTAAAATCGGAATTTCAAATTTGTCCCTAAAGTGACGGTATTTCAGAAATATTGCAAAACGTAAAAGCTACAATATGTTCGTCGTGATAGATATTAGAAGCGAAATGACGTTAAGCGATGTTAAGGATGTTCTAGTTAACATTTTAGTATTGATAATGACCCGAAAATTTAATAGATAGTTTCTATTTATTATCTGAACTCGAATGTAAAACCTGAAATAGATTCTCTAATCGGTTCACGGGTTATTCACTTTTGCTTGATTTCTTATGAAGCAGCATATATTCTCACTTATATAAATATTAAAGAAATAATAAAAAAATCATCATTGATAATATTCTGAAACTTTGTTTATGAGTCAATTAAATATTAAGCAGTGTTTCTAAAAACAGCTGATATCAATTTACTAATTTATTTTAGAGTCATTAATGAAAAGTGATGCAAAATATTTCAAAAATGTGCTACGATATACTCTTGAATATTATGTTAATCATATTTTTTTACATATCTTATATATTTTAAGTAAGCTTCGATGTCTGGTATGCATTAAACATTATTAATATACGAAAGACTTTTTCGTTCCTTGCAATTGGCCTTATCAGGCCTAAAAATTTTTTACTGACAATTACAAAATTCGCAAAATACATGTATTCATTTGCAGTGTCAGATGTCATATTAATTAGTATTATTTAAGTACTATTAAGTATTATTAGTATTATTTAATTACTTTACACGATAAAAGTGTGACGCATGCCTTAACCCTCCGAGAACACACCTCTTTTTTCAAGCATGAAGAACACTCTGGGTCAATCTGACCCGACGCTAACTTTAAGAGTCCGCCATTTTAAAACGACGTGTTCGATCGGCTTGAAAAAATTCCTGGATATACTTGAAACTTGAATAAATGATGTTGTAAATATTAAAACTGTTTTTATAAATATTAACATATCTAAAAAAATTGTCGAAAAAAAATTTTTTTTCAAAAAATTTTTTTTACATAAAACTATAACTAGGTACAGAGGGCGCCGATCCCGCCAATTTTCAAAATCCCTTTAAGATATTCTTACTCAAATTTAAGGTACGGGTCAAATTGACCCAGTGTGTTCTCGAAGGGTTAAACCAAGAAAGTGTAGTATTCCGTCAATTTCAAATTAAAGTATCTTTTGGGACTGTATAGACAAAACATCCTTCATATCAAGCGCCAGCAAAATGGTTCGTATATACAAATTAAACAATTATATAACTTTAGCTTATCGACTTTAATCTGAAATATTCATCGAGCACTCTATATACATATATCTTAAAAATACATTTTTGAAAAATTTAAATATATAAAGTACACAAAAAAAATAAAAATTATCTTTAAAACATTTTTTAATATTTAATATTTTATTACATTTCAACGATAATTGCTTATTAGAATCAAATATAAACATTTATTTCAAGACACTGTTTTAGACTTTAACCTTCAAAATCGACACGGATAAAAAACATGTATTACTTAGATTGTTATACTTAACAAAATATTTTAAGCAGAATAAAAATCAATTTCAAACAGTTACGACATAATCCTTATAAGCGTTCTCTTTGGTAAGGTACGCCATACCAAAAAGTCAGTAGGGTTAGTATTTATACCGCCATCGCCACCACCGGCGCAGTGTCACCGTCGCTGGTGCCGACAGCGATAAAACAAAAGTGACTGAGACAGCGCTTTATATACCCTCCGCCCCTCTAAGACATCGATAGTCTTCATTCCTTGCAATTTCTAATGGATGCGTTCTTTGCTAACCAATCATGTGTCTTCGTTATTTTTTCTTATGCGCTTTCGTATGCGCACCCCCTCCTCGCCGATACCGCCCTTCCATGTCTTTCTTCTTTCTTCCGTATTGTCCTTCTTTCGTAGTTCTTTTGGCGCTCTTGTCCCTTCATGTCTCCCATCACTTATGTGGTTTCCGAATTACGGAAAGAGATCGATTCACTAATTTATTCTCGAGTTATTAATGAAAAATGATACAAAACTTCGAAAATGTGCTACGATATACTCATGAATATTAATGTTAATCATATTTTAATACAATGAATAAAACATAGTGAATGTTAATCATAATTTATATATCTTGTGTATTTTAATTAAGATTCGGTGTTCAAGTATGCATTAAATGTGACGTGACGTTTTTCGTCCGTCACAAGAGCCGGAAGGCTCGACCGAGAGCGATGACCGGTGACCGACGTTTCTCGCCTGAGGCAGAGAAAGAGCGATGTTTGCGAACGGACGGACGTGCACCCTATTTCTTTTGCGGTGTTGATGCGAATTAGGTGACCTGTCGACATCTCAGCCGGAGGCCGGAGTAACGAGCCTAAGAAAAGGGATCAGCTACCGTTGCGGGCGGAGCCCTTAAAGGAAAGAGAAGAAAAAGTATGTAATTGTTAGTTACAAATTGCATATTTTTTGTTAAAAACAACTATGTGTTTTCTTTACATCAATTGATTTCTTTCATTATTCTGTGCATAAAAGTATTGAGGTAAGGTCATCGAAAAGTGAATATTTTACGAGATATTTTATAGTTTATGTAAAATTAAGAAATTATTTCAACCCTTATAACTCGAAAAATACTTAACGAAAAAACATTTATTTATAGTGTTTTGGAAAGGTCTCGAGATAAGCTACAAGAATATGCAATAAAAAGTAAAAGGCAGTTCCATTAAAAAAATTCAATTTGACCTTCATATGATCTTCGTCCTCCACCCAAAGTCAAATTTTTAGCCATCATTAGGTACATTTTATTAAGCCCTACAACTTTGCTACTTACATATTTTTCGCTATAGTTGATCCTTTTCGAGATATTTGACCGTTTCCGGACTTTTACCCAACCCTGTATATATATATATATATATATATATATATATATATACAAAGGTAAGATTAAGTTAGCGTGACAATATATATATAGTAACGAAATTAACCAAATAATAATATAAAAACGTATTGCTTATTTGTTGCTAACTTGTTGCTCACAAAATATGATGGCCCTGATTACGTAGCTGACAAAATAAGTGTAAAAAACGGTTCAAAGTCTCTCAGCGTGACACAGCTTCAAGAGTAAAATACCCGAAAAATAATTGTTGCTCGCCTAAATTTGGTAAAGACGTATTATTTGAATTTGTTACTCCTAAAATACCCGAATTTCGAATTTGTTGCTTGCAAAGTATTATAAGTATAAGTGTAAAAAAAACATCACGTCTATTAAGCTGATACTTAGCTGACTTTTTAGGGGTAGTATAATACTTTGCAAGCAACAAATTCAAAATTCGGATATTTCAGGAGCAACAAATTCCAACAATACGTCTATACCAAATTTAGGCGAACAACAATTATTTTTCGGATATTTTACTCTTGAAACTGTGTCACGCTGAGAGACTTTAAACCGTTTTTTACACTTATTTTGTCAGCTACGTAATCAGGGCCATCATATTTTGTGAGCAACAAGTTAGCAACAAATAAGCAATACGTTTTTATATTATTATTTGGTTAATTTCGTTACTATATATATATTGTCACGCTAACTTAATCTTCCTTTAGCGTAACTTAATCTTCCTTTATCATTTTTTTTTAAATTTACAGAGCAAGAAATTTTTTTCTTTGGCAACTTTTTAGTAACAAATAAGCAACAAATAAAAATGTTAGTTTGAATTGATTCTGCTCATTTTGTTCCGCTAACTTATAAGACATACGGGAGCCTGTCTAAGGAACCACCGACGTATGCGGGAAAGCGATCCTTACACCGGAAATCGGATGACTGTATCGCCCAGGCAGCGAGCATAGAAAATCCGAATCTCTGGTTTGGTAGCTACTTCAACGTCACCAGTGGAGGACCCTAGAAATAGAGGGTTAATTCCCGCTCCATCCACCCAGCTGGAAGGCGACCCTGCGAACGCCCAGGGACGCGGATCCGGCGAGACATTATTGACAAGGCGTGAGAAGCGCCGCAATGTCGAAAATTCGGGGACTACAACCGACGGGTCTCCCGCGGGCCTACTCGTTACCTACTGTTCGGCGAGCGATAGTCGGTCACCCCGAGGCAAGCAGTTTCAACCGGAGCGAGCGGAGATGGAGAAGTGAGGCTAAAAGCCGGTGAGATTGTCGATGGTCTGGTAGGATACCCGTAGCTCTCTCTCACTCGCGCCGTCGAAGTCATTGTCGTTTTGTATCAAGTCCTTGTCGCGTTATTTTATAAAAAGTCGTATCCTTATGTGTCGTTCGTGTTTTGCGCGAGGGTGCTCGTGCACCCCGTTTCTTGTAAAATCCCGGCGAGTTCGTGCACGAGCCGGCTGATTGGGCCGTTGATTGAGTATTACTGTTATGTACTACGGTTCTAGCATTTGATACGGGAATTTGCTGTCATCGTCGCCCGTAAAACTTTGTACTTCCGGACATCCGAGCATTCGGCCGAGCCGTCGGATCGCCGGTGATTATATACCCCCCTTACCAACGCAAAATTTTATAATATATTTCTTGTTGTTTTTTTTAAATTGCCGAGGTTCTTTGTGCTTCTTCTCTCTCATTGCCGCTTTCCGATCCGAATCGTTCCCCGAAACTCCCCCTCTATCCATTGCGAGGGCTGAGTAGCCGAGATCTCGATCTGTCGCAATTTGCGGGGCTCCTGGATCTTTTACCGATCTGCGATCATAGTGTTAGCGTTTTTAGAGTGGTACGACCTACCGCCCAAGTATCGTTTCCGCGGCCAGGAGTCCCCGCTCGTGAAGTCGCGCCGAAGGTGTGGCGTGGATCGAAAACATCGGTCACAAATCGCTCTCGGAAGATTGTAAGAAGAGCGACGGTCACATAATGTACGAAAGACTTTTTCATTTCTTGCAGTTGATATCAGATGTAATTTACGCCTAAAAGTTTTTTATTGACAATCACAAAATTCGCAAAATATATTCATTTGCAGTGCCAGATGTCATATTAACTAGTATTACTTAAGTTAAATTAACTGCTTTACACGATAAGAGTATGTACATGTAGTGCATATCTTGAACCAAGAAAGTATAGAATCTATCAATTTTAAATTAAAGTAACTTTTATTTGGGACTCTATAGCCAGAACATCCTTAAAGCAGCAATTGTTTTAAAATTTTGAGGACACTCTTCCTCGCGAATTCAAATTCAGGTCGCGATGCTTGGCCGCGGTTATTCTAGGGGTCTCTTGAAACTTAGGGATGAGAGAAGACTCTCCGCCTCACAAAATCGACTTCAGGTCACGACGGTTGCAGTAGATGTCCGGTGAGTTATGTTAAAAATCGGACGATTTACGGTTTCTTTCGAGACAATGGTCGCGAGCCGGCGTGACCGCGAGAGGTAACAAATCGCCAGATTTCGACGGGATGGTCCTCGCTTGGCCAATGTAATATCGCTCGTTTATCATGCGTATTAAGGCCAACGGCGAGCGGTACGCAGCAGCAGAAAACCGAGTAGACGACAGACGAGAAATTTATCGCGCCTGTACATTCTTATGCGAAACTTGGTTTTTCGGACAATGGCGACCGTCTAAAATTGCTCTTATAAACGCATCTAAATCGTGGCTAAAGAACTAATTCCTAAGCGATGAATAATTTGTAACATTGCGCCTTCTTACTCGTAATTTAACACTATCTTACAATTATCCCAAGGATGCATCGCTGTTCCGTAGATATTCTCCATCAAAGTTTTCATCGACGAGGGCTCGGTGTGAAAGGCGAAATGGGATACCGCTGATCGAAGAGCAAAAGCGGGAGGAGAAGCAGGAGGAGATTTGATCTTATGCGAGAGATTATTGGTACGACAGGATTAATCACCTCGCGCGGCCGAAGTCACGTATAATTAAATTAAACTTCTCAAGAATTTCACTTAGCGGCGGCAGACAGGACGCCGATGTGTTACCGATTCCAGCAATGAACGCGCAACGAACTTGGCGCGTACATCAGGTGAGCCACGTGTCCCGACATATAAAATCGCGCTCTTCGTCTCATCCCGCCAGATCTTTGCCGCCGTTCCCGGACGGGAATATTAATGAACTCGAGATGAAATACCGTGGATGTCGGCCGTCCACCGCGCGCGGTAATAAAGAGCGACTACAGACGATCCTTAAATTACAATCACCAATGGAACGTTACCTGTCTTGTTGATGGGAACAGTTAAACTGCTTAGCTATTTCCTCGACGTGTTTTACGCGTTTCTCCGTTTGTTCAAACACGTTTGCGTAATGCGTGGATTTTGAACTTTCGCGTAACAATCCAGTGTGTCCGAGAAATATAAAAGCGAGCCCGTTCGTTTCAACGGTGGGACAATATTTTGGAGAACATCCGACCGGTAAGCACCCAACGGGCACATTATAATTGGCAAATTTTTTGTAATAGCCATCATTACGACGGCGAATTGGCGCGTGCGGAAGTAGGTATGTCCCAATGTGAAATATCGAAAATTTCAGCGCGCGGCCCGCTAATTTCGCGACTAATGGAAACGTACTTTCGCACATTGTGCCGCGCTCGCCGAATAATTAAATGACCGACGGGGGTCAGATTTTTCCATTCGTATTTCCTCTCTGATGTGCCAATATTGTCAGCACACGGTTCGTGGAAAAATCCTTTCCCCTTTCTACCCCTTCTCAAAACTCTCCGTATCAGTTCCCGGAGAATAAGTGGCACGGCAATCAGTTAAAGTCGTCTTAACTTCCGAGCAATTTGTTCGTTACGTTCGTGGATCAAGGCGGAAGGATGTTGAAGCGGCTCTGGACGTAATTTAACTTTGGCACTGGACGGACTTCCGCGATATGCTCCGTGCAGAGTACCACCTGCGGCGGGTTGCTTCGGAGGATTGCTACTTGCGTCGAGCGAAGTGCAATGTTGTGCTACTCCGCGATATCTTACGGAATGCTCAACTTGCTCGCTCGGATTTTCATCCGTTTGTCATTGAGCTAACTTTGAGAGAGAAATATTCACCGAATATAAAATGACCTAAATTGCACGAATCATACATCTAAATATAAAAATAGGAATTCTTAGAAACAGATTATCTGCGCATACGAAGACCGATTCAGCTTCAGCTAATGCCTTTAATAATACAATAATTCAAACAAAATAATTCAAACTCCGCTTCAAATGTCATTCAAATGTCACATAAGAAATATGAAAAGAGTATCGAATACCATTTTTGTGTGTAAATAAAATATAAGTAAATATAATTAATATATGTGTTTGGATTTTTAATCTGCTCTATTTTCCGCGTGTTTTATTTTTGCATAATGAGAAGTTTATACTCCGTTTATATTTTATTTTCCGCGAATACCATCTACGAAGATTTTCCAAGAAAGAAAATCTCTCTTTGAAATTTCGTTGTTTCATCGCTTGTATCCTGCTCTAACTACACTCTGGAGTCACAAACTTGTGAGATAACAACATTCGTAGCGGTGCGCTGGATCGGCACGTTCGTGAGACTTTGCGGAAACTTTGTACGCGAGTTTCAGACGTTGTACTAGCTTTTTAAAAGATGCTATTACGAGATTGTTTTTGCAAATATAATTCATAGCGAAGGCTGTCTCCACAATTCAACAATATTTTAATTTTTTAATTTTAAACGGAAATAAAAAGAAATAAAGAAGGATACTCAAAATATATAGAAATTATAGAAACATATAGAAATCTCATTCCCCGTGGAGAGTGAACTTATGCCAAGTCACAGTTCCCTACCTCAATTTTATACTCACTAGACTCACTTATACGCACTAGACACTTTCCTGTAGAGGAAAAGAGGGGGGGAATGACGACCTTAAAGTTTGTCAATTTTTTAAAATTTCTGTGATAATGTAAAAATAATAATCTATTTTTTTTTTAGATTTATTAAAGTATCTTAGTATCTACTAAAAGTTAAAAAATTATTAAATAAATTGAAATTATTAAAAAATTTTTTAAGAACGTGTAAATTTCGCCGTCTGGCCCTTATATGTGAGTAAGATAACTTTCATCGTGTTTATTTATTTATTTGATAAAAATGTTGCAACGCGAGAAATGAAAAATATGAATAACTTTATGCGTTTATAACTACACAATACCGTGATTTTATAAATATAATATAAGAAAAGTACTATAATTAAATCATTTACTATAATTATATTACAGTTTTTATAAACAAATTTTTTATAAACAAACCAAAAAATTACATACAAGTGCATCCACAACACACTTCTTATTATATTATCCACTTTTGTGATTGAACAAATTAAAATCAAACTACAATAGATTATTTCGATTATCGACTATTATCGAAAGCCTTTAATGAGTTCAGTATCGACTCGTCATCTGTTATTAGCTTAGAGAATTAGCAATTAGCAATTCGTTATCTTACCCACTTCGTCATCTTATCCCCTTTTCCTTATCTAGTAGCCGAAAAGAGATATAAGTAGTAATCAAGATTTCAATACGTTTATATTGAACCTCCTCAACGTCTTTATCAAATTTTATATTGAACCTCGAATAATTGCTCATTAGTAAAGGATTCATTCTGCAAAGTTAAAAGTGTGCATCATCGATTAAGTACTTAACTTATTAATAGAGGCTATCAAGGCGAGTACACTAGTCGGGAATATCAGCGAGGAAAATAGCAGAAATAATGATATTATCCAACTAAAATAAGAACTTAAAACCATATTGGATGTGCCAGTTGGGGGTCTATGTATAAATCTTTTACATATATTGGAATCCGAATATGACTAAAAATGTTTCTCATTTTCATGAAATATAAGTATTACTAATAAAAGCTTTAAGAAGTCGCGACAGATTTTAATAATAATCAATAAGTAAATGACGTGTTATTTTATGATCAGACTGGATATCGTACCAAATAATATTCGTGTAAATTTATATGCATTATATGCTTTTAACAGATTAATTATATGAGTATTTACACACACGCATACACATACGCACACGCACACGCACGCACGCACGCACGCACGCACGCACGCACGCACACACACACACACACACACACGAAATAATATATGTTAATGATGACAATGATTGATATACATATACAATAATAACATATATATAATGTAATTTTAAAATTGTTTCACTTCTATGTCTCGTTTCGGACACTTCAGACAGAGCCCAGGAAAAAATTTTGATGTACTCAAACAGTATTCCCTTTTATATAGATGTTTTATATAGATGTAGGTTTTATTCCATTCGAAAATCGTTTTGGGCATCCTCCTTATTCTTAAGAATAGATTATGAATCTTTAGAAAAAAAAACATTTCTTTGGACAAACAATTCTTTTAAAATTATCTTCAAAAAGATAATCTCATAAAATACAATTGTTGAAGTACATTAAAATGCGCATCATCAACTTCTTCACTCCGCTAAATGCTCAAATGTAAACTCTGAATAGATCCGAATGGATTAAAATTCTCTGTCCTGAGAGAGAAAACAGTGTCCACTCATCTTCGAGTATGCACGTTGACGAAAGAAAAGCTGCGAGTTCTACAGAGAATGGACATAAAAGAAAGTCGTGGGATTGTTTGAAGGGATTCATGGACCTTTCGCGTAAGTTTATCTTGTCAAGATCCGTCATAGTACACAAGCAGTTGCGCTTTCACAATTATTGTTGCTCGTCTGTTAATGACAGAAAATTGTGCTAAATTCCTTGACCATCGAAAAAAAGAGAATTGATTATGTGATAAAATTTTTCAATATTTATGTCATTATTTATAATACGACAAAAATTCTGTTCAGAAAAAATCTGTCGCATTAACAAGTTTGTATAATATTATACGTGATAATGGAACTTTTCTATATTTATGTCACTATTTATAACATGACAAAAATTCTGTTCATAGAAAATCTGTTGCATTAACAAGTTTGTATAATATTATACGAGAGCTTACGATAAATAATTTACAGTTTTTGACGACTAAATAACCATATTCGCAAAACATTATTGTTAATTTAAATAAATGTTAGAAAATATAAATTAAATATCTGCAATGCTTAAACATTCATGTACTTTTTACAATAATTAGTTTGTTGTCGCTCACTTATCAAAATCGATTATTTCATTCGTTTGCGGCTTTCACATCGCGAAGTTTCTATTATTATCCGGCCGGAGGATTGTCAACATATCTATGTGTAGCTGTCATCCTGTTGACAGGTTCCTCCACCAATTTGTCGAATACCAGCTGTTGCATTGGTTCCGGCAGCCGCATTGTGGTTAGCCCGTGCCTTAGTCCTACGACATCTTTGCTCGATATAGCAAACATACATGAACATATTGAATCACGATGAGACGCAGGATAATTCGGAGTTAATAGGCGCGTTGGCGTTTTTGATGCGGCAAAACGTTAAATACCGATTCGATTTTTCGTACATGTGTGTCGCAGCGCTTTATTCGGTACGATATGCATATATAAAGTACGTAAGTATCATTTTAAATCAAAGGTATATCTCCCTTGATCCGCGAACTTTCCACTCTAAGTTTCGTAATGGGGTATCGGCGGGGCGCATCGTTAATCTAAGAGAAGAGACTTGCTTCGAAAATGGAGAATCGCATGCGAGAACAGCTTGCGAATTATCAAGAATTTGCATCGCGCGAGTTTCGTCTAAAAATATCGCGATGACACTAAAGAATAAGTAAATGGAAATTGTACGCTCTAATCTTTCGTTGAAAAATCGCTGACAAGTAGGACGTTTTATCTGGCACGACTCTAATGTACGTCTCAGATGACTGGATATAACCCGGCGTTGGTGTATAGCGCGTCGTACTGTAACGCGTGTTTGTAACGGGATCCTAACAATAAGTTACGTGCAGTGAAATAACGCTTGCACGTCCGCCCGGCGATTATCATCGACGGAGGAGAGCAGCCAGAGGCCATCCTTTAGAGCCGATGATTAAAGAAAACCTCGTTCGCGCTGGCGCTTGTATGTTATTGCCGATCCTATCCGCGTACGAGCCGTTCGCCGGCGAGATAAGCTAATTTTAATTATCTCGCGGTGGGAGCGTGCTATTCGCGAACGGACACGTCCGTTCTAGATAAGGGCCGAATAAATGGGATTCGAGGCATCTACGGTTATAACTATGTGAGAATCGTCGGTGGTACGCCACTTTCTCTCCTCGCCTCCCGCCATGGCTCGTCTCGCCGGCACCCGGGCGAGAGTTTATTGAAATTCTATGCGCCGCAGGATAAAACGTACTGACTTCTACTAATCGCCGCCATTAGTCTGACGTTACAACTTCACGGCGAGCCATTACGAGTCCTGTCGTTACAGGCCGGCTGCCGCTGCAGCCGCCCGGCCGCGTTTATTGGTCGCCATTCGACTATAGCGCGACGTTTACCACTGTCCGACTTTATTCCTACGATCACGGAAATTCCCCGTTGTCCGTCGATACCTATTATCGATTACGCTTAATACCCACCATCTAGTTGCAGTCCCCTTGCTTTTAAGCATCGGCGTAAGCGTTTCACCGGCAAACCAGCACACCGGAAGGGAAACCCCCGCGCTCATTTCCCGTAAAAGCTTTTACCTTCTGCAACGGTAACTCGCCGCTATTTTATGTCATTTATAGCCGGCATTTTTGATGGCCTACAAGGAAACTAATTCGATGTGACGTATTTTTCTTGTACGCTGCCATCCAAGATACACAATTGCCTGTTTAATTTTTCAGGTAAAAAGTGGATTCACATCAAGATTTTACACTGTTTATTTCTTCCTTTGAGTTTTTTATTTTCTCTTCCTTGGCAAGTAGTCCCATTATTTTATACAATTATGTTAAAAAGTTGCGCGTCTGCCGTCACAGATCAGCAAATAGAATAAATTTCTTCAAGATTCCAACCGTTTCTAATCGCCGATCTACAAAGTGATCTTCAAAGAAAACCGATATTTCAATAAAATCAAGTAAAAACGCATAATACACAAAATTTTAAAAATTGACTATTCGATATGAAAGGACAGCTATTCTAGCTGGAAAAAAGTTCGAGGTGATTTATGAAACGACCCCGTCGTCAAACTTTCCGGCTTCGCAACTTCTTCGCGCCGTGTATCTTACCGCTTAATGAATATAAATCGTGAACGCCGCGCTAACTCGAAGTACCTTTGATTAGTTACGCAGGTATGCACCTGCAACGAGATGAGCAAATACCCTTCGCCGTTGCAAACTTTATTCTCCCCTTCTTCCGCGTCCCCGTTGGATTTAAATCTCAGCGATGAATGCCGTATAAATTTCGCCGAGATAGGCAAAACACTCGAAGGAAAACTAAGGATAACACCGCGAAATTATATTCATGATAATAATATTAATTGAGTAACGTAGCGGAGCACAATGAAATTACGAAGAATAATGAATAGAATAATTAAGGAACAAAGAAAGGAGAATTCAATATGTATATTGGCCAAAGATTATAACTGCAGCGCGAATAGTACCGAATCATTAATTACCCTATTTAAAAATCCTTTTCATTGTTAACCTCATCATTGCCGACAACCACAATGTCACCGTTCGTGAGCGAATTGTTAATTAGAGGAACGAACAAAAAGGTCTCCGCATGAACGAGTGATGGAGAGTATAACATGGAAGAGCACCGGTGCGAATGGTGGAACGAACGAAAACCGTTCGCCAACCCACGACATCGTGAAGAATCTCGAAGAAAGATACAAAGTACCCGATGTAGCAAGATAATAATTTTAATGTATGATAATGATTAATGAAGAGGCGTGGAGAGAGTCCATTTGGGAGAGTCTCGCGCATGGAGAATACCTGCTCTGTAATTTACACCGGAATTTGTCATTTGATCGATCTCCTCACTCGCGATGCTCGTTTCGCTACGATGCGAAACACGTGTCCTAGCTCTGAGTGAGTTTTGAGAAAATTCATCGCTTAATTTGGGATCATAATTCTGTATGTATGAAACAAAATATCGAAATTCCCGCAACAGGCTAGCAATTTAGTAAGAATTATTTTCGCCCTTTTTTTTTATTAACAAACACGACACGATGTCAACTGTTATCGAGCATATTACTTTTTTGTCCGAAGTGGCACATAATATCAAAGCGCTATGCACATTTCACTCGCAATGTTTCTAGCGTGAAATTAAAATATCATTCCGCCTTCAGAGTTTCTATTTTTTGTCTTGTACATTTTTGTCTTGTATATTTCCTAATATATGCAGTATCCTGGAATCCGCATCCTTCATTTTAGCAAAAAATTTTTTCTCTCTCTCTCTTGACGTAAATACTTTTTAAATTAAATTTCTCTATTGAAATCCGACGATTATAGGATATATATATTTAATATTTTATAGGATATATATATATTTAATTACTATTTAGAATTATACAAACGCAAGAATTAATGCTATTCAACAAGCTTATATTTCTTTGTGACATTTAAGAAAACTTTTTTCGTTTGTATAATTAACGACGTAACTTAACTATAATATTTCATTACAAGCAACATAAAAAGAATCATATGTTACGGAGTAAACGCGAACGCATCGGGTAACATTATATATCGCGGCATATTCTGTTGTTGGAGACTGTATTTTCCGGAATAAAATAAGTCAGTCTCTCTCTCTCTTTTTCTCTCTCTTCACCCGGGGCGATTTCCCTAACGAATGACTTGGGCCGCATGATGCAACTACGTATGAATATTTCGTGTAGCAGTCGGAGTAAATTTTCCGTATTTTACGTCGCGAAATGTCGTCGTGTACCGTGTCAGCGGTCCTGCAACAACATTTAATACTGTAGCAAGCCTCGGAGCCTCAGTTCTCTAGTGTTACGCTACGAGATCAATATCTCGTAAAGGCTGGTTCACCGAGATCCACTGTATTTTCGTTCTACAGAATCAGCGTGGTATTTTGGTATCACTGTGATGTTGGTCTGACTAGTACGCCGAGCCGATTCTGCGCAATTTTTAAACATCTGATTATTCTCAAAAACATCGTTCTTTTCCTATTTCTCTCGACATCTACGACTCTGTCAATCGTAAAGAGAATATTTCGGATATCTGAATTATTCAAATTTACATTTTTGTAATATTTAAAACGTGATGTTACAAATTATAAGATATTATAATATTTTTAAAATAATTATGATAATTGTAAAATTTAATGAATCTTTTCACGTAATATATGTATTTGATACATGTATATCTGAATTTAAGTATTGAAAATACTTAAGTTTATATTTTTGTAATAATTAAATCATGATGATGTCATTACAAATTACAATATTTTACAGATAATTCTGTTCTAGATAGACGATTGTGAGATTTATGAATCTCTTCTCGCAGCTATGTATTGAATATAAGATGGTATATATTGAATGTTTTGAAAATATATGTTTTACTCTGTATCATCAACTCTGCGATTTTACCTTCGTGTCGTAACGAGTGCTCATCATGGTTACTCTCTTAAATATCTCTTTAAGAGTGCACCTAATTCCAACTTGAATGAGCAACTCGCTGAACAAGTTCGTACATAAAATTGAGATTCACAGGCCGTGAAACCAAAGGAGCCCACTGCGTCAAATTAGTTCTACTGTAACTTTCGCCGCTCTAATATACATTTCCAACCTGGTCACAGATACGTCTACATCGTTCCACTCACGTAGAGATCAATTTTCAAACTCCCTCAATTTTAATATTTAATTTAAAGTCGTTATGCAACTAAAGAAAACTCGACATCTGTTACAATCTGAAAGTAAGTTTTCGACATTGTATCCTATTGTCTCATTAACACGGTTTTAGAACTGTAACGATCATTTAAAACCTCATTTCTCGTGAACCACAATTTTACTAAATAATGTATGCATGAAGAATCTATTAGAAGCATTTCATCGTAGCGCTGATCGCATTAAAATGTCGAGTACAATTTCGCCACAAGTTACGTTGTTTGAGGGAAAAGCTTGCAAGCAAATGCGGCTCTCTCTCTCTCTCTCTCTCTCTCTCTCTCTCTCTGCATTCCTCTCTCAATGTACTAAAGAGCAAGATCATATTCCAAAAGCCAGCAAGCAGGGCGCCGTGAATCTTGGCCGTCGGAACAATGGCGAAATGGCACGTACACCATGCGTCCGCGGTAGTAACTTAAATGTGCGTACATTTACTTTCCCTCGTGATTTATGCCCTTTAACTGCGGGGTTATAAATGGCCGAGTATTACCGCGAATATACCAAGATCTAAGGATAAGCCCGGGCTAAATGCTCGTCTGCTCATAGGTCCGCATCATGCAACGTCGATGTTCACTCGCTGTGGAAGCAATATCGATTGTCGCAATGCCTTCAACCGTCATTCGTTTAATTATAATGTACGCTTAATTGCTTGTTAGCTTCCCTGACTTGGTAGTCTTGCTCTGCAATTCATCTCAAATATATTATTAAAGTGAAATCTACTTTTCGTAATATCTTTATAATATTATTTTTAAATCTGCTTTGTATATTCATTGCCATCTTGTTGGCAATATTTTTCTGTTCTACCCAAGAATTCTGTTCTATTCGTGGTAAGAATATATATAAGAATAGTGTTATAATTACAATTACATAAACTTACAATTACATAGACTAATCTGACAATTAAATGTCAAAAAGGGATTCAATGATGTTATAAATATATGTCGGTGATTGCACATGACTACGAATTGTTCGTTCTACATTCACTCGCTCGAAACGCTTTCCTTAAACTATCCAGGTTAAGGAATCTCATCATACTTGCTCGTACTGTAATACTGCCAGCCGATTGTTCAAAGGATAACTCGTTTGATTGGTGAACAAAGTAAAAGCAAAAAAGGAGAGAAAGAGTAGCACAAATGAAAGGGAAGTAAGAACGTAGACCTTCGATAAGCCTCTGGGGCTTTAGTTTTCTCAGAATCAATCTCGTCCATCGAAAAAATACTCTTTTAGATTGCCGGAGTCTGAAAAGCGATGTTGGCAGGGTAATTGTGCTCCTTTAGGAGCGATAAAGTCGTTCGCAGGTGCAACCAAATTCCTGGTTCTGCCAAGCAAGTTCTCTCTCTCCCTGAATACGCGTCTGTGTCCAATTTTATGGGATTTATGGAATTCAATCAAGTCGGACATTTCTGAAATTTCGTTTGAGATTTCTTCCATGCAATTGCGTGCTTAGAAATGTAATATTACAATATACATCGTCAGAGATTTTGATAGATCGTGTATATTATAAACGTATTCTGATGATAGTAACAAACTGAGATCAATATTTAATAGAAAGCAGCAAAGTGGTTCTGACGAAAATTCAGAATTTACTTGAGGCAAGGTATGTACAAAGGAAGAAAAGATACGCTGCTCTTCGACAATTATAACAGTAGCTTTGATGCTACTGTCGAAGCTTATACACGCATATATTACACACACATAATCACAACATTATGTGAGACTTCAATAACGCCATACTATAACGTCATACGAATTTCACCGAGGCGGTTTCGCGTAAAGTCTCGCTCGGCGAAATCTCCGGAAACGCTCTCGTCTCCCTGCTGCGTGAACGAACACGAGAACACGTTTTGCATACGTGTATGCCACATCTATAACACAGCACAGTACTCGTGAATACGACGAGATCGTGCAGAGAGAGTTCGAGTCTCGTGGCTCAAGGATGCGGAAAGAGAGACTACGTAGGTACTCTCGGTTGTCGAACCGTAACGTCATAAGTTCCAGGTAACCGTGCTCCCTCGAGAGTACGTTTTACTCCCCCTCCCACCCCCCTTCTTCGCATTCCACCATCGTCCAGAACTAGGGAAATCGAGAACGTTGGCTGTAGAGGGTTTGGACTTCCGCAGTTTCTCAAATGTCTCGAAAAGAACCCCTGCAGCCGCTACTTTGACGTTGCGTGTTTTTCCTGGCCACGAAAATTTTTCCGCTCATCCGACTACATGTTAAATGAGATTACACGTTGACGACAACAATATTGCGTGATGAACCGTAACACGCACCAGCGTCATGCTTCTCTCGTCCCGTCCATTCCTGAGAGACAGAAATTTATTCGCCGTAACGACGACGAGATTTACGGTCGGAAAAATCTTACATGAAGTGTTATTTTGACGCTCGTTACGTGAAAAGATGAGTATGAAACTTTTGTTAGAGTAAATAATTGTAAAAATAATAAATTGTACAACAACAATTAATCGATAAAATCTTGTTCTCTCAACAAAACTAATTATTGCTTAATATTTTATAAAATTTCAATACTTCCAGGTGAATCTATGCAGAAATATTATTTTAAAATCTCTTAAGCTCACTATTATCTCATTTTTTTGGCAAAACTTTAAACATTTTTATTTTTAGAAATATGTATTGTGCACACATATGAATTTGTCTAGCCGCAGTAGCAACCACCTCTGAGATACGTTTAGATACGCTTGAACTGCGAACACGGTTTTTCGGCATAACTGCACGCTCGAGAAGTTTGGCATGCTGCATCGTCGAAATGCCAAAATCAATGTGTGCAATGTCTCGACGATGCCACGCGTTGCGGCGACCGTCAGATATTCGACAACGCGGCGGGCGGTAAATATTTGCCGGCGAAATTCGATGACTTTGTATATAAAAAAAAAAAAAAAAAACTTCACATTGCTATTTGGCGGGACTGTGTGGTCCAATTCGTTTGCGTCGCATTTTCAAATATCGCGAAACCCTGCTCGTCATTGTGATCGATGACGCATCAAAGTGCAATTCAATTTCGACACCGCAGAACGATTGGCGGGTCTTAACGTACTACCCCCGAAGAGTAAAATGGAAAATTAAAATTGGATAAAAAGAAAATGTAATAAATGAATTTTATTTTAGATTTGAAGTAATATCCGTATCAAGCATGCTACTTTTAATAAATGTTTTATGCACGCATTTCCTATTTACTTTTGAAATAACGACACATTTCTGCTAAATTGAGTACCAATGGATATACTCTTGCAAAAATCCACATTAATAAATAACGATATAAACTTATCAATGTTATTTTTCCCGCAACATTATTTAAACGTGAAATAAACATGATAGCCCTTATTTATCTGCGTGTATTATCTATTGATGGCGAAATTTCAAAGGGGAATTGGAGTAATGAATATCACGTATTTTGTATTATTAACTGTGGAAAAATAGCGAACCGGGGATTTGTTATGAAACGACCTTTGTCGCACGTGCACGTTTCCATCGCATTTTCATCCGGTTTCAAATGTCGCGTGAAAAAAAAACAGAAATTTCATTTTGCCTCTCGTATCGCGGATAATACGCATTGATGAAACGAGCGAACGATTAAATAAGACTGTATTGATGTGTCGATATATATTGAAATTTATTATAAGCTGCGTTGGATTTATCGGTCCTTCGCATGATATGCGATGCATCAATTATAAGTCCTAAATTAATTATTAATCCTTATCGGTAAATGAGGCTTTAAACTATGCCGGTCGCTAACCACAGTCGCGTGCGGTTGTTTGTTCGGAAACGTACGAATGAATGCAACGCAAATGCGATGCACATTTGTGAGCGGCAGGATAACGAATGTATGCGGTGGGATAACGCGCATTTCAGCACAACGATGGTGTGCGGGCCGCATACGTTACCGCCGTGCAGATCATTCTGTAATAAATTGAAAAACGGCAACGTTAGTGGCGGTCGAATTGCTTCCGTCGCGTTGTTCGAAATTCGCCGCTTTATAAACTGAAAGCGTCGCGCGCTTCCATTGCCGCTCGCACCGATAACATCATTACCGATCGTGCGCTCGTCACAGAGCCGGAACGTGTTTTTGTTCCGACCTCACGTCGGATAATGTTAATACATAATGCATCGCCAGCGTATATCTTCATTTACAAGCGAAATTAATCATTAATTCGGATTCAATAATCGTTCTCGTTTGTACGTTGAGAGGTGTCAAGTGCGTCGGACGAACAATGCGCCGTAACATTTATGCATGTAGCGTCACGGTTATATTATACATGTCAAAAATGGCTTTACCCCATTATGTCATAATGCCTTTTTAATATTCGATGAAATTGCAACGAAGTTATTAAATCAAAAGCGGTAATGAACATTAATAGTTATCACGTTGGAAAACCCTGACGTTGCGTCACGTTTCATTTAAATCACTTCCACGCGGATATATATTTATACGCACCATCGTCAATTATTATGATTTTTATCCATCAAATAAATAATTAGAGCGCCTGCCCTTCACAGATAAAATAACGCCACAATTATGAGGTTAAGCGGTCACACATTTACGTACGCGAATTCTGGGTGACAATAAATAAAATTAAACACATCTGCTTAGAGCAGCGTATCTTTTAACCGCGGAAAATTAATAAATTTTGCGCAGAATTTTCCACATCTCTTCTTCGAGGAATCTCGAAATATAAAAATCGCCAAGTGTTAAAAAACTATTTAAAAAAAAACAAAAAAATTTTATCTAAGTTTTTAAACAAATTTAAAGAATCTACCGTTGAAGCTAAGGATCGAGACTGACTCGGTATTTATAACGAGACGGCGAAAGATTTTGCTTGCCTCGGACGACAGCAGATCTAGGAAACGGAACAGCCGTACGAAATATCGCGGTGGTAGTAGTAGGTCGCACGTGTTTCCGAGCGCAATGTGCGCACGTGTCACGAGTATTCCAGGTCGAGTGCAGGCACGTAATAATTTGAAAAGTGGCGATCGCCGTTGCCGTAACACTCGGAGCGCGCCGTCCGCGCCGCTCCGGATGTAATTGCAGCGCATGATGGCGGGCGTTTGCCAGTGAAATCGTTGGATCGTGCTGAAAGTTCCGCACCGCAAACGTCGCGTCGCAGTCGAACGTCCGGGTGCCCCGGAGTGCGGCTTACAGTTCCAGGCGCGACAATGATTGCGCTTGCAACTGCTGCGCTTGCAGGCACGCGCGAGTGAAATTGCGTTTAATTGCGCTCGCGGCCTGTGCAACGACGTAGCATGACGAATTATCGGCGCAACAGTCATAAATAAGCCGTCCTCGGTGTACGAGGGAAAGTACACGAAAGTGACGCTGAGATATTCGTGTCATTTATCACGAAGAGACAGTATCTCGTAGTTATTTGCTTGAGGAATGTTTTTCGTAGAATTATCGATAATTTTTTTTTTTACGTCTCGTAGTTCTTAACTTTTCGAAACTGCCGCTTCTACAAACTCTTTTCCGAAACTTCAAAACTTAATTAAAAACTTTTTAGTTTAATAATTAAATTATTAAAAATTAAACTATTTTCATGTATGTTAAAATTTCCTTAATTTTTTTGAACTTACACTACCGGTGCGTTCCTGTCACTGGCTCATCTCGTTTCTTTTTCTCGTTTTTGATATCACATTTTAGATCAATATCAAATACGTAAAGCTGCAAATACGCAAAATAGAAAAAGATTATTTTGAATAGTCGATCTACACTGAGAAAAAAAATGTTGAATAAAAAAATATCTCGTGATTCAACTACAATATAATATATGCGACGGTCACAAATTGTTAAGCAAATATTTTTACAAATAATTTACAAAAATATTTGTTAATTCAAAAAAAATATGTATTTCGATAAATGATGTATGTTTAATTTAAAAACATATATATTTGAACTAAAAACATACTGTCAACTAAACATATTTAATAAGTCATATCAACAACTTTTTTCCTCAGTGTATGAAAAGTGCGATTTCAAATTTATCAGAGATTATATTATTAAAATCTAACGCGATACAAGCTGGCCACTTGTATATTTGCATCGTTACGAGGTAGAATATTGCTGATGAATTTTTTTAGTGCACTAAAAAGTAAAACCTAGATATCATTATCAGTAGCAAACGTGTCATAATTACTGCTGTGACAGGGGGATCATTACATTTTAATTGCGACGCGTTAAGGAAAAGTCATGAATCGACGATATATGACGGCATAGCGCCATAGCGTGTCACAACGACAGTGAATGTCCTCTTGCAGTAGAGATCTTAATTTTATATCTGCACATGCATTTCGCTACCATTGCATGCATGTATTAGAACCTTTATCGACATTTTCCTTTTCTCGTATTTACAATTAGATGCAACTTATATTTATTACAACAAGACGATTATTAAATTAGACTAATGCAACGGTATTTTATAAATTAATGTCTAAAATATTTTGTTTACTGCAACTGTGTCATACCGACCGTTTCATTTCGTGATTCTCTGACTGACTGCCTATTTCGATCACTTCGAAAGTCGCCACTGCGAAAATAAGTGACGCTAATTGAGACGAAGCATCACGCGGGACGCCTCGTCGTACGCGCATTAATAAATCACGTGCGAAAAAAAACGTAAACGCGCGGACGCGAATCGATAAACGCGAACTCGGCGCCGCTATCACGGAAAACTGTTTAACCCGCGAAACAAGAAACCGACGATCTCGAGCGCGGCGGACTCGCGGCACCCACCGAAATAATCTTATTAAATAAGTATTCAAGCTTGTCGAAAATCCAATAATAAGCCGCGAATGAAACAGCTTCCACGCAAACGTAACCGACAGCTCGTAAGATCATGCCGTATTCTCCGCAATTTCTAGGCAATTTCCGCGTGGAATGCTTCGTTGCGCAATTACCTGGCGATATGGCGAATATTATTGGGATTTTTCATATGAGTCACTCTTACCGCGTATCGAACGTGTTGAAACCGAGAATATTTTCCCTTCTATAATAATTAACTTTTAATATTCCAATAAAAAATCTTTTAATATTGCATAATAAAAATTAATTAAATTAATCAACTTTGGCTAATATATGAATCCTACAAAGAACAGGGAAATTTATTACAAAAATCCTGGTTAGGCTAGATTTTTGTAGTAATAAAATTTAGTGTAAATTTAGATACTTTTTTGTATCCATTATATCAATCTTGAAATACAGAGGACAATAAATTCATTAAATTAAATCAAGTACTTAATTTTTAAGCTCAAATATTTAATTTTTTAAATTGACATCTATCGAATCGCTTTATCGAAGAATCGCTTTATCGATCCTTATCTTTTGCACATAATTAAATCGATAATTAATTTAACTATGATGGCAATAAATATTCTTTAAATTAGTATGTAAAATAAATTTAGTACAAAAAATATCAGAAGGGTAACATGGTTCAGTGATAGAATTGATAAAGACAAAGACTAAAAAGATCCAGATTCGTATTCTGGCTAGAAAAGATGATATATTTTTGGTAATAAATATTTTGGCAATAATTTAAAGTGCTTTAAATGTTTATTACCATCCTTTCAAAAATTTAAATTGATTATTGATTTAATTATGTTGAATTTGTTGTCTCAACAACTGTGTTTCGAAATCGATAAATAATAGGCACGCTGTTTATTTAGTGGAAAAAAATATTATATATTAATTTATATAAAATTTTATTAGACAACAAAGAACCAACCCGATTGAAAATAACTTCTCTATTTAATTAAATCAGTTTAGCAAATTAAATGTATAGCGATTAATATTGTTAATATATACGATTAAATGATTCGTTATGTATCTATCATCTATATGTTATGTGATGTGCGTCTTGTCTTCATTTTTTAATCTATTATTATATATGTATGTTATTATATCTATTATTATATGTATGTCTGTTATATCTATTATTATATTATTACATATATTGTGTTATATCTATACAGGGTGATTCAAAAATACTTTTACAAACTTTGCGAACAAGTTCCTTACACCAAAACAAGAAAAAAAGTTCATGTAAACATATGTCCGGAAATCCTTCGTTTTCAAGTTATTAATGAAAGTTTACATATTTAGATGATTGGAGCTCATCAACACAAACTCATATAAAATGCTCGAAATGTCCTCCTCTTGCTTCTATATCCTGCCATGGTTGGACAGAGCACTTTCAGTTAACTCAGGACTGTACATGTACACAATTGAAACGTTGAAGACAGACTAATGACAAATGTAAACAAGTCTCCCTGGCAACACATCGCCATCTAAAATACAATGAGTCAAAGCAAATAATTCGAAAACGAAGGATTTTCGGACATATGTTTATATGAACTTTTTTTCTTGTTTTAGTGTAAGAAACCTGTCCGCGAAGTTTGTAAAAGTATTTTTGAATCACCTTGTATATTAATATCCATATCTTTTTAATATTTCAATTTCGAACTTAGAAATTAGAGTAATTGTCAGTTAAAGCGTATAAAGCAAAACTTGTGTCGAAGGTATATTGGTAGCTCATGCATAATTAATATGAAAAGGATTTTTATTTATATCAGGTCTTTATCTCGAAAGGTAGTGCAAGATGAAATAGATAAAAGAAATATTTCATCGTCGAAAATTCTATAAACTCCATTTCTTATTTTATAATACTTTAATCGGGGTAAAGGACGTGAAATGAGACTCGCAAAGTGAACTCTGGCAACGGAATTTAAATGCAAACGGTACGCGTATGCCATGAACGAATTGTGCGAGTAAAGACTTTATCCTGTACGTTATTGTTACTGGTCTTGCCACAAAAGAAATACAACGACGCGATATATAACAAAATTTACTTCCGACTCGATTAAATTTCAATTTAACAGTCAGGTATACATATAAATATACAATTTTGCGTTTTACAACAGGATATTTCTGAAGATGCGTATATATTCTAGGAACGAATTTGACGTTGATTTTTCCGTAGCAAATTCCAATTTTCGCTTGTGTACGCGTCTAACGTGCTTCACTAACAATATGTTGGAGCTTCATCTTCGTCTTGGATCGATATATACCCGAACACGAAGCTGGCGGCATGTCGATGAGGTACGAATGCTCAAACGCGCGCATGGTTACGTTGCGACTCTGCATAGTTGAGAACCTAATCACGGATTTCCTAGACAGTCGTAAAATCCTTATTAGGTATTCGGCCCGGTCCCTACCGTAATCCATGGAGGAACTATAATATCGTGCTAATATTATGCATGGTGAATCGCGCAACTCGATATTCGCATGCCATACGTATTACACCGACGCGGCGCGGCGCGCGCCCTTGTCCGGTCATAAATAAGGAGTAGTATTAGCCAGTAATAAGCTCCTCACGTTTTACGAGGTGGAGGATACACTTGCGAATAAACCGATTTGAAACGGCTAATTCATTTATGTGAAATTTATATGCGGCGAAACAGGGTTCCGTGAATCTCGTATTTGGTGTCTACATTATAGAGATCTATATTATATATATATATATATATATATATATATATATATATATATATATATATATTGCTGAATAAATAGTACTTCCATCGTACTAATTTGCAGTACATATAGATCGGAGAGAATATTTTTTTTTTAATCGGAACATACCAGCGTGAATTTGTTTTCATACCTTTTGCAAATGTACGTCAGTTGTAATATCGACCGACTGACTAATTGCGAGAAGCTTTTCCAGAATTCGTAGAAATGCAATAATCACGAAGAGCACGAAAATTTCATCTGTAAATGCGTGCTGGATATAATTGGATGTCTAGAAAAATGGTAACGTTATCTGCAATATTTTATAGAAACCGCTTTTGGCTCTTCGACGCCGGGAAAGAGATGTACATAGATATTACGACAAATTTTGTGAAATGTATGTCCAATGAATTTTTTCTCATCGCGTGATATTTGTTATTATATCGATCGTCAACCATAACATCACCGATTATTACGTGCGCTAATTAAATCGAAATTCCATAGAGCTTGAAAATCTTGTGACAGTAACAGAACTTGTTTCATTACGAAGCGAAGCTTAGCCCATTTTCAATATAATTATCATTCCAAAATTTTCTTTTCGATGACCGCCTAGTTTCTCACGTGAATGTGAAAGTCTAACATCTAATCGTAGAGCCTATCAAGCTTCATCCAAACCTAACTGTAGGTTACTATCATAATTGTGAAGACCCTTGAGTTTCTGGGATAAAATTTTGGATGCACCTAGTATGGTAATCAAGTTAGATATTCATAAAAAAAATTTAGGCTGAAATTTTGCGACCCATCCTTTAATTACTACATTACAATTTTTCCAAATATCAATTGACCTATGCTTCATTAAATCTCATTATAATTATGTACCACACATCGTTTCGTATTTCAGCATCCGATATAGACGGATCAACTTCAATAAAATAATTTAGCTCAATTATTTCTCAATCGTATTGCGTAACATAATAATAATAATCCTCAAATGCATCACATACTTTCGTGTACGATCAAACATGGAACAAGCATTTAAGTCTGTTTTCCCCGCGACTTCCGATTCCGGAATGGTTAAAATAATTCTTCGGGGAATTTAATTTTCAGAACACGCAAGATATCTCCACCCATTCATCGCTATCTATCCGGTCGACCCTATCCTCGCATATGCGCATTTCCGCATCCCCTCGTGCGCGTGGCCTTTCGCTCGGGGCGAATGTATTCAGCGGTGAATTCTTGGCGACGTTCCGGGGGTTGCACGGCGGCAGTATTTTCCCTCGCCGAGCGACGAGTACCTGTCCGTTGGCTCTACCGCCGGAGCTCGACGTGGGACGTTCCGTAGGACCTGCGCGTTCCGTCGCCGGCCTGGCGGTTCAGTCGCTTCTACCAAGCGGCACTCACGTTCCGTGTCCGGACCGCACGCGCCTTTGCCGCGCGCGCGAGACTATCCTCTCTCTCCCTTTCGCTCTCGTTCTCCCGGCGACCGCAGCATCCCGTTGTCCCCTGGATCAATCGTGGGGATTCTCTGCGGGCTGAATCGCCCGAGAGATATCTCGTCGAATCGACGAGATTTCGAATGATAGATCGTCCAGCGGAGAACCTGGCCCGTTCTCACGATACGAGACGAGTGGCGAAGGACGCCGATTAACAGTGTTGTGAGGGCAACTGGCGTGTTTGACAAGTGATCAGTGAGCAGAGATTTTTTTCCAGTTTTCAGTTAGTGCTACGTGCGCGAAGAGGAGCGCGATCTTCATAAGCGGCAAGATAATAGGTGAGTTTTCCATCCACGGTCTTTGCCCTTATGATCTTAACAGCCCCGCGAGACAAACGCGTGTCGTAATGGTCCGATAAATCTCGTGCGCTACGAGCGAAACACATATGTGGTAAAGAGCGACATTGAGAAAGTGCCACGCTTCCTACGACGATCCACGTTGACATAAACGAGCGGACTGATTCGATCACGTGTGTCACTCCCATCACTTTTTAGAGACCGCGACAACTTTATAGGAATACATATATGTATGTTTGGTCGTAGACGTGATAAACGAAGATGAGGGAAAGATTTTTTCTAGCCTTTTATATATAATACAATCTGTTGACTCTTCACCTATATTACATGATTATGCATAAAGTTCGTCATGAGCGTTCAGGTTGGTGATCAAATTACAGATTGCTTATCGCACCGTCAATCATATATGTCGCAGACGTAAAATTAATTTAATTAATTATACGGTGCAATATTTATAAGTCTAGCATTCGAGCAGAGATCACAGCTGGATAAGCGCGATCGCAGCGTAATGTCAAAAAGCGAGTCCAAGTAGGCAAAGTCAATATGCGCCGTCCTCTTTTCGCAGTTGATGAACGTGATACGTCACAATCGATCATGGCGTATAACAACAAAACGGAAGTGCCTTTCTTTTTCTGTCACTTACGAGTAAACGGGTCGCACAGGGACGCATCCACGAAACTCGTGGGATTAATCCTAGGACTGCTTAGCGTCATAATTAATTCTGATCCTGTCATCGACGATTCGTGCGTCTAGTATATAAATGACGCGTAACAACACACGCGTGTTATTATGTCATATATATGTATACATCGCTATGTAGTGCACTTCTAATTATTGCACTGCCGCTTTCCTCCCTCTGGGACCATGCAAGCTTAAAGCCGCAGGACGCGCGTCATACATTATTCTCGATCTTCGTTCACCGGTGAGAATAGGTGCTTTTAACCATTCCACCGTTAGTTATGGCAGACTCGGTCGTCTATTAATAAGGAGGGAGATCTCCGGTCCGCCTTTGTTATCAAGCATCATGTCACAGTATGAATTGCGGCAGTTCGGCTCCGAACCACTGAAGCGGTTGCCGTAATGAATGGCCGATAGTTAGGTGCTTGCGGAAACATCAACGCGTTTCATTCCAACTCTCTAGCCCTCTCCATGCTATGAATATCACCACGTTTTCTAGCATAAATTGAGGTCTCTCTCTCTCATTTAATTTTAATTGTACTATGTTCTGGCTTGGTAAGCTTGAAATGTGTCAATAACAAATTTTGGAAAAGAAAACTAGATAGAAAACTAGATAGTTATCAGGCTATTCTTATGAAATAAAATATTATCAGATCTTTTTATAAAAATTTTAAAGAATCCATGTTCCAACTCCAAGATAGAAAAATTTAATAAAATTTTTTTTACATGCGAGCGAAACTAATTAGAGATTGTCATAAACTTGGATTTATAAAACTTAATGTAAAATGTATATTAATGCATATTAATGTAAAGATTGACGAAAGTACAATATAGTACACAACATCAACATTAAGTAAAGTAGGTTATAGCGATCGAGATAGTAGTTAACAACGAAGAGTTTCGGCAGGTTAACTACTTGATAATTAAGAGCATATGTTTTGCAAACTTACAAGACAGGCGGTTGGTCGAGCGAGTTAATTAACACGGGATATGAACATATTCATCGGGATACACATCCATTTCGAAAATCATCATTCTCAGCGGAATAATATAACATGACGCTTCATCCTAATTACATTAAAGCTGACTAACTGTAAATGCATTTCGGATCATCAGTTTCCGAATCAGACAGCTTTCGTAAAAAGAGACGATACTTTTCATTTTAATTCAGTTGTAAATACATACTTCAAAAGAGTGCGCCAAAACTAAAACATGTAAAGCATAATTAAATACAATATGTATAAATGTACAACTTAATAAACATTGTATTGAATTATTGATTTGGCTTTGTCGTTGTTAGCTGCTAACAGAATCTGTTGCTTTACATTATTATGATTACACATTTTATAATGTTGTTAATAAAACAGATAGAGTTCTCTCTCAAAGCTGTATTGATTAAATAATATACATTTCAGATTTTATCATATAAAAATCTCTAGAATTGAACAAGTTGAAATGTAAAATAGAGAATATATGAATAAGTTAGATGTAATGTCCTTCCTTCCGGAAACTGTTCACCTTAATGTGGACGAGAGATCATCAAGGGGTTAACAATCGAGTCGTCTAGGATCGACGAATACTGTTTAAAATTCAAATGCCAATTCAATGGCTGAGTTGCAGTTACGACGACTATAATAATGTAACATCAGTATTGGGACAAAGGAATATAAATGAGAATTGTAATACATTTAGATGTGAAGTAAGAACAAGGAACACATTAAACCTTTCACATTTCAAGAACATTGTTATTTAATCCAGTATCGTTTGATATTTTTGACTTGATATCTTTTTGATAGATGTGTGTGCGTGTGAGTGAGTATGTATGTGTGTGAGAGAGAACAGAAGCATACGAAGACGAGATATTGATAAAAAGAAGATATAAATTTGAAATATGCGAGTCATGTTTTCTTCAAGAATTCTGACATATCGCCAGAACTACATTTTCCAACTTTATTATTTAAACAGATCTGAATACACATAACCTTTTTTCTAACGTTCTGTATGTAGAATATACATCCACTTGTTAAATAAAGAATTTAAGCAACACGAATAAGAGTCACGTCGCATAATGAGAAAGAATCGAGTACGTCGCGTCGTCATTCCGCGCATATTCGCATATGTGGAGTGAGAAAGGAGAAAGATGGAAGTAAGATGCATACAAAAGATGACTTACGTGGCACGTACGTGGAAGCACGAAGATTCATGAACTGATTTCGAACAAGCGCCGACATCGCAACTCCGAGTATTATACGTCGCACGCGCGGCATCCGCCGTGCTCGCATTTAAAACAATCTCACGCGACGTAAGTCGCCTGTCTCGACGGAAGGCGGAATTCACAAGAGACATATATGAGATTGCACCACGGAAAAAGAAAAACGTAAAGAAAAACTGCAACCGACGGCGACGATGGCGACGACGACGAAAGCTAGCTCTCGCCATTCGGGTGCGCAAAAGTCCGCGAAAAAATTCGATAGTTTCATTTCGCTTTTACGACGCCGTAACACCGAAGATTTCATCATCGCGGATACGGACGGGAAGAAGACGCGGTGGTCGGAGATGGAGGGACGGCAGCGAGGATCAGTCGAGCGGAAAGCTCCTTCGGGCCGAAATACATGCGGCTATGCAAATATCCGGGCATTCGAGAGGAGTAGGATATGCATCTGTGTGGGAACCGAATGCCTGGGTATCCAGCCTTATACGAGGGCTACAAGTAGCTCATAGAAACCGATCGAAACTGCATCCATCGTCGTCGATATTTCATAAGATCGGGCGAAATCGATCGGAGAAGAAGGAGAAAATAAAAAAAGGTAAAAGTAATGAGAAGAGGAATGTGGAGAGTTAAACCGTAAAAATTTCAAAATGATATTGTTATTGCTGTTATGAATACGGTGTGTCTGTCCTTGCAATTTCATTCATTGGAAATCCTTTTTTTATAGCTAGCGCGATAATTATGGAAATGACGTCGAAGCTTCGCGGACGTGTTTGATCATATATAGATCAGGACCTGGGCGACGGCTGCGCCGGTCGTTTTTGAACCTAATCGTGTATTCCTGAGAATTGACTTAACGTCGATTTTCTATGTAAATGTCCGGACCGTGCTCGGGAGTCATGACGACTCGCGGAATACGTTTAATCGTGATCTACATAGGTTCTCCAATACGGTTTTCAAATTTGTTCTCGCTCGTAACTTTTAAAATGGTTATCGTAAAAATAACGAAGTCAGAATTCAAAGAAGTTTTTTTTTATATTTAATTTCTATTTCCATTTTTCATCCAAATGTGTTCGATTTAAAATATAGACATCTGAGTAAGAATAAATATATACCATTCAAATATATACCAGCGCTTTCGTAGTTTAATTTTTCTGCAAAAACTGCAAATATCTTCATCATGTAAATATCGATTTCCACCTTCGTAGGTTGTATAAAACGCTGATATTGCTCTCCCATCTTAGAATAATTAGCTCCCCTATTATGCGGAAGTTTCAATTGGTTATACTTTAAAAGGAGCTTTTTTGCTTGCAGCACAGAGTTTACGTTTTTCGAACTCAACTGCTTTTTCTTCCCGGCTATATAATTCGCTCGGCATTCTCGCGATTGATTTTTTTTAGCCTTCTCAGACGGAAAGTTTCTCTATAAGTCTCCGGATGTTCTTCGTCTACAGTAAGATTCACTCAAACAGCAGTATAAGCGGTATAATCGCCGAGTAGAACGATACCGCCATTAGTTCGACACGCTCGCAACGGAAGCTATAACAAGTTTCTTGTAATCATCCCTGGCGTCCAATTGTCTTCAACTACACGTTTGCTCTTAATTATATAGTCGCACGCGATGCCTGAAGTATGAAAATCACGCGTTGTGTCTGTGTATAAAGAGCATCGGTAAAGTTACATTATAATTAGTGGTGGACGAAATGATCTCGATACCGTTCATCATTGGACTTAGTATTCCTTTGTGAAATCGACAGGCAGCTCAAATATATTCTTGTGACTACAAGAGATATTAATATAATAGCTCTCTATAAGCGACAGTTTATAAAGTTTCGAACGATTCTATAAAGTTTTAACGATCGTCAAACGAAGCTACGAGTTTGGAAACGGGGTCATTTTAGTTTTAAAAAACTTAAGATTTCTTGAAAGTCGCGTACCGTACCTTTATACATGTGCATTCAAGCACTCGTTCGACAAAGAAGCGTACACGAGCATAATGGATCTTACAATTTCGTAAAAATCTATTTACAGAGACTTGCGAGATTATTCATCAGTAAAAATTTCTCGAGAAAAGTCTTGAATGCTATTGAGAACAAGATAAGGAATCTGCAAAATAAAAAACCAATAGATAAATTATAACTGGCAGCAAAACATTCCTCACTAAATTCCATAGTATTAACAATAAACAATATAGTCAATTCCACAATACAAACACATAATCTTAATAAACAATTATCGTGCTATAATAGATACTATAGATTGTAGAGCTCACTTTTGTGTGTAAAATATCACGCAGCTGATTTGTGTTGACTAGCGCACTTTATTGTAAAAAATAATAAGCAACAGAATGTAAAAAAATAACGGTTACGAAGTTTGTTTATAGTCAGACATACATTCGTTTTCGCTCGCTGGGCCGTGAACGACGATCGTTACTGAAAAATCGGTCAACGAGCGGCCGTAACTTGACAGACGAGCTCGTCGCAGGGAAGATAACTTCGTTGATACGTGCGCGTGTGTGCTCGCTCCCGTTTCCTCGGCTGTAAACTTTTTTTGAGATTGGTGAGGACGTGTTACACCAGTAATGCTCGTAAAGCTCTTCCTTCTTTTCCTTTCACACGGCGCTTTTTTTTAACCTTGCACGTAGAGCAGAACAATTAACAACTTCTAAGAGCCTGAAATCGTTTCGTTAACTTTCTCCGATGCTCCTTCTTCTTCATCTCTTCTCTTCTTCCGACACGCGTCTGACAATACCAATACTAAACCTCCGATTGCACGAGCAGTAGTGGCTTTCTCCTTCCTCTTTCTCCTTAGCTGTCAGCAGCGACTTTTTGCTCTCGGGCTTTCGTCTCTTCGGATGACCCTTAAGGCTTCCTCCTTCGGATTCGCGCTCCTTTCTTGCTTGTGGTTGTGTCGTGGCCTGGATGTAGACGACGATGACGACGAAGTGCTCTAACGGGGCTATCCCTGCCGCAAGCACCGATGGAATCCGAAGCCCCCGAGCTCGAGTCACCTCTCACTCGGTTGGAATGTGTTTCTCGGGCCAACGTTTCTCTCCGTCTGTGTTGTACGTTACTAGAGCTCTCTGTTTGGCGCTGTATATCTCGATAACTAAGCGCCATAGAGACCAAGCTTCTGGGAATGCTGACTGAGACGCTTTGCGAGATAGGCCGCCGTCGCCACATCCCTGCCGATGTTTTGGACTGAATAGAAATCCGAGAGTCCCTTTCTCACGCTTGTACAGATACTCGAAAGGTGTAGGATTCTGACCTCACAAAGGAAGGAAACACGTCTCGCTCCACAGAGCGGACTGCAACGTTATATACAAAGCAAGTTCATTAATTCACATGAAGTTTCATGAAGTTTCACATGTGTATTTCGACTATATATATGAAGGTAATACATATATATCGTAACGTATCATATTTATAAGTAACTTATACAGTGATAGAGATATTCTTTAACTTAACAATAAATAAAACAATCGATGAATCAAACATTATAAGATAGCGAATACAGTAAATAAGTAAAGTAAAGGAAAAAATTATTATATTATATATAATAATAAAGTAATTTGTTCTATTCTTCAATTAATTTACTGTTAATTTACAAAATGCTGCTACACTCTACAACTTTTCAATTTAACATATTCAATTCAACAATTCAAAATATTTTATTATTTAATAAATTAATAAATACAGAAAATATGAATAAATCGAAAATTATTATATTAATATTTCTAATAAAGAAAAGTATCATATGAGATTCTTATTCTGTCAAGATTTAAAACAAAACACAAATCGCAGAGAGCTGTTGTGTTCTTGTTTGTTTACAATGACTTCAGATTTCATAATCATGAACATGCTCACTAGAGAGAGTCTTTGATACTTAAGTTAGCTTTCTATATTGTTTCAAAAGACATTACTACGAAATCTTGTTTTCAAATTAGTTATCAAAGCAAATAAGCGTACCAAAATTTAAAATAAAATCTCAAGGGTGATTTAAGACAATATTTTCAACAATGTATAACCTTTTAATAACTACAAACTCAAATATTTGAATATTTTTTGCATATAGAATATTGTGGATTAGTAACTTCCCTTTATTTACAGAATAATTATTCTATTATTCTATTATTAATTAGAATAATTTTTAATAAAGTATTAATAATTATTGGATTAATTTAAAGATAATTTCAATGTACTATAATATTGCATAGCTAAAATTTTTATGTTCAACAGATAGAAGTCAAATCTTACGTCTTTCATTACAATTTAACAATTTCAAAATTCGTTCTAATAGCATTTAATTTGGAAGTTACTTATTAAGTGACGTATCGTACCCCACTTATTATATAACATACATCTTTCCTTATTCATTACTAAATTTGTCTGACACAGTTTAGCATGTTATTTACCCAAGTCTTTTCCCATATATACTCTAAGCGAGTACTCTCCATTCTCGGACTACATCCAACGGTCATACAAAACGGAATTACCTCTCGGCAAAAGGGGGAGAGTCTCGGGATACTCGGGGCACAACGGAAGCGAGCGAATCTATTTTCCCCCCGTTCTCTCTCTTCTCCTGTTGCAGAGCAAGAGCCAGCTTTGCGAATGCATGCCCGGCACGCCCTACGTCTTGGACGAAGTATTAGTGCTAATGGCGACTACATTTTCCAACCTAGAACTCACCGTCCAAACGTAAACACCACAGCGGTATACGCCCCGATGCTATTTTCCGTACTCGCTTCTAATTGCACTCGCGCGTATCTCGTGATCTTGACTAGGAGCTCGCAACGAGTAAGACTAACTATGATAGTCATGGTATGCCTTCCCGGAAATACCGCTTCCGGCTGCTCTTCGCTTTTTCGCGGGGAAAACGTCACCTTTTTTCCTGAAGCATCGCCAAGTGCTTCCCACTGATTTTGTCGAACGGCGCAAAACCATTTTCCGACTTTTGCAAATCCTCCGGGATAGAAACGTCGTGCACACCCTCGGTAACTTTAGCATAACATCGGTGGAAAATTCTTGAAAGAAAATTCGTGAAAGAAGCATGATCAGCCGTGCGAACGTAACGTAAAGCGAATAAAATGTCTGTGTCGAGAATTTCTGCTAATTAATCGAGCACGTAGATAGGTAGGACGCTGATGTAAATCCCGCAAATTTTATGGTATGCGTTTTAATTACCAGGTATAATTACCGTGGTGCGCCTCGCAGATCTAGTTAATACAGATAGGCGAGATACATGGCTCCGTTATACAACAAAAATTGCATTATCGGCTGGAATAATGAAATTTATACAAACTTTAACTTCCGTTTCGTCTTTTAATAACAATACGCGGCGTAACAAGATTAATATAAAACAATTTTTTATTGATCTTTTAGTCGGTAAACTATACATATATCGCGCACACGTGCGCCCGCCTCGTGAAATTAGGAAAGAAAATTCCGGTATGGAAACGGGAAAGTCATGGTAAAGTAGGTCGTGGCTACGGTGCGAGATCAAAGGGCCCAACTTTTTTCCCCGCGAGGTTGTAAACAGGAAATTTTCCACGGAATAAAGCCAGCTTGAGACAAACGCGAACGGAGCAGCACGCGACGCCCCCTTGTTTGCATATGAAAATGTAATATCCTTAGTAAATTTACTCAGGAACGATATAATCTACGACAAAGAAGCCGAGAAAAAAGTTACTACAACGGCATCATCGAGGGTGTAGAAAAAATTCTATAAAATTATGGAACATGTCGGCATAAACCTGTTTGTCGAGGATGCGCAGTTGGTAAATTAGAAATTAGAAGCGCATTTTTGATATTTTTCCCAGAGACACTGTCGCATTTTTTTCCCCGTCGTTCCGCATGCTTGAACGGCATTAATTTCTCCCATCGGGAGAGAATCATAAAGTGGCAAGAGTAAAAAGGCTCTCCCTCTCTTCCCTCTTCAAAGGCAAAGCCTCGCGATGTTAGTCGGATGGGAATTATTCCGTGAGCTCGACGAAAATTCCGCTGTAAGCCGACTATTCATCCCGCGGAGCTGCTCGGAAATAAGTCGCTCGAGAGTGCAGCAAAAATGATGAACGCGTCCCGATATCAGCGAGTCACTCGCTCCGCTTGTAATGAGCGAGTCATTCGCGCCGCACACTCGCGTAATTTCGTGTAAACTCGAACGCTTTTGAGTCCTCCCGCGAGTCCTGCCTCCGTCGGCCCTACGAGCTATTCCGAGGCAAATATTTAGCTTATTAGCCACGTTTCACGATAAATTTTGCTTAACCTCACGGGATATACACTCATTCCCATCGCATCGCATGGTCCCGCTGTATTGCCAACGAGCTTTAATTTGCGTAATTGGATCTCACATCGCCTTTTTTTCGTTCGGCTACCACGTCCCGCCGTTAAATTACTTGCACCATTGAGTACTGAGTTTACTTTTCTTCTCTTCTCCCCGCTCCATTTTCCTTGTTCTAGCGACTGTTTATCGACTACCATATTTCGGAGAAAGAAACTCGGATATTATACGCTTGAATGGGCGAAAGAACGGCGAGTAACATTAAATTTCGCGATTTTACTTCGGGGTTTGAGGAAGAAGTATTTTTTGTTCTGGCAATGTGTATTCAGCGTGTTTGCCTCGACTGCTTTACATTTTTGCGTAGTTAATAATTCAAATCTGAGCTGTGGTGTCTATTTTTCATGTAAATTAAATATTCGTTCTTCCTTGTAAAATAAGAAAGAGATCATGTCCTAGCCAAGTATCGTATCATCCTACGTTTTACTTGTTGCCCTAACTTCCCTTCCCACCTATGTGCGTTTACTTTAGAGTTACGTTGTTTGCGATCGGCTTTAGCGTAGCATGCGATTTATACTAACATAAGATACCGCGCACATCCTCCGCGAAAATATAATACAAAGAGACTAGCCCGGCTTACGTCGACTTTCATTCGACGTTTATTTGAACGTAGCGTTGCAGAAGACGTAAGAAAAAGTCTACAAGAAATCCTCCTTCGATCCTCGTCGTTAACAAAAGCCTCTCTTGTCTCCTCTTCTGAAAGCATAAGAGAGAGAGAGAGAGAGAGCGAGGAGGATGAAAAAGACAGAGAAGGGATCTTCGTGCGGATAAACAGCCAAGTATCGAGTGGAACCCGACCAGATGGAAAGCACAGATCTTCAAATATTTAAAGTTATCGTCGAAATCCTCTGCGGAACTGCGGGGAACGTCGACGCGAGTCAAGTTTCCAAAGGAAGTTTACCTTCTCCTCAGACTCCGGTCGGGAGGGGGGGGGAGGGTAAATTCGTTGACCCGTGTCTCCCGGTCGTGTATGCACGCGCGGTCGCGCATATGCACATACATATATGCGCATGTCGATCGCGCGGGAAGCGTTGTGAAGCACGTGTGACTCACTCGAGACGATTCCGCCCGGAAAATTTCGATCTTTCTTTTCATCGCCGTCGCGTCAATTGATGCGGAGTGCACTCCGGTACGATTTGTACCTCCACTCGCACTTCGCGACGATGCATTTTCCGGTGTCGCTCTGAGGATTAGCCGAGACGATTTCGATATACAGCGTTATCGAGCTTGCGTCGCACAAACGGGCGAATATGTATGCCGAGTTGAGAGCGAGTTCGCGCGTGCTCTGTCGAGGGCCTCCTGACGTCCCTGTAATTTCGGCGAACGGCGAAATTAACACGGTGTCTTGGATGCTCCATTTATCCCGTTAATGCAATTTAGCATAAAATCAAGCTGAGGATTACGCGCCGGATCATGCTAACATCTCCGACCAGACCGCTGCGTCTGACAGCCGGAGCGCGGAATTGACGCCAAATTGTTGCGAGCGGAAATTGCAGATTGTAGCAGAGATAAACGATGTGGTTTTACGTCTAAAATCGAAGCGTTCCATGTCACAGATCAAATATTAAATTATCACAGAATTCTAAATAGAGATACTTTTGGTAAACGCTGCAGACTCTTCTGCAAATGAATAATTCGCGTAATTCGCGCGTGTATATAGACGTCTATTTAACTTTACAAGGGATAATTTACTAAAACGTGACGTCTATTTCTGTTAAGTTGAACTTTAACGTTGTAATTAGATTACTATTAACATTACAGGCGCTCATTAAACTCTGATTAAACTTAGAACAGGTAATATATTCTGTATACATATATCAATTATGGTAACCATGTCGTTACGCGAGTGATACGCGACAAAGTCTACGAACTCGGGTTCTTTTTTTCGAATTTAGGAGAATAGTTGCGAGCCAGGCCAGCAAATTGTTTACGAGGCGACAATAATGCGACTTGGTGCCGGAATGGAAACATTCTTGAATTCAGGGGGTGAAAGATGTAGGGAAACAAAGAGAATACCCCGAGAGAGAATAACCAAGAACAATACATTATTCTGGCCTCCCGCTTCTTTTTATTCTTCCTTGCTCCGCTTCGAGGGTATTTCGAGGGAATCTCTCGCTTAGACAATCCGGAAACAAAAACGTGTAATGCGTCCTTGATGACACAAGCACAGCTAGACGTATTTCGAAATTAGCTTTGCGCATAAAGCTCAACCTCACGTTGTGAATCACAATCTTTAACTTCTCGTAAAGATACACCGTCTACTTTCGACCGCTATTCTACGAAATTTCTTCTACCAACTTCTCGTCGCGATGCGCGTCCGTTATTGAAAACGTAAACTCGAAGAGTCGTGCTCTTCTGTCTTCCTGACCTGAAAAGTTTTCTCTATGAATAGGGAATATAAATGCGATCGACCTCTTCTCTCGCCAAACGACAAGCTTCCTAATTTTAATAGATGTCATTTTGTCATTACTTAATACCTCTCACCCATAATCTCATTTCTTTTCTTCTCCGGCAAGTATAGCAAGTAAAAGTTTAATGATTTCTCAACGACGTTTTCGTTTTTACCAAAAGCTATAAGAACCGTCTCGAGATCCAGTTTCAAAAGTACACTTTTGGTCTAACAAGTTTGTGCTTTTATTGAGTTACATTTGCGCGACGTAAGTATATTCGGCGCCGAATACTTTATTATATTATCGTCCGATGACGGTCGAACATTTTTGAAAGGAAACTCGGTTCGTTAAAGAGCATGCTCGGCGAGATAAGAAGAACGTCTTCCACGGAGTCTGGAAGGTCTCTTTTTCAGAAAGAGGTCGGTTGCATGCAAAAGAAATGAGCGCATGCAAAACGAATGTGTTGAAAAGACCGGAGATAGGGCAGCCTAGCGCGCGCACACTAGACGAAGGAAAATGTAAACGGCTGTTTAAGATACAGTCTGTGCCTGAAATTTATGCAAAATACGTACTTCGAAATTCTTGATATCCGTACGATTCGCACGGAGATGCGTCGTGGTTCGCGCGTTCAATTTACAAATTGCATGAACAGTCACGCGTTTCTTTTCCGCGGAAATTTCTTATTTGCGGAATTTCACGTACGACGGCGCGATGACGTGGTACGCAGTTTCGCGCTGCTATTTTATTCGAGCGCAAAAGTCGGCCATGATGGCACGACGTATGCGTTCTCAGAAAAGAATGTAACTAGCGTGCTTTAAGTGAAGAAGCGTTATGCTCTCTCGACGTAAAAGAAAGGAGAAGAGAAACGGAATTAGCACTTGCAGGCTGTCCCGTGAGCTTTCAAGCACGCAGCTGCGCTAGGATGCTGAAAACTTTCCCGTTCTCGTTATGGCTGTTTATCTTTTTGTGTACGCGACGCGAACAAGCGCGCCGGCTGCAATTACGCTGTGAAAGAAAACAAGTTGAAAGGAATTGCTCTAGTTATTCTTCGAGGCCAAGATTTCAGGTCAGAGATTCCGTAAAATGCGGGGTAGAATCCTGATTTCTTAATTAAGCTGCTTTCGAAGCAGCATAGTGCGTGGACGACTACGAAATATTTAGAAAAATTTAGCTCTACAAATTTTTCTTTCTAAATTAAAAAAAGGTATAAATATATGTGCAAACAATTTAGCAAATGTAAGTTACTTATGAAAAACTTACGTCTGGAAAATATACTGCAAATTAGAGAACTGTCTGCGCCCTGTGGGAATTAACTGGAATTAAAGTGATATAATTGCATTGTATTTCATAAATCATACTTTTCCATAACAATGATAAGTGACTGGATAAAAATGTCCCGTTAGTGAAGCCATTTATATTAGATACATATACTCTAGACAGTACTAGATAATGAAAATCAATTTTGTAATGGAATCAACAATTCCCAATTTTCCTCTGCGAGATCACGCAGGGGATTGTACTTCCATACAGTATTCTGTTGATCGTAATTATTGTCATTAGAGTAAGTTAAATACATAAAATAAAAAGTAGAAAAGTGAACGAGAAGAGCGATTCTGTGAATAGGAAGGAATAGCATGGAAAACTCTTCTATGAACCGTCATGTGCAATATTTGTAATCCCAGTATGCGTCACTATAACGAGTTACTTGTTTATCCGTTAGTTTTGATGCCACTTTGCATCACAAAAAGCAAATCACGCGTTCACGTGTATAAAGCTTGGAAGCAACGACAAGAGGGTCGTAACGATTCCTGGTTGATTAAATTTACGTCGTCTGCATGATCAACGCAAGAACGTAAAATGGAAGAAAAATGTAAGATAAAAGAGCACTTCATGATTGATACGGAAAACAATTTGAATGTGTCGGATTAGCGTGACAAGAAAATGAAATTCGGGATATGACAACGCGAAATGACTTGCAAGAGGTCGTAACGATAATGGTGTGGCTGAAACGATGGTAAAGGAATAATATAAGAAAGGTTGGCAATATCCCGCAATATCTCAGCGCTCGTTCAGGAAGAGAATCGAACTTCAGTAACACGGGAAGACAGACTTGGCACACAAGATGACATTTCGCAATGCCGCATCGAATGGCGGATTTTTCGCTATTCTTTGCGCTATTCTGTGAGAAACGAGAAATTTCCGTTCGATCTTATTGCGGCAGACTCGAGAAAGAAGGCGCAAATTTGCGCTATCACATCGGACACCCAGCCCATCCATCACAGCTGCCACTGTTCTTTCTGCGAAGATGAGACCACGATACATTCGAAGAATCCAGCGTGTCTGGTTTGCGGTCGAACATGTCAAAAATCTTACGAGCGGGACACCTGTCAAATTAACCGCAAACAATTTGTACCAGAGAATAAAAGCGGAATCGAATCGATTGAACCCTTATGGGAATACCGCAGGAAGCGGTACACGAGGATATTGACAGTTAAACTCGATAAACTGTTTTTAAGATAATTGCGAGCTTGCGATTGAATTAAAAATATGGAGTTGCGCGATGTTAATAAAATTAAAACTTTGAAAGATCGACCATTAACGTCATCCTTGACGATTATGATTGATCGGCGTACATCTGAAACTCGTTTCATCACCGTCGATCCCGGACGTGAAGCCACAAACTTTGAAATTTATACATGTATGATGTGAAAACTAAAACTTTTTTTGGAGTGAGAAAAATTATTTTCATCTCAAACTTCCCAGAAAATGTTACCGTGCAGAATTTGTATCATCCGAATATAACCGAAGAAATAAATTAGAATTGTAATTCGTTTAGTGTATTTTTCAAAAGCATGCAAAAATTATAGTTTATTGTACAAGATAATACTCATTTTATGTCATGTCTATTGTTATTACCACATGTCTTACAAGCACTTATATTATTATACTAACCCATAATCATGCGATGCAAACACACGCTTTGATGTGGACATTCGATGCTGTCAATAATATAAGTACCGGTCACATAGACTTCAAAGGAACGCGATTTATCGACATCAAGGTTCTATTATCATATACATGCGTTCATTAGTCGACCGAAACGATGGACACACGATTTTATAGAGTCTCATCACGTAACGATCGACCAATCACGCCGATGAAAATAAACTTTGTTATAACACGAAATCTTTATAACTTGTTATTATTTTATTAATGATATTATATATTATTAGTATTCTTTCACTGATTTCTCATGAAAATCTGCGCTCACCGCAAATTGAATCAACACAATTAATTTATACGTTACATCGTTTTCTTCAAAATTGTTTTTTTTAAATAGCCAATTGGCTATTAAAGTCCAGCTCGGATCCTAATCACCGTTTGGCGATTTTAGATATATTTCTTACTATTATGTAATTTGCGGTCAAAAGAATGTAACATTTGTGTTTTTTTTCTTTTTTAAGAAAATACAGCAAGCAATTGTGTCCTTATTAACTCGATTTCTTACAATTAGACGCTAGATAACATCTCTCTCATCTCTTTCCAATGTTCAACAAGAACTGATACTATAACGTTACGGCATTAATTTATACAATGCGGCTTCTAATTTTCACGTACACATGGGTAAACAATTTGATAGTATTCTTGAGGAGGAACGCATGCAACTTGATTGGATCGTAGTCGCGTGATCCCGGAGAGAGCGTCTTATCGATTGGTATATTAGCTCGACAGGCTCACTGCTAGAGGATCAGCAACGGGGAGGACTTGAGAGGGACGGCATCATCTGTGTCCCCGATACAGGGTGCGTGGTACATACGTACATAATATTCGAAGCTATCGTAGGCGTGGTCACCGGACGGATAATCTATGCGAGGGACCTCGTAATTCCGCCTGGATGCACCGCTAAGTAAAGGGTTATTGGCAACCGTCCTCGTTCAGCGGTTCACCCGGACGGTACTCGTGGTAACGCGAACTCCCAGATATGGGAGAGCGATTACACTATCGCCAGTTATGGTCAGTCTGGCTCGGCGCGCCTCGCGTTTACAGAGCGATACTATTTACCCGGCGCATACAGGTCAAACCAATTAAGGCTTATGTGCTTTTGTCACCTTTCGACAGGATAACCTTCCTTCAGGCAACATTGTCGACATTGTGGCGTCTCTGTGCTTCCTTAGCATGCGTAATGTAAACTCACCGCGGAGTTTGGTATCCTCTGAAATCCGAGCTTCAATTCTGGTGCAACTCCGAGGATGCAAAATGACCTTTTACATTCCGCACCGTATTTCTAAAGATAATAAAAATTCTGACTCCGAAAAAAAAAAGTTTGGAAAGCATGGCGATTTATGTAATTTATGTCTTGTATAATCTGCGCGATTTAAATATTCAGTTATTGCGAATTCCAATGAAACTTTCGAATAAGCTGAAAATTTTACGGTGCACTCATTTATCAGTTTAATCACTTTCACGATATCATCGGGTGTGAGATCTAGCGCGCGTCGAAAATAACAACGGCCAGAATATTCGCGTGACTTTCAGCAGATACATCGATCGACGCGATTACGGTCAAAAAGCTCCGATTGCCCAAACGAGTTCGCGAACGCGCGAGCGATCGACCGCGCGATTTACGTTCCGGCCAATTAATCTGGCCGTCGAATCAGGGTGATCGCTCCAGCCAGCGCAATCTCGTCGTGGTATGTAAGTCGCCGCGTTATATAGGGTTAAAGGAAAGGATAGGCATGTACGCGTCTGTTATTGGCAGGATCGATATACGTGCGATAATGGCAGCTACAGGACCTCTCTCTCTCTCTCTCTCTCTCCCCTCACATTGTTCATTGTCTAATAGGTCATACGTGGTGGCGTGCACCGGAACCATCCGCTACCGTCGTTCCACGGGCTTACGTTCTCGGTCGGCGTGCCGCGTCGCGTCGCACCGCGCGTTAATCCGCACGTGCAAATTCGCGGCGAGTTTGTATCCCCGAGCGTGTCGTGCATAGTTGCGACGAGCGCGCGGCTCACGTAGACAGCTCGACGACGACACGTCCGGATCGCGATGATAGCGCTTTAGCCCGGATTGACCTTAATTTTTTATTTGCGTATAGCAATACAAGCACCACTGTGTCTCGATCAGATCTCCGAAGGAAAAAAATGGGTTATAAATTTGAAACGCGATAATTGGAGACGAAGGAATATCCCGGTGTTAATTCTGTTTGGAAATAATTGACATAAACGCGATCGTACCGCGCATTTCTTTTTAGAAGTTACAAGAAAATAGTTGCGCTGCATGGCAACAAATTAATATGGAATTTTCATGAAGTTTTTTGAAAAAAAAATTTTTTATTTTAACAACGAGATATTTATACGCAGCTCTGTATTAATAGAGTAAACTCGTGTAGAATTGTTGGAGACGGATTATTTTTCCGGGACAACAGAACGTTGTTAAAGCACTTCGCACTGACCTGTGTTACATAAGGGTCTTTTACTCACCACATGCAGACACATGTCTCACGTCTCTCATAATTATACGTGTCTTCAGGAAGCACACAACACGTTTAATGCTGCGAAATTTCATGTATTCGAAAGTGCTGAAAAAGTATTCTTTCACACTTTCGTGACATAAGCTAACGAACTTTTCTTAACGTTAATAATGTGTCTCTCGCGAATAATATCGCAAGCTAATGTCAAAATTAAGAAAACGTGTGGCGATACGATACTTATGCATTTTTGTTCGACGCATTGCGGGAGATTTGTCAGAGTCGGGAGTAATTGCTCCTAAAACTTCGATATTCAGCGGCACATTAATCATCAACTGTGACTGCAATTTCGTCACATAGATAACGAAGTGACCATCCGGATTTCGGTACACCGTCTCGTGTCCAAACTTTCTTTCTCACGTGGAAGCAGAAACTTTTTTAATTGCAAACTTTTCGTCGTGACACGACGGGTTCCTTGGGACTTAATATTAAATATATTTGCGGGTTATTGACGTTGTAAATATTCATTCCCGATTACTGATATTAACTGCTTATCGATTGTTGACACACAATTTTCCGCTTCGTTTGCTCGTTCGCAGGTGTACATACACCATTTTTATTGCAGAAGTTACGCAACCCAGGAACTGGCAATAACCCCGGGAACTACAAACTCGTAAACCGTTCAAACGCGCCATATACCTACAACTCGTTACAAGTGATAGCTTGTCTTCAGGAATGTAAAAAAGAATTAAAGAGACTTACGCATCATCTCGAAACGTTCATTGTACCAACTATTATGCGCACGCATTTCACGCGACACTTTCCTGAACATTTATTATTTCCTGGAATGTATAATAAATAATATTTAACGAGAAAACTATCTGTTAAGTTCATAATACGAGTCAAAAACTTGCATCAAATTTGCATTATCACATAAAAATTTGATTGGAAAAAATTGAATTTGATAATCTAATCTTGGAGATTATTTCCAATCAGAAATCAGAAAGTGTAGTTACTTAATTCGTTTTTACGTGCATGTAGGTCCACTTTCATCGCTCATCCATTATTACAAAATTACAGAAATATAAATTATTTATTTCATATAATTATACATTATTGCCATATATGTTTTATACCTTCTTGCAAATCCTACTTTCCCTCTATATCTTGAAATACCTTTATGATCAGAAACAAGTTAAATAATGATTACCTCAGAAAGAGAGAGAGAGAAGCGTATCAACAATCCAATATTAAAATTTAATGCAATTTTTATGAAAAAGCATGTTCTTTGAATATATGTATTATACATTTTTCTTCGCGACTCAGATAATACATCAGTCGAATAAGTATCACAAGCTGTCGATACATCACGAAGGGACAACGACGCAGCTAGCGTGAGCATGTCCACCGGACGATATCTCTGGCCGATAACCCGAGGGCCCGAAATCTGGACGTGAGCACATCAATGGTATGGCGGTTGGTTACTGTGGCAGGGAGGAGCCAATAAAACACACGTGGCGATAAATCGCGCGTGGTCGCGCGGGCGTCGCCGAGCGGGCAATAATGGGCGTCTCGTGGCCGATTGAGGGAGAGAGAGAGCGGGAGAGAGAAAGAGAGAAAGCGGTTCCCGGGAACAGTCGGAAACCGAGAACGGTTACTTTCTGGTGCTACATATAGGAGGGTTCACCCGAGCAACCGTCCATCCGTTCGTCCGAAAGCACTCGTGTACTGTGATCTATCGCCTTAATTTCTACAACGTCCAGTTTGCAGTCCCGGTTGTCGAGAAGCATCTCGCACGGCCTCACCTTGCTGCTAATGTTATTGCGACTCACAATTACGCGTTTTGATTATCGATATCGATTAGCGGTCTTTGAAACTTCTCTTTGTAGACAATCACAACGAAAGAAAAGTAAATTGAGACTCGTGACCCGCCAACCGGAAATGATTCTCTCATGAGACCTGTTCAAAGCGTACGCAGCGAGTTACATAAAGAAATCTTTTGAAGAAAATATTTAGTTAATCGTGTTACACTTGGGAAAATAATTTCATTGCAACAATGTGATTGGTATTTTGATTATAAAATGTATTCTTCGAGATCATTTAACGGATCCAGAAAAAATCATCGAGTCAGAACGTTTTTCTTTGTAACGATTATATATGTAAATTTTTGTCAGAAATAATTTGAATGATAAGATCACGCGAGATATCTTCAATTAAAGCTATCTAAATTTAATTACGTTATTCTGATTATCATCCGAGGAATTATAATTACGCATTATGTAAAAGAGAAACCAAAAAGTTTTTAGATTTTATTTTCAAGATTTGAAATTTTTAAAATGTAATTTTTGAAATGTTATTTTTCTGTTCTTGTTTGACATATTTTTACTCATAATTCTTTTACAGTGACTGTAAGTCGATATGGCCATTAGGAAATAGCAATCGACAGCTGACAATTTCTCGTAATGATCCCCTTTAACTATCCTCATTCGAAGAAATTAAAGTGACGTGGAGTTTTCCAGACATTGGAAAAATTAATTTGACAGATGGAAATCGAGTCGCAAGTATTCTACGTACTTATCGAATAACAATATCTTATTTTCTTCCAAGCTGTTTCAAAAACATCGTAACATCTGAATTACAAAACATGGACGTAATCTTATAATTAAAGATTTCAAAATCAATCCCTACAATTATTTTGCATGCGGAAATTTTCACTCGTTATATCATTCGACATTATTAAGTGGCGCAACACAATAGATCATCAACGTAACACTATTACATGATTGATTCTCGATCGATACCGTTATAATTTCTCCTTTGATTTTCTTAAGTATCGAGAGAGGACAAATTGCTAGGTGTGAATAAACAACCTCTCGTCGAATGTACTCGACGGATATTCTCCCTAAGGGCAAGTCGAGAGAGAAAGAGAGAGAGAGAGAGAGGGAGAAAGGGGGAAAGAGAGAAAGGGAGAAAGGGGGAGAGAGAGAGAGAAAGTGGTCTCGTTTCTTCCTTCTCTCTAGATATTTAATCAAAAAAGTAATCACTTCGATGCATATTGTACTTTATTCCTCCTCCTCCTCTCTCTCTCTCTCTATTTATTTTTATAACGTTATATTTAAATCAGTTGAAAGAATTATTCTTTATTTTCTCATTTTTATGCATCCGTTTCGTAAATTTAAATTAATTTTTGTTCAAAATAAATTTAATCGCGAGATAAAAATCCTGCTATATTCACAAGAATATAAAAAATATTTTTTTATATTCCCTTTGCAATTTTTTTCTGAATATGTATATATGGTAAAATAAATTTTGAGGTTTTTAAATGTAATTCTGTATGCATAAAATATTTATATTTTATTTAATACCATATATAAGAAGTATGTACATATGTGTGTGTGTGTGTGTGTGTGTGTGTTGTGTGCATCATATATAAACTAATATTTTTTTTAAATAAATCAATAAGATGAATAATTGATTAAATTATCTCAGTAACAATATCAAAACATTTTTAACTGTTGATATCATAGTACCTTGAAGAGAATAATTAAAATCGAAATAATCAAGATCGATTTCGAATAAATTCTCTGATAGTCTAATAAAAATTCAAGTCTTATCACGATGCGAACTTTCGTATACGTTACGCTCGTCATAAAGTTCGTTCGTAAAATCAAAAGTATCCGCGCAAGCTGAATTTCGAAAATGCTCTTTGTATCGCCGCGTGTCCTAAAGAGAAGTATTACTTTTCGTACAATCGCATACGCTACGATCAATCGCTGCAAGTATTCGATCCCTTTCGGGGTTGCATGTCGTGCGTCATAAAACGAGCATGAAAGAAACATTGTTGAAGCAGACCATCATTCGTCTTCGAAATGTGAATCCATCATAAAGTATCATACTGTACTTTTCCACGTTCCAAAAATTGTATATTTATGATATATGATAGAGTAATACGTGTACATGTATATGTATATATGACTGATGTATATTACAAAAAAAGATTCCAGGTACCTTCTACGATCTTAATTTTCGAAAAGAATTATGATAAAAGCTTCGTTTCTGTTATCTAACGAATGAATTATTTATAAATAAATGGAATTTATGTCTCCCTCCTTTTTCTTTTAAAATAACAAATACGTGCTGTCAGAATTTGTTTTAAAAATACTTTATACGCGTATGAGAAATGCTCCATTTGTTAAATTAACAGTCAGGACTTCCAGAGAAAACAACCGTCTCTGTTCTGTCGTCGCGGTCTCTGTACCGTAACATTATTAACTCCACACAGAGGAGCGTAATCACGAACTACTTTCCAGTGGCTACACACGGCTATTATCAGCGATCCCGACAGAGCTCCATGGGAGGACGTGTGAAATCCGCCCAAGCTGACGTACGACGATCGATCCCATGTGCAAGCTTTACTTGTAACGATCACCCCCGTCGTGTATCCCTCGTGCAGAAATGGGTCGTCTCGTTGGGGTAATGACTCATTAACAAAGCTGATCATGACAGATCCGCAATACTGCATGTTGCGGGCACGGTATAGTAAACATACCTAATATATCTCATTCGGATCTATCGGACGACGATAACGCGGAACTCGGCGGATCCCGACGGCGCGGAATTGGCGGCACGATTCATCGCTGCGGCGCGTTATAATTCGCAAAATAGTTTGCCAACTGAATAAGTAGCATTAAGGGGGATAACGCATTTATCCCGTGCGCTAAAGAATAAGACGCAAGATCCGCGATAACCACGTCGGTTAGAGCAAAAGTTAGAGAAGAATTTCAGGTACAATCTGCCGTCACTGCCGCTGCACGTTAATGCCGTGCAGCGGAGAGCTAAGTATCTTGTAATCCCTCGCTTAAGATCGGGAACTTCCGGGCGCTAAACGCGACTTACCGTTAGCGACGGCTTTAACGTCATGTGAAAATTATAAGAGGTACTTCGACGGCGCGTAGATAAGCGGTGAGAGCGGCGGAAGAAAAGCTCGACAACGTGGAATTTAGTAAATGTAAATCAAATATTCAATCAACCTACATCGATATATCACACAGACTACTGCAGATTTTCCTAGCAAATTGTAAATTTAATTTCATCGTAGCAAAACTTTTCCAACTACAATTTTAATCTAAGTCTAGTTATTAAATATTAAATATAAAGTTTTGAAGTAAAATTATATTAAATTTATAGTCGATGTGTGTGTAGAATAAAAATAGAGTCAAAAATGTCTAAAATAGTCTTTCTTGTGCAAGCTAATCGTTCTACAAAATGACTCAATACAGATACTGATAATAGAGATACTGACATTTTCCGCTATGGGCCACCGTGTATATTTTATGGAATAGGACGTGTTCTGCTAGACACTAAACCGATGTCTGAAGCATCCCAACCGCAATGGATTACAGCCGAGTCATTATTCATCCCCGCTTTATACATTATTTCACACTTCGGCAAGCCTCCACCCACAGTACTGGCACCGAGTCCCGTTTCCTTCCTTTCTCCTGTGTTTACGAGCATTTTGGCGGAAATGGAAAATGCCGGGAATTTGCTGAAGTGTCTCGGCACAAAGCTCGCATTGCTGAAAGCAAAAGCAATCTGCGATGCTCACGTTGCATCGAGAATAGCTTCCGTCTTCGTCGCTTGACTCCGAGTAGCTTCGCAGTGAAATACGGATGAGATGATGGAAAGCAGAAAAAGGAAGGAAGAAAGGAAGTTGGTTCGTGAAAAGTGGATCTAGTTAACTTTAAACTTGACACTTAGCCACTGCTGGACGACTCCGATATCTTCTTCCGCGGAAAACTGCGCTACGAATATTCGATGAATCGCTGAGAAAATCAATCGCGAGAATCATTTTCACACTGTTGCAACATCCTTTTAGCATTTATAATCCGTAATACGCTTGAGGCTCGTTTGCTAAAAATATTATATAAATCTACTATAATATTATGTAAATACTAATATTATATAAATATTATATAAATATTATATAAATCTATAAATATATTGAAATTATTTAATCTGTTTTAATCTGTTTTAATCTGATTAGAAGATTATCTCAGTATAAACATCTAGAAATATTTTTTATTAAATCTTTTATTCCAATTTACATTATGAATGATTCAATTAATTTCATCTCGCCTATCAGACTTGACTGTCCGAGGCTCGACTTCCTCATTGTCCAAAGACTCAATTTTTTAAAAATAATAATCTTGAGAATCGCGAAAATATTTTCTTTCCATTATCACCATATTAGATTCATTTCAATCATGGATGAACGATCACTCGTGCGATTCACGTTTTTATCTTACGCGCTGAAGTTTTTATCATCTACTATGGTCACTCATTGATATGTGCATCGGCATTGGAATTGCAGTCGACTCGATGGAAACGACCGTACATACGTGTCGTTGAAACAACAACGACCGCGTAATGCAAAGTAAATATAGCGAACGGACGCGCGTCGCAAATTCACAATCACGTCATAACGAATCGAATGTTATTCTGAACGTTGCTCGCGCGAAACTCGCCTGCTAGTTAAATGACTCTATATTCATGCGGGATCCGACACGAGGCGAGGGAGAGGAGCAAATGGCAATAAATTTAAATTGAATTGTTATATTTACACGCGAATCATAAATAATTGAAGTCGCTGTGGCCGCACGTCCGGACACGATGCGCGAGTCGAAAACGCGTGCGGAAAGTACACGGGATTGGAATTGCAATTTGCATTTTCTATTGGTTGACTCGACTTAACGATTCTCTCGCCGGCTAACGAGCATTACGTTTATATTATTCGACTTAACGACTTCCGCGTCGACTAGCGTGAGTATTGACACTGTCCGATTTGATTTTAGTTCGGCGCAGCGATATAACGAGAATCCCATCTATGCACGAGTCCTTCGGAAAATCTGTAATTCTGTAAATCTCTTTTTCTAACATTATACAAATAAACTTAGTAACATCACAACTAATTTTGTGTTTCCGTCTAGTCATGAAATGTAATCCGACGCGAAAAACACACAAACACACACACACACACAGCTTACAAGTAGTCTACTTCTTTCGGCAGTTCTGTATAAATTTGCACCTCACGTTCGCACGGAATATCCCGCTAAACCATTCGCGATAATGCAGTTTATAGCCCATTAAACACAGTCATTAAAAATTATCCGTGTAGATAAGCGTAATAAAATAATTTTCGTCGTTCGAACGCGTTCCCATATGGAGTTTAGGTAAATTCATTCAATTAAAGTTTACTTCTTACTATTTAGTAACTCACGGTCGGGAATATATTAATTGTTTATTGTTTAATATACGTCGCCAAAAAATGAGACGCTCTTACAATGTATTACGATAAATATTATCACATGCTTTGGTGGTCGAATTGGTATGACGCCCACACGGAATGGGGGAGTTCCAGGTTCGAATCCTGGCTGAGGTAATATTTTTCGCAATAAATTATTTATATGTAGGGGATGGGAGGTCTTATTAACACCAACATTTGAAATCAAATTGATTTTAAGTTGGTGATTGTGTTTGCATTTAAAGTTCAACAGTGTCGACGCGCTTCTTGTGTTTAATTGTGTACTGCGATTGCGTAGATTGACCAAAAAGATCCAGGCTCGACCGTAAAAGGCGAGTTAAAGTTTACTTCTTACTATTTAGTAACTCACGGTCGAGAATATATTAATTGTTTATTATTTAAATTCATTCAAATTGCGAAAATACGACAGGATGCAAACTGCACTAAGCAGCGATCACGAGCTCGTCATGGCAGAATGACGCTAAACAGCCACTTGCACTGCCATCGCCTTATGCATATATACCATATATCGTTTACGGGATGAACAAAGACATTCTGCGCAAATTATGCAAATAATGTTAACGAGTATGGCAGCCGTGCTTCATCTGCTAAATTACTTATTTCAACATAAAGCTAATGTAAAAAGAGTTTATTTATATATATATGTAAATATATGTAAAAAAATTGGAATAAAAATGACATTAAAGCTTTTTACATTTAAATTGGATCTACTAATTGATACTGTTACTTCTAATAAATGAACTTTCAATATAATTAAAATTAATGAGTAATAAGTGAGAGTTTTTGAGAGTCAAACGCGGTTAGTTGTGCGTGAGTAACATTTACATAACATTTAATTAATAATTTTATACATTAATTGAAAATAGTTGCGATGTCTATTTTAAAGCTTCAGTTTATCAATCTCATGTTCTTTGGACTTTGGTGGTTTGATGAGTGAATTTTATTTCTTTTTGCTAGTTAATTTTAATTTTCATTTCTAGTATAAATATTGTGCGGATTGTAAATACTAGCAAAATGTTTCTTGGCATGTTCTCTTGAAAATTAATTATTTGTTCAACTTTTAAATACTCATTTTATGCTCGATGAAGAACTTGAGATTATTTAATTTATCCATTACCGTATCGCTAAAAATACAAAATAAAGCCAAAATGTACGACTTATAATTTAATAACATACATTAACTTACGCACAACTAACCGCATTAGATTCTCAAAGTCAAATCCTTTTCCTTGTTACTCATTAAATTTACTTCTCTTCATTTTCTGATGTTTAATATAAATATATACCTTCTGATATTTTGGATAATTTTATTTCATACAAGCTCGTCAATCTACCTACTAATATATTGTTTGCTGTAAAGTCTAGTTGTTTCTTCCTTCTATTTTATTTTCGTATTTTCTTGTCTTAACAGAGTCACGTATTAAATGAATCACTAGTCGACTAGTTGTCCAAAGTAGTTAAGCTCCGTGCTTGGTCGGACGAGCAGCTCCTGCAGCTCGGCCGCTGATTGCAGTCGCGATTTTCTGCTCGGGCGTTCATTTCCCCGCGCGGTGCGCATAAACCGTGTGAACGCGTTCGCGGTCCGTTCGTAGGATAAACGCAGAGCGCGGCCTGGAAATTGCGCTGCAGTTACATTCGCGTAAACGTTTTTAATCTCGTGTCAGCGGCAGTCGCCGCAACGCAAAATTAAGTACACTCGTTAGCGTGGGCGATGCCCGCTAATGCGGAAAAGATTCCGGCCGAGCCCGTTTCCGACTTCTTATCTTTTTCAAGCGTGGCGACTCGCATTAATTCGCGATCTGCCGCGAAAAGCCCGGCGATGGCGTATTTCGCGGCCGGGTTAAACGTATAAATCCCCGCGAAATAAAGCCGGCAATAACGCGCCGGCGAGCTAGGACCACTGCGTGAGTCCGTGGCAGGTCCCGAAGCGGTAGCGTGATAAATGCTTTCACGAGAATGAAGGAAGGAACGTTTCGCGAGCGTTTCCGCGCGGCCTGGGATTACTTAATGCGGAGATTACGGGCCGTTGAACGGAGAGCTATAACTAATCTACATCGCGTACGCAATAAATACGAAGCGCACCACGAGACGTTATCGCGTCCGAGACCGTAAAGTTCTCATTTGTAACGCCTAAGCGCCAATTTCGCTAAATTAACCCTTTTGCGTCCAGGATTTCATAATTTCATTTTCGCGATGCAATATGCAAACCGTAGCTTCAAAGTCTCGATGATATTTACGAAGAATTAATTTTATTTCATGTACAACTTTTTTCTCTAACACGCTCAATATATTTCTTGATTGAAGTTGAAATGATATGAAGTTGAAATGATTATGGTATCGTTCGATACCACGTGCGTCAGCAACAGAACTCTCTTGCTGATCCTCTCGAACAAGTATATGTAAATCACGCCAGCCATTATGGTCCACCATCGACGGCGCGGCCGGATCGTCGCCATGGGCGTGTCAGCGGAAGCGTTATCCTCGAAATGCGATACGAGCGAGCGTGCGAGGCTGCGCACGGTGTTGATTATGATCGTAAATAACAATCGCGCACGCCATCGACGTTTACCCGATGTTATCCGCGCGTTGTACCGTCTACGTACACCACCATCGGCGCAAAACCAACGCCAACGGTTAGATCGACGGGGGAGCGATTATCTATCAATCATAAGCACGCACACGCACGTGCACAATTGGCTTCTGATTCTGCGTCGCATAGCTACAGTTTATTATTCGCGTCGGGCGATCGTACCCGCCGCCGGGCCTGTGGATTTGACAGGCTGGATTTCATTAACATCGATGGCGACAATGCGAGCGAACAGTGCGAGAGCGAGCGAATTCTCGCGAGCGCTCACGTGCCGCACCGTCCCGTTACAGTTATTCGGATATCTCGGGTGCTCGTTCGACCGGTGCATTCGGTTCTAATTTATAATGCGTACGTCCCGAGGTGTCGCTTATGATCGATAATATATCTGGATCACGACGATAGCCACCGTCCGATCGGGAACGGCCGAAGCGCGACGCGAATTTCCGCGAGGCGCATGTATACGTTAACGAGGGTGATATATATGTATGCACTCCCATAATATCCCTCTTTCTGATTAAATTTGCACGCGGCGATTTTGATTATGCATACAGTGCGTGTATTATTTTAATCATTTTAGCATAATCGATGCGTATCTGTTAAAACGCCTCCACGTTAGCGTTAGTGTTGGAAACATGATAATCACAAACTTGATTTAGTAGCAAAAATATTTATAGGTATGGAAAAAAAATTTAGTCGAAGCGTTATTAAACGTTCGCTTCGAATTATAATTGTTAAATGTAATGAATAAAGTAATGAAAAACCTTTCATTAAACGATTGAAAAATTAAAATAATTATTACTTTAATTACAATGATATTATCATATCATCATACCATATTATTTTATATTACGATTAATTTACAATGTCATTTTTTTAAATAATTACTTGCGCATATATTCCTTTTAGTGTAACGTATCAATATTGATAAAGCACATAGCGAGTGATTCTCGATAGTCCGATGGACCTAATAACATCCGATCCATGTTCGACAAATGGCATGACAAATCGTGCTTTTATATGGGCTTACAGAGATGCAGCTACCGAAGTGATAAAATAATTGCTAATCGAGATGTTTGGTGCGCAATAACGTGTTAAGATCAACCACTCGATTCAAATGCGATTATTGGATTAGCTCAGGTATATATTCGTTGAGTGACACGTTATTAAGCAACAATGGTGGTGCCCAGACTAATTTATAATTTATGCGCTGAAGCGTGATCGTGATCGGGTTAGATTAACGCGATAGAACTCCCACGTCGTGTGCATCAATCAGACGGCGATGCAAATTCGTTGCATGTGCGTTAACGAGAGCTATATCGTTTTCGTGATATTAGCTGAAATGCATACAATGCCGCTTGATTAGCAATTTTAACTATCGCGCGCTAAGTCAGCATCATCGAATGACATTTCGCCTTTGTCATTAAAAATGTCATATAATTTTATATGACACGATATTACAATATAATACGTAATTGTGAACTTATATTTCGAGTACGCATTATCCATTTATAACAATATAAAAGATTTTTCGTAAAAGCAGTTATATTCAAAGAGTTTTATAATGCATGCCAAACATGTGTTAATTAATTTGAAATTTCATTTGCAAATTGAACCGTACATATATATAAGATAACATTGTTTGATACGTTTCGAGATTAAAATTAAATTTTCGTGGGCACGTGTGAAACTCATATCGCAATCTCACATCACCGTAATATCCTGGCAGACCCCTCCCCCTCTCTCTGTCTCTCTCGGTTTTCTCTATTATCCAAATTCGCTGGTTGCAAACGAAGAAAGATACACCGTGAACTTTTAAGATAATGGTTTGAAGACAAACGACTCAATATTACCCTTCTCGATATTGTGCAGGTTATTACACGAGTAGTTTAAGCAAATATACATACATTTTCGACACTCAGAACAATTTCGATTCAATATCGATTCAATTTCGATTCAATATCGATTATATATGTGTGTAATATATATAGAGCGCCGAGGACGACTAAAGGTGCATACTACTTAAACACCCTCGCAAAAAACATGCACCAGGATGTTTAGCTGGAACCGCCGAAAGTTCTATGCAATGGTTCATAAATTCTCCTGTCAAAGACGGGGGCGTGTTTATGACAGTTTAAATACCGTCTCGCGTGAGCGAAGGATTTTATCTTTATAAAGCGACGCTTTTGTGTAAATAATTTTTTATTTCTCTATGAAATAATTTATTTTTTATTTCTTCACAAAACAAAGTCACTAAAAATTACGCAGCGAATAAGATGCAAAAAAAATCAGTAAATATCATAAAACGTGCGCAAAATAAATAGTTCAACATAGAAATGGAAACACTGCCTGGTATTTGTGAGCAAACATTGTAGGCAAATTAATTTCGCTACCTATTGTATTTTGTATGTAGAAGTTGGCCCAAAATAATATCTCTCGCGAATCATCGCACTTCAAAATTCATGAATTCGACATTATAGTCAAACGAATGGTATTGCAAGCGCAGTGTATTTGCGCTATGTTATTGGGATAAACGTGCATGTTTGCGATAACTACAAATAACTAGTAGTCGACTTAATAACTCGATTGTTTACAATTAAAATGTTATGCGCAAAGTATTAATCTGAACCAAACTAATTAACTTTTAGAAAAAAAATAATTATAAATGATAAAGATAAAAATAAATAATAAATAAATGTAATGGAAAAAAATAATCTCTATGTGATAACTACGAAGAATCCTGCGTGCCTGTGTGTGTTTATGCGTGTGTATACATATCCGAAGCTTTTCTTCTTGGCGTCTTTCTCTTTAATCAGATTTCTCTTCAATTACGCAACGTGCAAGTAATGGATAATGCTCGTCGAGACCAATCGTTGCGATTTCGTGAAACCGTTCGTTCGAAAAAGAGAAAACAGATGTCAACAACTGATGTTAACCAGACGGTTAGCTGACGCGATTCACACCGCCGCGTCGTGTATGTACACGTAAACTTGTATGTTCTTCGCAGAGATAAGCCATGTATATGTAGCGTTATCGTTACACGAAAACATCGCAATAAAGTTCCGCTCGCGAAACGAACGGCGGTGCGATGAGACTTGCCAAATGCGCGGAAAGTTCCTCGCAATGATCGATCGAACTTTCGCCCAAAGAGCGAAGATTTACCGCCTCATCGCTTCCAGAGCAAACGTTCGGACAACGCTTGGATTAAGTTCGCGCGATGCTCTTTTTTCAGGTCATTACAACACAAGTTCTCCTCTGGCGTTAGTCGTTAAACACAAAACATTTTCTAACGCGAAACTTTGTTCTCGTTTGAAGGTAAATTACTAATTTATGTCACCTATGTATTATTGAGTTAAAATAGAAAAAGAAGAACGGGACAGTGTAATTCGATCGGTCATTCGCATATTAAAACTACGGACCTTCGCACTTTAGCGTAATCATGCAAAATTTTAATCGCAAATTGTAAATTTGTACTGACACGATCAACCGTGTCACAATTTAATTCACACATACATATGTTTATTAAATGTTACTATGTTAAACATCGTCAACATTACGCAAAATTAGTAATTGGAAACGCAGATTTCATAAATAACTCAATATTCACGAAACTACTATGAAATAATGATGCTGACACGATCATTCGCCACAATTTAATTTACACATATGCACATCTGTTAAGTGTTATTACGTTAAACATCGTAATGTTACGCAAAATTAGAGATTGGAAATGCAGATTTCATAAATAAATTCAACAGCCTCGAAACTACCATGAAATAAAGGATTCTATTATGAAACGATCGTGTGAGATCGTGGCAAGTGTTTACGACGTTGCTACGCTGCTCTAGATTTTCAGATAAAAAATAAAAAGCGGTAAAAAATAAAAAGCGAATTTTAATTTACTGCGCGCAATTATCCGACGGAACTGGCACGGCCACAGTGTTTCGATTTATCGACAAAACCTCTTTCTTGTCCCGGTCGAGTGGATGCGCGTACGTCGTTTCGTTCAATTCACCGGACGGTTAGTTCGCGCGGTCGCCAATTCGCGCATAGGACGTCGAAGGGGACATAAAACACTTCGTTAATCTTTCCAGAAGCGAACGACCGTAAACGCGAATGATCGAATAAAAAGGCCGCATAATTGCCATCGTAACGACGCTTGACTCTGAGACTGCACTCATTCGGCTTCCAAAATGTAAAATTAAAATTGCCAGTCTTTAGTCCTTAAAAAGTCCTTTAAAAGTCTCAGTTGAAACTGACAATTCTAGTTTATCATATTATATATTTTAGTTTATTTTTATTATATTTCAAATTATTGATGTTTCAGATTATTGACGTTTACGAATTTCTGTAATAAATTTCGTAAGAAAAAGTAAAGTCTTATACATAATGCTGAGATTTAACGTTCACTGATGAAACTATTGAAACAATATTTCTTCTTGAGTAATGATATTCAAATATATTATAATATTTCTATGTAGAAAATATAACATAAAATATAATATAAATAATATCATAAAATATAGAAGTTGTAAATTCTATACGAAATATTTTATGAATTCTGATGACGCTTCTCGTTCTTCGCGTTATTATGTATCGAAAAGAAGGATCATAACTCAAGTTGTTTCGCTTCATGCGCTTAAAAACGCAGTACGTGAGGTATTATTTTAAGTTTGTTCTTTACACCTTGAATTTACGATCCTGTATCTTGGTAGATTTTGTTTAAAAAAAGCGGTTAATATTTCAACAGATGTTTCTGGAAGAAAATATGCAGTACACGAATACTAAAAATACAAAGTAAAAGATGGAAATAAAATTATTGCGGACTACCATAAAAATTCTCTTAACGTACTCACGTATCAAATTTGATACTATGTGTATGTGTAATTTTTATTAACAAGATGGGATACTTTTAATTTTTATATATGCTTCTATATTATAATTACATTAAATAAATTATGTAAAATAAATTATTACTAACTTATAAGATAAATCACGTATAATTTTAATAAAAATATAATAATACTTTTACTTCTTTCCAATCAGACAAAAATTTAATTATGAGTTAAATTTTTATTGGTTGTGAAAAATGTCAAGTTAGGTGTAAATATTAATGATAAATTTTCGATCGGGGTGCGGAGAGACGTCATGTCAAATAGTTTGACAAAGTTACGTCATAATTTGCCACAAACTAATTCCAAGCGAGATCGACGTGCCAACGCGGAGAAATTTAATTTTCGGTCAGCGTGCATCCGCCGTTTAATTACGCCAAGTTCGAACGCCTGGCTTCTCTAATTCGTCCAAATAGAGGAGCACGCATGTGGACAGAAGCCAAGTTATATTAGGACGGTCGTGGGTCAATTAAGCGTCGAACTTTGTCAAGCTTCCGACATTAAAGTATACGTGCTGCTAGAAGCTTGTAAATTACTTCGTAGATGCACTTCGTGCCCGTGCGCATTTCAAGAGTCCATGGCATATAGGGACATAATAGATCTTAAACTTTATCTAGCCATATCAATTCCTTACGTGAACCACAGAAATGTTTCTATAGCAAATAGAGTACATTGAAATTATGCAGGAGTATTTACGATTATCACTTGTTTCACAAATATTTTATAATCTTTAATATTCTATAGATTATGATACGAGCAAGGTGCAATAAATGCAGCTACATTGCTCAGTAACATTTTTACAATCGTTCCAATGGGAACGCAATTTCGACTAATGGGTCGTACAATTTTAGAAGTCGTTCTTTTGTCGCGTACGCATACGTTTTTTTTATGTCAGCAGTAAATTGCAGTTTGTAAAAAAACCAGTAGCGCGGTGTCATATTTGCTCAGTCGACAGATCTAATCGAGCAACGCAGCAAACTCGAAGAGTAATGATCCTCAGCAACTGGCCTCCGCGATTTATCGACGCGACTTGACTGACGTTAACAGACGTTTAGCTCGAAGACGAGCGAAACTTCGTGATGCTTCTTACGGAAACGTTCTCGTTTTCCTGTTACCACCGCTTGTCAGAAAAATAAACGCGTTGATGCACGACGTATATTGTCCGATTCGATTGCAGACTCGACGTAAAAGTGGCTGCCAAAAATACGAGATTACGTAAACCAATAAATCTCAGAAAGTGCTATTTCTCACGAATCTATCTGTTCGGGAAAAAACCCGATTGTAGAAAGAACGCTTCTTATCGTAGGGGACTATCGGGCGAACGATATTGAAATATCCCCGGTAAAGCGTGGAAATGACGAGATAACTCGTCTGTAAGCACTAGAGCGCTCAGCGAAGAAGCAATGATTCGAAGGGAGATTCCGGAAAATGCCGGAAATCGACGTTTGCTTTAAAAAAAATTGTTGCACCGGTCTAATATATATTTCGAAGGTGCCGCGTCAGCGTCAACACGAGCCTTTTCGTAGGGCTCGATGCGACATCCCTTACGATTCGACGTGACGTCGAGTATAAAGGAACATACGTCGCGGCGGATGAGTTGTGGCGCGGGATTTCGCGGGATAACCCGGCGCGATATTATAAAACTGTCGTGGCGATCATCCCCTCCATATTAAATCTAACGTCACTTTTGAAAGATGGCGAGCAGACAGATGCCCGCGCGGTGCGGCGATCCTTGGGCGTTTGTCATGTCTGTCAGTCCGTAGAAATTTATGTCCCCTCGAAGATCACCTACGCACAACACCATGACATTGGTGCCACTCTAACGTGGCGTGGCATGGAGTGGTATGGCATAGCGGCACGATCGTCTCTCGCGTGTTTCGAATCTATACTTTATGCCAATCTTACCGGCAGACGTCCCGGGCTTTCAGACGGAGAATCCTTCCATTTACTTAGGCCGCCTGTTCCTCTCAACCCGAATCGAAATGACTATGGAACAGCGCGCCCGCCAGTCGCGTTTATTCCTTCCCGCATTGATTCGTGGCATCGTATCCAGCCTATATAATAGTCTCGATCTCCGTTTCCTTCCCCTTGAAATCACAGTGATCGCGAGAATGAATGACTTAATCAACCCTCGCCCGGGTAAGTGGGTTCAAATAGCTTTCGTTAGACGTATGTACAGCGTAGTCGGATGCATATAATGGGATTATATATAGATTATATGGATCTATAATCTAGTGTTATCGAAAAATTATGTATGTAAAGACGTGTTTTTTGGTGAATAGCATAACACATTTTGTACACGGTGTGCGTGTAAAATATGTGCACAAGCATAGATATTACAGCACGCAGCACAGACGTGTGCCCAATAACAATCCGATTTTACTGGGGTATGCGTGTGCTACGTCCCGTTTCCGCTCAGACCTAGAAACAGCTATTGTACCACGAAGTGCAGTGCCGACGCCATCCACGTCCTCAATGGCATCGGCTTAAATTTGAATTATCTTAGCTGCGTAAATACACGTATAGTGCGCGCGCGTATACTCTACAGCGGCTAGCTGGCCTCTTAATAGGTCCATAAGCCATCGCTCACTCCATTTCAATAATAATTTGTGAGAGAAATGTCATTTAAAAGACAAGTAAATTTAAAATAATATGTACAATGGTGATATTGTCCTACCATACCTTTATTTTTAAAATTAACTTTAAACTATGATATATGAATTGTCGGACGACTATATATATCCCCGAATAGTCTCGTGCGATATGCATATGTATATATAACTATATACATATGTATATCGCACGAGACTATTCGTGAAATCGTGATTTAACGATGGCAAATTGTTATATCTGAAGAACTATACACGACCCACATCATCAACTGTATGTATACCGGTCTTTTTCGAACGTATAATATTTCAATAAACTCAACAAATAATGTATATTTAAAAGTAATGAATAAACGGATAATTCCAAAATTTATCTACAAACATAAACATTTAATATAAACATAATACACTTGGTTATAATTAATCTATCTACAAATCATCGCATTAAAAACTAGATTATCTGAAGATTTCCAATTATCAGATATATAAATATTTCGTCATAAATTTTAAAAATACTGCGTAGCATATTCTTGTTGCATATTCTTATGAAAAAAACAGTTGAAGAATTTCTTCGTAATCTATGTACAAATAATATTAAATATGTTGTGAATGATAAAAAAAAAAATAAGAAAAATAAGAGTTTTCTTTATAGAACGAATAACATCCAACAATATCTAAAATTTCAGCGTTGCGATCTTCGCAAAACGTTTCGCAAATAATGCAAGTTTATCGAAGAATGACCATCGTGAAGCTCTCAAAAGAAAAAATCTTACACTGTCTCTTGTACAATGAATTATAAAACGTTCTTTTCCGAACAGATATTTCTAACTTTTCACTTAAGCGTACAAGCGGAAACAGGAGGGGGTTCCACTCGATGCTATCGGGCGTTAGCGAAGGGATTGTCCACGTAGAAGTTCCCTAAGGCAGCTATAAGGATATCAGGGGGAACGACCGGAGGGGGAACGACCGGAGGAGGAACGACCGGAGGAAACAAGGAGGAAGCTCGATTTGGGGATCAAGCGCGAAAGGGAGGAACAAAAGTAAACTTATTTCCTGGTAATGCGAAAAGTTTGAGAGGTGGAAAAATGTTCTCAGCGGTACTTTTTGTTCTAATCGATTGCCAGTTTGCACGATGCCCGCATTTATCAAGGGGCGGGCGTTGCGCGAGCGAGCGAGCGAGTGCCGATAAAAGCCCGATCCGAGATGTAAAGAAACGTCTCGACGCGCTGTTCGCGATAGAATTTTCGATTGGCCCTTATCCCGTTTTGCCCCGTTGCCCTTACAATCTCCGATGAAAAGTGCCGACGAGGACAATGTGAATTTTTACAACTAGACTATCCCGAATACCGAGTTCTGAAAACGCATTGACTACACCTCAGATGAAAATTCGAGCATTTACGAATCTCAATCAAACGCCCAGAAAATCAATGCAATTTACACAAATTATTTCATAATTCATAAATTGTCAGATAACAAGCGACATAAAGTCTTTTTTGAAAATATGTTCAAACGTTATGAAAGAGCATGTTTAATAATCAGATGTCAATAAAATATGCTTAATTAATTAAATTATTTGTTACACAAAAAGATTAAGGCCCGACGAATTTCCAATAATTATGTATATTATGCACAATGCTGTCTAAATTCTATTAATTGCTTTTTGTGCGCGTGACACATTAAAAGGGCAAATATTAAATTTTCAATATGGCCATTCATTTACGTCGTTATAATTCTTGCTTGCCGTGACATGAACCAAGAATTATAAATTAAGGAATGTTATTACACGATCTCTCTCGATACTCACCCCCAGCAAGAGAAACTTTAATTATCTCGAGCCTTGATTTTGCACTTTCACACACAGGTCACAGTATCTACGATAATCTTGGTATATCATGTGCGTTATAATCTGTCAATTCTACAAGACTTAATAAGATATTTGATATTGCCATGGTCATGCGAAATTAAAAATTCCACGATATTTTTTAAAATTTCGTAGATATATGTTAAAAATGCAAAGAGAAAATATTATTGTTGAATTTTAAATATTCTCTATCTATCTACCTATCTATCTATATCTCTATCTCTCTCTCATTTCTTGGAAAACTATAAAATTTGAGCTACTCATATAACAACCTTGCGCTTTTATTAAAATAAATTATTTTATCAGCACCCTCTAAGCTCATTCTTATCGCCCAAAAAAGTAACCGTCCAAACGAATGATTTTATTAGCATTCGCACCCTCTAAGCTCTATTTCGCCGCTCGAAATAGTGCAATTGTTATGACTAATAAGACCCTCTGGGAAGCTCTTTGCCCAGTTATTTCTTGTAGTATTATACTTAAATGACAAGTAATATGTATTATTGACCTAATAACGGAACTTTTTATCTGAATTTCGCAGAAACATGAATTGGTAAAAATAAACCGTTGTATCATAAATGATTATTTAATAAAATTCTATAATAGATACGTAAAACTCTGAAATTTTTGCATCCTTTGTTATTAACATTTCGTTTTATATTTGTTGCAGACGTTTTTATTTCTCAAAATTACAAATGATATAGCTTAACATTATATACCATACCATTCAATAATTAAACTTCTAACCAATTGTATTTATCACAAATAATCAACGTATACAAACAAATTCCTGAGTAAACAAGCGACGAGTGACATTTTGCACGTGACGCGGCGGATTGTAACCACCTAGTACTCATCTCCGTCATATTTTACAGTAATTCGCACCGACTAATCCCTCTGAACTGTCGAGCATTCCGGCGTCTCAGCTGGCTAACGGTCTTATGAATACGCGACATTCATCAGCGCAAAGTAGACGGGACAAATTGCTTTCTGGAACTCTAAGAATGAAGACGTACCTTGCGTTACATAGTGGGGTGGTTCTTGTACGGGCAGAGAGTCCCGATGGCGTCCTCTCCTTTGTACAGTAAAGTCTAAAGAAGATGAAGGGGCATGAATTGGACGAGGGTACTCGAGGTTATAACACACTTTCACGCAACATTCTTACTGAGAAACAACGAAAAGTAGACAAAGAAAAAAAAGAGGGACGCGTAATGTAATCGGTTAAGTAGCTCGCGCGTATCCACATCCATCGAGAAGAACGCCGAGAAAATAGAACTGTATTAATCGAGAAAATTAGATTTTAAATTAAAAGGTAAGATTAAATAATCAGTCGAGAAGGATCTTTGATTTCTCTGTTGAGAAGAAAATATTGAGAAACTTCGATATTTCTCAATATTTGTACGGCATGCTAATTAGAATTTTACGTTATAAATGATAGTTCGCGTTACAAGAAATTTAGATGAAAGTAAATACGTAGAATCCGCAACTTCTCTGACTTATTTATTCAAACGAAACCGCGCGTTTGGCAAGGTTTGGAGAGTAACGTTTGTGAAACATTAGCTGAAAAAGGTGTGAAAAATGACGGCTAAAAATAAGTAGATAGCCGCCCCAGCAAAACGACATGCTCCATGCCGTATTGTTGGCCGCAAAAATAAATGTTCTCCGTGAAAGTACGTGTAAAGGAAGGTGAAGAAATCCTATAGAGCCTTCGGTGTAGTTACTTCACTCTTGTTCCTTGGCCGGCGAGGAGTAATAAAGTGCCAGTGTCCAAGCTACCGGAAATTAATCGTCGCAGAGAAAACTGCAGCGCACTCGACGGTTTTCCTTTCCCAGAAATACAACCCGACCTCTTACTTTCTCGTCTAGAGAGGCTACCGGACTATAGTGAAACACGCGTAATTTCGCAAAGCCGAGCGTCCAATAAGCAGCTACCTCCGAGTGCCGTTACAAAGCTGGTGCATTCAAATGCGACATAAAATGCGACAGTTTTGCTCCGACGCAATTAATTTACGTTTTTGAGATTATTTCGCGTCAAGGGGCAAAGACACCCTTAGACGAATGTTGCAATATTAATAATTGCATTTTTAATTAATTAAGAGACGTTAATATACTAGATTCTTACAGAAAGTATAAGTAAAATATATATATATCTGCAGGTACTGGCTTATATAAGAATCTCAGTCTTTCTGTGAGAATCTAGTATAAATCGCAGAAATGTAACGATGGAATGTACAGAAGACGTTAGAAAATGCAAATAAGTATTCAGTCGGGTTGGTATCCGAAGGAATCAGTCGCGTCTTATCACATATTAATTTACTTAAAGAAGTGAATTTGAACAAATTTAATAATTAATGAACTATTTATCACATTTTGATCTAGAATGTCATTCACATTAGCAGCTTGGCTATAATTTATCATCTTACTCCTCTGTACGTAGATGTATGTATACAGGATGCATAGACACAAATGTAGGACTGAAATTCATGACGTTCGTCGCACCCTCCCACTGTCCTAGAAACATTCCACCGCTACGAGTAATTGAATGGGAAATGAAGCGGTGACGCCCGCGACGATATGCAACTCTCGTTCCAGATTAATATCTTCAGATATCGGCAAACTTAATACAGTTATTGCCTTCCACGATTGCTCGTAATAAATACGTATGTACTTTGTTTATGTGTACTGTTCGCCCCCATGTCACGTCACCGACAGACTACACAATAATTGCAATCCACGCTCTCGTTACGAGAATTACATCGTTGGGAGCTTGATGAATGCTTACTGTAATTGGCGTGCTACCTTCACGACACCTGTAACTCGGCGCCAGACGGAATTTGTTGGCTTATACAGGGTTTGTGTGCAGTCGTTAAGTAACTGTGCGCATCTACGGACATGACACTCCGCATCTCACTTCCCCTAGCGGTAATGAAAGGGCGGAAAAGCAAACGGTTGCGCCAAGATATTTTGTTGACGCTGCGCGCGAAGGAAGAGGCAATTTCACCGTGATGTCACCTCGAAAATGCAATCCGTAATTTCTATAGACGCGCTTCACAAGAGCTTACGGACGCAACAGTTAGCAATTTATCAGGACAATATATAATATTATGCTGCAGATTTATCAGCAACGGGAATCTATCTCCCTCGTGAACAATGCGGGCTCTCGCAACAGTAGAACGGATTCCCGTCGGGCCATTATCCGGCTTTGCGAAAGTTTCGTAAAATGCAACATTACGGCAAAGCATCAAACGTGGGCGGCGGCGCAGTCGTATAATAATGCGCAGGCCACAATAAAATTCATATATAACGTGACTATGAAAATTTTATAACATCATACAAGAAACCCATCTCATTCATGTGCTCGATAGCTCCATACCAGAAACGAAATAACTGACACCGAAATACTTATGAAACTCATTTACGGCCCAAGTATTGGTGGCTCGAGGATCCATAAATTCGAATTAAAAGTTTTGCGAATCGTCATTTCGCGGAAATATCGTCAAATAACCGCGTGTACTTATCTTTTATATGGTGCGTGTAACTGCAGACACTGGACATAGTTGAAGGATAACATCATATCCGTAGATTAAATACAATAGACAGCTGGATCAATGCCCGTACGAATGCGACCGTCTTCGACTCTGGTTTACAAATACTAGACGTAAACTTACGCTATCATTAACATCTCCGCCGCGTACTGTATAAATATGTTTGTCCACGTCCAATGTCTGAAGGCGAGAGACGCGTGAACGGATCGATGACACGCGTGATAATGGCAATCGTATACTGTTTACTGTCTAATCATGTTTGTTGATAAATACAGACGGTATAATTGACCATTGTCACTACGCTCTTAGGAAGTAAGATGGAAGTGTTGAATACGTGCTATGGAAATGTTTTGAACAGAAAGCTCTTTGAAATGCAAACACAAGATACAAATTAAGAGAATAAATTTCATAATAAAAATGATTTTCCACAGAAAGATTATGAAAAATTTTTGTTATTGTGTATAAAAGACGAGCTGTTTGAGTTTTAATGTAAAAGAAAATTCAAGAGTTAGATAGAAGAATAGATCGGTCAAATCATTATTATTATACGCGTGATGAAACTCGCACGGGAAAAAAATATCTTTCTTGATATGATCAAACGGCGAGGAAGCAATTTACTCGCGACGAATTTATCTCATTCGCGGCATACAAATGAAAAATTGGAAGCGCATGAAAAAAATTTGCGCAAATTGGTATCTGCGTTAAAGGTCCAACTCTATGTACAAACGAATGACAAAATCTGCCTACAGCAGACCGGTCTGTACCGGTATGATGCAGCCGTGCGTTTCGATTCTGGACAAGCCGCGATGCATTTTCGCCCTTTTACACGCTACGGTCGGATGGACGCATCGATCGGCCCGATACGATAGCGCGTGCCAGTTTTCTCCGCGTTTTTTTCTCCCCGGTTCCCTGCTCTCCCGAATGCGCTCGAAACCCACTTTTATTCTGGACAATTTCGACGGCTGCTTTTGACGTTCCTCTCCCGTGACCGACGCACGTTCCATCGCATGCGCGCGCACTCCCCGCCGCCGGTTATGCGATACATTTTTTATTTTATATGAGTTGTTCCACCTCGCACGCACACCTCATATCATGCACCGTTAACCACTGCGATGTCAATTATTCGAATTTTTCGCCGCAACTACCGCATTGTAGAGCCGCTCTATCCTAGATTGCGTCGGTCAACCATGTCGTTAACATTGCAATTGGCAAAGTATGTAACAACTCCTTTATTTAGCTGCACGCTTTAATAATTAAGCCGTTGTTTAAATAATTTCGTTTCGTATGCACAGTATTTTTATACGCAGATACAATACACGCACGATAATTTTGTCTGGCAGTATTTTAATACACGAATGTAATATACGTAATATTAATTTACAAAAAAATTACACTATAATTGAATAATTTGGACATGATGCATAATATCTCGCAAAATAAAGAGAATAGCTTTATATTTTTGCATCTCTCGCTCTCTCTCTCTCTCTCTCTTTATGGAAATCCGGAAATTAGGGACAAGGATGCAATTGTGTGCCGTTTAATCTTTTTTACGAGATAATAGAGACGTGTACAAAAGATAATTATCATTATGCAGCGGTTGTAAGATATTTTTTACGGACTTCCATATCTACTACGTAAACATTTTTCTGCATTTACGCAGACAATACCGCGACCATGTCATAATTTCATTCTATGTCGCAGCTGCGTCTATTTGAAGCGACGAGCTTGAGTATGTGCGCATTGTTAGTCCGATACCGAGTAGAAGTTGAAAATCCACTTGTGTATTCCAAGCAAAATGTATTAACCATAAATACGAACGTGTGCTATCTCTTCATGCCATCATCATATTATTCAATTGTCACTTTGTTATATTCCCTGCATATTTATAAAAAAAAAGTCATAATTTTCTTTCGTCTTCGATATCAACGTAAATATTGGAAAGTCCATTGATCAAACAAAATTGTACCGTTAATAAATCGGCATGCCAATATTTCTATGTCGAGATATTTTCATTTTTGTGTCATCCATCAAAATAAAATGCGGCTGCGGAGCGTTCTTCGCTTCGATATATATATATATTTCGACTTTGTATATATATATATATATATATATATATATATATATATATATATATATATACAAAGTCGAAATGCTGATATTTAATATAAGGTTCTCGACATTCGAAACACGGTACAGCACTTGAGAAGCTTACGAGTTAAGGTGCCTCACGGGTTTCGGTGCCATAATCTTGTATAACGACGGTTTGGCATATGCGAAACAGGTTCATTACGCCACGAGAATTTGTCGCATAATTCCAAACTCGGCAATGCGCGCACCAGTGAAAATTACGCGCGCGCGCCCCGTGCCGAGCGACCGTAATTATTTATCGAAAACAAGAACGATCTCGAACAAGAGAAATTATTCTCTTTAGCGGCGAATCTGATTACTCGCATTCTGAGGGTGATTTCACTATCGTGTAAAGCATTTTGCAAACAAGATAATGGCTTTATTTGAATTGTTAATCAAAACATAGTCCTTAATTATTTACACGTTAATTGATTAACCTTAGTCCGTATTATGAACACATTTGCAATAAATTAAAAGACATTATCATGTACGTATTACATATTATGTTAAATGAGACGAAAGAGAGAGAGAGAGAGAGAGAGAGAGAGAGATAATGGAGAGATAATGGATTATTTTCTTCTAAACAGGACCATCAATGTGATATTTGTCAATTTACAAACACGAGATTAATGATTATTATGTGTTACAAGGGGATTGAAAGATACAAAGCCCTATGGGTTTTATCGATACATGCGAAATCGATATTTATTTATAATTGTCGCAGAATACGTGAAATCGAATAGCCGATTGATAGCCACAAATACGTGAGATGAATGGATAATTCACGCGGTAAGGAGGGATAAATAGTCCTCCGGTCAATTTAAATTAGGTAACGAAATTACTCGGGGATCTACCGTTATTCTGCTGATTAATTTTCGTTAATATCGAAGCCGCTTTAGATTTAATTAAATAAAGCATCACAAGTTTCATGTATATTAAGTAGATACAGTTTATTCATAGACAATATTAAGGAACAAATCAAGTTTCATATAATTAATAATTTCGTTAAATAATAATGTAGGTAATTAATGTAAGGTTTGTACGAACAGATTCTATTTATAATAACAGATTTTATATAAAACGTAATCAAAACTCAATTCTTAAGTTGTCATATATCGTATAAACCGCTAAATGAGATATCTCTATTCTAATTATAAAATCAAATTATTTCACTTTTATAAGTAGAAGATAAGATAATTGCATTGAGCTCTGCCGATTAAATATATCGTTCGATTAATGTAATGTTCGGCGTTACTGATGTATCGAATGTAGTTAGAAAAAGAAAGAGAGGGAGAGAGAGAGAGCGCAACGCCAATTTAACTCACTTTTTTCAGAGACATTAACATTACCAGAGATTACTCTCTTCACTCAATGGACACTAATTCCGGCTATGTATCATTAATGCGGGAAAGGACCCAGTAAAGAGGGCGTGAGAGTAGAGAATGGCGGCGCGAGAGGACGCCGACGGAAGAGGGAGTAGTCGTCGTCGAAATGAGAACGAACGAACAACGCTTTTTAGTGACTCTTTCGATTGTAACTCAATATATTATCAAATATACCTTTATTCTTTATTGTGATTTGGGTATCCGTGGAATAATTATTTCCCACCGACCCCGAATTCCTACATATGGGGGCTCAGCCGCGATCGGTCAAAAGCATCGAGGAAAACTCTTCACAAAGGACCTTGTAAGAGACGGTGCGAGATCGGTCGACATGCCAAATTAAAGGTAAAAGGTGAAAGACAGTAAAGGTGAAAGTGACGGAAGTCAATAGAGTTAAAACCTATGTTCGGCAAACCAGAAGTTGTCAAACGGTGCAGAAGTTGATCGTACGTATATAGCGGAACTAGGTTAAGTTGAAAAATCGAGAGAATAAGTTGTAGAATGGCGAACGAGAAGAATAAGGATAAAGGCGAAGTAGATAGCAGTTCCGAAGATGAATTAAGCAGAACAATAGTATCAGGCACATCGGAAGGAACAAGCAAAGATGTGAAGGAAACCAGAGGTAAAAAGAAAGACACTGAAGAGAAGTTGTACAGAAGTAAGAATCCAGTCAGGGAAAAGATACTGCCACAGATGCAGAAAGAAAGAAGTAGTAAAGGAGGAAAAACAGCAGGCGAAGAAGGTAAGCTTACCCATGAAATTATCGATAAAATGACAGTATCAAGACTGAAAGATGAATTAAAGTTGTTAAGGTTATCGACTCAGGGGAAGAAAAGTGAATTAAGAGAACGTTTAAGGAATCACAAAGATGGAAAGGACAAAGATGAAGAAGAAACAGATAGAAATACCGATGAAGATCTTACAGAAGGAGAAACTGAAGATGAGAAAAGTGAAGAATCTAGCGACACAGACGAACGCCATGGAAATAGAAGGGGAAGAAACACGGAACAAGCCAGAAACGGGCAAAAGCTATCCCACAGATATGGGTTGCAAACATTTAATGTATTTAGCATAAAGGATGTCGAAAATAGTATTGCTTATTTTACAGGTGACGACAAGTTGTCTATTGAGAAATGGTTGAATGATTTTGATGATCTAAGTTCATTGTTAGAATGGAATGAATTGCAAAAAGTTATCTACGGTAAAAGAATGTTAAAAGGATCAGCGAAACGATTCATAACGTATGAAAGAGGTATCAAGTCATGGAATACATTAAAGCGAAGGCTGTTACAAGAGTTTAAATCCGAGCTAAATAGTGCATTAGTACATAAAGAATTGTCGAAGCGCAAAAAGCAATCAAATGAAACAGGACGTCAATATGTTTATGCGATGCAGGAGATTGCGAGTCAGGGTAACATCGAGGAGGAAGCCTTGATCCAGCACATTATCGATGGCATACAGGATGACGAAGCAAGTAAGACAATTCTATATGGCGCATTAACGTTGCAAGAACTCAAGAAAAAGCTTGAAATTTATGGAAGAATGAAAGAAAAATCAGGGAAACCGAGAAATATACGGAAGAAAGAAGGAGAGAAGCAGGTCGCAGAAACCAAGAGTGGAAAAAAATCGCACTGTTACGGATGCGGTGCAACGGATCACAATGTGGAGAATTGTTTGCACAAGGATAAGGGACCAAAATGCTTTCGTTGCAATGAATTTGGTCATATAGCACCAAAATGCACCAAATCAGAGAAATCTGATAGAACAGACAACAAGAAAAGCGTGAATGTGATTCAAGTGACTGATGTCGGAGCTATACCAGTCACGATCAATGGAGTCAAGATTGAGGCTCTTTTAGATACAGGGAGTAGCGTGAATCTTTTGCGCGAAGATGTTCAACATAAAATTGGAAGTCCGAAGCTATGGAAAACCACAAGAGTCTTTACCGGATTAGGAAATGTTACAACCAAGCCCATTGGGAAATTTCTTAGCTCATTAAGTATCGAAGGATCTTTATTTCACAGCGAGATATTTGTAGTACCCCGAAATTCGATGTCGTCTGAATTGATTTTAGGACGAACATTATTAGAAGACGCAGAAGTAACAATACAACAAAACCAGGTGACAATAAAACGACGTCCAGAAGATGATACGGATAAGGAAGTACCAAACGAAAGAACGGAACTAAATGTGATAACCAATGAAAAGGAAGAAATTACTAAGACCACCAACAACAAGGAAGAATTAAGAAGAAGTACAGATGAAGAGAAAAGAATTAAGTTTAATGAAGAGAAGATTATTCGCGAGGAAGAAGAAGGGTTGAAGAACGAAATTGAAGAGTTGATGTTAATAAAATACAGTGACCCGCACGAACTAGACGTTATTGAACCTTATAGATCCTGGATTAATAGAATAATCCAAGGCTATCGACCACGAAAGGAAGTTAAGACATCAATACGTACTAGGATAACTTTAACTGATGAAAATCCAGTAAACTTGAGACCTCGGCGTTTAGCACCTAAGGAAAAACTGATACTAGACGAACAGATCAAAGAATGGTTGAAACAAGGTGTAATAAGGCCAAGTAAAAGCGATTTTGCAAGTCCTGTCGTGATAGTACCAAAGAAAAACGGCACTTACAGAGTATGCATTGATTACCGACAACTGAATCGGAAGATAATAAAGGATCGCTTTCCTATGCCATTAGTAGAGGAAAAAATAGACAGCTTAAAAGGGGCAAAAGTGTTCTCAATAATCGACTTAACTAACGGATTTTTTCACGTTCCTGTTGCAGAGGATTCCATAAAATATACGTCATTCGTAACGCCCAGTGGTCAGTTCGAGTTTATGATGACTCCATTCGGATTATGCAACAGTCCAGCCAACTTCTTAAGATTTATTGATGAAGTCTTTCAAGAACTAATCCAACAAGGAACGGTAGTGACCTATATGGACGATATAGTTGTACCAGGACGCAGTTATGAAGATGGCTATGAGAAATTAATAAGAGTGCTTAAAACTGCTGAAGAGCATGGCTTAAATATTAATTGGAATAAGAGTCATTTTTTGAAGACCAAAATAGAGTTTCTGGGTCATGAAATAGAAGATGGATATGTCCGTCCAGCGGAAGCGAAGATCAAAGCTGTTCAATCTTTTCCAGAGCCAACAACGAAACGACATGTAGCCAGTTTTTTAGGATTAACGGGTTATTTTCGTAAATTTGTGCCCAATTATGCAAAAGTTGCACGACCATTATCTGACTTGTTAAAAAATAACCACAATTACCACTTTGGTGAAGAACAGAAGCAGTCATTTATTATGTTGAAAAAGATACTATCTCGAGAACCAGTACTACGCATCTATGATCAGAACGCAATTACCGAACTTCATACAGACGCAAGTGCGGAAGGTTATGGAGGCATCTTACTTCAGAGGAATCACGACGAGAAGAATTTCCACCCGATATATTATTGGAGTCGAAAAACTACAGATGTTGAGAAAAAGTACCATTCATATGACTTAGAAATATTAGCGATAGTACGAGCAGTGCAGAAGTTCCGAGTATACCTACTTGGGTTGACTTTTAAGATCGTTACAGACTGCGAAGCAGTACAAAGAACATTGATGAAAAAAGAAGTATCACCGAAAGTAGCACGTTGGGCATTATATCTGGAGGAATTTTCATATACAATCGAGCATCGGCCAGGTATTCGACTCAAACACGTCGACGCGTTAAGCCGATTTCCTACGATGTTAGTAGAAGATAAAGTACTACTGATGATTAAGAAGAAACAGAACGAAGAAGAAAAGCTTAAAGTGATCAAACAACTATTAGCTAGAGGACCGCACGAAGATTACCTAGTCAACGATGGTGTTTTAATGAAAAGACTTGGAGATACGAACGTAATCGTACTACCTACCGAGATGCAGTTAGACGTTATAAGAAAGGCTCATGATAACGGCCATTTTGGAGTAAGGAAAATGAGTGAGTCTATTAAGAAGGAGTATTACATACCTAATCTTACGTCGAAGCTGGAGAATTATATCAGTTGCTGTGTGCCTTGTGTCTTAGCGGAGAGAAAGAAGGGTAAGAGAGAAGGTATATTAAAACCTATACCTAAGGGAGATCAACCGTTAAACACGTATCACATCGATCATTTGGGACCAATGACAGCCACCGGAAAGTTGTACAAATATCTACTAGTAGTAGTAGACGGATTCTCGAAATTTACTTGGATTTACCCCACCAAAACGACAAATGCCCGAGAAGTTTTGGATAAACTCAGAGATCAGCAGAAAACGTTTGGAAATCCTTTACGAATAATTAGTGATCGGGGATCAGCTTTTACATCCACTGACTTTAAGGAATACTGCGATGAAGAAGGCATTGAGCACGTACTCATCACCACCGGAGTCCCACGAGGGAATGGACAAGTCGAGAGGATTAATCGAACCATTATTCCAATTCTAACGAAGCTTAGCATAGAAACCCCTGCTAAGTGGTATCGATTTGTTAATCGTGTACAAAGATGTCTTAACTCTACATATCAGCGAAGCATAAGAACAACACCCTTTGAAGTCATGTTCGGCACTAAAATGAGAATGAAAGAAGATGCCAAAATTCTCGAACTCATTAATCAAGAGTCAGTAGAATTACATCTCGAAGATCGACAAAGATTACGCCAAATAGCTAAGGAAAACATCCAAAAGATCCAAGAAGAAAATCGGCGAACTGCCAGTAAGGTGACAAAACCAGCTGTGACATACAAGGAAGGAGATCTGGTAGCCATTCAACGGACCCAGTATGGGACTGGATTAAAAATTAGTCCAAAATTCTACGGACCTTATGAAGTAATTAAGGTGAAACGAGGTGACAGATACGAGGTTACTAAAGTAGGACAGGGAGACGGCCCTGCAAGAACCTCCACAGCAGCCGACTTCATGAAACCATATCCAATGCCTACTTCAGGGACTGAAGGGCAGTCAGAGATGGCCGAATGCGGGAAAGGACCCAGTAAAGAGGGCGTGAGAGTAGAGAATGGCGGCGCGAGAGGACGCCGACGGAAGAGGGAGTAGTCGTCGTCGAAATGAGAACGAACGAACAACGCTTTTTAGTGACTCTTTCGATTGTAACTCAATATATTATCAAATATACCTTTATTCTTTATTGTGATTTGGGTATCCGTGGAATAATTATTTCCCACCGACCCCGAATTCCTACATTAATGTCACGTTAATAGAAGCGTTATATACGTAGTAATTTTTATTTTAGCGATTTCTCAAACGTGAAAATGTAACCGTTGATTCACTCAAGTCCTACGGCGTATTGTGTATCGTTATACCGAAATATTCCGCTCATACGATAGTTTCGCAGCAGTCTCTCATAATGAATGTCTCGTAAATTGTCGGACACGCGTCGGGCGGAGACGACGAGGGAGGCTGAAATCGGGAGGATGACGTCGTTGTCGTCGACGACGATGAAGTGTGTTGAAGGGGATTGCTCGGGGAAGGGAATACGGTGTACATGTCTGCGATGCCGGTGGCGAATTTCTCGAAAACGGAAGACGCAGGCGCGGAGTTAGACGAAGGTTATAACGGGCGAGAAGGCCAAAAGAGCCGGGGGCGAAGAACACTGCTGCCTGGACCGTACCAGTCCAGGTGGGGATAAGGGTTGGGTTATGTAGGAGAAAACGACGACGCTATCAAACGTGAACACTCCGTCGTGTTAGACGGAGAGCCGCGGGAGTATCAGCGGAAAATACAGCGCATCATCAACAGATAAGCTGCTTAGGTCGGGTCTTACGCGAACATCACTACGATCTTTGCGAGTTCCTTATCTCTTCGCGCTCGGTCCTCCTTTTCCCTTTTTTCCTCTCTTTCTCTCTCCTTCCCTTCCCCCCCTCTCTCTCTCTTCCCTTCAGGTACTATCTACCTACCGTGTAGTCTGTCTCTCTGACGCCGTTATCTACCGTCACGGTTCATCGACGGCGGCAGCGTGCTCGGCGAAATATTGCGTTAAATAAACGGACGCCGGCGTCGGATATGCTCTGTGTACTCAATAACTGTGGCATAAAAGCGCGCCCGTGTAGTTTTAATGCGGCCGTCAAGAGACGTTACTGTCTCGTACCGCGGATTTTTTATGGCGACGAGTTAATTAAGTAGTCTCGTGCTCGCTGGTTTGTTCGAGCTTCACGATAATTCGCACGTTGATAAATCTAAATTATGTAGTGCGAACATGGCGAAATGACGTTTTCGATTATCAATCTAATGTGTCATATATGAGAGATAGATACTTGATATTGATTGACGCACCCCGTAATTCGAGATATAAAAGTACACACTTTGATTCATACGATAAAAGTTCACTTCGATATTCTCGGGACTTACGGAAACGTGGAAAAGTTCTGAGAATTGCTCGCTGCGTCTCTCTCGTGGCAAAGTTTGTCAGGAAGCAGCGGAAACGAAAGCGAGGAGAAGGATTTATCGTTTGCGAATACTTATTGGCCGTAGCGTCGTGAGACGATACAGGCTGTATCAAGTTTGCTGGGCAAACAGTGAAGATTCGCGAAGTTTCGCAAAAGTTATACCAGCGTGACGCACCGATAGCGACAACTAACAGCACTCCGCATGATCGTGTAGCAATTTATCCGTCATTTTATCTACGGTTTTTTTATATTATGAGAAACGAATCAAATTATGTTAATATAAATAACTTCAAAATAAGACCCTTGGAAAAGTATCGAAAAAAAAATATTTTTTTTTATTCAACCATATGCGGTGGTCACGAGCTGTCAAGCAAATATTTGTTAATTTATAAAAATATTTGTTAATTAAAAAAAATATGTATTCGATAAGTGATGTATGTTTAATTAAAAAATGTATATTTTAGCTAAAAAGGTACTGTCAACCAAACATATTCGTTTATTGTAATAACATCAACAAATTAGTTTAGTAATATCAATAACTTTTTTTTCGGTGTACGGAATATTGTCTCACAATTGTATCCGTATATATATCTGAAATCAATAATCCTTTCATTAATTCAGAAATACTATAATATAATAAATATAATAAATAATAATATTTCCCCTTTGCTAATAATTTTTTAATAATTCTTATCAGCAGACACACAGTTATTAATATGTAGATATCATGAATAAATTAAAATGTAAAGTATCATTTAAAAATGTTAGATTATTAATGATAATCTGACATTTTAAATTAAAATTTTAAACAATTAATAATAATTTTTTAACGTGTTTTAATTTAAAACACATTAGATCATTATTAATATTGATAAAACAGTATTATTAATTAATATTAATTAAGTACTCTTCGGAATTTTCATAGATATCGAATTTTTCATACATTAGCACCATTGGTAAATTCTAATTACAAACTACACATACACAAGACGCAATGCATAAAGCACAACGGATGCGAAATGTCATGGTGGGCATGTCATGACTTCCGCGTGCTGCCACGGCAACGTCTTCGAAGAGGTAATGTGCAATCAGAATTTCTCTCATATGTATATTCGTGTCTCGAGAAACATGAACGGGTGGTCCACCAAGCTAAACGCGCGAGAAAGTTGGGCACGCATACATGGCAATGATGGAGAACCAGAAGACAGTTACGACAGCGATGCAACAGTCAGGAAGGTAGCGAAGCGAAGAGACTTAGTGTAGAAGTTGCCTGCTGTAGTAACAGCCGGAGGGAGACAGGTGGCATCAAATTATTGCAAACAATTACGTTTAATGAGAAGGTTAACGCCACCAACCAAGGACTGGCGCGAACATGGATGCAAATGTGCCGACGCCGAGTAATTAGCAAACAGAGTAGTCCTCCTTTTCCTCCTCCTCCTTCTCCTTCTTCTCATCTTCCACATTGCCGCTACCTTCCATCCAGTGAAGAGGATCGAGAGAAATGAAGCAACCCACACCAACCCTTTTATCGGATCGCTGTTTATGTAGACACGCACGTAAACGCATAGAGTATATAGAGTGTACCAACGCTACCGGGCAATCTGTCGACAACAGACAAACCGACAATTCCTCAGTACAATTGAAAACGAACATCTATCGACGTTACTGAAGTCACAGTTTTGAAAATTATTATATTAGTAAAATTGTTATCTTACTTTCGATTTGAAGAATACGTTCTGTTTTGCAACTAAAGAATTCTTGGCGAGTTGAAGAAAGTTAAAGAAACACTTTCTATATAGTTCAGATTGAAAATAACGAAATACTAACTCACTGTCGAAGAAATTTTGAAAACTTTTGGAGCGGAAGAGTAAACTTCATGTCGCAAGGAAGATTATCTGGAGGGTATCCCTGACTTCGCTCACTTTATAAGGATTGCTGGACGTGACTGTGGGAATCGAGATCTACATTGAATGACGCTTTCAAGTCCCAACCAAAGGGCGAGTACGAATTCTTACCCAGTCTAAAAGAGACCGAGATGAAAGTGTTCCCTGAATGCTTTGCGGAAAACAGTAATCATGTCGCGAGGTATATAGAGAAGGGCGGTCAAACACAGCATTGTGTATTTCTACTCTTACAAAATACTTCGCTATACACCTGTACCTTGCTTTAAACATTAAATAAGAAAACTTATGAAGCTGCCGGCAGTGTTCAGAAATGTTAATAACTCGTTAGTCGAACTACTACTAAAAGCAATTAAAGCTCGCCGGATAAGTCACAGTTTTGACTGTTTCGCTTGCAAACGTAAAAAAAGGTGAACGTGAAAAACAAACTGAAAACAGTAAATAAAATGTTTACTTCATACAGACTGCAGATATTTATTTTTCCGATCTCTCAAGTGCCTCGCGCGTATGATCGATGCGAATAAAGCCACTCCCGAGCGAATTGGTCGAGTAACACCAGCGCGATGAAAAATATGTAAATATATTTGGATTCTGCTTGCGCTTTCGATCGTTGTTGGTCCCGTCGGTTCACTGGGCGTTCATGATTATTCATGCGCAGTTTCAGTTTCCTTCGCGAAAACGCGTGATCAAAATTCCCTCTTCCATCGTCATTCTCGCCGACATGGTTTGGCGCCATTAGCGAAAACGATACTAATTGAACGGGCGTGTATTTCCGTCTTGCAAACAGTTACGGACCACGCGTTTCCAAATCGATCGCAATTTAACCAGGCAAGAAGCAGGAGACATTCGCGATGAAGACTCAACGATCGCAGCTCTTCAGGCCGCACACAGATAATTATCCAACATACGCCAACTAATTAAAACTCTCCTTCGCCAGTGAATATTAATAAACGGAGTTCAATTTTTTCTTTCTGGCCAATTTTATTACTAACTGTTAACACTACGTTTCGACCTCTGGTTTGGATCTTTATCAAGTGTAGTATATAAAATTTACATATAACTATGCTTTATTACATATAATTTATTACATATAGCTTATTACATATAACTAAAGATGGACCGCGCAAAGATATCTGTCTCGTTGACATTGCGGTCAAACTACATCAATCTAGAAGCTAATTAAAGTCGAGTGATGTCAAAGTAACGGATCGAAGAGTGTACAATTAAACAATTTCAAATTAGAAGTAAAGTTAAAAGCAGCAACGTCTCGTCTTCGTGTATGACACGTCACATTATACCGACATTTAGTAAGCGACTGTTATAACTACGCGAGATAGAACCAATGTCAGAACATAAAACAGTAAATAATAAATAAATATATGTCATGTGTCAAATAATAAAAACCTGTATACATTACCAATGTGTCGAAAAGTAATAACAGTTAGAAATTATCAAAATTGATGCAGAAACTAAGTAACGTTAATGACCAACGCCAACTACTTCGAAACGCATCGAATGAATTCGCAGTTCGCGTGTGTGTCGCTTTGTCGCGAAATGATGATATCAAGATCACCGGAACGGTGAATGAGCGCAATTGCTATGTGCGCAACCAACACCCAACACTATTCCACGTTACACTCGATGGCATTTAGATCGTGACGCGATTAAAAAGTATACTTATGAATACATTTTTCTTCGACTTACACGTACGTCCCGTAAAGTCGAAGTATTTTTCACATTTCACATATTCCATTTGAAAGTAATTATTAAGTTAAACAAAAAACATCTTAATTGCACGTTTTTCTCCAAGCGGCTGTACCAAGAAAAAATTTTGTTTCATCCCAAGAATTTCCCTTCGCTCAAGTTCCCCCGGTATTTTTTCAGACGTTAAAACATCAGACGTCTCGTGTGGCGGGAAATTATGCCTGATATAACTGCAGGAAGTTCCATTATCTCACGTCACTTGGTGCTTCCGCTAACATTTGCGCGCGCGCGCGATTGTTCTGTCTTCGCCTTTTGTAGAGAGGGTCACCGGAATTCGAAATGGATTAAACGTCGTCGGCAGTGCGCCCCGGCGCTCGTGACGCCGTCGCCGGGGATACACGCGTCGTAATAAAAGCTGAAAATTCATAATACGCCAGTAGCAGCCGCGTAATGCATCACTTCGTACGTATTCGGGTCACTCTGCCGACGGCCTCTCCGTAAATCTGCACGCCTGCATCCCGGACGCGGCGAGCAGATGCAGTAGTTCCTTCCACGTGCGCATACTTTCCGTGCCTTTTAGTGTGCCTGACGTGCCATTACGTGCTTGTACGTGTCGTCGCCGTCGCAGCTGAATTGCGTACGCGGCGACGAATTTAATGGAAAAATTTCTTTATCACGATAAAGAAACGCGCGCTCGAATACACTGCGCGGAAAACGTAAACTCGTTACATCCCGCACTCTCCAAATGCATGTTACGCATTTATTTACTTAGCCTTTTTTTTTCTTCCCTTTAAGCGACAACGTTGATATGTTCACGCATCGCCGGTTGGATTGACGGAAAAAAAAGAATCTTTTTTTTTTTCCCCTACCGTGAGTAGCCAGATTGACAATTTGTTTTCTATCTGTCAAGAAGAGCACACCAACAATTTACGTGTCTCCGGTAGCTCTCGTGAATTTTTATTTTTGAAATATTCGTCATAAAGAAAAAAATTTCCGCGAGAGGATGAAATGACTCTATCGGCTCGTAACGAAGCGAGACAAAATAGTCGTGAGTTTTTTGAATATAAATAGAACGTGGGCCAATTCCGCCTTTGACAAAGAAAGCAAAAAAAAAACGCACGAGTGACACGAAGTTATTATCAAGGCTGGCACAAACGCGAGTAATGCGTGTGCTAGACGGCGGCAGAGCAAGCATGGCCGCTTCTGTGCATTGCAAATTGGATGGAGTTCTCTCGCACCCCCTCTCCCCTCCTTTTCTTCCTCCTCCTCCTCTCTGTCGTACCCTTTCGTCGGACTATCCAATTTGTCCTTCGGGATAAAAGATACGGTGCAGACGAGCGGGATAAGTGAAAATTTCACGGAGACTAACCGCGCCGGACATAAATTTCGTACCGCTTCCGGAATAGTAATAAGTTTCTCTAACGATCTCGCGCAGGACCATTTCTCTCATAGAAAGAATCACGTTAACCGATAGAAACCGATTCTCCTGCACCAAGCCGCCGTAAGTAATTGTGATTCCATATATATTCCGTCCGCGAGAGATCTTCCGATCGAAACAATTATTTCCGTTTTATCGCGAAAGAACATTCTGTAATTAGACTTGTTGCTTTCCGAAACTTAGCAGGAGACCTACGATGCGTACAAGAAACATTCTTTTCGTATTTCATCACGAATCACTTACAAACGGGACAGAATTGAACTTTTACAACCGATAACTTAGCAAGTTCCGTTTATTTTTTGTTTAGCTCCATTCTTTTTTTATCCGCAGCAAATAACACGGATCGTCGAATGTTGTGACGCCGAAGAGAACTGCATGTTTATTTCGAAGCGAAAGGATGTTTATCGGGGGAGAGATATTGAGAGGCTCGAATGGAGATTCGTGTACAATTTGCGCGTACAGAGTACACACGAGAACTGGAGCGTGTATTTTAATCTCCGCGTATTTTCATTTCTATCGTCGTGAATGGCGCTACGCTACGCTTGTCTTACGCCGGGTAAACCAGACTTTTCAGCGTCACGCTGCTCCGCGAGTCGGACAATAAAGAAAATCGTGACGTTAAATTCCTTCATAAAACGACAAAAGTGGAAGTCCTTGTTTATGTATGTTCCGGATGTAACCATTTCCTCTCAGTCGGTTCCTCGCTTGTTCCTTTCTCCTCCCCCGCTTCTTCCTTATTCATCAACGGTTGTATTATTGCGTCATGGCAGTTGGTATTGAATTAAATTACGAGCTAATTAAGCCAAATTGTGCCGCACTCTTAACGATGATAGATGCTACACGTAGGAAGTGAAGGAGCGCCTCGTTAAAAAGCATCCCTCGGGCGCCCTCGCTCTCTCTCTCTCTCTCTCTCTCCCTTTCTCCCCCTTCTCTCTCTCTTTCTTGTTGAAAAGAGTTAATCGGTCCAAAAAGACTCGGCTCGGACCACTCGACATTCGGCATGCATTTTATTATTTTAATTTTATTCGCGTGATACAACTTTGATATAACTTTATTCAGTGATACAACTTTGCGTTGCACTTTTCGCAGCACGATACTTTCAGCATTCACAATGAATTAATTATATTTATCTCGCGTTAATTATATTACACGCATCAGCTGTCCGCAATTTTCTCGAAAAAGTAAAACCGCAACTGTAAAACAACTCCCAACGATTAGTTCCGCGTTCCAGTTGCGCATGCAATGTTAATCCGCGGGAACAGAAAGACAATCAGAATACAACGTGCGCAGCCACACCGCGTACGTACACACGAAAATCTGCACACGTGACGAGTATTCGCCCATGCAGACGTAGCTATTCAAAGAGCAAATAAATGAAACGGGGTCACAGTGTAATATCGTCTCGCGACAATGTACACGCGTGGTTTTCCATACTGTCTCCTCGTTACTTTTGCTAAAGACTCGGCTATGCGTGTCTCGGCTTTCTAGCGTGCACACAGAGTCATCTCCAACCCAAACGAGGATGTATTTTCCGCGTCTCCGCTCGGGCCAACGCGACGCAAAATCACTCATTAACATTGTTAATTCGTGTTCTTCTTCTCCCCTTGCGTCGTTCTCTCCTTGTGTCGTTCTGATTTTCTATCTCCCTCGTGTTCGCTACGACGAGCGACTATTTTTATGATATCTCGCATGATGCACCGAAAATCGTGTCTTGTGTTTTTCTCTCGCGGCATCCAAAATGCACGAATGAAATGGACTCTTCGTTGCTTGTTTACTCCAACGTACCAATTAGTACAAAACGTGTACAAACGAATATCAACGGCCGAATTGTTATTTCCTCGTCAAAATATGTCAATCGTTCAATGATATAACTGCTCGATCTTGAATTTGCGATTCACGTAATTCTATTTTTATCAAAACGACAGAATGTGTAACTTCGCGCATTGAGTTATTAGCCCGTCAGCCCTTCGAAAAATGTGTTCGCGATTTTGCGGAATAACTTCAAAATAAATTGCTTGGCTTTGTTTGCTGTAATCTAACTTTTGGTCATTTTCCATGTTTCGCGAGTGTTGGAAGTTACAGCCAGTAGTGTGGTAGTTACAACCAAACTATTCTCCTTAACGTTTAAAAGCGACATAACGTATAACAACACACACACGAAGCTAAATCTTTACATAGTTACGTTTTCACTTACGATTTCGTTTTAATTATGTAAACTCCTTGATAATTCTTTTTCATCAATTATAAAAGTTAATAAGGCACAATAATTGATTCGAAGTTCGCGCTCGTCCTTGACTCATTTGTAAAAATGCTTCAGGATGAGATCGAAATATCAGAGTGGTATCTCAGAAAAGATTTGAGGAAACAATGTTATCGGCACGTAATAACATTTCGTAATATCGGACTATTATGGAGAATCGGTAGGAAGATATGGAGCGAGAGCAGAAAGGGGATGGGAAAAGACGGAAACGGGAAAATATAGAGAAAATTGTAGAAGTAGTGAGAGAAGTGGAGAGGAGAAGGAGGGCGAAGAAGAGGGTGGGAGAGAGAGAAATATCTCTCATTACCTGAAATTCCAAGAATGAATGGAAGCATTAATTCTCTGAGAGGAAGGGAAAACTACTGGATGGAATGCAGTGAATATATGCCGTAAAAGCTAGCGGTAACAAACTAAACGCGACATTCCGAATAGATGATATCAATGAAACGATTGTTTCAACACCGGCCTCATTAAAGATCGATGATCTCTATTGTTGTCTTTAGATTTAATGCAGCAACCGTTTACCATAAATATACGAAATTCGGAAATAATCTAATTTCAAAGCGCAATGACGAAAAATAAAATATTCAAACCGGAACTGAGATATTTTAAAACCAGTAAGCTCGTGAAAATTTATCGTATAGAAAATTTATCGTAATAGACAAAAGTAGAATTAAATGCGTCTAAAATCAATTGTGTAATTAAACACGATAATTTCGAGTTATCTTTTGTACGGCAAAATCTTTAGATTTTACATTCGCTACGCTTCGTTGTGCATCGATAATATTAATTAGCGCTTACGACGAAGCGATGTTTTATGCACATGGATACCTATATGAGTAATACATATCTGAAGTATGTACCACTGGCATATACTACTCGGAGAACCGTCCAACTACAAACAAGGTGAGCTATCCCCAGGAGTAAAACCGCTCAACCGATTTAATATTTATACTTGGATAATATATGCATGTGTATAAAGATATGTTTGAAGTACGGTTACGTTATTGAGGTACTAGTAAAACGGAATTATTTCCCATGTGTGTGCAAGCACGGAAATATATATATATTTCGAAACAATGCAACCTTGTAAATTCTCGGCTTATACGAGGGAAAGCGAGTATAGTGATTTAGTTTGAAAGTGACGTAAATTCAATTCCGAATCCTTACTATGATATATTATTGAAATATAAACACATTGATTTCGCTAAGGCTTTCAAAAGCGCATTTGCGAATTATTGTTAAAATAAATATCTTCAAATCTAGTACAGATTCGTTGTAACTTTCTAGCGATTTCTAATTACTTTTAATGATCAAATACGTAGAATATTTCTAAGTGATCTCTTCAAGAGAAGCAGCGGAATGATTGAATTGAACGTTTCTCGTAAACTTCCGATGGGCGTGCCGATTTCGAATTGTCGCACGATCGTTCGCGTACTGGAAACTTTACAATCGCGTTAGCTTTTGTCGCGCGCAAAAGAAAGGACCAAGGGCGTACAAAGCTACGAGGCTCTCGCGATTTTGAGAGCCGCAGTCATCGTCAACGAATGGATCGATGAATAGCTGTAATAGATCTATAACGTAAGTCGAAGTTGGTAGAGGATAAAGGATATTATTTGAGGAGCCACCTATCGCAGGATTCTAAAGAACGAACGAGTCGTGCATTTAGCGACAAAGCCCGAATTGGAATTTATCGTCGTTGCTCGGGCTCGAAATTGCGGTTACGTGTAGGGAAGCTTGGGGTCAATTGTAACAAGGGACAATTGTAACACCCGTGATAATTCGAGCCCTTGGTCGTCCTGCACGCCAAGAGAGGTAGCATTAAATCCTTGGCGACAGTAAGGTAAGATCAAGTGATGTAATTGAGATTGTCGGGTAAATGGAATGACGCAATGATTTCTCAACACGCGGGCATATGCAACGTTATCAAAAGTTATCTTAATCGCTCGAAACACGGAAGCGTTCGTTGACGCTATATATATATACGCGGGCATATGCAACGTTATATTATATATTATATTTATTTATTTAAAAAAAGGAGAAAACTCCTTTATCGCGATTTAGTTATCCGTGCAAATTGACTGATCGAGGTTAACGCGACATCATGAAAGAGTAGACCGATCCTGCGATTCTACTTTTAAGCGACTACATGGTAAATGTCGAGCCGTCATAATCAGCGACATTTTATCTACCTGTAAATACTTGTATAGCAGGCCGATGATGATAGCGGTTCGTTCAGTAAATCAACATTTTCAATCTCCATGTTATCCGTATGCGCTAGAGTAAACATGAAACGAAGGGAAGATGTAGATAACAACTGCGAGAGCGATAAAGGACTGAGCAGGAAGGGTCGAATTGAAACGAAACAGAAAGAGAACGAAGAGGGAGAGAGGGAGGGAGGGAGAGAGAGAGAGAGGACATAAAAAGAAAAAAAAGAGAACGAAAGGACGCATTCCAGAAGATGACCAGTGGTCGAAATAAAAAACGAATAAAGTCATTCGTCAAAGTCCGGCGCAACTATCAGCGATAGAAAACGCGAGAGAAAAAAGGAACGACAGTGAAATCGTGGAGACGCGATAGGTGCATGAACAAGACATTTCTTTCGCGAGGAAGGGAACATGTACTGCAAGCATACTTTTATATCTTGGTAACTTTGCAATATCCGATCTTATTCGAGCGGCTACGTCTGCGAAGGCTCTTGAAAGGCGAAGTCTTTTCTTTTCTGTGATTCTGTGTGGGTCTGCATAAAAATGTCTCGCGTTTATTTAGCAAAAAATACAAAGAGGTCAGGGAAGAGAAGGACAAGTAAGTTGGCTTCCGCAAAATATTGATGGTAACTCCGTAATTATATAACTCGAGTGCTTATCTTTCATGGTGCTGCTGTCGAGTCTGCTAATCGCAGTCGCATAAATCTTCCCATCTACATGGTGAGACATGTCTAAATTTGTTTGTTTCAAATAACCTAGTTTACGACATTAAACATAGCTTCAGCATTTACATAATATATCAAGACAGAATCCCAACACACATGGTCCATTGAATTTGCTATACTAATCCTGAAGGCGGAAGGGAAGGAGGGCAACTCATAATCATTTATTACCTCTGTCCAGAAAGCGGCAACTAAGCGCGTTACTTCTATGACAGTTCTAACTGAACGTAAACTCGCGAAACTTTCGGCATATCATCAGACAATAAATTAATTCGTGAAAATGCATTTCAGCGAAATCTTTCGCGAGCAAAAGGTAAATTCAAACGAAATTCGACGGTCAATCAGCACGGTACGAACGGAGTATAATTGCGTCGGGATACTCTCGATATTCGTTCTTTCTATTTATACAAGCGTGGAAACGCCTTTTACGCGGAGCAAATGACGTTACCTCCGCACAACTTTTAAGATGTAATCAATTCGGTCCATTTTACACGACCGGTCTGCTGATTCCCTCTCCGCCGTTGCTAATAATAGCCTTGATTGAAAGTCATAAATTTGTAAAATCCTCTTTTATCCCGTCCCCATCGTAGTCAAGGGGTCGTAATAACCGGGGAAATTACAGACACGGGAAATAGCATCCAGTTACTGGCGTTGCCAGCTGAGGCGCAATTTCCCGGCCGCCTTTGAGGTAAACAAGCCGATTTAGCGGCGAAATAAATTTCGCTACATCCGAAAAGAAGTCTTTCGCCGGCATTTGCCGGCGCGGAACGGACGACGACCGGATTGCCGTCACTGCTGCCACCGCCGCCGTCGTCGCTGCAGTTTCCGCCATATGTGCATTTATTCCATCGGCGTTATTAATTGCCGGCTGCGCAAACATTTTCGTTCGGGCTACCATACGAGCGTACGCGTATATCCCACGTGCGCGTTTCCCTGCTCGCCAACGAAGAACGGGATAGGATTCGATGGTCTCTCTTTCAACGCGAGCGAGGCAATATATCCTGAAATGCTCGCTATATTGCAACGAGCTGCAAGCGGATGTAAAAAAAAAAGAAAAAGGGGAAAAAAGAATATCCCTTTGATGCCGAGGCGTGGCCTCTGGCAGTTCTCGTCGTCTCCTTCGCCCTCGGATATCCGCGTCTCTACGACGACAGGATTATCCCCACCCACATGTAACGCCTTTCTACTAGTTACCGAACCATCTAACCGAGAATTCCCCACCCTCGTCCCTTTCGAAATAGATTATCCGCCGTTAGTTACAAAGTTACCCTCACCGGTTCGTCGACTTTGCCTTCTTTCACTCGAGATCTGTTGTCAACGCGCGGCTCTTTTCATGCACACAAAGAGCTAGTATTTGATTAAATATCAGATAATATTGATAACAAACAACACTTTTTATTCAGTCAACTTCTATATTCGCTATTCGCGGTATATAGGAACTTTTAGAATGATTTTTCGGATTCTGCGGTACAGATAGTACATATTTTCAAAAAAGTCCGTGAGATGACCAATAATCCGGATATTTGGCCGGAGGGATTTTTTTACCGCATAAAAGCGAAATCATACGAAAAAGGTAGCGCGTAAATCCTAGGAATGAGTGTATTCAGCAAATTATGACATTTTGGCCTAGTTGAACATGTGCCCGGTGCGTCTTTGTGATAAAATAGTGCTTTTAATTTGGCCCGAATATTTATCCGGCGCAGTAAAAGCGCGTCCCGCTGTTTTATCGGAGTGCAAGCGGAATAATATTCCAGGCGTGCGTCCTTCGTAAACAGCGTACAATTTCCATTTCGTGTAACATTCTCGCCCTAACCCCCGTATTATACGGTTCACAATCTGGCTGGCGTAAAAGCTGGCAATGCGCGCACGACAAGCGCAGAGATTTCGGCTCCGCGGGTCGCGTTTTCCTTGTACTCTAATGTAATTCACCTTAACAAAATGTATCTCTGCTGCGAACATCCCGCTTCTATTCCTGCGACCGGATAAAATACAAAATGCATAAAACGCTTGATTTTTGATAACATCATAATGCTATTATATTTACAAGACAATAAAGATGGAGAAAACTTATTGTTAGTGACAAATGTTTTGTTACATCGTGTGTATTGTAGAAAGAATTTATTATTGCTTAAATTATACAATCAAAACTACTGCGATTATTGGGCGATTTCGATGATGATTTTCAAATTCTTTTCGATTTGAAATGGGATAAAAAGGGCTATAACTTCTATCAACATTTAAAACAATGAACGGCTGCAAACAAGCGAAACCTTGCAATTAAGCGTCACCTCCGTTTCCTTCGGCGTCGTTCGGAATCGAGGTTTCATTTCTGCAGCTCGTTCCTTGCCAGTAACTACGATTCTTCGATTTCCAATACAGTGAAATAGAGCGTGCTTGCATAAAACGACTACGTAAGTTCAACTCGGTTAGCGTAATACCTCCATACATTTCTACTTCACGGCGTCTTATCTCGTATTGAATAATTTTTCATGCATCAATAGCATCAAATTTTATTTTGTTTTATTGTTGCATGAAGCGGCAATATTATATGGATATTTCGTTTGAAGTTGTAAGCAGTAAGTTTCGAATTATTATGTGAACAAAAGGATTTATAAAAGTTGTAAACATAATAAAAATTACGTGTCAAAAACAGACTTGACTAAGCAATATATTTTTCAGATCCACGAGGGTCATTTTGGAACGATTAATGTTTAAATATCTTGCATATACCAATAAATGTAAACGATAAATGTACAGAATATAGAGAAAGCGAATGAAATATTAACATCGCGAAATAATATTCTGTGGTCCGAAAATAATATCGCAGTTGGGGTCAGGGTCATCAGCCTCCTATATCGGAAACGACAATTTATCCTGCGAGTCGGCAAATCGGCCAATAACATTGTTCGAACGGCCGAGCATGCTTCCCGGATGAGAATAAATTTATCATCGAGGCTCGCGATATTTGTGCACGATAAACGAAATAACTTGCAGCAACGGCGCGAAAGCCATTTACGATTCATGCACGCGCGACGACTCTCTCTCTCGCTCTCTCTCTTTCTTTCTCGCTAAAGTGGTTTACCCGCAGGAATAAGCGAGGCAGTGCGAATCCCGGTAAGAAAGCTCCGCACAATTCCGCGTACGTGACATTCCAGTCGCGTTGTACTGGCACATTGCCACTATGCTTTATGCGATTCCGTCATGCTCGCAACTACGAACAAGTGTCGCACAGCGACGACCTACGCCTTATTTCCACGACATTACTGCCATGACAAAGATTGTTCCAACTCTCGTACTAACAATCCTCTAATCTTTGCGACTCAGGATGGTAAGAATTCCACAGCGATGTTAAATCGTTTCTACCGACAGTTGTATTATCGTCAACACCTTTCGCAGTGACGACTATTTATATTTCAGTATATTTCAGTTTCACTACGATTAATTCGAATAAATTTGGATGTGGACAGAGAGAGAGAGATAAAGAGAAAAAGTACTTAAAATCTTCTTTAAAAAATCTTTCATATATTGTTAGAAATATTTTTAGAAATTAATAATAAAAAATAATAGAAAATTTAAATTATTATTTTTTATTATCGGATATCATCAACCATAATAATCGTCTAAAAAATATACTACAAAAGCCCCTCGTAATAGGCATTACGTTTCCGCAAGTAGGTTACCGTAACCGTGGTATCGACGCTACCATAAATTCACGCGATACATTGGTAACGTTCAACGTGTACACAGGTTTACCAAGGGGGGAAGGGGTGGATGGCCTGATATCGCACCGTAATAAACGGTATAATTTATCACAACGCACGTAGGGCGGGTGGCGGCAGCAGCAACACGAACGCGGCAGTGTATGCGCTGCGTGTCACGCAGGCAAGCAGTCAGACAGGTACGCAGGTACGAGCTCGTACGTATGCAGTATAACGACTTTTCCCATCCGAGAGAATACATACTGGACCGCTGTGTCGGATTTCAGTTATCCACGCTGCATTATGACGCTTATCCTGCATAATACATCGGCTAACTACTGGCTGGGATATCACTCCATAAACTAGATCGTCGTGTAAAGGACGCGTTTAAACGTGCGATGAATTCGATTGCATGAACATACATTTGCGTGTGCAATTGATGCACTAAAGGAAATACAAGTGACAAAAGTTGCACGTTCCTCTGATGCAGTGAATCTTTCGCTGTAGCTTGAAGCAATATTTATGACATATTTATGCAGTAGGAAAGTTTCAGGTAAGAATAAAATTTAAGGAAATGTGTTATTTAATCAAAAGAATATCAACTTTTGGATAACTAATCACATATAATAAAATTCACAAAACATTTACAAATACAAATAAAGAAAAAATATCGGTATATATTATATTTCGGTGTGTATATTTATATTCGGATAGAACGATTTTGCTGAAGGATCTAAAAATTTAGCTAGATACCGATTTAAAAGCAATTTTGTTATCGAATGTTGTAGTATGCTTAAGTATGATGATGATGCAAAACATTTTGATTGACATTGACATTCTAATAATCAGTTTGAATGTCCTAGACCCGGTTTTTCATTCTACGATTGCTAGCTCAAAGTTAATCGATTTTTTGTCTCTTCTTAAATATATAATAATATAAAAAAAGATAAAGACTTAACATAATTATTTTGACGGTCCAAAATTATTTTCAGATTTATGTCCCTATTGTCAGATTTATCTACCTAAACCTTTTAAATACCTCAGCAAAAACCATGTTTTTCGTATTATAACAAAACTGTATTGAAAATTTGATTGTGCTTGCTGTACATCCTCATTTCATTATTTTTTAATATATAAGCACAGATTCCGTATAATTTATCACAGACGTTTCTGCACAAGTGTTACACGGTTGCTAATTAAGATAGCGTACGTATAATTTATTGCAACCTAACTCGGATGATTGCGTGCTGTCGCATGCGTATACAGCAACGTCTAAGCTTCATCGAGAGACAGAGCTTCTGGATTTTCGGTTATTCGTGCTATCCGATGCTCTTTCACTTTCTGCATCTAGTAACGCTTAACTATCTACTCGGTATAGACTTCACAGCGCAAACTTGATCAACGATACACGGCGTATTGCAGCATCTGACGTGGATTTGATTATGTATTTTCGTACCTAAGTAAGTTTAAACCGGAATATGTAGGATGTTCTGGCAACGAACGCAAAACAAATTTCATTTACAAACTCTTCAACCATTTTAGAATGAATGTTTCTCATATTACACTGACTTTCAAAGATGTAAATTAATAGCGAAACTTTATTCCATACAGTTTGCCATACAATTTAATAAGAAGATATAATTTTTTAATCTATTTTAATTATATTTATGTTAACTTCTTGTTTAATTGTCGTCGGTTGTTTCCTCAAGAAATTTCCGTAAATAATGACGATTCGTTAAAATGTTGTCCAAGAGACATTTCTATGTTAACAAACGCTGTAAAGTCATACACTCTGAGTGTTGCAGAAATGGGCAGTCGTTACATGTAATAAATGATACAATTTACCGCGACGTAAGTGACCCAAAGTCACGTGGTATTTACGCCGCGCGATGCTCCGACGACTTTTACTTCCGAATATACATCTCGCCGTCGTGGATTTTCGTCATTTGTTCTTTTGCATTGTACGACGGTTGCTCGAGATAATACCGCGGGTATAAGTACCGACCTGGATATCGCCCCATAAAGCAGATCAGCGCGTAAAGGCTTGGCGAGCGAGCGCGCGATAAATTTCGCGTTCGTGCACATCACTGCGGCGGAATTTTAATTGCAAACTTGGCTCTCGGCATGCGCGCATACGTTTCTCGCTTTTTCTCTCCCACATAAACATCTCGGTAATGTTATTCGAGCAATCCACGCTCGGTTACATATTACTACTTGCTGCGGAGGTGTGATGCACGATACAGAGAGAAGACAGAGGTTTACGATAATATTATCCTTGGGCGCTGAAAAATTCATTCCTCCTAATTTCCTCAATTTACTCGAAAATGAAACCTTTCTACATTATTTTCGTAATATCTTTTTCTTTGTTTCGTATATTGCTCTTTACTGTATTTTATTTTCCGTTAATAAATTCTTAAAAATTAATCTAACTCATTGATAATTTTACTGAATGGAAATGTATAATTTCTTGTGACATCTTTATATCTACGCAAAGCACAAACTTTTCGTTAATGAAATTTCCGACATGATCAGGCGCGATAAAATAGAATTTATTATTTAATTTTCAAGACTACTCTCTACACTACTCTCGTACACGATTAATAATGTTTATTTTCTAAATGGATCCAAACACGTGTAGAGAAGCGAGCTAACGATATTGCCTGTTTACTACTACAGCACGTTTACATGTCTCGATATTTTAATTTAGGATGCTAAAATTTCAGATACGCTAATTACGATCTTGGCAGAGGTATACCACTCATCTCTCTCGGTGGCCCCAGTGTAATCAATAAGGACGGACGAAGAGGAGCAAGTTCAAGCGCAGTTTCGCTGAATACTCGGCCTTTACTAGTTCTAATTGCTCGAGTTTCGCATTTCCTCTATTTCTCTCCCATCCGTCTCTCTGTCCTATGCTTCATCCCTTTCGCTGTTTACACACGCCATGGACATGCATTACCGTTTGCCTTTGACGTACAAGTCGAAGAAACGCGCGACTGAAACTGTAACTAATTTCACGAATGAACATGATGGCTCTGAATGGATCAAATCTACGGAATGTTCGACGATATGCTCAACAAGCGCGATATGTCTAAAGTCAGGAATCTGTTGAAATCACTGAAAATCAACCGAGTAAAGCTTTATCGGCCATTTAAATATCTACGCTGTTGAAAATCCTGTTAAAAGACTTTAATTTGATTGGTGACACGAGATGCTGAGATTAAAAGAAGCGAAACGTTCCCACAGGTGCGACACTTCCTGTCGTGTTGACACCGCTCAAAAAAGGAATACAACGAGCGAGACACGACCGTCCCCTCGAGGCGTTTTCCTGTCGTGGATCGCCATATAACGTCATCGCGAAAGGATAAAGTATCTATCCTCTTCATGGCTACAGTGAGTGATGTATCGCGAGTTGGCCGGTTCTGTTATATTATGCATGCCATTTTTCCGCAGGTCAGATCTTTCGCCTATCCTTCTTCCTTTTTGTCTCTTCTTTTCTTTCTCCCGGGGATCCTCGTTTTCTACCAACTCCTTTTCCAATAATGTGAAAGAGGTTGCATCGACGCAACGTATCGCCAGCGAAGTTAGACGTACTTTCTCAACCGCGGTTTATGTTTCACGAGAAGATTATCATTATTGCGGTGTAACAATGCGGACTCATGCACGTATACTTGGGTACATTAATTCGGCCGAAATGCGCGAGGACGAATCGAGAGCGCGTCCGAAGCGAGGGGGAATTATTGCATTCGAATGTACATGCGCGTCGATTCGTGCATCGGGTAGTAGGTAGAGACGTATATATACACTTGCAACCGGAGTAATCCCGAAATGGCATATTGTTACATCGACCGATAATACGTCGCAGCTAATTTTCCGATCGATCCGACAGCTGCGACGCCGAAATGGCCGAGTATTATGAATTATGATAAGCCGCAGTAACCGAAAAATAAGCACGAGTGTTTAGTGTAGCATACGGCACGCAAATCTGTAAAACCACGAAACGAAAACAAAGCGGCTGGGCTATTCATTGAGCCAGACAATGTAATTAAACAGAGATTACAACAATGGATTTGCCCAGATCCTCACCCGTAGCTTTTTTGCCGAACCGTTTTATGCCATGCGGTCGGCATAAAAAGCGTACAGGCGAGCCAAGGATTTGGTTTCGGTTTATTCGTACGCTATTTATTTCGATAACCACGGTTACAAGGGACGACGAGAGCTTATTGCGATCCCCTTTGTCGCACCCCCGATATATATTCCCGTTGCACCCTCGCTCTAATTCCACTCGTATTTATTTTTTGTCAGGGTCAACGCAATGGTGTGTTGGCTGTGCGTGCCGCAACCGGTTGAAAATATTATAGAACGGCAAGGATATCGCGGATTTTGTGGAAATATAAACGATGGAAATTTGCGGGGATCATGAAATTGCACGGCAAATCGCCACCGGGTAGCGGCACGCCTCGGTTCCCCCTCGTGATTTTCACGAAATTGGCGTCGAATTCGCTGATCGCAATCGCTCGGACACATGTGTGGATAAACTAGCGATTTAATAAACGTCGCAAATGCGTTGCCGCCCGGCGGACGGAAAATCGTCGCGCACGCGAGGTAGAAGTTATATGATGGACCAACTGGGAAATATGAAGCGAGTTAGGCGAGTGGATAAAGCTTCATTGCAACGTGGCCAAATATCTAAACTAACGGTGCAATATCTCGGTTGCAACAACTATCGCTTTCAATTCCCGATTCATGGTATAAAAAATCGAATCAAGAAATTGTTTACAATGGCAAATACTACAGTACAATGGTACTAGTAAGAAAAACTAGATAAAAATCGCTATTTACAATAAAATGTATGAAAAAAACAATTTTTTTTAATTTCATGGTATAAAAAATCGGGTCAAAAATTATTTACAATGGCAAACACTACAGTACAATGGTACTGATAAGAAAAACTAGATAAAAATGATTATTCACAACAAAATGTACAAAATAAAAAATTTTTTTAAATTTCAGAAACGTTCCTTAAGAAAGATTTTCAAAAATTGCATACCGTTTTTCTCTCTTAATTATTTATTTCTCTCTTAATTATTGCAGCAAATTTCTCGCGTACAATAAATCATGTAAAAAAACTTGCAACAATATTTCAAACATGAAATATGATCGTGGCAAATCTGTGTAGGATCTCAAGAATTAAATAAAAAGTGCCGTGTATACTTTATATTGAGAAAACATACGGAATGTGGACCGGACGAAGTGTACATTCGAGTGAATATCTATGTATATCTCGGGGGTGTGCTTGCAAATGGAAAACGTTCGCGTTTTGCAATGACGATAAATATTGCATCGAGCGCCGCCATGCGATTTTCATCACCGTTGCTGAGCGATATGGGCTACCGGGAGAAAATTTACTCTTGGCACTTAGAGGTTCCTATTCAGCGTCGGCGCGGTCCGAGTATCAAAGCTTCAGGGAAACTCGCAAAGTTTTATATCTTATGCATTCTTCGAGCCATGTTCAGAATCTCGTATTAAAATAAACCGAATATCTGAGTTAACTCCTCGTGCAAGATTCGTACCGTGAATGGACCACGGGGAGCGATTAGAAAGCTTGAGAAACGATGAAATGGCGTACGTTACATAGTTGTCGATGTATATCGATTTATCGAATAATTTAGCGAACTATTTCGATCAATAACGGTAAGATATATGACAGTCAGAGCTGGATCTTAACAATTAATCAAGCTGTGTGCCGACTTGATTTGTCGGACTTTAAATGCAGCAAATTACCAACTTAAAATCAACATTGATTTTAATTTTTGCTTCTGACCGTTTGGCGATTTTAGATATATATCTTACCGTTATTTAATTTGCGGTCAAAGAGAATGAGAATGTAGCATTTGTATTCCGATCAATGTTAGCCTTAACAGATCGTTCTGTAAATAGGGTAAAAGACCCAATTACTGGCATATTAAGCAGATATTCAATAATATTTGATTAATATATATGTATAGTTGATGACATTTTAATGTGTTAATTTTTTTTTAGTTTCTCCTCAGTATAGACTTTAATAAAAAAAATATAAAAAATTTAACAGAATTTATTTTTTATTTTATAATTAATATAATAATAAACATAGCCAATGCACCTAATACTGGTAACCTGCAAATCATATCGTTCCTAATAGTGGCAACTAAGTGACCACATTACTGTCAATTTTCTATATATATTAAATGATACTTATATATCATATTTATATTAAATAATTTATATTAAATAATTTAAATTATGTTTTTAAGTGTAATTTTTATATAAAAAATTTAAAAACAGTTAAAAAAAGTTAAATTTAAAATTTTATATTATTTTATTTTATATATTATTATTTAATAAGTAGATAATAGGTAGTACTTAAGTACTAATAATAATAATAATATATATATAAATATAAATAGGTGATATAATAATAAGTAATAATAATACTTAATATGTTATAATACTTTTATTTTATACTTATAATGCTTATACACTTTATTATAACAATAATACTTTTATTTAATACTTATAATATACTTATAATATACTTTTATTTCTTATTAATAATACTTTTATTTTTTACTTCTTTTTTATTTTTTATTTTTTTATTACAGGCTTTTTTATCTAGTTTTTCTTTTTTTATTTTTAATTGTTCAAGTTTAATTTTTTTTCGTGTTTCTTTCTGTTCCTCTTGTAATCTTTTTTTTGCTTCTTTATCAGCTTGATATTTCTTCCACTGGTCAGATGTTACAACTGATGGTATTTTTTCCTTAAATGTTCTTTTATTTTCTTTTACTTCTTTTTCTTCTGGCCAAAATAATGATTCTTTAAATGCAAAAGGCACATTAGATTTTAAATTATTTTTGTCTTGGTTTGTTAATTCTTGAAGAATTATTTTATTTTGTTGATTTTTATTTAGACAACATTCATCATTTTCAGGCACTAAATTTACTTCACTTTTTTTTTGAGAATTGTTTTGCAATAGTAAAGGATGTAAAGAGGAATCATTTTCAGCAACAAAATTATGTTGCAAATCAAGTGTTAACGTTACACTGTAAGGAGTTTCAGTTACATTTTCCAATTGATTTTCATTTTCACATAATAAAACCTGTAAAGTACTTAAATTTGTAAAACTTTGATCATAAATAAAACGCAAGCACTAAAAATTTTTACCATAATTTCTACCATAATATATCCAAAAAAATTTTTACTAAAGTATTTCATAAATCTAAATAGAACGTAGATGTATTCATAAAAAAAGATACAAAAATCTGTTCTTTAGCTATTATGTTACATAAAAATTTAATACATAAAAACTTATAATCTGAAAATTATAATCTGAAATATAGGTACTTCAATTAATGGAGTTGACTCTTGAACTTCTGAAATATTTTCAGTATGACTTTGAGAAGCTTGCAAAATACAATTTGAGAAATCATCTGCGATATTAATGGGTTCTTCTCTCTCCATAGTAACGTGATTGGTATTCTGTGCATTAAGAGATGTATCAAGTAATTTTTCCGAAACTGTATTATCCAAATTCTGAAAAAAATACAAATTAATAGTAAAAAATTTTGAGAACGGTTTACTAAGAAAATTAATTAGGTATTAAAAAATTTTTTTACATATACATATATACGCACTTCAATTTGTGATTTCATTGCAGAATGTTTTTTTATACATATTTTCCAAAATTCAAATAGCTTTTTATATTCAATATTTCCTTTCCATTTGTCAACATCTTTATTTTTTTCGAATTCATCAATTATATTTTTATCCAAATTTTCTCTCATAAAATTTAAAACAGTTTTAATTTTATCATCCTGATGAGCTTCATCATTAACTGATACATCCTGAGTATTTTGATTTTGATTTCGTACAACTTTGCTATAATCAACAGCATCTGCATTGAGTGGATATAAACCACAAACCCGAAATCCATTTCGTAGACATTTAGAGATCTCAACACCATCTAAAGCTTTATTTAATAATAATCCAAAATCTTCTTTCGTTACGGCTGATTGCTTATTTTCCATGCGATAATTATTAACAGTAGTTTTCCAAATCATTTTTATAGGTCTGAATACTGATACATCCATCGGTTGAAGAATATGTGTTGCATTGGGATAGAAAGCAATTAGCTCTATTTCATGTGTGCTACAAAAATCACTCAAATGTTTAGTCATATGTGAAGAATGACCATCCAAATAAAGTATTACTGGAAGAGGTATTCCACTTTGAATAAGCCATGGATGGAATACATTCGTAATATATTCATAAAAATTAGCTGCGACCATCCATCCGCTATCTGATTTGCCACAGCTCCAACCATCTGGCAACTTTGATGCTATATAATTTGGTATCCGCTTGTAAGAAAATAATACTAGAGGTGGAGCTAACATACCAGCTGCATTACCAGTGAGAAGAACTGTGATGCTTTCCTTCTCATTATTACCTACTATCTTGTATACATTTTTCTGTCCTTTTTTTGCCAAAACAGATGACTCTTTAGGGTTGAGTAGAAAACCTGCTTCGTCACAGTTAAAAATCCTTTCTGGTGCAATATTTAATAGTTCTTTAGAACTTAAATAATTAATCACTTCATTGAACCAATTTCTTAGAGCACTTTCAGTAACTTCAGCTCGACGAAAGGTCAAATTTTCAGTCATTCTCTTTGCAAGATTTGTATGTCGCTGCAAGAAACCTTGATACCAATGCCGCCCAGGCCGATCATTCACAAATACATTTTCTTTTTGTAAAGATTTAATGAGCATTTGAACACTGTCTAATAATTGATTTCTGGTCACCGGAAAGCCTCTGTGACTTAAATGAAATATCCAATCTACTAATGTTTTCTCTTCTTCATTTGAAAGAACTGTTGGTGGTCCAGGCTTTTTTTCTGCGTAAATTTTTTTCTTTTTTGCATCCAAAGTTGAACGAGGAATATTAAATTGCTTACTGGCAGCATTTATGCTCATTCCTGCATTTACTGCAGATAATGCTTTTTTCAAATCATCTACGCTATATAAGCACCGTTTCTTTCCACTCATTTTTAGCTATAAAAACATAATAAATATAATAATAAATGAGTGGAAAGAAACGGTGCTTATATAGATGTAGTAAATATATATAGTAAACATATATAGTAAACATATAGTAAATATAAAGAGTAACAGTAAGATAACAGTAAACAATTTTATTTTACTTACATTGAGTTTGATACGTATTGAATTGAAGACAGACACGTTTCACTCTATGCACATGAAAGTAGGTTATGTCACATGTCAATATTACGTTCATTTTGCGATTTGTGACCGTAATACTGTTAACAGTATTAGGAACAATATCCAAAAAATGAACGTGTTACTGGCATTAATATAATTATATTATAAAAATTAATAATTTATTCAATATTTTATTTTTTTTGCTTAATTTTAACACTATATTATTTAAAAAGTGCGTTAAGTAAGACCTAAGGTGTAAATGTCGCCAATAATCAATCATTTTTGTAGGTACCTTTTACCTACTTTCTTAATAACAACGGACGCAATTCAGGAAAAAAATGTGTTTCTCAAACTTCAAAATTTTGTTTTAAACTAGTATTTAACTTTACTTTGTATTTATTTATTGTAACAATAATTATATTCGTTAAAAATTTTATTAAAATTTTTAAAAATAATATAACATACAGTTTTCATATTTAAAAATTCGTTTAAATATTGATTGACAGTATTGGGGACACTGTCAGTAATTGGGTCTTTTACCCTACGTCAATGTTAGGAAATACATCCCGTAAATCGCATTCGAAATTCATTATCAACGAAGATTAAATAGATGTAAACAAATTCAAACTCTACTTCGCCAGTGAATATTAAACAATAATTTCAATTGCTTATCGACCCGTCTGGCAAATCATCTGCGTGCTATCGACAGATTTGTCATTTCTTTGGAATGCAGAAATTGCCAACTTTAAAATCGATATCGATTTTGCCAGACGGCTCGATAAACAATCGAAATTATTATTAAATAGATGTATTTAAAAAAAACAGATGTTCTTCGACTCTCTCTCTTTTTTCAACTCTTTAGCTAACAATAAGTAAAAATCAATAGTTTTATGTTATATAAAATGTTTATAAATCATTGAAGGTTTCAATTTCTAAATATTAAAAATCATTTTACAGAACAATAAAAGATATAATTTGACAGTATCGGATTTCTTGTATATATAGCTGTACTAACTGCTGGTACACAATACTATTATCCATATAATACACATTGTGTAATTCCTAATTGCCCTAATTGTATACACTGTAACATAATAATTTATTACAGAGATTAACACGTATCGCTGCGGGCAGGTATAATCTCGCGACAATTTCCGGACCTCTTGATCAATCGCAGAACTAAAGGAACAACGTTAGTTAAAGTTTCAACCAAATTAAAAGATAAAGTCGCACACTTTGGATGGTCCTGCGCAACCGAGCGCCCTTTGAAATTCATTTGCACGGTCGTAATATCGCTTCGCGTAGCGTTATAAGAATAGAAAGAAGAGAAGCACGCGGCTAGTGGTGGAAGTGAATTTTAGAGCGTAGCGCTTAAAACGTGCATAGGGACTCCAACCGCTCAAACCCATGAAATTTTTTACGGTCCTTTATCCCTGGGAAAAACTTTGCAACCATCGCTGAAGCACTTTCATACAGCGAGCTGGATAAAGCTTATCCCCAGTACGGCGTACTCTAGGTTACTTGACTTTTTTCATTTAATTAATTCCGGTGCTTCACCGTGAGAACTATAGGTAATAATACGTATTATAATATACGTATTATAATGTACTGCAAAAGAGCATTTGATAGCTGAGAATACTGCGCCTAAGTTCTGAAATCTTATTACTAAAATCAATATTAAAAATAATAATATTTACATTTTATGCGATACGGAAAAGACGAGTGGTGACTCGTCGATAAAGACCCCAATTTTTCGCATTAGATCATATATACGGAACTATTCTTATTTTCTCACTTGGGAAAATCGTCTCCTCACAAAATGTGTAAAATAAATTATGAAACCATTTCGATTTAGGAGTAATGGAGGGACCACTCAAAAGTGATATGCTGCGGTCAGAGCGTCAAGGATTGGCGGCCGGCTACTTATCGAAATTGATTTTGGCATGGAATCGGTGTCTTCCGCGAGATTAACAGAAGGGGTCGGCTCGGAAGAGAGAAGATAAACGCGAACGACAAAGGACTACGAAGGGTAGCAAAAAAATACGAGCAAGTCCTTTGCAATGATGTTCTGACGAAGATCTAAGGTTATCAAATTTCATATCGGTTCAACTTGGCGCAGGACTCTTGGGAATCGAAGCGACCATACTACTCACCCCAATTCCCAAGGACGATTGCTAGCAGCTGTTGCTGCCTATCGGCTTTGGCTACATAACAAAACACACACACACACACACACACACACAAAACACATACCAGCCAGCCCTGACAGTATCGTCCATTACCACATCGAAATTTCTTACTCATATACCGGTACATCCAGTCTTTAACGCGAATCATGACCACGCGACGTTTGGTGACTTTTTATGACATTCGCCACTCCGACTGACCAACCGACCGAACGACTAACTGGCTTCAACATCGATTCACAGCGCTGCGACCACCAGGAGTCGACAGCTTGCGATTCGCAATTGTACCCCGAATTGCGTCAATAAATCATGTTTCTCGCGAAAAGACCTCTACCCCGTCTCTCAGCGAATGAGTTAAATCAAGTTGTCACGCTAGCGCTTATTGTTAGATTTTTTTTCGACGTACTGCTTGCTCACTTCGTGATTGCACCGCCGACATGAAAGTTGATAAGATTATCCGTCAAATTTATTTTTTCTTCATTTTTAGTCTCTTGTGATAATAAAGATTTACTAAAAAGACATTGAACATTTCACCATTAAACAAGACACATTTCACCATTATACCTTTAACATGGCTTTTAAATTTAATATGAAGATTATGTTTTATATATGTCAACATAATATTAAAATCAGACATTTACATTTAGCTCGGAACATGCGAAACAAAGACGAACCTTTGTTTCATATTCCTCCTGTATATTTAAAGTTGAATATGGCCGTATAATTTTCATTTCGCGCTGACATTAAACTTCACATTAAATCAATAAAACCCTAACGTCAAAATTTCGTGAAATTTGTGGAACGAAAATATTAAATACTCATATTGCTATTAAATACTCATCATTGATCACGTAACAAATTAATCGCCAAGTTATTGAAGAAGATATAAGATCAATAGATTTCTAAGTTCCGTTTCAGATACGAAAAATATTAATAACTATGACCTATAGATATTAATCACACTATGATCGATAGATTGTAAATGGAGATATTCATTTGTAATGGAATGTTTAAGCAGTACCTATCTTTATGAGCATGCACATTTATAACTAGTGTAACGTATCTCTCGTGTTATCGAATAAACGTCATTATCCGTTATTTTTATAGAAAATTTAAGATTTAATAATTTTTTAAACCGCTCTTTATTTGACAGATATAAAAATAAATGGCTGTCGGTCCGAAACAAAAATTTTTATACGATAGTTCGCGCGTTCGCTATTGTTTCGGAATCGACGATCGACCGATTTTCCCTATTTACCCACCATTTTATATCACGACGTAGACTCGTATATACGTATGTCTACACACTTCGAGCGGTGCGTTTATTTACGGCTTCCGTTAGAGAGCGTAAATCCAGTTTTCCAACGCATCAGTACCGTTTACATCGATATTTGGCTGCGCTTCCCCGCGCGCAGTAAATCACTATTCGGTCGCAGCAACTCTCTTCTTCTGCATCCCGCGCTCCTTCCCACTCCTGTGTCCTGCGTTGCATTGCAATTACACGAAGAGACCGACGCGTGACGACGCCGGTGTCAAATGTGAAATAGGACGTGTGCCGCGTGCGCGGCGCGTGCCGCCATTTGAAAATTGTCCTACCCCATGTCCTCGATTATCAAACATCGAGCCAAAACTACATTCGTTGTTTGCGAAGAAGGAGATATGAATACAATTATTCAAAATTATAAGACAAGTTTTTTTTAAATTCTAGAACAAGTTTATAAAAGTTCTAGAAGTTTACTTTGTTGAAACTTTACACCTTCAAAGTCTAAGTTTCAAATCTAATTGTAAGTACATCTGATTTTTCTTTATTTCGGCTAATTCGAAGTTCAAAGCAGTTTAATGTTATTTGATCTGTTAAATTTGGCGTGCAACGTGATTTAAATTGTATATCTAGTCTTAATACAAGATAATTGACTGTGACGGAAATTTAAAATCTGGTTATACAAATTTTATACTCCACATACATTTAGATGATAATATTCAAGAAAAATGTAAATTGCAGTCTATTTGTCTATTTGTAAATTATTAATATTTCTATTGATAAATAATAAACCGTATATCTTCTGAATGAATAATCCAATCAATGGACGAATAGTCATCGATTTGTGTGCTATTCATGGAGAATAATTCAATTTGTCAGATATAGTCAGTGCAGCCTTTTAGTAACTCGCGACTTCAAATCCCAAAGAATGCTCTTGATTCCGCGCAATGATACGAAATTAGATTACAGATGCGACGAGAAGCGACGCGTGCGAGATTACGGCATATTGAATTCTGCTCGATTCTTAACTAGGGTAAATCCCGATACAATGATTGCGAGTCGCTTCGAAGATCCATATATCTCGAGTGAAATATAATATCACTTTATTCGCGACGAAGAATGTGCGCAATTCTTATATGCAATACTGCGATTTAGTCATAGGACTAAAAAAAGTAAAATAGAAGTGACGGAGTTTTTTGACAGAAAAGTGATCTTTTAAAGGCATTAAAATCAAAAGTGATACTTTTGACCAAATTTCCAGAATAATTAAGACCATTAAAAAAAAAACATTTACTCTTATTTTCCCAGATCTATCTTTAAATAGTCTAACATGTAACTTATAATAAAAAAGATCTGGCGTTTGAATGATACAAGTATACCTCTGCAGTTTTGTTAAATAAAATTATAAATATCTATTAAATGTCATGGCACATATTTTTTTAAATATAATAAAATAAAATAAAATATAATATAATAAAATAAGTAATCAAACAATAAAAGTTTTATTTATCATTATTATTATCTAACTAAAGCAAAAAGATAAATATGTTCATCAGATGATAAAAAATAGATAAAATTTAAAAATGCGACATTCTTAAATGCAACGTTTTTGTTTTCGATAAAATCTATCACAGCATAATAGATTTTTATCAGCTACATCGTTTGTCTAACAATTTCAGTGCAAAGTAATCAGATACTGATACACCGAACTAGTAGTCAATAAGCAAGTAACAATCAGATGAGACAACAAAAATATGAGTAGAACGTTTATATTTTACAAATTTTGTCAGCTCAGAAAAAAAATAACCCATTTTAGTGACCTTGTTAAAGTATAAGATATAAGTGACTGAATGACAGCGTCGTAGTATGAAATATTGTTCGACATATCAATAATTCATGTTCAAAAGAGAGAGAGAGAGAAATTATACTCGTAGTAAATACGATTAAATTCTTTCTTATAGAATATGTATGCGTATGCAAACTTTCGATACGAAGCACGTCGATTTATTTTAATACAATATCATAATGCAAAATTAAAAAAATATATGTTATTAAATATTTATTATTTGAAAACATTTAATGATCAACAGCGTAATTCCGTTTAAAAATTTATGTCCGAAAATTTTTGGAAAATCATTCTACGCCAATTTTTCGGCTCATCCACGACAGATTTTACATAGTCTGCCTAAGCGGGATTATAGCGCAGTTTTGCACGTAGCGGCTCTTTGTCACGGAGAATCGAACCGTGGACTGATGCTCTACTCAGTCGCAAATTTACACGAAATTGGATTCATAGCGCGTGTACCTATACGCGCGGATATCGCGGTAGATATTGGTTTTCGTTGCGTTATACGTCTGGCGAGTCGTTTTTCTATTCGTGCGCGCGATCTCCGCGCGAACGGAGATACTCAATCGAGGTACTCGTAAGTGCCAATCGCACCAACGTCACGTACGATTACAACGTGTCCTGTACTAGTTCCGCCAACAAGCCGGGGCGCGCGACGCGACGCGACGCGACGCGGTGAAAACGGCAAAGTCCGGCAAAAATTGAACGATAAAAAAAAAAGAGGGCGAATTGTTTCGAAACTGTCCTTTTGTTGATTGGAATGCCACCCCCATGCCGAGATCGAACCGTGTAAAAAATGGAGTATTTTATTTTACGCGGCTCGTTGTGCATATATGTCGGCACTGTTTTTCAATTTACATGGCGCACAGGTCGATCGATCGGGACGAATCGATCGAATTGGACTTCACTTGATTATTCTTGTTCATAGCTAGCATATGTCATTACGGCTTTTGCGCAGAATACGTTCAAATATAGATACATATATTTGTGAATGTATCTCGGACCAATATATTGTATTTTGTTTAGTAAATATTGTTTATTGTGAAATTACATCGTTTAGCTATGCAATGATCATTTGAATATTGTCTCATACATAAAGCATTAAATTACTGAATTATTTCCATAGCATTCATGGACGCAAACCACGATATATCACTGATGTTTATACAAACTATATGATAATTATTATAAATAAAAACTACATGTATCTTTAAAATCGAACGGCTAATCGACGTTATTAATAATCCGAAACACCAGATAAAATTGCATTCAAGACTAGATGGGCAAAGTCCTTTTTTTTGTAGAAAAAAAACCTCGCAAAAAATACACGTTGTAATATCTACAACCGCCGGATCCGCGCTTTTACCTTTCTGCGACGTCATTCTTATCCACTTACCTGAGTGCACACCTGACGGCGACGTCACAAAAAGCTCCTACGTCTTTTTACCTGGCTGCTGAAAATTGCGTTTTAATGGCGATACCGGCGTTGCTTGCTGCAGTTGACGGTTAAAATTACCTTCGGATCGGGGATACACTCGGTGGCGGGATCGCCGAGCTCTCGCCTGTCAACGTTATCACTTTATCTCCGATCCCGCAGGTAGTCTGGCGTCTGCCTTAACCGTGGGCGTTAAGGAAAAAAAAAGACACAAAAAAAAGACGGACTACATCTTCTAGAAGCGCGTGCAACGAAGTTGAGCTTCTCATGCGCAGGGCGCCTTCCGTTTTTACGCAAAAGTTATCGAAGATTATAAATCACGATGCAGACGCGCACGGCGTTTTCTATAAGTTTGTGCCGCGTTATGATTGATAAGGCAACTTTCGTTCGTTGTATAATACGCGAAGTTAAGATACCATATGCACTCTAGTTTCGATGTTTTTTTATTGCGCTCTGCGAAGTACGTCTCGTGAATTTGTCGCGTGACAGTAAAGTGATATGGAAGATACACTTATGCGGAACAAATGCGATAAATTAATATAATTGTGTAACAAACTCTTTCACTTTAATCTTATCCTGAATAAATTGCATAACGTCTCGGACTACGATACTTTTATGCTTTTTAGCCTGTTGGAAACAGAGAGAGAGAGAGATTCGAAAGAAAATATGCTTGGAATTAACTGCGAGCCTCTCTGTGAAAATTGTGATATAAAAATTTTCCACAGATTTACAATAGTGCAAGTAAAATGCGTTGAAACAGATATACTGCAAAAATACCAGGCGAAAGATTCATGCGGATAAATTGCCGGTTTGAAAACTGCACCGACAATTCGTGCGAGTTCCAGTCATGCGTTACCATTAAGCAACGACGGCAGTGGCAAGCTGTCTGTGCAGAAGAATACCCTTCGCAAGCGAGAGTCGCGCAATGACGAATAGCGATAGCGATTACACGAGCGTGTAGGTGGATGTTGAAACCAAACGGAGGGAGAGGATAGAGCGTCGAACAAACGCTCGCGGAGTCGGGGTCGAGGGTTTGCTTCGCGCGAAACGTTGCTAGAATGGTAGGAAGCAATTAATAACTTTGTCGTGGCAGGCAGGCAGGCAGGCAGGTAGACCTGTAGGCAGGAGGGAACGTTGGCAGGTAGGCAGGCAGGCATGGTAGCTAAAGCCACGTTGCAATAATTACGACGTCACGCCTCCTGCCCAATCTAATTAACTAATGCAACTCCTTCCTCTCCTTTCTCACTCCCTTCCCTGTCTCTCTCTCTCTGTTCTCTCTCTCTATCTCTATCTCGATCTCGCTCTTTTCTAGTTCCCTATCTTCTCACATTTTCCCCTGTTTCCATTTTTGCAAATTCATCCCAACTTGTAAATATCACCAATCAACGATCGAAAAAGTTTTAAACCTTCAACACGTAGAAGATATTGTTAAGAATGGTTGAGATGATTGATTATACGACAGCTGCGTATAGCAAGTCCATAATTTTAAGATTTAATAAATGGAGGGACGACTTATCATAGGATTATTGCAGGGGAACTAATTGTACAAGTAATTGATAGTTGCTGACTCTGACAAATTGCGCATTTGAGTTCGCCGAGGACAGCCGAAGGTTATCGCAACTTCCTTGTTCAGATTCACTTTATCGACCACAGGCAAATTTTATACGGCTCGTAACACATTTGGAAAATTTTCACGGGGACGTAAGGCGTGAGATCTCATCGTTATGACGCGAGGCATTTAGACTGTCGAGCCGTGAACGTTCTTAGTCTCCTGAGTCTTATTGTTAGTTTTTATTTACGATCAACTCGCGGACGTTTCCAAATGTGACACTAAAACTTATCATAGAAGAGAAAATAATCGCACATTTAATGGTGAACGTGAGCGACGCACAATATGACCCATTGTGTCCACTGGATAGGCATTACGACTGTCTTTATGGATGTAAACCAGTAGTAGCGACACTTTGAAAAGCTTTCTAAAATCATCTTCAACGTATAACATTCGGGATAGCACAATCATTCGTACGTCAGATGTATATATAAGTGACATTTAACCACGTATACATGGCACAACTTCTCTAAAATGACAATCGATTAAACGTGTCTAAACGTCTAGCAATAGCCGATGAACACGATGGATGAATGGTTCACGTGCTAAACTAAATCAATCTATTTTATTGAAAATGTACTCTCAAGATAGATCTATCTTATAGATGTAAAAATAAAATTTGGATTAGCTAGAAACAAAATATACAAAATAAATTGTTATTTCTTCTAAATATGCGATTTTTTGTTCTTTTTCTTTATTATTTATGAATTTTTTTATTTATGAAATTATTATAAAATTTTATTACATTGTTATAACAGGACAAAATTGCTAATAACTGTTTAACTTTTGGAATCACAAAATATATTTTCATTTTATAAATCGATGCATCATAATTCATGAATTGCCCCCATTGCCATTAAATTCGATCATACTCTTATCCCATAATTAAAATTGGAAGTTTTGCACAGCCGGCAAGTATTGCTTCCAACACAGCGCAGAAAATTAAATTAAAAAAGTTAAATTGTTGATCAACTTAATGAACAAAATTGCCTCTGCTATAAGTCTAAACGAATGCTTTCCATTTTCCGCGTCAGTGAATAACAAAAATGGAAATACTAACGCTCATGAGTTTATGGCGTGAAAATAAAGTCATAAAAATATGTGCAAAAATTAAGCAAGTATCATACATAATTTAATGATTTTGTTTATCTAATTTATTTCTTTTTAAAGAAATTTAAAGAAATGCAAAATTGATTTATACATAAGATTTATATATGTACACATACATATAATTTATATATAAGAAATTTCAGTCTCATAGTAAAACGTAAAAAAATACATGATGAAATTAAAAACAAATATATACAATATGAAAAAAAATGGAATAGGTATTCTCCCTTAACCATATACACTCAGTTACTTGAGATAAATCTTGATTAAACTCCAGTCGGACAGTAGTGTAGAATAGGGGAGGATGAAAGATTCTTTAGTCGACAGATTTACCTCGTCGCGTGGAGATCAGTGAATTCCAAAGCACCAAGTATTTCAAGTGCTTCGAAAGTTTCCTCTTTATCTCTCCACATTCTCGGTCGGTGACCCTTCTCTTCCACTCTTCTTTCATCCCCGTCATGGTCGATGGCCGACACGATGAGTAAAAAGCGAAAGAGAAAAAAGAATTAAAGGAAACGCTTGCAGCAGTGCGGTGAATGTATTACATGTCATGGTGACCGATTCGTCGAACAATGTTGTCGTGAAAATCGCAGAGATTTTCTCCATCAATCCCCGTTACGTGACCTATCTACGGCATCTGGCTCGATTCTCTTCGTCTATTCATTAATTCCTGGGATGAGGTTATTTGTGCGCTTGGCTCCTTACATATTCTACAAATAAATGGCAAAGGAGGGAGATAGATAGATAGAGAGAGAGAAGGCGCAAAAAGACAAAGTGTGAAAGAGAAAGAGTGAGAGATTTGCGACCTCGTTTCAACGAATACGAACGGCGAATGGTGATCCCTTGTTTGTACACGCAAATCGCCGGCGAATCTAGTTTAATGGGAAAAAACGACGAACTACTCTTCGCGAAATAATCGACGTTTGTTAATTGAAAAACCAGTATCATCGTTAGACTGGCACAAATACGTTAAATCAATCCGTTCGGTAAAATACGAGTTTCCCGCAATGGCATCATCTCTCACGATACCTTACTCGCTACATTTTTCCTGAAATACCGTGACCAGATACGTAGTTTTTATTGGTCGGCCGAGAGGTTTATGTGCCTCCGTTCTGCCGCATAAATTTCTATTCTCGGTTGAAAGTTCGAGCTTATTTCGCGTGATAGAGAAGGCGTCAATGGCATCCCGACGTTACGACAGTCTGGGAAGGCAATAAGACCACCGGCTCTCGCCGATTGCTTCATTTCCGTAAAGAGGCATGCTATCTGTGCTTCCGTTTCCATCGAAACCTGTCGATAGTACTGTGTGTCGACCGTGTGCTAACCACAACGCACACTTTTTCACGTTACGTCGACAATCTCTCCGGAATCTGACAGCGAATCCACTACGCAAATGTATCCTGTATCGTTTTTTTACATTACATCGCGATACGAATCAAATAAATCTTATTACGTACGGGATAGGAATTGAAAGTGCGATGAAGGCAAAAATCGATGGCTTTTATTATTAAACTATTTTATTATTTTATTAAACTTTTATTATTAAAAGAGTTTTCTGAGTCAGTGGCGAACTTGGATTTTTTGGAATACCTAACGGTAAGCGATGCTTGAAATTCATCTTTCGAAAACCGAATGCATAAGTCAGTTCTCTCCTTTTCAGATCATGCCGTGAAAAATAGACGAGAGAAATGGATCTTATGGAAAGCTAAAAACGCGTTGATACTGAAAATCCTATCGATGGTCGCGCAGAGTGATCGCCACTCGTACATGTATGTACGTATACGTGCAATATATGTATACCTATATACATATATTATATATACATGCACACATTTGTCGTTTACGAAACAATATAGGCTACGAAAAAAAATTCATGACACGGGCATTTTTTTAATCATTTTCAGTCCACGGACACGTTGCGTCACGCAATGTGATGCGACGTACTGGGAAAGCAATAGAGCAAATACGATGTATCGCGGCCATACCTAACATTTGTGTGTAACAAACAACGCACGTAGATATCGGTATAGCGTAAAATAAACCAAAGGGCGGCTAACAGGCGAAAAAAATTAAATTTGCTACGCGATGTAGCCGCGACCGATCCCTTTTTACCAGCCGTTTGGCTGGCAGCGGCAGCGGCTCGATTAACACGCGTATCAAACGCACGCTTCTCGCTACGCATGCAGGATTTTCGTTTCGTCCAACCGTTCGCCCGCACACAGTTGTATGACAGAGCAAATTAATTAAAACAAATACAACATTTCGTGTTACGAAAGTCTGGTGTAACAAGGGGGAGGCATGCGCGAGGCGGACGGAAGTGGTAGACAAATTTTGACGCTTTCAAACATATCGGTAAAACCGGCGAGTTTGCCATAAAGGAAATTGAATCATTAATTGAGCGGAAATTAAAGTCTCCGGCAAAAATTATTCGAGTATTTTAACCGCGCTCAGGAATTTTCCGACCGAGTTAGTCAGTTTGTCTTAATGAGGAACTTCTCGTTCGCCAGCGGTGATAAAACTCCTGAGTGTCTTACAAATCTCTCTGCTACACTTTGCGCGAGAAAATTAACGATACATTGAACTGCAGTTTCCGAAGTCGACACGTTTGTTGACCGAAGGCTGCTCTCAAGCGCTAATGAAAAACACGAATTCGCAAAGTTGCACCGAGCTTGCACTGATACGATCGCTTGCGAGAGACGTACGTGCTCGCGAGGAAACTTCTGATGGAAATGGACGTCAAAGGCACCCGCATGTTTATGTAATCAAACTCGTTTGTTTCACCATGTGTATGCCGTAACATACGCGGCGATTACGTCGCGACTTTCTGACTTCAAAGAGCGCAAACGCGTTTGTATATTGAATTCGATGCAAGGCGATTATTATATCGTGATTATACGAGGGGGACGAATCCTTTGGTGATAACGATCGCGCTCCGAAAAACACTTTCGAACGAGTAGAACCAGTGAATTATAAAGGGTCCCGCTTGTCGAGAAACTTTCCAACGGCTTGGTGAAGAGTGGGTCACAGGTATACCAAAGTATTCTTCCTCGGTCTGGAAAGGACTTAATGGTCAAAGCCGGCGCCAAGTTTTTCATCCCATTCGCCTGCCTGCCTCACGAAAGAGTAAGAGAGAACGAGAGTAGATCTAGATTTCTGTTATTCTTATTTTCCATGACACGCCGGTGTGCCAGCAGACTGTTAATTCACGTTTAAAAACTTTCACGACGCGACGCTGCGGCTCGCAATAGAGCTGCGGCACGTACGAATAATAAAATAAAACGCGTTATTATATAAAACTCAGTCCAATCTAGTTAAAGACATCTCAATGTTCCTTTCCCGAGTGCAATTAATGCAGCCGGGAGAGCGAGTTTGCATCAGGTAAAACACGCTCTCCTACGTCCCCGAGTAATTTATGTTGCTGTATCAACGAAAATCCTCCAACGTAACGAGCATTGAAAAACGTTATTAATTTTGTTATCATACACCGGGTGTCTATCACGTACACTTTGCAGGAGCATTAGTCCTTTATCAACCACGACGGCCTTTGTACACGCTGCGCGCTTAATCATAGCTGTATACACTATCTTGTACGTGCTTTGAAACTAGTTAAACGCAAATCGTTAATGTATACGCGAACGAATATCCCACCCCAGGAGATTTCGCATCGACTGCTATCATTATATTAATTGATTGGACGATTAGTCAAACCTTATCCCACCCTATGTGATCACTCGCGTTCGCAGGACTAATTAATTATAAAATCAATGCCACTCGTGCGATAATAATAGCTGAAGTAATCTTGGCCAGACGTGACAAACCGTTGAGTGCATTTCACATAAATGAAATAACAATTTCATCTAATTACAGAGAGATATATGTATACACACACGTAACTAATTGACAAAATCATTAAAAATTACGTTCGGAATTCTCGCGCTTTCGAAGATGCATGAACGTTCTGTATTAGTATAGTTTTATTAATTCGAGTTTACGTTACATCATCTTTAAGGATAGGATCTAAGAGAAACGCACGATTCCTTCTTCGAAGGGATTTATTTGCAATATTCTTTCGGGCATGCAATTGTGGAAGAGGTAAAAGTATTTCTGTAAACTAAAGCTTTTATCGATTCGAGAATGGAGTGAGAAAAGAAAGAGTAGCGCCAGAAAGGAAGCAAGAAAAATCGACAGAGACGACAAAAAGAGGGACATGCGGTTAAAAAGGGAAAGAAGAAGAAACAGAAGAAAGAAGAAAAGTTGTCGGATACAAGAGAACGAAATGTATGAATTTCCCATGCCCAGCTTCATTTCTCTCTGATCTTTCTTTTTCCGGCCGGGCACATTAACGCGGTGCAAACTAAGAGACATCGCTTCCGCACCGTTCTGCCCTAGAGATTAATAACTTCCCTCTCGTTTACGCAGTCAGGAAACTTTCCGAAATATCCCGCTGCCGCGACGGTGGCCCGTTTCATGTCCGAAAAATTGAAATAACCATAAAATCAGCGTAAGAATCTCAAACTACCTTGAATTCTTAAAAAAGAATCATTCAGGAATTATTTTAAGTGCTCGACCAAAGTGTAATTAAAATATTACTCCTTTTTCTTAATATTTCAATTACGCGCGCGCTACTAACTTTCCCCGCATATATTATTCAATCTTACAACGTGACTGAATAAACGACACTGTCTTATTTTTGATCTCTTAAATCTTTTTTAGAATTTTATTTTATAAAAAGAAATCCCGAGTTTTTTCTTGGCGAAGCAGCAGATATGAGCGAATCCACTAAACGATAGTTTATGACTTCGTGTATCGATCCACGAGTACGCATAAGTCGATAACCGATAAACCAAGGCATGCTAGTCGAACTAATGCACTTCTCCGATCGGTCCCGAGGAAACGTAATTCGACTCCCGGCAAAGGTTTGCGCGAAATCTCACGCGACTTAAGAAACTTCTCCGCCACTTTATGTGCAGTCAAGTTCGTTTTTCAAAGCGAACAAAACACGCATGCAAAGAGCACGCTTTACGTAACTGTAAGTACTGATGCAAGTTAATTTCCAACTTATTCTTGCCCCAGCATCTGCTTATCTTGAAAGCGCAAATTGTAGCGTAAACATTATTTAAGAAATAATTCGCTAACTACTATACAATTCAAACTTATCCACCAGAGTTCGCAATTCACTCTTCATCTCCGTGAATTAAATATTATAATGGCAAAATGTTTAGATGAAAAATTATCATTATTATTTCTGTATATTATTCGATATTTTTAACACTAGAACTGTATCAAAACAATCAAAATAACGGGTTTGTAATTTCTTTTTCAAATTTCAAAATAACGGTACATTTTCTAATTTTGCATATTTGTAAATAATTAACATGATCAATTTATTTTTCTTCTTCATCCTTAAAACCTTTCACCTTTAAAAAAGATATGTATTTTTGTATATAACTTTATATACAAACATATATAATATATGTATTCTTGTATATATAATGTATACATTTTTAAAAATATAATTATACATAAATATATATTTTTTATTATATATATATGATATTTAAATAGTAGAGATAACATATTAAGATGATCGACAGTTTTAGCATTAAATAAATATATTAAAGATTTATCATTTCTGATTATTATTTCCGCAGATTTTTCTATTTCTAATTTTACTGCCCATGATTATACTCTTACGAATGTATAATCTTTTCAGAATTCTTATCAAATTACCATATATCAAATTACGTGTGTTTGTGTATCAACATATACAGCTAAAATAAAGTTCACGGTATATTCACTATAGTGGTAAGAAATTGTCTGTTCATGCATTTAACGATCGTGCTATCAAATACGTATGATGTTTATTTCTCTTTTTTTGCGATGGTTTTAGCTTTTTAACTATTGACTGCTGTCGATACTTTGAAGTTTGCTTGTTGCATCGATCTAGTGATATAATCTATTGGCTATTCGCTTATGTAATGGAATTATCGCAGCAGTGATCAGTGATTCTGTTAAATGAAAAGCATCGACGTGGGAGAAAAATTGTAAAGCAACGGCGATCTGGCTTCGGACACGATGATGAAGAGATGGTTGCTGGACCAACACCGTCTATAATATAGTATCACATTCAAGAGCATCGTTTTATGGTAAATTTTGCCTCGCTTGCCGTTTGGAAATAGCCACCGTACCGTGGAACGACAAAAATGACGTCCTACTGATAATACCCAAATTCGTGAAATTTTTATATCGAAAATTGTTACGCTCGGAATTTTTCAAATCGCTGATATAAATTTTATTATGGAAATAAAAGTGAAGGAGGGAGAGAGAGACGGAAAGAACCAAATTCATTGTCTGCGGAATTAAATGCAATATTAAAAATTCTTGAATTACGTATTATGTAAAAAATTGTATACCAGAAAAACATCTAAAAGACACGACTAGAAGAAAATTTCTAATCGGGAAGCAATCTGCCTGGGGAGTCGCGAGAGAGCAGTTTGACCGTCGCCCTATACATAATGAAGCTACGAGGAGGGAAAAAACCGAGCACGTACATACACGGACCGGCCTGCTTCGCTTATTTCGCTTGCACGTGAATTCCGGGAAGGACGCCTGTTACTGCATGCGGGCCAGCTGAATAATGAAACGATCCCCGAGTTCGAGAAAGCGTGCTCGTCGATTTCGCATATCACGTTGTGCTGTGCACAAACTCCGTTCTTTAAATCGGAGCGTGTGACTACTCTCCTGTCGTTAACGCTCGACGGTCGACCTTTCACGGAAACCTAAACCGCTCGCGTGTCTCTTATTAAACTCCTCGGTACGAATTAATTCTGGAGATGTGCACAAAGTTTCGTGTCTTTAATTAACGATAAAATGCACGTGCGGGCTTTATTTGATCTCAATGAATAAATCTTTACGCCATTTCGAATTCGCGCCTTTAAAGTGTAGAAATTAAAACCCTTCTGCCGTTTTCTCTACCGTATTCAACGGCAAAAAGACATCGTGGAGATCGAGAAAAAAACTTTGATGAAGTTTAATGACTTAACAATTGTTGAATATCATTGGGATTAGATACGGCTTAATTAATGTACTCTTATTCAACACTTATATCAAAGACGTAAAATATAAGAATTAAATATATATAGTTTAAACTTATCATTAATTATTCTTTGAATTTATAATTTCCCTCCAATTTTCAAGAAATAATTTACTTGCAAAATTATGCATACGTATAGTTATGACTTTGAATTGTGCACACATGCATGCAACTGTATGTATGAGAAATGTATGTATGGGAAATTTCGCATAATTACAGCGTTATCCAAAATCTACTATTGTTAAATAAATGATAATTATGACGTATTAGCATTTATAGCATTTATTAATAGCATTAATTGTCCGATCTGTTACTCATAAACGGATTATATACTGTAGCCACAACCGACAGTCAATTAATGCTCATATCGTAGCTGTTAATTGAATCGGACCACGCTTACGTTAACGATCTGCATTAATAATTATATTTTCTCCAATTTGCATTCAAGTTCGCTCCGTTCGCATTTCGTGAAACGGAAGATTTACGTATTCTTTTCGTAATAAAAAAATATTGGCACTTCTGACATTTCAAACATTTTTACACAAGATAAAGTGACATAAAGAAATCGTGAAAAATTATATATTGTTATGTATAAAAGATGCATGTATAATTAAAAGAATCCTTTCAAACGAGTTCTCGTATACAGTCATAAAAAAGCGGCATTGTTATTATCATAAAGGATCAAGTCGCTGTAGACTGGAGCTTGTGGATCAAGCTTCAATTAAACTTACAATCGTGATTTTGGACTCACCGATCGTTCTCCCGTCGTTCTCCACTTGCCGGAGTGTCTCGTGATCTTTTATCAGAAGCTCCGTTTTTCCATTGGACATCAATCCATGCATTGGCACACGACACACACTCGCGTAGCCACAACAATCGCCCGATCATGTATTTAATACGACATTGACCCGACACTTGTACCTAAGGTACGCTCCACTTTACACTCGTGAGCGTCATTCGTCTTCGTTTAACATTTGCTAAACAAGGACGAATTGAATGGAACACAATTGAAGTGAAACACCTTTGTGCGATCTAGATATATCTTTCTATTTCACTATCACTCGCGTTGAAATACGGCGTAATTGCGACGTTAAGGCTCGTCCAATACGTGAAGTGAGCTCGGCGCAAGAAGTTACTTTACTTCTTCACCTCATCGGAATCTTTAATGCCTAAACACAATGAAAAACACAGGCAATAGAAACAGGGAATAGTGATAGCGAGGGAAAGCCCACCAATCAGAAAAGCCAAAGAGTATTTCTTTTTCCCTCGCTATGGCTATTCCCTGTTCCTATTGCTTGTGTTTTTCATTGTGTTTAAGCCTTTACCATTACATATGAGAAAGTTTAAAGCCTTCGGCACACGATACGATTTTTCGTACTGGATTGCTTAAGAGAACCAATTAAAGCCGACGGCACACGGTACGAGTTTTCGTAGTAGATCGCATACGAGTTAGCCACTAAGCACGAGAGTGAGAGAGAGCGAAAGACGCTCGCTTTCTCTCGCTCTCATGCGTAGTGGCTAACTCGTATGCGATCTACTACAAAAACTCGTATCGTGTGCCGTCGGCTTAAGATTAAGCTTAAGTCACTTGATCTAAAATTCTGCATCCTTATTGGCTCTCGTAAGCAAACCAGTACGAAAAATCGTACCGTGTGCCGCAGGCTTAAGCTTTAAGTCACTTGATCTAAAATTCTGCATCCTTATTGGCTCTCGTAAGCAAACCAGTACGAAAAATCGTACCGTATGCCGCAGGCTTTAGTTTCTAAAGTTTAGGCGTAATTTTTAAAATATTTATGGTACTAACCGTCCTGATTCGCCGAACGTAAAGGTAAGGTTACGAAATGATTAACTTTCTCAGGCCCGGTTGCACCAATGTTATTTTAGCTTTAAGCGTGACTTAAAAATTTAAGTTTGTTGCATCAAAGTATAAGCGACACTTAAAGTGCTTTAACTTACACTTATCTTAAGCAGTGATTTCAGTACCGCTTAAGAACTTTAAGGAACAGAAATTCAAATAAATTTGACATTGGCTGCGTTCAGCAGCAGAGCAGATCAGTGAGTATTGGTCCTTTCTATTAGATCCCGAAATCTAGACCAATCATGTTGACACATTAAAAAGAATTACTCAACAGTTGTACAACAGTTGCGTCTGCTGAACGCGACCATTGTCATTGCGAAACAAGAGATTATAAAATAATTATACTAATTACAAGATTTATTATTATTGTGATAAAACGCGGTGTCTTGCTTTCGTAATAAAAATATATAGATATATATAGATATATATAGATATTCGAAATGTCATCTGAACGTTTTTTGGATACGCATGTTGTACAGGTAATAAAACGCTTTTATACAATAAAGAGAAACGATTGATATATATGTATATAATACTAATATGATACAGAATGATTAAAATTAATATTTACGTTTTTTATTAGAAGCGCAAGACACCGTCTTATCGTACATACAATTATAAGGTTATAAAATATGTGAAGATTCAAGGAGACTGTTTTATTATGGTTATCTAATATCAAAACATGAAAAGTTACTATGAAAAGTATCAGTTAACTAACTGTTACTTTTATAGAAACCATGCAACACAAACGAATTTTAAGTAATTCTTATTTTAAACACACCTTAACTAAGCGAAGAACTACAGTGACGTTGGTGCAACCGGGCCTCAGTCCCACTCTTATTCCTAATCTTCGCGTATTGTAGACGAGCCTTTACCCTCGGCCAATATTTCTCTCACATTCCGCAATTGCGATAATCATCATCTCGACCGTCTGAAATTCGCACGATGATCGTCTAAATATTCGGCAAACGTACGGCAAATCCACGCGTTAAAGCGACGAAGCGACGAGCCACTGATTAAACGTCGATCAAATGACATAATCATCGCGGGACACTTTTGTCTAAATACACTCCGAAGTCTACTTGGCGACGGCAGCCATTAGCGACTAGCGGAGGCGTATGGCTTCACTCGCAACGGGGTTCACGCGCGAATTGTCAAGGAGCCAATGAAACGTTCGGCCGTTAGTGGAGGCGTATGGCTTCACTCGCCAAGAAGTTCGGCGCTTTATCGTTCGGGAAGTTTAGGGCGAGATCGATTTATCAGTCACAGCGCCCGAATGTTCGTTCGAACATTAATTTTATAAAATCTCGCGTGAATTGTGATGTAACCGGAGAAACGGCCCAGTTCATTCTGGCGACAAGGTATTAACCGTCCATATCTCTTTTTTTTAAGTACGATTCTCGGTTTCGCCAGGCGGTTACCATTCAGACGGATTCAAAGTTCCATAAACCCCATTGATGTACACCAATAAAATTGTAAGAATTCATGAGACCTTAAGGGTGTTATTCAATAACTGAAACTTGGGGTGTCAGGGATCTTGGATGGAGAGATGCTGGTTATAAAGTCTATTTTTAAAGTATCGGGTCCTGAATTTTTGTTTGGGTGGCCACCGTCCAATGTAGCCTCGAAAGGCTAAGCTTTCTCCCGTGTATCAGCCGCACTTAACGTCGCGCGACAAGAAAATCTCGCGGATTCACTACTTGCCCGCCAGGGACGCAGGTCACTCACAAGCCCGCCAGACACTCGGCAAACTTCTCGATATTCGGCACGGCGCGCGGCACATTCACCGATCGCGGTCTCTTAAAGGCTCGTCCACAATATGTGGAGTAAGCTTGCTGTACGAGGTAATCTTATTTCTTCACCTTGTCACAATCTTTACCTTTCGGTGCAAGAAAGTTAGAATATGGGTGTAATTTTTTTGAATATTTGTCCCGACCGATTTCTAAACGACTTTGCTGAACGTAAAGATAAGAGCAAATTGATTCAACTAATTGTTTCTAGCTAAAGAACGAAATCGAATAACAGACGTTTCTTTTCTCTCGATACAAGAATATTTAATGGCTACTCACCTAGAAAAGATTCATTTATTATTGCGAGTTGCGTCTCTCTCTCTCTCTCTCTCTTTCTCTTTCTGTCTAGTACAAAATATGTTACGTTGGCAACTCTGTTGTTTGAGTTAATAAACGATTAAATTAACCGGAAGTTGATCAAAGTGGCCTTATGTGATAAAACGTGAGAGATCGTTTAACAGAAATGCTATTGGTAACACTGAAAGTTAATCATCGTTATTCTAATCGAAGTTTGGTTAAAGTCATAAGAATAATTGTTAAAATTCGCGAGTTGTACAGAAATGTGGTCAGTTACTGCCTTCCTTTTTGTACAGAAATGTTAAAGGAACGTTAAAATTGTTAAAAAAATATTCTTAAAATTCGCGAGTTGTACAGAAATGTGGTCAGTTACTGCCTTCCTTTTTGTACAGAAATGTTAAAGGAACGTTAAAATTGTTAAAAAAATATTCTTAAATCATCTAAATCCTATAGGCGAAAATTTTTTAGCGTTCTGTTGAGAGTTCTAGTAGCTCTCTGAAAAATTCTATTGATAATTGTTAACATTCGGAGCGCTACAATGCGAAATAAAAAAATTCTGGCCAGTTAAAGTTGCAGAACTGAAAATTCTCGAAGTCCTATAAGGTGAAAAATTTTTTTGGGAATTTTGGCGTTCCGTTTAGAGTTCTGATAGCCTCCCAAAGAGTTTTATCCTTTCCTTATGAATAAATTCTGATTATCCATTCTATCCTTTCCAATTATGATTATCAATAAATTATGATTATCCTTATGAATAAAAGCGCTAAAGTTTAAGATAAAAAAGTTATGGCACTTTGAAATTACACAAACGTGAAGTTGGCCCCCCGTACTTTCACTTGTATTTTGACCGCTTTAATCGCCGGAACTCTTTTTAATATATAGTAGATAGAGAACTGTAGAACTCTTTGGGTAGCAATTAGAACTGTGTTCATTTTTTTCAAATTTTGAAAATGTGGGGCCAACTTCAGAGACGTCGAAACTCGCCGATCCGCGCGTCGTGTGATCCCGGTTTAAGAAATGCACGTTAATATTGCATACAGTTGTGTAAAGGTGCGGATAAATACGCGTGGCGGCCTATCAACAAGTAAAAAAAAATAGAAGATTCATAACATTGAAATATTGAAAAGAATAAGAATGACCGAGCCACGCATCTTTTAAATCCGACTCAATAGATACCGTGAATTAGTATAATATCAGAAATGCACGACGCAACGTTTTTTTTCATTTTTTTCTTGGTCGTAATTGGATGGATTTGTGTGTTGAATATTGGGTGCTGATAACACGTTTTCTCGATAATACGTGACAATATTTTGGTAATCGTTCACTGATCGGCGAGATTGTAGGGGATTATTACGCGGATATTTATACGTTCGTGGAACCCATCGAAATTGAAATATTGCCGGTGATTTTTTCGCGGTTTAGGGATTACCAATGTATTTCTCGCGTTCTTCTCATACATCGAAAATGAGCACGCGGACGTGTATGCGAAGGTAAATACGCATCGGGAGTATAATGTTAAATTGCGTATTGTGTAAATTTGCGCGCGCGATCGTAATCGATTGCGTTTTACATGATTTACAATTTATCGAACGCGTGTGTGCGTCGATGTGGATAAATCGTCTTCCTGGAATTTCGAGGCGATTTCGAATTTCGATTGGCATCGATGGAATAGCGATGCATGGATGCAACTGGTGAACGAATTATTTATAATATAATTTTCGAATTCTGTTATTCGAATTTTACGAGAAAGCGTAATGAGTGAAAAATCAATCTCCAACACGATTCAAAATCTCGTCTCTTAAAATTCCCACGCCTGATTACCATTATCACAAGCCGTTGAGAGGATTACGGCATGACGAATGAAAATGAATGAGAAAATGAATGAGAAAAAATAAATATCAAATTTATAATTCTGCAAAATTCGGTACACATTATTCGACTGTAAAAAACTTTTGTTTTTCTCATACGTAGAATTATTTGCAAATATATCAAAATTAAATTATAGGTATAAAATAATAAAAAACGGATCAAAATTAAATTATAGGTATAAAATAATTTGAAAAGGGATCAAAATTAAATTATAGGTATAAAATAATGATTTTATTCTCCTGTTGTGTTAATAGCAAGTGATATATCCACTTTCGTAGCGTTTGAAAAACTTAACAGCCTGACGCGGACATCGTCGAGCGAGTTTTAATCGATTTCGCGCCTTGTCCATCTTTTCACGTTTTTAGAAAATTATTGAGGCTTAATTGTAACTTCAGACAGCTTTAACTAACATTTATGTTCGTGGAGTAGCACACGTTTGGAATAAACTAATGCATCGCGTTATGCTCGATAATCCGATAAACGCGATTGCGAATCGCAATTTATGCGTCGCGTGCACGCTCGCGTTTTAACGATCACACGCCAAAAACAAGAAGTGTCGATCAAATCCCTCCGCGTGGCTACCGTGCGCGAACGACTAATCACGCACCACTCTTGGAACTCGCCCGTATCGCTGGTGTGAAAATTACTGTAATCGAAGCCGCGACAGAAAAAGGGCTGTTAAGTGCCATACTTTCGGAAAATTGTTTCTTCAACGGAAAGAATTCCATACGGAAGGTCGAGAGAGGTTGATGTATGTAAAACCGAGGTGCTTGTTGTGAATATTTATACGCCTCTTAAATTATTTATGAAGTTGAAAACAAACGTGCTAACGTTAAATGGTGCTTTTCTTTCACTACTCACGGGGATAAATAAGACATTTTCTGGGAAAATAATTGTTTTCGTATACGAAGACTTTATGTTTGAAACTCGTAAAGTTGCAACGGCGTTACGGCCTGCAGGAAATCGATTTTATCATATCACATACAGAATGACTATCTTTTTACCGAGACAACATCGAATAAGCCCTTTGCCATTAATAAATTTACTTAGCGAATAATCGAGCGAGGATCGAGGCTACACCGTACTGTCTTCGAATATATACGACGACTTTTGTATTCCTGGATTCCGGCGTATATATTCGTGGTCATGTACATAAAAGATCCTAGGGGAAAAAAATTGAAACATTACTCACGCGGCTATTGTTCTCTCCCTTTCGTGCGTTCCCCACATGCAAATGGTAGAGTTCTCCGTCCGCCGATGTATTTCACATTGAATTTCATGCTGAAGCGCTCTCGATGTAGCTTACCTATTATCTGTACCGAGAATCTCTTTCGTTCCGATAATGGATCGTCTAGTGGTATTTGATTTCAATTGGCTTATCAGCACAACAAGATCATGGTTTCTACTTGCTGAATTTGAAATATTTACTTAATTGTATTGCAGCTTACTTATGAGAGTAAACAGTTTATAAAGTAGTGCGTCTGCACATTCCATTTTATGCTTATCTGTTTTGCATCAAGTTATCCACTTTGGACTAGTTACTTTCGTGTAATTGTGGCAATAAATTGATATACATGATCAATATACAGATAATTCTGGAACTGTACTTCTTCATAAATAGAATTCAATTATTCTTTAGTTAAAGTTTCGATTAATCACCTTCTTTACAAACTGTCATTCTACAGAACATTTTCACGTTTACAACATTAAATATATTTTAACTGGAGAAGTGTGGTCGGAGCTGGATCTTTTATAATTTAATAATATAATATTTCTGTGAATATTAAATACTTTTACCAACTCGGTAAATTGCGCGCCGATCATTATTATATGTATAGTCAAGTTACAAAAATCAATTAATTTTTAATCAAAACTTTTGTTATTTTCATATCTGTGCCGATTTGAAATTTAATTTATCTTAACCTACCGGAAACTATGTTGGAAACTAATCATTTTTCTTAATTTATTCCTTCAACATTTATAACATTCTAATATAACACTCTTATAGGACAATTTGCAAAAATTGCATGTTACACATAATACATAAACTGCACATTGTCGTAAGAAAGGAAAGAAAAGTAGGTAAGTGAGACTTTACGTATAATCGTCGTATAACACGTTGATACTCAAGGTTCACGGGACACCGAATTCCGGACAGGAAAGGTAAATCGACGATTAAACTTCGTACGTCGGTTGTAGTCTCGTCACTTAGGGTTTAACTCGGTAATAATAATGTCGCTCAAGTTCAGGGTCCCAAAAGTTAACGACGATGTTACGCGTCTACAAACGGAACGACGGACTTTGCTGCTCGCTCGTTTTAAAATTAATCGACCGATGTTCATTGGGGAACGACCGAACTTCCGGACAACCTTCTCGGATAGACACTTTCGGAGAATTCCCTCGAGAGAAATGAAGGAGGTACGGAGAAACGGTACGACGTGAAACGAGCGACCGAGAATCGTTCAAATTTTCATCAACAATGCCGGAGAGAGAAAGAAAGAAAGATTGTCGGTGTACTTTCTGAAAGTTCGCTTTCGCTTTGCTCATCCCACTCGGATGCGCCCTGAAGAGCATCGAGACACGCAACGAATCTTCATGTCCGCAGCTATCGCGTTTCCCCTTCATAACACCCCCGAGCATTTGTCTTCATTTCTTGCGCCACTCTAAACGACGGTACGTATAGTTATGATTTAAGGCCGTAGTTCTGCGGTGAAGGTGAAGAAGAACTAGAGAGTGTAGTCGTGGATAAAGTCGAGCTTTCGTCTTCGACGATGACAAGGAGTGAATTGCTTACGTTACCGACGACTCGTGAAAACCGGTATAACCGTTCTCGCAGTAACGTCAGGCGCGACGGTAGTAGACGGGTGGTAGACGGTAATTAGACTATCGCGTGATACGAAAGTCGGCAAAAAAGTGAGAATTTTTGATCAGGTAGAAGCTGGTCGCCTGCATTCCGTCTTGATAATCATGAATTACGAACTCACGGGTCTTTTGTTCGACCAACCGCGAGTACAGAAATGTTGCTTATCTGCGATCTCGCTGCAAGAGACCGTTGCGAGAGACTTTGGCGACGTGACTTATGGGAACACGATCGGGTCGTTTCATCCCCTGCTTGGAGATCCTTATCTCGCGGCTTCGCCTTTGAGACGGTTTCTCGCGCGTGGCGCGAGTTAGCGAGGGGGTATCGTTTAGTGCACCCGGGAATCTCGTCCCCGTTATCATACTCGGGCGCTGTTTACAACTTTCCAGTCACGACATGCCTTATTATCGTCCGGGTTCCGTATACCGCGCTATATCGCGCTCTCTGCTTCGCAGGAAAATAACAACCGACACGTAATCCCCCGTGCATGACACCACGCCTGCTGCTACTCGAGTTAATAAATGCATCGTATGCAGTGTGCGACCGTTGTTAAATCGCGACCAGTTCTCTTCCCTAGCATGCGTGACGGTTGTCACAAGAAAGAGGGGCGCACGCGCGCGACAGGTTTCGCAAATTATAAAAAGAGTCGAACTCAGACAAAGCAAGTGCGAGCAAACGCAAATAAAACGCTTATTAGCAAGTACTGATGACGTTATTCGTACGTTATCAAGGCAAGTTTATTCATATTTGTTCGTGCTTCTTTGTTTGTTCCCAATTTATTTCACACATATCGGTGGTTATTATACTAATTATTACATGTGAGAAGACTCAATTTTGAAGCTCTGGATATTGTACTTTATTTTTCGTTTATTTTACATATTAAATTTATACATTTTATATATACATCAGAATCTTAAGCTTCGTGATTTTCAAATTTTACGGTTAAATTCTTCTTAAATTTTAAATATTATTTCTATTTTAACTATTAAATTTTGAGAATTTAGGAATTAATTCATGTATTTATTTATTTATTTTATATTCAATAATTAAGTTTGTTATATGTGTGATGCGAATATTTATAATTATTTTTTATTAATAAGTATACAAAAATTAGATGCAGATTTTTAGCAATATTTTTAGCAATATTTTTAACAATATTAAACCAATTATAAATTTTACAGCTACTTGTTAGGTCAAGTATGCAATATCGATGATTGCATTATCCATGATTACTTCAATGTAATATTAATGTTGGAAAAATAACTTATTTATCTCGTCATAATGTTTCTATTGTAGAATATAAATATTTTTATTTAATTTACACAGATATCTTTTCACAACAAGTAACTGGATTTAATATAAAAACAATATTACGTGCAACTAAATGATTACCCGAAGGAAGTGAATTTCTCAAGTTAAGAAACTAATGGAGATTACAAAATGTGCATTCGGATAAATGCCAAGATGAGATAGCGTGAAATAATCTTAACGTAGGTTTCGCGTCAGCAACGACGCGATTTTTTGCGAGTCGTCCTTAGCATCCCAACGATTCTGCGAGAAGTGCGGTACTTAACGTAGTATTAAAGGCCCGATAACATGATGCTCGTCGGAAAGTTGTGACGCCATTAAGATAATCTCTCACGGTAGTATTATACAGTGCAGTAGAAGCAGAACGACAGGGTTCTGTGGGGTTGAAACTCAGGAATAGAGGGAGACGTAGGCAAGAGAATATAACGAGAAAAAGCGAGAAAATAACGGGGAAGAAAATCTGATTATGAAACGACTGACTCGCTTCTCTTTGAGAAAATCATGAGTGGGACGCAATTAGAAATAGAGTAAAACGTCGAATTTGCTCAGATTTAATTTTGAAATCTGTACTTTCGCATTCCACACTGATTTAGCATAATACTATTTTTACGGCAATTAAAAAATAGATATTAAGAATATTGAATGAAAAGAAAATAATATAGTTATATCCAATTTTTAACTATATCCAATTCTTTTTAATATTGTAGAATAGTTTTAAATTTAGATGTAGCAGCTTAATATAAGGTGTGTAGTCCATTGAGACTTGGTCTTTAAATTTTAAATTTTAACTCGACAGCAATAATGGAGATGTCATGTATTTTAACGAGAAAAATAATACTATTTTTTAGCAAAAGTGTGATTTATTTTATTTAAAAGAAATTAAATTTTTTGTAATTATATTTATATTGTAATGATATTTAAAAAAAGATATTTTAGGTTTTTATAATTAGACTTTATCAATTATATACTTATAATTAAACTTTATCAATTATATAATTATTATGATAATATCTTTGTGTTGTAAGATATTATAATATCTTTACACACAATCTCATACATTACGATTTTTCAGAGCAATGTTAGTGATAGGTTAGTGATAGGTAATAAGCTTTTTTATTCTTGAATATTAAAATGGTAAACAAGAGAATTAACTTATCCGTTCTACTTCAATTTGCAGTAAGACAAGTAAGAAATAAATAGAAAAAGGAACAAAGATAACAGCTTCGCGTGAGAAGCGAAGTAGGTCAGGGAAAATCGAAAAAAGATTAAATTATACTGTTTGCAGTACAATCCTTTACATAATCCAAGGTTTACTCGCGAGCAATACTTGCGAGTTTATAAATGGCGTATTGGTGAAATATCTCGTTGGAAAGAAGTCAGCTTCTGAGAGATTGATATAAAATTAGTTGGTTAAAAGTTAATGCGCGAGCAATGTATTATAGCTCGAAAAACAGGTGAGGTTTAGCGGCGTGATTTGAAGTTGTATAATTGAAGTTAAGAGAAATCTTTATTCTCGCTGGAGATTTAATCTGTTACTATAGAAAACACGGGCGCGATATCGTCGCTTTATTAAGCCGAGAGAATCTCATATTGGGAATTGTTTGCTGTAGAATGAATTATACGCGGTACGGGGTTGAGGATAATGAAAGAGATACGCGAATCGAATTATCCGTGAGCGAAATCGATGCAATTAACACTTAAATGGCATTTGCTGGTTATCTGTTTAAAAAAATTGGAATCGATTTTGCGAATTTATTTCTTGTAGATGTTCATATACATGGGTATATATATATATATATATACATAGGTATATATACGTTTCTGTATTTTTGTGTACACACACATACACACAAAAAAGCTACTATTTTAAATTGACTATGTTCAGCTAAAAAGAGCGACTATCTAGGAATATATCACGCATATAAAAAAAATGTAGCCATCAATTCAATTTGTATTGATAATCCGTCTATATTAAGTTTTGTCTATACATACCATTTATTCTGAGTTAAGGATTACTTAATTTTATAGCAAGTTATTGATATTATATTATGAAATATTGTCTACATGTCTAAAGTAGTACCCGCAATAACGTTTTAATAACAAGTGGAGACAGTTGTTAATTAAGTAAATTTAATTAGCAATCTTTTAATTAGAAATAACCTGAAATCGGACAAACATGTTTGAATATGTAGATGCATTATTAACGTAAGTACGGACAAAATGTCAATACGAGCCGAAACGCCAATGTTGGTGCATACAATGCATGCATATAGCATTACTGTTTCTGACGAAGCTAGTAATGATTTTAACAAGTATTTTGTCAGAAACAGTAATTCTCTGTATATGTACATTATGTTGTAATACATTGTTCAGAATAATATGGAAATATTGTGTGCCGCAATTGTGTACTTATAGTGAAGGCAGCAAAATGTAATAAGCCCATTTATCGCGCATAAAATATGTGCTCTCGGACATGGTATAGTCTACATGATATGAATCGCATAAATTATTTTTGTCAAACGTACTGACCACTTTATAACACAGATATTTGTTAACAAACTACTGTACTATTTTGAAGAAAGAATCGTTCTTGACAAGAATATTGAAGCATCGAATTAGCACAAATGACAGATTATTAATTTGTCAACGATTAATCAATAATTGCAAGCATAGAATCTAATTGACTGCTATGTCATTGTTAACTGTTTATTCTATAGAAAAGATTGAATATCCGCATGAAGTATTAACAATACAGAACGTCAATCAAAATGGAATCAGGATGTGGCTATAATTTGCAACTTTAGAATAAAGCGTATCCGATACATTTTATTTTATATATTATTGGATATTCAATTATTTCACTTCCGTTAAAATCATGAACATTTATTTGCACTCTTACGAAATAATTTATCGAAGTATGACATATAATTCTCTCTTTGGCTTTAACATATAATTCGCTCTTTGACATTCATTATACGAGAAACGAGTTTGATTTACATTCTGAAGGGAATAGAAAGATTTAAACCGAATAACAAAATCGATCGAATTGCCTAGGTCATATCGAGCCTTCCTCGTTGAGTTGACGACTCTCGACCTCAATTAGCACTCGATCTTTGTTTTTTATTCGGTACAAAGGTGTGCCGGCTTCAAAAGAATATCATATTTCTAACACATGCCGATAATTACATGCACACGCCAGTCCGAGCACTTTAATGGTTTGTTACCTGTTGAAAATTAATTATTTTACGCCAGAAGCTGGTCGAGATGCCATTGGGGAGTGTATCGAAATACCTGGTAGGGCGGCAGGCTTAGTAGATTGGCGGAAGGAAGGGTGAGGGGACAACATGGCAGAGGCAGGTAGGGTGAAATCCCCGTCGTCCGGGGGTGGCGTGTAGTTGACGCTTTATCGGAAGAGCGCTTTTGTTAGAAAGTCAATACCTGTGAAGAGACCTGGTTCACTTCCTGATACGCTCGCGTTAAAAAGTACACTTTAGAGCACGCATAAAGCTCGTATGATTTTTCTGACGAAAATCTTTTCGAGGTAAATTACAAACCTTCTCAGATCTAAGCAAGATAACATTGAGTCAGAACAACGCAAAAGTTTAAACGTTCAATATCGTTATCGATTTGAGCAATCACGACCACTCGTCATTTTTTACGATGACAAGGAAAACGACGTTCGTGTTAAATTATCTTGGCACGAAATATCCCGCGATTGACCTTCTCGACGAAGGTATATGTTTCGTTCTTGATATCTCAGTGACCGTTCTCAACGAAATCAAACGAATAAATCACACCTGCCAGCTGCGAGATATTTGTCTGCTAATACATTATGTATCTCCTACTACCAATTTAATATCGAAAAAAATATTCTTTTGAAGGATTGAGGGTCCTAAGAGGGATTGCTCGTGTCCCGTTGTTGGATCTTTCACTGGCAATATGGTATTTTAAATTCGCCGATGAGATTCGCTATTTAAATTTTTCATTAAATATCACTGTCAAGAATTATTGCTTTTGTGACGTAAATACATCATTCAACACAATATGTTAGTTATTCATCTGTAATATTGCATAATATATTGCAATGGAATAAATCATAATCATTAGCCATTCTGTTTTATGAAGTTTTAAATAGAATAATTGCTAATTCCATATCTCTCTCATTTTTCTGTAACTTGATAACACCATTATTTGTTAATGATTTTAAAATAAATTATAAATTTATACCCGTATACTTTTAGATGTGCAGTTTTATGCAACAAATACATATTGCAATGTATTTTAACGGAAAATTTATTTCAGTAACTTACACAATTTTATATATGTATAAATATTATATAAATATATAAATAAATTGTATAAAATTAAAAATAATAGTATGTATGTTAATTATATTAACATACATACTATTAGTACTATTACTATTATAATACTATATACACTTTTAATATTATTTTTAATAATATCAAGATAAAAAATGTATATTTAAAACAATTATTCCATATCAAATATCTCTTAAATGACTAATAAAACGGTACGAGCTGGCTTGCTTGTGATGTTTACTTTTAATTACAATTCACCTTATGACTCTGTTTCTTTTATCGCGCTCACTGACCTCGTGCGAAAAAGCGTTCTAGGGTGTCGTGCGCGAAAGAGGCACACCTCCCTTATCCGGCATTAAGCACTGTCGCCGTAGACGCTAATTTAAATACGACAAGAATTCCAGATTTCCTCGGTGGAGGGTGAGAGTGGAGCCACTTTACTACCTAATACATAGGGAATGTAGATACGTATCGGACAGTACGACGAGGAAGCATTGGCGTGCAGAAGGGACAGAGGCAATTGTTTTTGTCGTGGAAGCAACGGAAGCTGGTGGAATACAGGGGTGTGAGAAAGAGAAACGAACAAGGGGTGGGAGAAAGCAGAGAGACAGCGAGAGAGAGAGAGAGAGAGAGAGAGAGGAGAGAGAGAGAGACAGAGAGAGAGAGAGAGAGAGGGAGAGAAGAGAGAGGGAGAGAGAGAGAAAGTGAGAGAGAACGGGAGGTGGATTCGGTTACGCAGCGCTACCGTGGCCGATCCGGGAAACTCCGACGGGGTTGGTCCGAAAGCTCTCTCAGTCGCGGGCAAGCCGCCACATAGTGATATCACTCTATATATCGCGAGCAACTTAAATCCGCTCCGCGTCTGCCAACTAAAATCCCGTTCTGATAAGAGCGTAAGTTCGTTAGTGAGAGTATCTTAATTGAAACGTCTTAATTAAATTCATCAATCGGAATACAAAGATGAAATTGTATTGAATAGACTATCGAGAATCTAATGCAAGATCCACGTGGTGGATTGAGGATTCGTATTATTGGAATATTACTTTGGAAGAGTTGCAATGTTCAAATGAGTGTCATTCGTCTTGTATCAGTTTCCTCTGTTGTCTCCTTAATTTTTTCCAATAATGATTTTATGTGCGAGACGAATAAAATACAAACGCCGCGAAATTAAGGACGTATCGTGATTTTGTATCCAGATAGCTGACACTTCGTCGTTGGCTACCCAGTACTACCCAGTACTACTGGGCCAGTAGCACAGCTACAATCGCAACTAACGAGAAATCGTACTCTTAGTTGCACCATCGTTATACCATCGGAATACGATTTCGTGTCGCACTATCATCTCCGGCGATTAAAGTAACGTGCATACATTCGCAACCTATTTCGTCGACTTCAGGTTTATTATCTATCTTTGTTTTCGAAAAATATATATACATATATTTAAAAGAATGATATAACAGTTTTATAAATTTTTTTAATATCTTAGCTGTCAAATATTTGATGCGTGTAAAAAATATTGTAATATTTAAAAGATCTACTCTTTTCGAGTTTTTTTATTTTTCAGAGCGAATGTGATTTTAAAGTAATTTTTATTATTCTTTTTATTTTTCAGAGCACTGTGATAAATATTAAATTATATATAGATAGATTGTTGTGAAAAACCTTTTTTCTTTTTTATTATTTTCGAACGTAGAAATTGTGTTAAAGACTATCTGGTTCAAAGAATCGGGAAAGCATAATAGTGACAAAGAGATAGTGAAGTGTGACAGATTTCCTTAGACATGTAACACGTTCTTTAGACATGTGACACGAAATTCTCTTTAAGCTGATCGTGCTAATGATATAGTGGATTAGTTTTTGGCAACCACATGTGCGGCTAGTTTCCAATTGATTGAAAAGATAGTTATGAACTTTATGATTACACGGCACGAGAGGATTGCTTCATTCGTCGATTACATGCAAGCTCGCAGACATAATTCACGGCACGCTGTAACGAGGAGCGGCGACAATATCTTGTTTTCAGGATGATTTTATACGTGTAAAAATTTTATTCGAATTGAATTTGCTGAATGTCGACGTTAAGCTTTTCTTATTTGATTTTGAATTATTGAATAAGCTTTCAGCGGAACTGCAAATAAGCTTATTAATTTATGTGACAGCTTTATCGAATAAGCCAATAAAAATAATTTTTTAGAGGAAGTGAGAAGTTAGTACACTTATCATTCGGAACGTTTGGGTAGTTTCCAATTTCTGACAATTGTGGGCGTTGCGGATAAAAAGGGGGTCAACCAACGCAAAGTGCAATAGCACGGGGCGACGAACGAGAAAGATTTCGCATTGCGCGACATGCCTGCAACAATCATTAAATATTCATGATAACCGGATGGTCAGATTTGCAGGTGGCTAAATTATTTATGATTCTTTTCTGTTGTAATTGTGTATAACAAAGCGAACGTTCTGTTGCAAACAACGATAAATACGATGATTGTGAAATATTTACGCAAAATTGGTTTTGCCCATTTTGCAAGCATTCTTTTTAGATCTTTCTGTGAATAAAATATCTGCCAATTAATTACTGCAAATTATCACTGAGTTGCTTTCGATAAAAACAAAATTAAAATTTTATCTCACAGCGTTACTAACTAAATTAAAATTGTGTTGCTAATTTATAGAATGAGCGATATGTAATTAAATGTATGCTTTCAAAAAGTAATTATTATATTTTCCTTTTATTTAAATAATTTCTCAAAAAATATTTTATAGAACAAGTTGCAAGATAAAGATGACGACAAATTAATTTTTTAAGCTCGTTGTTTAAAAATTCACGGATTTGTCAGATCAAAATGGAACTCGTAATTCGTTCCTTTTATTCTCTTGCTTAAATTATTATTATGATCTTTGTTTCATGACGAATTACACAACACGACATTTATTCCAGTCTTCACGTGGTATTGCTTGGTTGACAACCAAAGCGGTCGAAGCAAATTTCATCCAGTATATTCCTTCGTAACCGTTAGTTGCTTGCAAAGTTGTAACCGCGTGAGTCTTCCGGAAAGCTGCCATGTAACCATCGAATTAGAGTGACGATGAAAGACCAATTCTCGGGTAATCGAACTAGCTCTCGCTTCCAGCTTAGCCTTCGTATGAGACGTTATATTGCTTTATCGTCTCAAGTTCGACAGAAATTCCTGAGTTGCGCCAAAGCGGAGCAGTTGGCTTTTTCTCATCTCCTCTTTAACGTCCTTAACGTCGAAACACGCTCCGTCGTATCCTCTTGAGTAATGAATCTTGTGTAATGAATGTAATGAATGTAATGAATACGAATATCTCGTTGCAAAACTACCACCGGTTGTTTATCGCAATAAATAAATTTCGATCAATTAATTGTAATAATAGATAACATATAATTATATCCAATATTTAAACAATAATATATTACGTATTCGCGAATACATACAAAATTGAATATGAATTTGTATTATCTACATATAATCAAACGCAAACGGTTATGCCTCTAGTCGTTGGTTTAGTATGCTTTCTATTATATATATGTATACTCGCTTTCGTATGAAGCCGAATGCACAGTGAACTATTTAAACTTTCGGTCAACGGAGAAGTAGTTAAAGTTTGAGAAATTCGGGTAACGCATGTGTACTTTAATTAACATAATTGCATACATAGGAAGTTCCTTGGTTATTAAGTCTTGTCGTCTGATAATTGGATGTACAAATCCTGCAATGTTCATTCTGTCACGTTATATATTCACATTTATATTTGTACATTCATATAAATTCTTGATTGGTCGTGAAATATAGTGGTACAGAAATACATTCAGCGAGCTAACATTTAATAACAAATGGGCTTCAATTATTATAGCCTTTTTTGCAGATATATTTGTTGCATTGATTTATATTTATATTTCACTATTTTCAACTTTATGTTTCGAAATAACACATACTCTGTTTGAAAAATTTACTTTTTATATGTTATTTTTTATATGTTTAACGTTATTTTTTATAATGTTTCGATATACATAATAAGCCTCTAAGACTCCGGAGAGATTGAGATAAAGGATTCACTTGGTTCAGATTTTAGCTGAGCTGTCCCAATTATCCATAGAACAGAAAAAGCTCGGGCGGGGGATGCGGCTGATTACCCCGGTGGGGTGTAGTAAATCCTAAAATCCACTGAATTTCGAAGCTCCGAGGTATGTCGTAATCGAGTCATTCCGCGGTCAATCTTAAACTACCGAGTTATACGAGTGACTCTGCGGCGCTCGCGCTCCGGCACTTTAATCCGAGGGACTTGAGAGTGCACCTGGTAGACGATGCTGGTATATCTCTCCCCGGCTGGGAACTTCGGGTTCCCAGCCTGCAAGAGAGACGGGGCGTTAGGAGGGCGCGGAGATAGTAGACCCAATTACATCTCGTTCGTGCAGAATTGGACGAATACATACAAGATGCTTAAGACGCCTTAACTATCTTGGGATTTGTACCCACATTCTAACTGTCGGGATTCGTTTAAATACCTTACACTGGACTTTCATCGGTTACTGAGGATTTCTATCAGCCTATAACTCAATCACTGCAAACTCTGACAAATAGATCTTATCGAAATAAGCTCTTGTATTCTTAATTACTGTATATTCTCAATTTATGATTTAAATAATTTTGTTTTGCTTATTTCATATAATTTTTATTGTTCAATTTACAATTATCTCCCTTTATTTATTGTTTAATTAAGCGAAAAAATTTTTAACGCATTAATATAAAAATATAAGAATAACTTGTTACAAATATTAGATCGAATTCGATCGATTGTTTAATATAACCGGTTTTTTTATTTGTTGCAGAACAATACGCTGCTACGGAACCGTATGTTTCCACAATGAAATGTGAGTGGCGATGAAAGAAATTGAAGATTCAAGATTAACCAGCGATTTATGTGCATTCCTGCTTCGGGTTAATGGAGCGCAGCCTATGGAAGAGAACGCGATGACACGCTGCCAACGGAAGACGGAGGTTTCTTAAGCTAGGATTAGGAATCCAGCTCTCTCGTCCTCACCTCAGATCGATCAAATCATTGACGTAAGCTCCTCGAAGAGCTTTAAACTTCGCACTAGATTCAACAATGTGCGCAGAAGGTGTTTCAATCACGTGCAGCAACAAATCTGTGGAAATCTGAAACTGATTCTACATGACGGTAGATCCGCCAGAAAACAAAAAGAAAAAAGGAGACTCGTCCGATTGTCCTTAATCTCGGATGATCAAAGGGTCGTCTGCTGAGAACAAATTTATTCTATGTCTTGCGAATTTTTAAGAGGCCGGTTGTGGCGACATAGAGACTGCGGCGTAAATGATGTGCTCGGTGAATTAAAGCGTGTACCTGGGCTGGTCGTTCGGACAATCGATAATGCTGGGTCATAAAACTCCGTGCGAGGCACGTAGCGTGTCTGATAAATAATGCAATTCTATCGAGAGGGTCTACGTCTTAAGGTGTGAAGCGAAAAACGCTGAATCATTCTTAGTGCCTCGAATAGATCTCGAAACGCTTCGTGTCAATTACGATGTAGACACTGATTTGTGCATCGATCTCGTGAAGTTGACCTAAAACGTTTAATCCCTTGAACAACTAAGAACAAAAGTTAATTAGTAACAAGTGATTTATTCGAAATAAGTGATCGTGCGTGCTATACGAATGCTCGAGAAAGTGCGGGTTTCCTTGCATTTTTTTTACGGACGAGACCGATTTTTATGACGTCATTGCGAAACGATTCGGAGTAGTGTCGGATTTGGTAAATATTTGTCAGTACTTTGAAATCGAGCAGTTTAACGCGTCCCGAAGCATCTCATCGTGATTCAAAGCTCGTTCGATGTGAATAAAAAAAAAGCTTTTCCATATTGACACGTCATATCAAACACAGAGCTTGAGGAATACATGCCAGAGCGCATAAATCGTAGTTTACGAGCAATTAAGAAGTAAATCGGAAGAGAGGTAATTAAAGTAGTATCTAAAGTACGAAGACGCGCATGCCTCGCAGTAATTAATTACTTTTGATGTGAGTTTAGAAAAGTCGGAGAATCTCTTGGGTATCACGGACTTGAAGAACGGCACGTGAATAAAAGCGTACGAATATATTTCTAGGACAGTCCTAATTATCGAAACACGACATAGTTGTATGAACCGCACTTTGGTGCGGTTGCGAAGAATCCCTTCGGGTATACGAGAATCTTGAAAATATAGAAGCGACGAGAACACGTACGCGTGAATCGAAGCAGTTCCAAATCCGCGAAAGTCAATCTTGTTTTGTGCTTGACAATTTTGGGCGAGCCAAAATGCGGGCGGTGCCATATGTGCTTCGTTAAACTGACAGTAATCGTCAACCGTGTGTCACGAACTTGTACATGATAAAGCGAGTGTTGGCTGAAATAAAATTCGGGTCATGTACTTACGATGACATCGTTTCATGATTTGAGCACTCGAACATCAATACACACGTGAAAATTCGACTCGTCCTCTACGACTGCAATATTGTGCATCTTGACAGGAAGAAAATCGTTACGAAGAGAAAAAACATAAGAAATATAGGATTCAAAAACGGATTATTCATGAGTTATCTTGAAAGAAAGATCAATTTCTACACATATACTTCGTATAAAGAGGATTAAAGAAACGAGCATTGTTTATCGACAATCATCAGAATATGACAGTCCTTATCAAACCAGTGCATTGATAGCCTTTCTATTCGTTTGGACATCCATAAAAGAAGGATACGGAAAGAGGGATTTCCTCAAAAGTGATTTGCACAACGTCATCGAAGTTATCTTGAAAAAAAAACAATATTCAATAAGGAAGTTGGTGCGTGGTCGCAATCGCGGATAATTACTGGAAAACGATAATCGACTAACAGTCGACAAGTGTCGCCGCGGGGCAAATGACCTTATCGAAGTCGACATGCTGCGACAAACGAGTGGTGTGCGCGATTAGATACGAGAGAATGACGGTGATGTGTACGTCGTTCACGGATATTGTTCAGTGCCGGGATGCTGCAGTGAGTAACTGTCAATAAAAGAGCGGCGAGTATAACACAACGAGATCAGTTGTCATCATTGTCGTTGTCGTTGTCGTCGTTGTCGTTGTCGTTGTCATTATCGTTGCATCGCCATTCGTGGAAGAGGATAAGAAAAGAGCCATCCGATACCGCTCATAGAAATACCCAACATGAAGAATCATCGAGGAGGATGGCTGCACGTCGTGCTGCCCCTGATAACGTTCCTTTCGCATCAGACAGGTGAGTATATCTTATATTTATTATTATTGCGCCAGTTTTTTCCACAAGAGTTTTAAGCTGGTCGAGCTGGGCGAAATATTTTACGTCAACTGTTTAATCGCGTCAGTCGTAAATTTATTTTTATAAAAGATAAATTATTTTATTTATAAGCAATTAAGAAATTTATTATAAAAAGAGCACAATCATAGTATTATGATACTAAATAAAAGTTGTAAAAGTTTTAAATCTTGTATATTAAAGAAGATATCACACACACACACACACACACACACACACACACACACATATGAAATGTAACTGAGAAGAGATCATTCTTTGAAAATGATACTACGAAAAATATTATAGGAAGCGGGAAGAGACGTAATTTTATAATTTTAGACGAATATTCTATAATCTATATAGACTAATATTCTATAATCTATATATTCTATAATTCGTACGCTCTTTTTTAAATAAATTTCTCAATTTACGTCGACGCTTAATATAATAATAGTTTATTTAGCAACTAAATAAAATGATTACATTGATGATCATAATTTAAAGAATATTACGAGGCAAGTACAAAAACGTTTTAAACACCTAAATAGAGTTCTGTGAGTATAATTTAGTACGATGGATAAACGAATATTTTTTTGCTATTTCCTGATGGCCCAAATAAACGTAAAGCAGTGCAACGACACCCTGTCGTTCATTTGAACAAAACGCGAGTGTGTCAGTAAAATGGGCCACACCGACACGATGTATTGTTTTCCACACGCGCTTGCGCGGACGCGATTATATCGAAATGTATATCACGAATAAAATACTGTAAGGGAGACCCAATTTTCGACGGAATATTGCGATTTAATGAGCCTCAACATAACCAGCTTTTATGTAGGATGTGGTTTATTAACAGGTGGAACGTACTGGTTTTTTATTTAACAATATAAAACAAGTTTGTGCTTTATTTTACGATATATATCTCGCGATGTAATTGATTAGGAGTTAATCTGTCGTGACTTAAAATAATAAGCTGGCCATTCGTAAGAAAGTTGAGATCGCGGTTATATCAGATATTCGTACTCTTTTTTGCTTGGAAAAGGGAAAGGGAGCACAAGAGAGTCGTTGGGAAAAAAAACGTCGTGCTAATGTGACATTTCGCGTGATAAGATGAATTACGTAGTTCCCATCCAGGATTACCAAAAGGTAAAATCGTTTTTCGTGTATTCTGGTATTCTTAAATACCGTGGGCCGCTATCGCATTCCAGTTGATTTCCATGCAATGAATGGGCTCATGAATAAAGCGCTTTAAACCAGATCGCTCGAGATCGTTCGGCGAAAGGCATTCTGCCAATAATTTCAGAGCGAACTCTATCGACATACCGAGTTATTCATAATTCGCTATATGTATGCTGAATTGCATTAAATCGAGAATAGTCGGTAGGAGCAACGAACAGTTTGATTGTTGAGATCAGGAATTTCAAGTTGTTCTTATACGAAACTGTATTTCTCTGTAGCTTTGTCGAGCAATTTGCGGATAGCAATTCACTTCAACGATCCAATATTTTTCCTGCTAAAAGATCAGAAAGCTTTTTTTTTTTTTAAATAAAAGGTTTACTGTTTAGAACATTCCTTAAAAGAGATATCGATCGGATGTCGTGTCCGACACAACATATAGCGGAAATTCACTCATTCGTCATAAACACGCTTCACGAGTAAACCGTATATAAATTACCTGAAATTTTGCCACGTCCAGGAATGATGAATAATATGGGGCCATAATGTTATGTGTATACAGACACATTGCCGATGCAAGGAAATTCTATTTACGGCATTTTCCTGTATCGTGAAATTGCATTTCAAACAGAAATTCTATTAAATATTAAGAACATAGTTATATTATTGAAAACTTATACAAAATTAAAGTCACATTTTTGAATACACACACATATATATATATATATATATATATATATATATACATGTTCAAAAATGTGACTTTAATTTAATATAAGTTACCTCAATCCTATATATATATATATATATATATATATATATATATATATATATATATATATATATATATATATATAGGGCTATTTACTTAGGTTACTTTACTTAGAATTAATTAATTTATTGTTCCGTGTAGAATGAAGCGATGTTGTAAATGAGACTGACAATAAAGATAATAAATATTGAGACAAATTATCGAGCTTGGTACGAGCAGTAGATATAACTTCATATTTACATATAATGTATATTTATTTGCATATAAATAAAAAAACTTTGATATAATTTCGTGACACCGTTAGATTCCGAAAAACTGTACAAACCGAATTAAACGTGCTCTGTAATTAACGCGTCTCGGTTCTGTCGGCTGTTAGCTTTGGGAGAATAAACATCGCCCGAATTAGCAGAACAAATTTCCCTCGTTTCCCAGCGGCGTTCTTCGCTCTTCCGGGTGACTTTCATCGTGTGCCACCTCTGATCCGTGAATCGAGGAATGAGGTGCTTGGAAATTCTATCGAAGAGCACGAATAACTTTCTTACGAACGTCATGGAAAATTGAATTTTTAAGCGACAGGTTATTTTCGAGTAGCCGGCTGACTCTTGTTGATTTGTCCGTGTATATTTTTCGATTTTGTCGCGATCTCTGCATGTTACCATTGAACGAAGGCTAATTACAACTGTAACATTACAACGAGCAGGTTCGAACGATCCTCAGGATCTATTGTTGTGATTCTGCTCTCCAAATCTGTAATTCGAACGAAAAGTTTTGCTGTTATTTATTCGCACAATCACTGTTATATATTGCCAATGGAAACTGTATAAATTACGGCTTTTTGTAATAAAACGTGTTTCGCGAAAATATCGATGAAATCAGAATTTATTTGAAAGAGATATTTTCATTTGAACCGGTAAAAGAGGTAATATTTATTGCGTTGAAATGAAAGGGTCGATAATTCATCGCACAATGAGAGATGTGGAAATACAAATTGCTTTTTTATACCAATGTCGGATTTGTATCATTCTATAGATGATTATTTTCATTCCATATACATAATTCCGTAATTTACCTTGATCACTCTTGCTACTAAAAGAGACGAGATGAACAAGCAAGAGAATCTACAATGTTTCATCATACAATAGTGTGAGTAAATTTATTTGCTGCATATCTCAATGACTCGTTACTCAAATTTCTTAATATATCGATTCGCGCACTTCAGTTGTACGTGCATAATATATAAATGCTATCCGAACATTGATCCGATATCTCTCTCTCTCGACGAGTATTGTACCAGAGAATTATAGATATCGAGCGGGCGTGTAACACGTTTGTGGAATGCGGTTGATTGTAAGTCGAGAAGCCAATTCGCCAAACTTGAGTTCGTCACGGACGGGCGGAAGAGACAACCGCAAGAACGCCGCCGGTGTTAGATTGAAGTTGTAGAGAGAATAGAGTCGATGTTATCATATATCTCTACAGCAATATCTATGCAGAAACGACGGTGTAGCGTGGATTTGCGCGACGTGTCTTGCATTACCTTTAAACGTCAAAATTAATTGCACGCGTGTTATTATAAACTCGACTCGACTCGGCTTAACTTTTATGCACCCTATATATGTATTGTTTCCCGAAAGCATTAAATAAATTATGCGATCTCGCACAAGATGTATAGGCATTTAAAAATAGGCGCAGACTACAGACAGCGAAAATAGCAAGTTTAATACTTAATACTTCATTGATTTATTGAATATTTGGCTATATCGGGACTACCGGAATGACGCAAATGTTCAAAAGACTTCTGCGAGACATTTAAGAGACGTTTGAGAGATTGAAATATTTTTTAGACAGTTTTGCGACGTCTTTTAAATGTTCTGTCGTACTTGACATAGTCACGTTTTTTTCAATAACGATGACGCGTTTTTAATTTCCTTTGTCGCGAGATACGTAGAATATCCGTGATAACTCTGGAACACCCTTGGTCTATATTCTATTTCATATCATAGCGAATACCGAAAAATTGAATTGCGGTATAGCCAGTCGACACGACCGAACAGTAAATCGAAACTCCCCGAAGAGATCCCGGTACAATCGAACGTAGAGATGAATGTAGAGTGCGAGAGAGAGCGAGACAGAGAGAGAGAGCGAGCGTAAACCATTACTATTGAGCTTATCAAAGTGATTCACGTGACTGGCCGACGGTATTATGCAAATGAGCCGTAAAATTATCGTAGCCTTCAGGCATCACCAGGCAAGGGAATACCTGAACTTTCCATTATACGTGACAGAGCACGTTACTGTAACTATAGTTACAATTGATATCCGTTTCAGAAGGCAAAGATTACATAATAATTCTCCATTGGATGCAAACTGAGTTCGTCTTTGAATTACTACCCACAAGAAGCGTTCTAGCTTTGCGAACTATAGATACCATATTGTAACGCATATTGAACAATAGATACTACTATATTGTAACGCATATTGAACAAAAATCAAATTTTAGAGATGTTCTAGAGTAAAGTGATAGTAAGCGCGCAAAACTTTGCAGTTTATTCAACTTGTATTGGTTATATGTATTCCAATTTATATAAAAACTTATTAATGTCATTGTTACGAGAACGAATAAATCCTAACGCGAGCTTGTACTGAATGATTATATTGAAAAGAGACACTTTTTAGATTTTATATTATAGTAGTGGTGGAGGATTAATGATCCTAGATAGAATAGTTGACAGGCAAAAGATGGCAGCTTCCGTCCGTTGTGCCTCTTAGCGAGCTATCAATGTCTTCGTTCCACTTCACCCGAGGAAACAGGAAGCGATTCCTCCAATGGAGAATGTGTCCGGCAAATTTATACGTGCAGACAGCTGCAGCAACGAGCGCGAGCACCTATATCGCTTCCAGAACAGAAAAGGGATTACGACGGCCGAAAAGAGCGATGGCTCTAAAATTGGATCAAAGATTCTCAACGGCGTTGATCGAGACTAAATGCGCGCGTGCGCGAGCCTGGCAAAAGGATTTCCTGTCATAAACAGAGAGGCTAGCACGTATGCGAGTACTTATTTCCTTAATACAGTTTCCAGTAGACAAATGACTCTCGATTACCGCGCGTTATGACGGGACATTATCTCCCCTCGACGATATTGCCAAGCCGAAGAAGTTACGATTTGTATTAAACATGCTGAATAACTATGCACTTAATATCAATATGGTGAATTCGTGTTTGCCCTCTTGAACAAATTCGAGCGAAGTAATAGTGCCGTATAATTGATTAGAGCGAACTCAAAGGTAAGCATAACTCAACCCTGAAGATAAATCCGCTCGTTTACAGCCGACACTCGTGTAAACTGCAGTTTATTACAGTCCGATGAATCACTGAATTTGTGTGAATCACGATGATCTCGAGAGAACTCACGCGTGGCGTTTGTAGACTAGTCGCTTGAAATACTCCTGCATGTTGCAGAAGCATAGTTAGACCGCAGCGCGTAACACCCACACGGGAATAAATACGTGTGCGTTATCGCAGCGATGGCACTGTTTATGTTTTCGGATAAAGTTTTCTAGCCAATTCGGTCAGGCTTAATTACTAGCTGTCTCTTAGCAAACGCAGTTCTCAACAGATATAAACTTCTTCAGTAAACGACTCTACTAGAGGCTAATTAAGAGAGAGTTCGTTTTGATAATAATGTAGATCCTATTTAGGAAATTTTTTAATGTAATAGTTTATTTTCCGTTGATGATTACGCAGATAATTACAAAACTATTATAATTTTCACGATTATATATACTACTAAAATTAAAATATAATGAACAATCTGTTTACAAAGTTAATTGCATAAGTTAGGTACTCTCGTAGATAAATAACGTAATATCAAAGCTGCAGGGCTTAAGGTAATTTAAACTTATGTTCACTCTGAGTGTAATTCGCAACTAGAACTTTTTATAATTTCACAGATCGTTCGCAAGTATTGATTGCCAGCTAATCCGCCTCTGTAAAATAGTGTCAATGTTAATCGATGATCAGTTCACGTTCTCAGGTTACGAAAATAATCTATGCTCGATCAGGGGTAAGTCGACCAATAAAGTGGACCATATTACAATTATTTATTTTTACACACAGCATAAAAAGCTTTTAAATTCTTGATAATTGTAGGTATACGGGGTGTTCGGAAATTCAATCGATCTGGTTGGCTTATCCCTGATCGAGACGGGAATAAGTTAGTCCGTGCATACGTTTCGTGCTGCAGTCCGAGGTTATTCGATCTGATTGAATCGCTCCGCCTTGTCAGCGTGCACAGGTACAATCATAATTCTGAAACATATAACTAATTCTATGCCCATCACTTTCCGGGTCTTTTATTATTCAATTGAGGAGACAAATGCATTTTCTATTATGGAAATATCAGGAACTACTGCTGCCATATAAAACGTGCCGTGGCGTCGTAAAGTATCGACGGTGTAAAGTAATGCGGCGGTGTAATGCGAGAAATAAAGTGGGCCATATTACAATTATTTATTTTTACACACGGTAAAAAGCTCTTAAATTCTTGATAATTGTGTAGATATACGTGTTCGAAAATACAACTTGTGTTTATATTTTATCAGATATTTCGATCTTTTCCTAACACTCCGTAGTGATATAATGACACGTTTCCGACGCTAGGTTTATTTGCAAAAGATGATTCTTATGGTGCCCTCAACAATCTCTGGAAATTTGTCGGTTGAATTTCTGAATACCCTGTACAAAGTGTCTCTTTAATGATTACAAATTTTTAATGTAAAATCAATTTTTATTTATATAAATTATATATTTTTTGAAATAGGGAAAGAGATATATTCAATTTTTATTTTTTCTGATTTCTTTTTTTTATTTTTTCATTTCCTTATTATGTAAAATTTTCTTTAACTTTTAAAGATTTGAGTTCATTTGTATTTTAATTAAAATCATTTAAGTTTTATTATCGCTAAGAGAAATTAGAAGAGAAATTGTTCATTCAGTAGTATTACGTTTTTTCATTTTGTTGATGTAACTCGAAGAAAATATGCCACGACATCCTGTACACTTATAATTGGAAATTGTCATAACTCTCTCCGAACACGACGGTACTGCGCGAGGATTTTTGTTCTAGTTGTATAAATAATATTTTTAGCGAAACCATCGGACTGGTCAGCGGTATATCGTATAGCAATAGCACGCGTGATATGGTCTAGTATTGCGATTAAAAAATTGCCACGAGCTATAAAACATTCTCGGGTATTGTGCGATTCATTTCGCGAGTGGCACTATGCGAAAATAGGTTGCACTGCAAAACGTTTTGAAAAAGACGCGTCGATTACGCACGAACGGCTTGCGGCGAAATTGTTGCTGCTACAACCGTTCGTTTTCTCGTTTTTCCATTTGGATATCTAACGTTCGTTTCTGAGATCTTCCCAGCTCTCTCTCTCTCTCTCTCTCTCTCTCTCTCTGTCTCTTTCTCTCCTTTAGGGTGAACAGCAGTGACAATGCAAATAGGTAATTTCGAGGAAAAGTATAAAGATGCGAAGTAACGCAAAGAAGTTCAAAATGCAGTAGATACTGAAAGAAAGTGTGTGTGTGTTTTGACAAACTAATATCACCTTTAGTGTATCCAATTTCTAATATTCACAGAATATATATTGAATAGTCTTTAGGCGAAGTTTTGATACGCTTTATCGCGAGAAGTTTTTTATAAATCAATAAACAATTAATACATTCTTTTTTATAAATCGTTAAATCTTGCGGACTTCTTGTCGGTAGATTCATGTACTTCATTCCCTCTCTTCTAAAAATCTTAAACGAAAAATCTTAATTACGGTTGCATCACAGAAGAAACTGAGGAAATCGGGCGATTGTAAATTCGCCGCGAGCGACTAGTTCAAAGACGACAAGGATCCTCTTTTCTTCCTCTTTCTTTTAAGGATTACCAGCCTCGTATCATGAATATCATTCCAGGAATGAAACTACATTCCCGATGCTTCCGGTATCGGTACTATAATGCTACTCTTTGCATGCATTCCGCAAATGTGACTTCTTCCGCTTCTTATCGAGCCTGAAGAATGATAATGTTCCTTACAACATCTTCTCTAACCCTTTGACCTGCATTCAGCCGATCCTGGTCTGCACCACGACATAGGATCCTTACTCACCTCGCAAAGAGTGCACCATATTTCGGATTTATTTCCGCACTACCTCGTAGCGACTTCCGGACGCGGACTTTCCGGCAGCGCGCTTTCACGAACTCGATATAGCGGAAAATTGCTTTCCTCGCGAAACTTTTCCCGGAACGTTATCCTATGAGTGCAAGGCTACCCGCTTTTATACCCGATCCCGAGATCGATGCGACAACTATTTCTGTAATAAATATCCTAAATTATTATGAAATTCTCAAACTGTTTGAATATTTTTATATATATTTTGTTAACGATATACATATATTTTTTTCGAATACATCCTATATGATTCAAAAATTGAATTTCAAATAACATGATTTTATTAATGTGCATAAATATAAGATAATCGATAGGTACTTCTAGAAATAATATAGTCGATATTCTGATACACATTATAGACATTTTTAGCATGTAATTGCATAAAATAGAAGTTTTTAAAAGTTTTTAAAAGTTTCATTTCTTTAAAAAATAATATATCCTAAAAAACAATTAATTATGTAACGAATATTTCGTTTTAAATAGATTTGTCAGTAATAAGCAAAGGAATGAAAATTAATTCCTTTTTCGATAGAATTTTTTTTTGCGTTTTTGTGCTTCAATACGAACAGAAATTGCTTCCTGCGTGAAGATCTCTTGAGCTTTATCATCTTCGTACTTGACTTTTTATTGCAGATTTGCGAACGTACGGTAACGAGAATTCTTATCACGATTCACATGACTATCGTGAAATTGCAACATGGTTTCAAAGTCAGAACTGTCACGCGTAGCTGCTATGTCCGGCAACAAAGCGGTTCGTTAGCGTATAAAGTATAGAACATTGGAGATAATTGCAAAGCTGTCTTTCAAAGACATCCACTCTCTCTAGGATTTTCTCAATTAAGAAGAAATGAGAAAATGCGGTTTATCGTTACCGTGGCAGTTTTATTGAATTATACAAACAAAGAGAAAGAAGTAAGGCTTCGCGTTAAAATCATCTCAGTCCAGGAAAGTAGTTAAAAAGAGTGAAAAATGTAAGAAGACTGTAAATTATTCTTTGGAGTACATTAGGCGAAATTTACTTCTCTCAGGTCTCATGTCATGTGTACTTGCTAGATACACTCTTGCTGATACAACTAGATTTTATAAAATAAAATTTCTACTAATGAAGATGTGTAACAATGTTTCCGCTATTTACTGCCGCGTTAAAGTAAAGGCATGTTGCAAACATGCTCGCGCATGTTTGAAAATAATGTCGGTAATTCACGCGATGTCAATTATCGGGAATTCTCGTCTCTAATATATAAATAGCGTTCTCCGGTTGCTAATTTTTATCGTGTTAGTATTGAAACTGGTGATTAATGGAGCGTGATGCGAAGGCGTTGTACGTTGTAGACTTCATTATAATATAAGTCGATAAGGGGAAAGTAGGTTGCTACCCGGGGCAAATTCGAAATATCATAGAAAAAGCAAACACTATTTTTCACAATATACAATGCACCTATTATTTTAAGGGTTTTTCTAATCCATTGTACTCGTTGAAAAAAAAGCTAGATTGTATTCCGCGCTCGTCGGCGCGATAACAAAACCGAAAGTCCAGTAAATTAGAGCGTGCATCGGGGTATATGATCTGGATGCAGATACGTTTTCACCACGAAGACCGGAGTCTATTTTCAGAATAAAACTCGTCTCTTTGATGGTTTTCATAATAGCGGCAATGGGTTCACATAACTTTCTGAATTTTTACGAGCACCTACAGTGCAGGTCCTCGCATTTGTTTCGCGGTGAAAGAGAATAGACTGCATAATAAAAAACCCTTATGAATCAGAGTACGTTGAATTATATTTATCATGCAAACAGATATGCTGTACTATGAAACACGTAAAGTGCATGCATGTCGTGCATAAAAAAATCCACGTGTATCGAGAAAAATGTCGGGTAATTCGTGTCAAGCCGACAGATCCTTTTAACAAAACAACTGTCCCCCGACAGCCTGTTATGTGCACTTTCCTCTCTCTCAGCCGTCCCTTCTTTTATTTATTGATTATGGGAAAAAATAACCAGCCTTTAACATATATAGAGTATATCTAATTAAAGTATACAAGCTCTGTTATTTTATAACACATCTTCTTGTAAAAGATAATTTTGTTCATTTTTTTTATTTTTGCACGATGCTTGGAAATTATAACTTGCAATTGCTTTGGTTATGTTGCAAAAGTATCTGCGCGATTTGATAACTTAGAATATTCAGATAGATCTAAATCTAATCCTTTGATATCTTTTATGATTGATATTGAGATCATGAATCCCCGTTACTTTCTACAATCTTCTCTCAAGCTTGATTACATATTAATCATCCTTTGCTTTTCTGCCGCTGATACGATCATACAGAGATCAATGCAATGCTTTATATAGCACGTTCACAGTCGACAGCAAAAGCTTTATGAGTAAATAGCAATATATTTTTCATATTTTTGAAAAACTCGATTTACTGAGAAATACGGGATCAAGCTTCTCTCCAATTAAATATTTTCGACTTTTACCATTTATCTTTTCTACGAAATATTAATTCTTAAAAAGGACTCTATGAATACGTCTTTTATATTTTTCTTTACTGTGTACACAGAGAAAAATAAAAATAACGTTTCTTACCACTGCAACTTCTCTGATATCTGCTCTGAGTATCTCTATTGTGCCCTCAGATCGTTGGCGCGATTGTTAGAGCGAACCGACCGGAGCACAATTGATTTTTGTATAACGTGGGCGTGTCGCTTTCCGCATTCGTCTTGAAAGAAACGGATTTCATAGGATTGCGTGTAAATGACGAGCCACATTTTCGGAAGAGCCCGATTCACCAGCCTGTAGTATATTCTCATTCGCTGGAGTGTATGGGTAATGAACTAGATTAAGATTAAATTGCACTGAGTAGAATGCTGCATTAACCGTGATGGATTGAGATATTTTTGAGATAAAACGGAGCACGCTATATCCTTCAGAATTGATTTCGCATGTAGTTAATCCCTCAATAGATTGTCCGACTCATTCAAGTTAATCCTTCTATCTGTTATAGAATTATAGTTGTTTATTCTTAATTGACTAAAAATATTCAGAATAGTCAATTTACGTTTGCACATATATCTTTAGGAAATTTATTGAAGATAGAGCAATGCCCTATTATAAAGAATGCATTTTCTCCTGCCTTTAGATAAGATGACATTCTTTGACGAATTTCAAGGAAAATCTCGACCGTAATGTTTGTCAATAATCCACGTCTCCGAAATTTTGATATTCTCCCTTTCTTCTTTTATATTTTTATACTACATCATCCACCTTGCATTTTTCAAACAACTTGTTGACACTTATGCAAATGTCACGACCGTGTGCGCGACGATGCATGCGAGTTTTGTGCTTTGTCATTCTGCAGCAAAAGTTGCGGAGTCGGCGAAACGACCGATTTACATAGACGAAGTACGACAGGTTGCCGGACACTAGGATCTCATCTCAGTGTTCAACACCGGAATAAATTTTAATATTGCCCTGAATTTAGCATATTGATTGTGTCGAGCTCCCCGCTTAGGCAAGAATTTACAATATTTAATATAATATTATTTAATATAAGTTGTAATAATAAGATCGACAAGCGACAGATCTCATGTTTCTAGAAATCTTTTCCGAGAGAATAATTCCTCGTTTTGGCGAAATACTCTGTAAAATTTCTCACCCTTACAGTGAATTTTTCAGAGTTCACGCGCGACGTATTGCTTTCGTCGTCGGTGAACGAGAAGGAGTATTATTGCGTCGTTCCTCGTGCCACGCCGTTTTCGACGAATTTTTCAAATTACCGTAACGTATTGCTTTCGACCGGAGACCGAGAGCCGGTTCAAAACAAACATATCTTTTTTTTTTGCTATCTCTACCGGAGATTTTTTCTGTCGTCGTGCGCGGCGATGAGTGCACGCGTGACGAGCGGCGAACGAAAAAGATTTTGCTCGGTACAGCCGCATGTTATGTAAAAAAGGAAGTGAATGAAAATAAAAAATGCGCGCATGGTGTGTTTTATCATGTACGGTTGGCAGCGTGCCACGACCTCACGCTGTGGTATTTGTTAGTTTCCGTCTCGTTAGGCGGAAAATCTATTTCTTTACGTCGGTATTGTGAAAATGCGAGTTGCATCAGTGTGCATCCGAGCGCAGCCGCGTTTGCCATCCACGCGCGTAGCAAATACGACGAGAGTGTTTAGGATGATCGGTTTTTCCTTTTCTTCTCTCTTTCTCTTTTTTTTTTTTTTTTTTTTTTTTACTTCGATCGAGGACCGCAAGCCATTTGGATTTTAATCGAAAAGCTGGGATTTATGCTATTGTGCTACGATCGCGATTGTTCGCGCGCGAATTCTATTATCCGCGTCCGCGATAATACACACCAAATACAGCGCTCTATTGTGCTAGCGCTGCAAGCATGATAATAAAAGAAATTATCGTTGTCGCGATCGCGCTGCCACTACAAAATTAATTGGTACAATCGTCATCTAAGGTGCTCCAAATAAAGTGCTAATATTTGTTCGTATATACAATGCACAGTCGAACATTTCAAATTCGGAAATATTAATTCGTATCATTTTTACGTTGAAACTTTAACATGCAATTCTTATTTTGCTTATGCTTTTTGTCTATATATTAGTATAATTATTAAATACTTTGGTAATAAAATCTTTTTCAGACTTTAAAGATTAAAATAAACTGTTAGAGATAAAATAATAATTCACGTGTAATCGATTTATGTAATTTGAAGTTTATTCTGGAATTTAATTATTTATATGCAATTATTTATTACATAAAGGAATTTTTATGCGTTATACAAATATAAAGACTTATTTAAACTGTTTGTATTGCATAATTTTGACGGAAATATGTTTATTAAAGTTGGAATTTAATATCCATAGTTGCTATGAACAATTTTTGTATGCTATGTTTTTAATGCTTATCATCGTTTTGTATCGTTATGCGCTATAGTTTTTATTAAAAATTTATAATGAGATACTGACGAATTAAGCACATTCAGATCTTCAACTAAGCGAGCGAGACAATCTCCGTGTTGTGAAATTCGTAATGATATGCGACCTGGCAAAATTACCATGGTCGCATAATTGAATTTTCTGCCACGTACCCCGTTGTTAAATTATAATTATTAAACTCTCTTTCGAAACGTTATAGTGGGGCGTGATGACGGGCAAAATGAAAATCACGGTAAAATCATATCATTTTCACATTAGCGTAGACATTCAACGATGAAACACGACGCAGTGTCCGCAGGTTTGCCAAATTTTGCACGATGATGCTTTTTATGAATACGCTTCAGAGAGCAACACAATCGGTGGTTTTAAAATTCTACACAGTCTCTGATACTCGTTTTTGCGAGTTGAAAATCGTGGATATGGTGGAAATGTTTATGACGACGCAATATTCGTATAAACTCCTGTCTGTGACATTATATTAATATTTCAGATTTTATTCAGCCAAGAGTTTTGAATTTATATCGGCACAAAAAGAGAGATGAAAGAAAACTCTCGGATATTCGCGATGCGATGTGTAAATCTCAGGCGTGTGATAGTTCAAGTGGATTGTACTAACTCTTGGAGTTAGCTAATAGTTTGGCATTAGCTGTTTACTTCGTTGACTTGCATCGCGCGATGTTGCGTACATCGCGCGTCGAACTTGCGCGTTCCCTGTGCGGGAGAATGGATTACCATTGTTTACGTGACACAGTATCAGAAATTATATCCAAGCGTCGCAAAGTAACAGGTTCTCACGGTGCATAACTGCATGACGAGCATAGCCTGCAGCTCGATACCTCCCGTTGTGTCCGTTTATTGTATCGCGTTGCGCGCGTCGCGTCAAAGCCGTATGCAGTTCATAGCGGAGTGCATAGTGTGTGCAGCGCTATAATCCCGAATGGAGATCGTTTCAGAACGTGCTAGAGCACGCGGACTACGTTCAAAGGCACGGCAATCACAACGAGAGGCCGAGAGAGAGAGAGAGAGAGAGAGACGCGTGAGAATGAGAATGAGAGAGGGAAGGAAAGATACAGAAGAATAGCTGAGAAAGAGCGAGAGAACGTGATTGCCGAGTCTTGCCGAATTATTATCGGTTATCAATTCGCGACGTCGCGCACGGCGGAAAAGGGATTTCCGTCGGTAGAACGCCGGCACGAATCGATGCGGTTGCAACCGGCTCGCAAACTCGGCCGGCGAAATCTTTTTATCCAGTTATTTTCGGCGATTCGATTCATCCGTCATACACCGTACTCGCTCGCGAGCGATGCGAGCGTTCTACTCCGCGCGCGCAATCAGCAGTCGCCAGGCTTTAACGACGTTATCGAGGAACCGTGATTGAAGTAATATTTGCTCGCCGGTTATTAGCAATTAGTCGGCATCGTGATTTCCCGACCGAACCGACTTCTCGAGCAGATATTCGCTTGGGGCAGGAAAAAAAATGCACGCGCATCGAAAAACTTCTGCACCACTTTATTATCTTTGATTTCTGCGTTACGTCAGCGTCATAAATTTTCCTCGAAGCTGTCGAAGTTTTCCTTTCAACAAGATAACGTTTCGTCAACATTTTTTAATCACTCCTATTTCTCAGTACTTTTTTCTATTATTCAGTAGTGTTTGATGAACAATATTATTGTTTATGACAAGGATTACTTTATCATACTTTCTAATTTATATAAATATCTTTTCTTTAATTTAGTCTGATCTGAAATAAACGAAAACTGCTATTCTTCTAGTATCGAAAGTAATGGCAATGTTACTTGGAATCATGGATATCACAACTATATAGATCCGTGTTCAAATACGAGAAGCGATAGCTCTAATTTACAAGGGGAGGGTAGTGTCGGTGGCGACCGCATTCCTTTTAAAAGTTTCATCCGGTCATTTATATTGCTGCTCGACTCGCGACGTATCTTGTATGTATTTTCCTTCGCCCGTTCCCGCAGTATCGGTTCAACATACTCGGCATCCGTCTGGCATAAATATTCCAAGCTGTGAGCTTCTGGTTCTCTCACCGCCGATGAATCAAAGGGGGATGGCGAGCTTTGACAGCACCTCAAAATAAATGTTCCTCAACCACGCTTCGAACTAGTGCTTCTCTCTGATTGTCGGCTGCTGAATTATGGATCTGTCAAGAACTTATAGGAATAAATACCACGAATATCGCCGAACCTTCGCCACCACTCAACTACCGATCTCAGTATAGGTACTCGTGAAAGATTAAAGTCGAAAGCGATGCGCTTACCCCCTCCTGTCGAAATGTTTCGCGAAAAGAAAATTTCCAGAGACATTTATCTCTTATCATCTCGCAAATCGGATATTGATCGTTTCTCCAACGTGCGTTGTGGACACTGCGAAGAAAATCTCACATATTCGCGTGAGGATCAAACACGCGAGTCTATGTTTTCATGTTGGAATTAAAATGCCGCGTGTTAGAAGTTTAGTGAAAAGCATGTCTGCTTTCCCATGGGCCGCATAAGAGTGCACGTTCCGTAACGGCGGCGGCCTGGACCACTTGGATCGAAGTTGCGTAATTAATTCCGTCTAGCACGCAAGCTGAATCCTTTTAACTTCCGCCTCGTTTACGCCCAACCTGTATGTACTTGCCGTGGAAAGTTCGTTTCTTCGTCGTCTCTTTACCGTTCGTAAATGATTAAACTACTGGTTAGTAACAGTTTAATAACCGTCCTTATCACGAGGTTCCCTTAATCGAGGAGAAGAAAATAGAATGGTGTCGGATTTCCGCGAATCGTTCCTTGATTATTCATACCTCGTCGGTGCCAAGGTGATACACATATGCTATAGTGTCGTTCTACTTGGAGATTCCTTGACCTGATATATGATTGTCTTTGATAGATCGACCTCTGTGTAAATATTGTTACGTGACTGGTTATAGTCTCTTGTCATGCTCGTAAAACTCATTGAAACATAGAATAGTGTAAAGACGATTCTTTATTATGTTCAAGAACATAGATCCAGAATGGCACGATGAAAATAGAAATTGAGAATAGAATAATGCGACTAAAAATAAAAATAATTTGTTTATCATTCAAGAGGATTTAACTAAAAACAATCAAATTAAAAATAATCTAATCCGTTTTTTTTAACTATGGAAAATTAAATTAATCCAATAAAATTGGAAGAGAAAAATTTTTTGAAAAAGTATATGCACTAAATTTTTTATGTCATTACATTTATTCGATTTGATTATTTATCATATTTATTACGAAAGCCTCGGCTTAATCCTGTTATCAGTCATATTTCTTTCTTCAAATTCTTATTACACGAAAAGAAATTTTAGCTAAAGAAGTCATAGTTCAGTTTCATTAATATACTAATTCTTTTGTCTTTGATGATTAATTTTCAAGTTGTACGACAGCGGTTCGTACCGATTGCATTCGTGTTGTGCCACTCTTTCAAAGTGTCGCGTGCTGTCGCCCACACGCACCTGTCGTCCTATTTTATTCATGTGATGGTGCGATGTGAATTTCTGCTGGATAGAGGACGGCAAGAAGACGGAGCAAGATATGCGTACAGCATTCTGGATATCAAAATGGAGAGTAACGCTTTTCATACATGGCAGTTGACATTTCTATCAGAACATCAAAGTCCAATCGTGACGAGTGCTTCGTTGACCTTTTCTATTTCCAGGCACATCGACATGTAGGTTTAATTTAATTAAGAAGATTATCAGTTTTCCTCAAGATTATAATTTAATCCACAGAGAGACGAAAGCTTTATATGGGAAATTAGTTGAAATTGAGCGATACTTGTTTTCAAAAATAGATTTATTCTTTATATAATGTATGAAGAGAAAAAATTAAATGTAAATGTAAAATGGATAACGATGATGAAACGTACAGAATAATACGATATGATTTTAATACTCTCTGCCAAAGTGAGTTAAGAATTATAAGAAATTTTCTTATGAAAAATTTTCAAATTTAACGAAATCTCGACGCGCGTTTCTCGTATCGAATTCCTCAACGGGGAACGCGGCAGTTGCAAAAGGAAGCCCTATGTTCGAAACGTTTCGTTTCTCGCTGCAATCGTATTACGCATTTCACGTTCGAGCCGCAAATCGTTGCTATGTAAGGCCGGCACGGCGAACTCGCGAAACACCTGCGTAGATATGCGTTTAGCGTGCGTCGCGTGCCGACCTCTCGGCAGAACTCGGGCTTCTTTGTTACCTTCCCCCTGGCTCTCTAGGAATCTCTCTCTGACTCTCCTATCTGCCTGCACACTTTCCTATTACGTGCATGCATCCGCGCCTGAGATGTCAGCTTTACCCGTCTTTACTGCAGCTCCACTATTGCGTCACACACAATGCAGCGAGTTTTTCTCTGAGCTTTCGCAGATCTCCGTACGCACTGATTTTCCTTACTTGCACATTCGCCACAGCGCAAGAGTAGTTGCAGCTTTCACATTTGTTCGATTCCCTACTAGGATTTTCTAACGCTGTAAAAGGATTTTTACCCTCGCGTTGTAGTAAATACCTTTCGAGTATGTCGCGACGCGCAAGTGCTATTCCAAATGAATCAAACGTGCAATGAACTATAATAGAAAATGTAACTTTGGAGAGATTTTATGTGTGACAGAAATATAACTACAATTGTGCAAAAATAAATCGTAATGTAACCTTAAGATTTTGATATTCGGTTTCCAACGAAAGTTTATTTGTAGTCATGATTAAAAATCAGAATAATAGAGATTCCAAATTGTGTTCTCGATGCTGGTATTCTTTGATAAAATTGTCATTTATGCTTTCAAGATAAATTAAATCATCGCCGTTTGAAAATTTAATCATTCTCGTTCAATCGGAAGTAATCATTCAGAAAGTAACCAACGCATCATCAAGCTGATTGCAGCACATATGTAAAATATTTCATTTTAAACGTGTCGCTTGTCGCGTATTGACTTTCGTATGTGGTTGATGTCGTTGTACATTTTACTTTAGTCCTCAGGAAATTTTGTGTATTTTGTCGATCTGCAAGAATCGATATGTGCCGCGAGGTCATTGAATGTTCTATTTATTATTTAAAGACGTTTGAGTGGATGAATTAAATGTGCCCGTGTATGCGGAGCTCTTTGCATTCTATTGTGTACAGAAGTGACAAGCTATTCTGTTTGCTGCAACTTCAATAAATACCAATCATTCTTTCGGTAAATAGCACGTTACAAATAGTTGTCGATCTACGGCTCTAATGCTTTTTCGGGGATGCTGCAGTGTTAACGCACGAAAATCGTAACAGTCGATTAAACAAAGCAAATGTACCAAAATGAAATTTGAATGAAATGCATTAATTGGCAGATCCGACAATCATTCGAATGCAGTTATTTTCATATAATTTTTAACTAAAAAGATTTTAGCTATTTAACAGAATGAAATTTTTCTTAAATCAAAATGGTAGCAACTGTAATTCTATCAATATCGCAAAAATATTTTTGTCTAAGGACAATACTTTAGTGCGATGTATCTTTTGGTTTTTCTCGAAGCACATCAAAGTGTAAAGAGAATGCACAGTAGACACGGAAACTTTCTTCTGAGCATAAGATGGGAAGAGGAGAAAAATAAAACGAACTCAGAGTGGGCTTCCGGAAACGAATATACGCGTCCTGATTCATGCGCCAGCGATTTGAAACTAGTTCATGACGAAAGAGGAGAAACTCCATTCTTTCTCTTAGGAGGGCAAATATAATATAACGTCGAGCGAGCTCTCGATTCTTGGTTTCGTGGGTTTTATCGAAGATTTCATAATCTCGTTTACTTTGCGTTATTGAAGTCGATCATGCATGTCACGTATGCTCGCATCGTTGATCTCCCAATCCAATTGTCCACTTTGTGATACATTACTCGCGTTATTATTCCAGCGGAAACATCCAACGATTCTTGGATAATTTCCCAACGACGATATAAACCCGTTGCTTTTACAATCATGTTATTTCGTTAATAGAATTGATGTTTTTGCGAATTAATAAAATCACTTCATACGTAGAACATCGCGCAGCGAATTGAAAATAGTAACTTGGCGATAGAAAATTAATAATCCGATGACAGCGTAATGACAGCGAATTGGCAATACCGCGACGGAGCAAACGTTGCAAGTGTCACGTTGCTGGTGTCAATATCTCAATGGTATCGAAAATCTTCGATTATCCTCGGGAGGTTAATAGTTTCTCGATAAACCTACGATCGCCAACATTTTTCGAAATAACACGAAAGACGTGACGTGCTGAGAGCAGCATGGAAGAGAACGTCGATGCAACGATGTGCACGAACGAGCTGTGCCCGCGGGAGAAATCGCAAATACACATCGCCAATTCTCGTTTTAGTCTTTGTAGCAATCAGCGACAAAAATTTCTTGCGATATATTGATACCAAAATTTCGCGTTCTTTTGTGATATTATGAAAGCTCGTTTATTTTGATGTGACATAATAAAAGAAAAATAAACACATCTTTTGTCTTTGCAGTGCGTCGTATGAAAATAAAATTATTATATATTATTATATATACTATTATATATATATATATTATATTATATATAATTATTATATATACACGAACTAAAATTATTTCACAAAGACAGGATTTCAAAACTTTAGATTTACTTATTTGTTAATTTGATATTTAACTTAAAATAATGTTACGCTCCCTGCTATTTTTATAAAAGGTGAAATACAGTTTGTGATCTCTTCACGAGTTCTAACTAATAGTGTTTATTATGCAGTCTTGATTGCGAGAATTTAAAACAGAGAACCGTGAAAACTGCTGAGGGTAGGAGTCCTGTTTGTATCTGTTGCATCACCTGGCGCCACCGTAAGCGGATAAAGGTACGAGTATCGCTTACGTGAAAGAGGGAGTTCGTCTGATTGCCTCGAACGAAATGTCTCCTAAGGGATATCGGGTTGTCGTGGATACTAGGAGATTTAATCCAAATACTTCGAATACGTCGAAGCTCACATATAAAGCGCGCGCGAATATTTATACCAACTACGAACAGAATTTTCTAACTGAAGTAATGGTTACTATAAATACTATTTGTTGAGAATTACTTATAGCAATAGTATCGGTATGCAAGACATACGACATAAGGTCCTATAATACATTATTTTGAAGTATTGTAATCATCGTATTTTACACGAAAATATGTTGATTACAATAATTTTTTTGAATTATAAGAGATAGAGGTTTATCAAATGGAATCATGTAAAATATGTACAGTACAAATGCTAACATACATATTGATTTATTATTTGTTAATGTATTATTAACTTCCTTAGAAGGTCATCAAAAAATAAAAATAGTAATAAATTTTTATTGCTAATTTCATGTTTTGATTTTTTTATAGATATTACGTAAAATATAGCAATCAACTGATACTGATAAGTTAATTACTAACAGCAAATTTTAACTTACTGTGTTATGTCAGTAATTTAAATATTTTTAAAAAGAAATAAATATACACACACACACATATATATCTCAAGCAACAAGTTCCGTGACTAAGGCAATATCATTTGTCAAGACGATGTATTTAACTTATTAGGAAGTAAATTCTTTATTCTTTTTTAAATTAATTTTGTTGAATAGTCATATATCGTATATATTACGTTCAACATTTATATGTCGTTTAAGAGTGAATAGGTAGTGTTGCATTCCTTTCTTTATCCCTAAAAAATGCAATAACTGCAACAATTAATAATCCTTCTGAACAATTAAGTAATTATTACTTATAAATAAGACAACACCTATTTATCGAAGTGAACATTTTGCGATTTCGTTTAGATAAAAATTGAAGTAACAAAAGATTGAAATAGTTGCTTTATTGTAATTTTTGGACGATAAGCATTGTTTTAAAAATACTTGAGTTTCAATGTCGTCTCGTTTAAACTTTTCGTAAATTTAAAAGTATTACCAACTATTTTCCGATCGAGAGCACAAAGTAATACATACGCAGTTACGCTGCAAATTCTACGCGATTGTTCAACTTTGCCAACTCAAAAAGTATTATAACTTTTACATTTTCCTATGAAGATTCTCGATTCTCTAATTCTAACAAATCTCCAATTCCATCAGAATACGTTATTAAAGTATCGTAGAATAGTTATAAAATTACTTTGAAGATAGTTTATATATTTTATATAAATTAGATAGAAATTTTGATATTTAATTTCCAATAATATTTGTTAAATATTTACATTAAATATTTGTTAAATATTTGTAACAAACTTTGTATGCGGCCTTGATTTGGCATTTATTAGGACACATTGTTGCGTTATAAAAAAAAATATATCGTCGTGCTATTACACGATACATTAATACTCGATCGAATAGCGATGCGATTCGCATATCATTGAATTATTTGGAATGCAATTATTTTTTTATAAACGATTAATAATTATTAATCTACACCTTTTAATTAGTGATACAGTTTAAGCGTATTATTTTTCAAAGGATAACGTGATTAAATAACGAAAAGCCGTGATATATCGAATGTTTATTAATATTTTGTGTACTCCATTAGATTCCCTGTTGTGCGTAGTTAACAGAAAGTATCGTGCAAAATGTTATGCGGTGCATCGTTCCGGTATGATTAATGTGTGCACGATTAATTGTGATCGTAATTAATTGTGTTTCCATGAATGTGTGTGAAAATGTGAATGAACGAAGAGGAAATGAAAACCTGGGAGAAATCAAGTAATAGTGGAGAAATTGTGGGATAAGTTTAAACTAAATTTATATTACGTATAAATTATATATGTACATGTAATATATAAATTACATGTAATTATATATAATTGATTATTTGTAAAATTAATAGCGCCTATTCCCATTTATCTAAATCACTTAATTGAATGACTTAAGAATAATAAAAAAAAGTGGTATTTACAAAATATAACATTAAAGAAAAACAATTACTTGTATACTAGCTTATAAAGAAAAACAATTTTTTTTAACTGTATTATTATTTTAATATAAATTTATATATAAATAATATTATATAAATAAATATATAAATAATTTATATAATATAAAAATATACCTATATTTAATATTTCCATTTTCGTAAAAGTATTTATCTTTTAACATTTTGATATGCGTACATAATTATTTCTTGGATTATTATGATTGTTAATGACTTATGCGTTATTTTGAGTTTTGTATTAATATTTTGCAAATTAATATGCAATTACAATATATATAGTTATTCTCTACCATTGAACATTGAGTCTCTATGAATATTAAATCTTTTATTTTAAAATATATATATAATGAATGTTATAGACAGATATACTTAAATTTAAAATAATAAAATTTTCTATTGAAAAACTTGTAAATAATATTAGTTAATTACGTACATTAATTTATATAAAATGAAAATTGAGTAGAATCCAGTAAAATAGTCTGACTAATAAAAATTGCTTAATCTTAAAATTAATCTTAATATTTTCATGTCATAATTTTTAATTGTAATACATTTTAGAATACTAAATTAAAGTATTATATTACGATTGTGAGACACCACAAAATACATATTAATTATGTTGAATTTTCTCTGTTACCTTAAAGACGTTAGAAAATGCTATACCTTTATCAAAATTTACGACCAGATTTATTCGCCGTTACAGCGGCTAACAAAAATATAACGAAAAGTTCATCTCGGGGGATGTTGGAAACTGCAGAACTTCGAAGGTCGGCTGTCATTTTGGTTGTTTGTCACCTCTTATGTGTATATGAGGTGCGAATAAGATACATGTGTCTGGCAAGTTTTCACGGTTAAGTTGGAATGAAGATGCAGTAGTTCTTTCTAGTATAGAAAAATCATATCGGTTGGAAATATTTTTATGCAACTGCATGAACCAAGAGGCAATATTATACGACGGTGGAAGTGTACGATTCGCCATCGTATCCGGTATTGGAATCGTATACGGACTCCGTAATAGCATGAAAAAACGCGTCTTTCCGAGCTTTCATATTGTATTTGGTCCACTGAGCCCGTTGGCTACACGTCGGCAGTATCATCCCGGTGAAAAGAGAGCTTACTGCAATTGCTTTAGGTAGCAGGCCAAGGCGTTTCCTAACGGCTAAGGCATTTTCTTGAACGACGGCGGGAGTCGATTCGAATATTCTGGACAGTAAGATTCGATGTCGCAATGCTCGAGACGATTCTATTTTCAGACGAAACGTAATTCGATCTCTTCGCGAAAGAGCGTGCGAGAGATGTTTAGATTTCAAATACTCTCAAACAAGAAGTGTGTGTATATATATATATATATATATATATATATATATATATATATATACATAATCCTTTTCGAACCAGTTTATTATTATGTCATTTATGACTATTTATGATATAGATATGTATAAATTACGTATATTAAGTCGACATATATATATATATACTCTTTAGCAAGTGCACCCTCTTACCATCCGATATTATACCAGCAAGAATGGCGGGCCAGTTGAAGGTACAATCGACGCTAAGTAACCGATTAATTATTCGTGATAGTAATTAGACGTTGGCCGGCGCGCGGCGTACTGTTGGCTTTCAGTGGTGCAATTCAATTTATCACGAATCAATATATAGACTTAATGGCTTCCCACGCCGTGCCGGGTCAAGGGGTCGGCTATCCGCAACACCGCCGTCATAAACGTACGCTGACTCCGCGTCTTGTGCCAGAAACTTGCTCAGGCTTACTGCGAGCCGCTGGCGGCGACTGGAAACACCGCGCTGCATTGTAGAATCTTAATGGACTAACGACTTCCTTCAACCGGAACGACGCGCGCGTTTCACCAACACACATATTTATACACACGTATACACGATGTATCCCTAGCGTGCTGTACTAAATTCGGATCGATGATCGCGATGACGGTGCCGCACCTTTCTAGAAACGCGCTGTGGATATATGACTTCGTGGCGGAACGCATTAAGAGTAATACGTCGGAATTCCTGTTCTGTAACTCTGCATGCAAAGTTTATTGTTTACCAGAAGTTTGACTGGCGAAACGCGCGTCCACTGAGTCGCAAAGTTAAATGCGATTAAATTTAATGCAGGGTTCGGTATTTAAATGCGCGAGAGTTTGTACATATTGTTGTGTCGGAAACCAGGATTCCTTCGTAATTAATTTTGAGTGCAGAATTTTGAAGAAAAGAGAGAGAATGTGTATACTTTATGTGAAATGGTTCTCATGATTTTGCAAGAGATGAGATCACGTATATCTCATCGGGCCGAATCCCTTCGGCGGATTCTTTGCTAGATTTTCCAGTTGCTTTTGTCAGCATGCGACAAACGCGCGGAGGAAGCAAACACAGATATCGATGTCCCTTAAAAGACAAACGATATCTTCGAGCGATAAGGGAGCCAATCCGGAATTTGATGGTGGAATTCGAGCCCATTTCACCTTCCCGTCGAAGCGTAATCCGAAGTTCCTCCTAAGGAAGAGAGCACGGAAGAAACTTTCGATCTCGAGACATTGAAGTTCCGGTCGTGGCGCGAGTTTCTTCGGGATGGCTTTAAATGGCCGGGATCTGTTAACGATTAAACGGTTTACGGCAGATACGCATTCCGAATTGCTACTTTAGTATATTATATATTATTATAACACGTTTGGTAAAAATTAAGTTTGATATTTGTTAAATTTGATGATTGTCTTGTGAGCAACAAAATTCAAAGCTCAAAAAAGATTAGAAATTTTTTGATCACAAAATGGTTTCAAGTGGTACAAATTTATTTATTATTTAATAGCTTTCACAGAATTATATTATGTGAATTATTATCGCCGCTATGTTACATTATATCATCGTCATTGTTACACATTATCTCTCATTGTTACAGCATAATTACCTTTCTGTGTAATGGAATTCTTCAGAATTTGTTTAACGCATATATTGCCTTTTTCTATGCAAATATTTGTATGTAAACAGAGAAGTTATTACGCTTTTAAATCTGCATCTTGGAATTATATTGCTAAATCGTTACGTTTACGTGTCAGTGATGATCGAGAATGGCGGTACGTCGCTTACGATGTCGTACGTTCTGACGACCGCGAAGAAAACGTATATGCGTTCTCAAGCCTATGCATTTAGAGTGCATGCACTCGGCGGAAACGTCGGATGGACCATCCAGCGCTATTTTTCTCGTGTAGTCAACTGTCGAGTTGCATTTGCGACTCGACGACTCTCGACTTTCACCATCCCGGAAGAAGGGACGCGAAGTATATTTCGAAAATTTCGGAAAAACCTTTTCGTGATATTCGGAAATCAAATCACGAGAGGAGCGATGGGATAACGAGGCCACGAGTTCCTACTTCTCTTGGAGAAATGTAGATGCATTCGCGACGATCGATAAGAGAGGAACGAGAAGAACACGCGAAACGTTGAACGAGGTCGAAATCAGCAGGGAAGACAATGGAAAATCGCAGAGAAGAGGAGCGACGAAAATAAAAGTGTCGACGATAGGTAGGCTCTCTCTCTCTGAGTACTCGAAGTCATTTTACCCTGCGGCCCTCATTCATTCGAGGGAATGTTTCATGGAAATTGCTTCCGCTGCCGACGCGTCTGCTCTTTATGCCCCGCGACGCTCTGGCCTGAATTTGCATCGTGACTTTATTTCGCGAGGAAGCGGCCCGTATCTCACGCTTTAACAAGCGGCCGCCGTTTTCTCCTTCATCGCGACGAGGCCGATGAGGCTATTCGTGCCGACGAACGGACTGTAAAACAGCCGGAATAATTCGTCCTGCAACTTCGTTAACGCGCGATCGCCCTTTCCATCCTCGAACGATCGACGAACTCCTTCCGCGGCTTAATGACGCTTATTTATTCTTTATTGAAGCCGAGCTTCGTTGAGTTAAGATGAGGAAGACGACGACTGATATTACGGAAACTTCAGTTTTTATGGCTTTACGGCACGGAACGCTTGTATTAATAGCATGCAGCATTTTTCATGTTAATGCCTTTTGCTTAGCTTTTTCAATATGGTAGCTCTTTTAGCGTGAAGTGAAAAAAAGATGTGTCCACAGTAATGAAGTATAAAAAATTATACCCGTAACATATATCAAATTAAATATAAAGTGAACTTAAATTTAATAAAGATTTTTGAACTTATTAAATTAAAAGTATTACAAATATAATGGATATAATTTTATAAAAATTAATAAGTTAATTAGTCGACTCACAATTGACAAACTTTGTTTATTCCTCAAGGGATTACAAAAATTTAATGTTATGATGTTTCGATCTTCAATTTAAAATCCTTTTCAAGTATATCCTTTTTGTCCTTTTCTAATGGTTTGATATATAGAGGTTACTTGAAAAGGACCTAAATTGAAGGTCGAAACGTCGTAATATTGAATTTTTGTAATTCCTTGAGGAACAAGCAAAGTTTGTCAATTGAGTCGACTAATTAACTCATTTCCTTTTTATTTAATTATCATTGGCGACAATAAGTTATATATATTTGTTTGATATAATTTTATTTTAAATCATTGATCACAAATGCCAAATACCAAAAAATAGAATAAGTATCTACATTATAATTCAACTTTACTAAACTGGTTAACGATTCTCAAATAATTCTCAAATAAAAAAAAAATTCTTTAATCGTATGTTTTGCGCAATTTATTTATATATCTGATTGATAAGCGTGTGTGTTTTTCTTGTTATCCAGTATTCCATTAATGAAATGACTACTCATTAATCGACGTGTCACTGAACGAAAATGCGCCATATACCTAATTATCAGTAATCCGGATGTAGGTAGATAAATCATGTTTTAATAAAGCATGCGCAATTAAATCGAGTACGGAGTAGTACATGTAACTGAACTACCACTGAATTGTATCTCAAGTAATTTTAATATTAATGTAAATAAAATCTAAAATTTAAAATTGTGCAATTTAAAATCCATATTTTATTATATAATTTTTAATTTACTACATATTTTATTGTACAAGATCAATTACATTAGTATGATATTTAATAATAATTTATCACAAGCGAGAGAACAGTTTGAACAGTTTTAGTATTATATAAAAAACTACTGATTCAATAAATCCTGATTATACATACCTATAAGGAAAAATCAATATATTAAAAATAGATTAAAAATCAGAAAAAATCAGGCGGCTGTAATTAACTTTTGTATTAAAATTTGCATGTTTGTACGTTGTCTCTTGTAATAAAATCGAATTTTCGCGAATTGTGTACGCTCACGACGTTCTGCAGTTACACTGCGATTTCATGGCACGGAAACCTGTGCGCTTTAACGAACTCGGAAGCAGGACAGAATAGAATCTCGAGCGAGGAAAGCATACCGTCGTCTCTCGTATGTGCGTTGGAACTTCCCGTTGTTTCCCAATGAGCCATCCGCTTGGCATTCGAGAACGACATGTGTAAGATGGAAACGAGTGGGACAATTAAGCACGGATCATGTAGAGCGCGGGGTAGGATGGGCATCCCTTGCGTGATTCCTGTTGATAACACCGAGGAAATTTTCCTTGTCAAGTTCGCCAGCTATTCTGTCGAAAAGAAACAAGGCTCCGCTTTGAGCCGAAAGGCCGGCCTTGTACCATATCCGTATCTATGCTATCCGTGTTTCTCTCGCTAATGAAGCTGTCTCGGACGCATCGAAACTTCACCATGCTGTTCTCGATTTTACTCGTGCTGCTTTGACTCACTTCTTTTATCATCACGTGGTTCGAGACTGGCGAAGACACTTTGTGCTGCGCCTCTTTGATCTTAAAAAGTGGTCTTCCTGTGGTTATAAAAGTGGTTATAAAAAAAATATAATTTTATCGTAAAATTCTTAAGAACTATACCTCTCTCAAAGTGTCTGATCTATCATTGACTCATATCACTGCTTTATACCCAGTTAACTTAGAGGCGTTATTTCAACTTGTACGACGTACTAAAGAACTTTTATTTAAAAAATACGTGTTTCTCAATTTATCTTACAACATGTATACGAAGCTTATTAAGTGAACTTTGCTTTTTTTCAACGCCGTTTTTTCAAAGCATTTCTTGCGTGAATAAAAAAAACGAAAAACTACACATTTCGTTTTTGACATTAGACGATAGCGTGTGACGCAACAAGTATATGCTGACTGAAAGGAAAGTCAAAATATATAAATGTTACGTGGGAAGCGTGAGGACCTACGGTATCAAAATCAGAATAGACATTATTAAAATCAAGAGCCTCCTGAGAATTACAGAAATGAAGATATTGCCATCACAAAGATGCCATCACAAGACTTTCTGAGATCAAGTTTGAAACACCTTCGTACGAGAACAGTGTCAAGAGAAAGCGACGGAGGAGAGATATCTAAGGAGAGGCACTTAAAAAAAACGAATAGTGATCGAGCGTGCACGATACTAGACAACAAATAAAACAGCAGCCACCTGGAAGGCTGCCTAAGAGATGAGCTTGGACCACCAGATGTACTTTTGTACTTGTATGTGTACTTATGTACATATAAGAATACAATCTTTTGATCTTTGCAATGCCGACGGTTATTTGCACTATTCTTGCACGTAAGTACATATTTACTCTGGATGAAACAGTTTTATTTGCAGGAACAACAGCAGTCACAATAGCATAATAAATAGATTGACCTATTAAAAGAGAAAAAGAAGAAAAAAACCCGATATGCGAGAATCGAATTGAGTAAGCATATGTAAAAATTTTAGATTCAGTGGGGCACTCTGCTAGAATCATGGAAAAAAAACGTGTTCGAATTAATCACGCTTGTCAGAGCTAGCTGAGTCTACCGTCTAGTGTGTGCACTTTATGCACGCAATCGCAACACCTATCACGCACTGTGAATGAAAAGGGAGCTCGTAAACGTAAAATGATTCATCATATTGCGATTATGTTGCTTTGCAAATGTAACCGCGAGAGTACACATGAGATACTTAGTGAGTGTTTCGAAATCGATGGAAATGCGTTTCGAAAGGCGCGCATACCGGCAAGCTTTACATGCTGTTGAAACAGTACTGTCGCTCTGCGGCGAATTCTATGGCGATTTGTACAGCGGTTGGAAGGATTCATTTCCGGGTCAATGCGTGCGAAAAGACAGTTAAAGCTGGTTTAACCTCAGTTGGTTTAACGGCAATGCCATTGTACAAGTGTTAGCACGCAAAATGGCTTCAAGATATCCCAATTATTTTATTATCATTTTACCCTGAAAACATGCATGAATTTATACGGAAGCTAGTGGAGCCTGCGCTTTTGACAGAACAATTTAATTTATAAATATTTGATAATACACAGTAACGATCTGAATGTAGAGGCAATATTGCGATAAAATATCACTTCGAGGCTGATAACTTTGGAAATATGGAAGTTTGATGGTTCATAAAAATGCGACGATAATCCCGCGGCAGGGAATGTACTTGCGCGATATGAGTTTCGCACAGCGAGAAGTTCGTTCACCGAGCTTAATTACCGCAAGAGAGTCAGGTCGGATCACAAGGGAGTGCGCAGGATAATAAGAAAGTTCGTTGTTAAAGTCCCAATAGGTAGTCGTCTCTCATCCTGGAAGGACGGGCGAAAAAATTCATCGGTCGAGATATGCTAATGTTTGACGTAACTAGAGACAGGATGACCCATTAGATGACCTAATATCATCTAGTTCGTTAGTTAAGGAAACCATTATAAAGAACAAATATTGCAATAATCGCAAAAGTTTCAAAATGTTTCTTGATGCAAACAAATTGGCAATTATTATTTTTTGGTATTTTAAAGATCAAAACAATATTTTTACGTAGATATATGTTTATTTTAAAAATAAAACTTTTTAATGCCAGACACATACGCGCACACATGTACATTCATAAATAATAAAACAAAAATATCAAAAATGTGTCTAACTGAAATTCTATTATAAATTTGATAGTGTTTTGAGTAACATAAAACAATTTATACAGCTACGAGTATATTAGTTTCAACTAAATCGGCTAGTCAAAAATATATATGAGTTTTGTTTTATATAAGATATTAATTTGTATTTGTGTTTATTATTTTTAGAATATAAAGTGAAAGAGCTTTTGATAAAATATCAAACATTTAAATATTGTGAAATTTTGTCTATTGTGAAATTTTGTGAAAACAATAAAACAGGTAATTATTACACTATTACAAATTAATTTAAATGCATTTGTTTCGCGAAAAATTATATTCGAAATTAAAGGTTGATCCAATCTCATCTCTTGTTGATAGTACTTTTATAAACTTGGAAACTGTATTTGAGAAGCACATAAATAGAGAATAATAACATCGCCTGGAATTATTCACGAAATTAACAGCAGTATAATTAACTTATGTATGTTATATTTTTAAATATTTTAAAATTGAGATTATATTATACAGGGTGTCTCATTTTAATGTCCCACCCCAAATAACTTTTTTATTTTTGATTGTAGAAAAAAATGTTTCAGACAAAAGTTGTATGGTTTCGAAGGAGGACATAAGATGGTGCCATTAGTTTGATCTTGAATAGTTGCTTGAAGGTCACGTGAAGGTTACCTTCAATTTCTTAAATAGAATTACCTACTTTTTATTACATAATCTTGTAGCTTATCTCAAGAGCTTTCCAAAACACTATAATAAAGTATTTTTTATAAAGTACTTTTATAGTTACGAGGCTTGAAAGATACAGTATTTTAACATAAAATACAAAATATCTTGAGAAACATTCAGTTTTTGATAGTATTATCTTGATATTTTTTGCATATAATAATGAAATCAATCAATTGGTGTAAAGAAAACACATGGTTGAGTTGAAAAAAAAAATGTTACAAAGTACATACTTGTGTTTGGAAACATTTTATTTAACATTTTTTAAGTCATGATATTAATAATCCTTGGTATTATTAATGGATGCAAAGGCTTTGCTGTAAATTCTTTTGAGTAGTTCTGTAACGAAAACATTTCAAGAGGCAATAGCAAAAATGTAATCGTAATTGCATTGGGACGCTAGTCAGCCCTTCAGCCAATACCCATTCGAATGCATGGAACAGGGTATTTCCTGACTGAGAGTCCTCAAGTATCAAAGGGAATCGTCTGGCAAATAGACTCTCAGAAATCGAGGGAGGTGCTACAAGATGTTTTTTTAATATTGCTTTCATTTCTCAAGGATAAATATGTTCTCAACGATAAATATGTACATTTTAGTTTTTAATATGTTTTTGCATAAAAGCAGGACGTAATTACTTTATCTGAATTATATAAAACAAATTCTCTGAGCATTTTTTTTTATTATTGTTGTCTCATAAGTATTAAATGGTTTTCCACAAAGACTCTATAAAATAAAATGTAATTGTATATAAATGCAATTACTAACATTATTTGTAATGTTGTCTTTATTGATGTGGAATTGATGTAGAATATTTATATTTATTTTAATTAAATTCATGCGACAATCTTTTCAAATTGGTAATTTCCGCAAAATTATTTTACAGAGAAAAAGCAGTTTGTTGTCATTATTTGCTAGTCGAAGCGTATTCTGTATTCGATCGTAGAAATTATTGAATCGTAGAGAATATTTCGAGACGTTAAATTATTATAGATAAATTATTATAGATAGTCATGATATACTCTAATTGTAATTGCACTGAGACTGTTTGATACAGCTAAACAATCTCGAATGAGATATAGTATTTTTCGAGTAAAACTCGTCTATTCCTACCGAGAGATACCACCTGGTAAACAGTTTAATTAGGTTTCAGCGAAAGTGTAATAACATCTGTGAATTTTTGATTCGGCACGATCGAATATTCTCTCTTTAAATAATGAATTCCCTCTTTTGGATCTTTCCTCGATTGAGCGCGAGCAAAAATACTGTTTTAAACTTGTATTTACGTCTGCCACATCGTAAATTATATGATGGCTTTATTAACATAATTGTAATTATATTATTAACGAAATTTGATTATTAGCTGAATTATTGTAATCAATTATTGTATCAAAATATATACTATATATATTGCAATTATTTGAAGCACCACAATTGTTTATCATACGTGTGATCGTTTATTGTTACATGCATACTTCAATCGGGGGACAGGAACATTCTACCGTTAAACTTTCGTGACACATCACGTGTCGCAAACATTCTGCGAGAGCGTTTCGTGAACATAGTGTTATACAGTTATCCAGGAACGGAGCCGAACGCAACACGGTAGCGTGGAAAATTAATGTGCGCGGAATCGCACACGCTCACCGATGCACCGGGTGCTCATACTTACAGTGGTGTCGTATTTTTTTTTTCGATGCTCGGCGAACATACGGCGCGCGTGATAGGGACACGAATTTATTCGTGCGCTTGCAATTAGTTGCGCGCCCTTTCATTTTTCACGTCGCGCGCACGATCGATCATTGTTCACTTCGTTCAGTGATCTCTGGAAACTGATAGAAACCTGCATCCATCATCGATCCATCGGGCAACTGTCGGCGAGACGAGGGGCGAGACGTACGTCAGCCGTAAATAGTTTTAACGTGAGAGAAATGGCCGGCGCAAACGTGCATGACGCGAGTGCATCTGCAATCTTGCAACCGGTAGACCGTTAAAGAAAAAGCAACTGCGATTTTAAATGAACTTTGATAACACAAACCGTTTGTTAATAATATTGTAAACTATTATTGTTGCAGCAATGTGTAACTTAAAATATGCCATATTTATTACATACTTGTAATTAAAGTTTTTCACGAGTATTTTTATTGAGTTTCACGCATAATATCTATGATAAATACTTTCCATATATTATAAATATAATAAATATATATAGCAATAAATATACTATAAAATATACCAATATACTAAAATATGATTTTACATAACTATTTTACGCTAAAAGTCTTCTATTAATTAGATCAATCGTATATTATAAATCATATTAGATTTTTAGTTTTGGTAATAAGCTGTAATGACACTATCGTCGGTTAATATAATTACTTTGAAAAGATAGAGAGAAAGCGAGAGCGCTGGTTAATGAAGGTAGATTCTACATTCGGAGAGAAGAACAAAATCGACGATCCATAAGATGAATTCCGAGTTAAATCGTCAGCATTTCTCATTTTCTTCTTCTCCTTTTTCCATAGGAGATCAATTTTCGAAACGAAATTTAGATCATCAAGCAGATTTTCTTTTTTCCTGGCGATCCTCGTGTATCCCGAATATCAGAGAGAAGTTGGTAGTTATTCACATGAATCTAAATCGAGTCTCTCTCTTTACTTTATTTGATCACTAAAACGTTATAATTTTTCTATTTTCTGATGGAAATCGATTTTATTTGCGAATCTAAAATTTAATTAATTTCTCTCTATTTGAATAATTGAGAAAATGATTTATACATAATATATTATTTTTGTAATATATGTTGTACAAAATATTTTCAAAGTTATATACAAAATGATTCCATGCTGTTTTTCTAAAAAATGACATCACAGGAAAGAAAAAAAGAAGAAAAAAATGGGTCTAAAGGATAGGACTTTAAAAAAGAAACAATTTTTATTAAACTTAATTTAATTATCTCTTACAGGTTTCGAGAAAAATATTTGAATATATGGATGTCTGCAATCAAAACATATTCAATGCTTGCCTTGATGCAAACATTGCTGCTACCTGATACTTTAACAGTCAGTAGCTCGTATTTTATAGGTCCAGAGAATTGATCGACAGAAGCTCTGGTTTTTTGTTAACAATTATTGGCAAAAATCGATTCGCTTTTAAAAATCTAATTCTCCAAGTTTCTAGTGCAAGTCATGTGAAAAATGGTAGCGACTGGTGTTTAAAATTCACCAAACTGACATTTGACTTGTACTAAAATTAACCGATATTCTCCTAACTTTTGAATTCTTGAAAATTTAACAACGGTAACAAGGACTACTATTTCGTCTCTCGTAGACCATCTAATTTCCTAATTTGTGTTGATGCTGGAACTCACTAGTTATTCAAAACTAGAAAGATCAGATGTCTAAAAACTGTGATACTCCACTCGATTCACGTTCCTATTTAAAATTTTAAAATTGACTCCAGTTACACCAACTTCTGTTCTGAAAAATATAACCATCAGTAATGATTAGACTATTCATTAGTAAAATTTGTTTCCAAATTTCCTGTGATTTTAAGAAAAACGACTGGCACAGTTGGTCTGAATTACATCCTGTATATGTATTATATTATATTTTGTATTATATGAGAAAATTTTATAGATATTTATATATATATAATACGAATATATATATATATATGTTTGTGCCATATATAACTTCAAAAATGTGTTCCTCAAAACTCTTTCTTTACGCGTGAAATTCTTCAAATATCGGTCATCTACAGGATTGCATCGCACGTTATATAGGAGTTACATCAGAGTTTTGCTACCGTCCAATCTATCCCGTAACAAACCTGGCTGTCTAAGGGTGTAAATGCGATCGGATACAACGCGCGCCGCAAAGTTCCGAGTTCGCCCGCGGAGTGCTCGCGAAGGGTCAATTTCGTTCGCGCGGGTCCGTTGCCGTTCGAACTCTCACCGAGTACTCTGGTTGGGTTTATATTGTATTAGCGGCGCATAGCCCCGACGGTGGTTGTAATGCGATTTTACGGTCACCGAGCCGCAGATACGACTCGCCGCTTGCGAAGGAGGAATCAAATAATCGATAGATGGACTCCACCACTTCTCACGCAACGAGCATCCTTTGGTCAGATCGTGCTATAAGGATAGTTGAAATTTCCACTAAAATTCTGATGGGAAACGTCATTGTTTGCGGCGCAATAGTTCAGGCGCATTCTCGTATTTACGCACGTTACCGGGAGCTTGCTTGGCAGCCAATAAAGGCTCTCCTCGCCACTGACTGAGTTCCGCAGCATACCACGCTGCTGTCTGCTTTACATACGGAGAATGAGCTTGACGTTGTAATGGATGCGTTGCACCGAGCGAATTTCCGACAGACGCGTGTATCGATTCGCGCCGCATAGAATCCCGAAAGGCCACTGGTCGTCGTTGATAGAGGAGCCGACCTCTGGCAAGTGATAATTTTTAGGTTGAACTTTAAGATTATTGGATGACCCGCTTTTCACCTTTAAACGAAATGTCGTGCGCAGGAACTAGTTTTATATTCACGACGTAGCAAAAGATGAGTGTGAAATTTTTCATTGGATACAAATCATTGATTTAGCAGTGGCTTGTTAATTGCTTTCGGTCACGGAATTATCACGCGATACAGAGAGGGGAGGAGGGAAGGATTCGTAGCTGGACAAAGAATAATAGAAATAGAGATAACTATTTACAGAGAGAGAGGACTTTATCTTGGGGATGTTTTACGAGTGATATGTACATAAACTTCTTTATTCCATTTCCGGAGAATTCACTCCAAGTTTATGTTTGGGCTGTTCGGCATTACTTTGCGTACGACGGAAATACAATCGTATAGGAGATGATACGAGCATATTTTATGTTAAAGAATGACAGTAACATCATATCTTCTTTTGAACGAGGTACGAGAAAATATTTCTTAGATGCAAATAAAAATTTAATTTGCAATGCTGTCATTTAATATTAATGTAAATATTTACATAATACAATTAACGACTTAATGTTGCTGAACTCATGAATGTGAGCCCGTAAACACTGATTCATCTATCTTACGTTTTTTGTGTAGCCAAAAAAAAAGGAACATAATGTCGCATTAAAGTAAATTACGGCCGCGGTCTCGCGGGACGCCGCCGTTAATTCCGAAGAGAGTGATTTCAGCAGTAAATCTGGGTATTTAACGACACCGACGAAACTTTTGATGCTACACGAAACAAATTTTAATACTCGTTTTAATCGCCCGACACGATTTCCAGCTCGCAGAGTACGACGGCGACCGTTTCCTCGCGCCGCCAAGACCATCATTTCTAATTATCGTGACTGTCGTTAATTTCTCTCGCGTCGGCACACCCTACGTGTATCAAGCGCGCTCACGAATTCCGCAGTCCACTTCTCAACAGCGAGCCACTCTCCGTTGCGTTCGTCCGATCATAAAGCTTTAGCCGCACGAAACCTCTCCGTGTCCGGCCGCTCTTGGAAGGATAATTGCTTTTTTCAGCTTTAGGCACGAGCCTTATGTTTCCGACGCACGCACCCACCCGCCGTGAATTACGCCCTCCTAAATTCGTACACCATCTGATTCCGTTTAATTGCTCGACTCTAATTAATTGCATAATTTATCGAGTGTTAAGATAAACCTCGGGATTTAATCCGGCAGAAACATCGGTACCTGCCGGGAGAATGTTCGGCTACACCGGAAATCTGAAATCTAGTGGCGTTTCATCGATAACGGGAAATCATGACAGCCTTCCAGCGAAGCTCGGACTGATTAATAATATAATAATTCATCCTTATATATGTATATATATATATATATATTTGGCATAGCGTGAAACTATCGTGATACAGATCTCGAAACATTTACGACCATATTAATTGGAGTAGATTAAAAACGACATTTTTCCAGTGCAAATTTCCAACTTGAATAGCACACAATTAATTTAAATTGTCACTCATAATTTGAAACATTTCTTTCGTGATAACAAATTCGTCCGTCTTGATATCGTATTATCAATCATGCAGAAAGAATAACGAAGAAATTACTATATCTTGAATTTTTTTCCAAGAGACAAAGAGATTTTTCGCTTTAATATCTTGCAGGAAGAAAATTCACGGAGATGTTAAATCTCAGCCTGGACCCGCATAGCCTTACCGGGCTGCTCGTTAAATTTCGCTAGCTCCGTAGAAGATTTGAACCTGGCAATGTTCCAAACCTACATTTCGGCTACGGTGATCTACGCTTGCAATGATGTGAAACGAAATAACACCATTAGTATAAGGCCCGCGCAATAAAGTTATTCTATCGGTAAGGATATTTTGAGATCGTAAAGAGATTCAATATTTGAAGGCTTGAAAAGTTACACTACGTAAATACACAGATTTCTGGAATAATGTTTCAAAAAACAATAAAATAAGATTCTTAATGCCTTGTTTTGTTTTTATTTTTACTTAAAGCCTCTTTTCTATTGTTAAAAAATACTATTTTCAAAATTATTTACTTTTTATTGTCTTAGAAACTTTATCAAGTAAACATAAATTTTATCAAGTAAAGGAATTAAAATATACGCGTATTTATGTATATAGATACAAGTTGTCGCACTTTCCTGCGAATTTCTCTTTGTCCACAATAAAATATAAAGACTACCCGCGCGGACAAAGGTGTCCCCCCGTAGTAGTTTCAATTGACAACGAGATACCAGTTCAGAATTCCTCTCGTTAAAACGGAAATTTACCCGGATTGTTGGAATTCCGAGCAGTTGGAGAGACGTAATTTGAATTAATAATAAATGTAAAGTGCTGCCGTGCTAAGACAATTTGACTGCGATATTGTGTTAGAATTAACGGTGTAAAAGAATACTGCGCAAATATATTTCATAAAAGGTTTATCTTACGCAGAATTTTCCGCGATAGTGCAAATGTATAAATCACGAAATTATGATCTTGTTGAATTCATGCTGACACCGATATCTGATTTTCTGATATTACATCACCCCGTTACAGTTTTCGACCCATTTGATACAACACTCGCGTGTGCTCGCAATGCAGCTGCGTGTTCACAATTAAATATATTTATGGATAATAGGTGAAGTTTCGAATTTTAACAACTATAGTGTAGCATTTGCTAGACTCCATAATGCAAGCTCATAACATAACATGGACGTTTGTTAACATATCTTAAAACAAATAAACAAATAAATCTCAAATAAATATCTTTAAATTTCCACAATTTTTCCTAACAAATATTTTTCCAAAAAGTTAAAAAATTCTTTCTCCTTAAATTACAATATATGTTCTTAAAAATTGCACGCTATGAATAACTCATATTAGTCGACATAAATAAGATATGAACAGAAAACTGAGTTGAATTTCATCAGCTTGTTACATCTCCGTGGAAAAAATACGATTGTATATGATTATATCATTTATTATTTTGCAATTTATTGTTGCACATATGTGCATTAAGAGAATGCTGCAACAATATCGGATGGTCGAGCGCATCGTCGAAAACAGAACATTTATTAGTGCTCGAATCATCGAGATGTTTACGTGCAGGAGAGTTTGCTGCAAAAAGATACCGACTAACGGGGCGGGTGGGTTATAGATTTCTCTTAGCCTCTGAAAAATACTGAGAAAAGAATCAGCTTTCAGTTTTGAGAAATGTTCGTAGGTCGGAAAAGTGGAAACCAGTTATCATCTAGGATTTTTCATTTGTTACTTTTTGCTTATTAAGGATAAAATGTTTTCTTCGGTTAACGTTATCAGAAACACAGAATGATCATAAATTCGAATTTATTCTTCAGAGCAGCATATTCTTTCCGGAACTATGTCACTCTTGATCTTTTTCTATGGAATAATTATTTTCTCTTGATATAGTCACAAAGTTTTCTGTCACTCCATCACAAAATTGATCCAGTTTAACATGATAACTTTTTTATAATTCATACTCAAATTAAAATAAATAAAATAACAAGAATATAACTAATAAAAACTAATAAAAACTAATAAAAACTAAAAAATATATATTAAATACACAAAAACTACAACGGTGCCGTGTTCAGCGACCGAAAGAAAGTCACTCGTAGAGTCATTTGCGATCCGAGGCGTCGCGGCGTTAAATCACGACGTCTCGGGAAAGTAGCGCAAACGCATGACTCGCTCTCTCTCATTGTAAATGAAAAAAAAGATGAATAAAAGCAGAAAAAGTCCCGCGCCTCCGTTTTCCACGCGCGACACGACTCCGTGTCCCACACAAGGGCCGATTACTGATAAGCTTCGTGCTCTTCGTGCAACGATCACGATAAGAGAATATTCTAGCCAGCTTTAACACCTATCGTAGCCTCGTGAGCGAAGCGTATACACGATATATGCCACGGTATATTACATGCAATTCTCCGTTTCCCTGGGGAAAGGAGAAAGCTTATGCTCGCCGCTCTTTGCTTGGCCGACATTTTATTTGCTCGGCCCCTGGAGCTGGAGAAAATGTCCAGTTTTAGTAGAAATGCATCATTCTAGGACAATTAGTCGATGATTATTTTTAACACTCGAATCATTAAAATCATAAATGAAAAAATCCAATTTTTTATTTTTCGAATGAATATTTTTCTGATTGAAAATCCTGACTGAAAATCGTTCTTGGAAATTTAATATTTCTTCGGGAGTCTTCAAGAGATAATATTTTAATATCTGTCTCTAAAATATTAGGGTCATATAAATATTTGAGTCATTGAAATAGAAAATTTGTGAGCAGAATTATTGTATAATTTAACCAGAACTTTATAAGTTACATCGAAATTGGGACACTAACTTTACAGAGGTCAGCTTTCTTGGCCGGAGGACGTCAATCGTAAGGCAATTCATGTCTCCTTTAAGGGCTCCTTCGCCGGATATATCTTGGTAATTATATTTGCGTGAGACAGGTTTGCCCTCGCGGCTGGTTATACGCGTCTTATTACTGACAGTATTCACTCTGGACGGTGATGCTTCGTAAGGCGTAATCTGATCCTTCATTAATTAGAAATGGCTTAACACATTCGTGAAAGCGAAACAATGCGATCAGTTCAGAGATATGAATAAATTACTTCAAAATGGGCAACTGTGCCATTAAGCTTAGCTCGAATGACTCCAATTCGCGCGACTATTTTTTTGTATCACGCTGAGATATATCTATAGAAATTTATTTCTTTTTACTAAAGCATTGTCATTTTAATAATACACACGTTGTAGAAATTAATAGTAGCTTATAGGATAAATAGTGATTTTAATCAAAAGAGTAGTTTTTTAAATCATTAAACAGTTTTGAATAATTTAAAGTTTATGAGGTTTGACTTTTTTCTGTTTTTTCTCTCTCTCTCTCTCTCTTTCTTTTACAGATATTTTGTTGTTATTGTTTTGTTGTTGTTTCTGATGGATATCCACCATCAAAATAATAAGTCACGTTCGTTAAATGTATCGTGAATATGCTGAAAAGTACAAGCAAAAAAGATACGCGACAACAATAGTCGAATGTAGTTGCATTTTTCTCGCTATTTAGCTTGCTAGCGGAATGTTGACTATTCGAAACTAGTGACGGGTGTACCATTCAAAAAAGAGGGTAAAGTTAGTTAACTAACAATGAGAAATACTGTTTCCTGCTCTAATTTGTCTCTATTGTGATCGTTCGTTAACAACTAGATGTTTCGTCAAATTACTGCTTTATGTATCGTATTTCTAAAGTGTTTCTCTTTGTACCGTTGTCGTTGCAGCAATTAGTCTGTGATCATGAGATCAACAAAACATTTTCTCTCTAATGGCTAAGCTTGCCAAAGAAAATAAAAAAATAACAAAAATGTTATATTCAAAACTAAAATAATTGTTACACCTTGATATGTGGATCATCATTCAATCAACTTCTATTGTAAAAATATCTCTCTGCAATGTTTTAATAAAATAATTTTTATAATCTCGTTATATTAATACTATTGATGACGCACATAAATAATTTTGAAGCTAAATCAGAATAAGCATCGAGTATCATTATTGATGTCATTTATCTTTGTTAATCGTTTATTTTATTCGTTCAGCGAACAAGAATGATATACTGTATGAGAGCTAGTTGGATACCTGCCAACTACGTTGCTGGCTCAGCATCGAATTGTTGAAATACTGTACGGAGCAGCTTCAATGACAGCATTACCTGTGCGATTACATGGTCAATGATCGCGATTGCCGAGTTCGGACGCGAAGTATCGAAATGTCGCGTTACAATATAATCGAAGCATCGCACGGACGTTTATCTGACATTTATGATTTAATCGCAATAAGATCCCGATGCATCATACAAAGGAACGGAAAAAATGTGACGAAGGAGTCGGATAAACAGCAGTCATAGAAAAACAGCTGCAATGTCGTAATATATAATTTCCTCTGCTACATTGATGGAACATCGAGTTTCATGTCACGATTTCGACGCGTCGTCGCGACGAAACTTTCGTGAGTGAAGAATCCATTTGATTTTCGTGCATTGACTCTCGAGATTGAGTCATTTGCACAACTAACTTCGAACAAGCATCACAAACGCTGCTGTCAATGGCGTTATTTTTTGATAATTTCTTCTTATGTTAGCAGCTATTTACATGTTTGATGATTGTATCAATCTTTCTCTATGTTTTTGAAGGAGACGAGAATTTGCTCTAAAATTTATGAACGTTGTATGTATACATTAGCACGAATAAAAAGTGCGATCGCACTGCGACACAATTCTAATTGTTAGTAACTGAAACGAAATTTGTAAATAAACCCGTAAATAGCAATATTAAAGCGTATAACGTATAAATGTGTTTAATGTTCAATTAACTAAAACCATTATACCGAAAAGGGGTAGAAAAAATGGCACGCCTTTGGTGCGTGAGTAAAATTTTTACATGCAAATTATTTTCCGTATTGCTTATATTACTGCGATCCGGTATAAACGAACGGGCTTTGCTTCAAAGGCCAACGGTTATTTTTGTGACACGTATGCTTCGAAAATGGCAACTGTCCTGTGTGGTAATAGTAGTAACAAGAAATAAATCCTGGGGCGCTCGCAAAACTGTTCCAGCTTTGTTTCTAACGGCTTGGAAAAATGTTACTAACTGCCGCGGTATGTCATACTGAGCTTGTAATACACCGTAGCAATTACAGCGTTGCCTCAAGCGCGGATTTTTTCTGAATTTTAACAAAATAATCCGGCAAAATTTGTCATCACTCCACGACATCCCCGATGGACGTTATGCTGATCTCGTGTAATATATCAGTTAGCATTCCGATCTTTTAGACTATTCCTTATAACTACGAGATGCGAGAATCCCCATAACGGATTTTACATTGTCTTAGAATTTTGAATTTTAGATATCTTTTTTGTGTGCACTTATATGTACGTTTTGTATGAAAATATAGCTTCTTTCACGCAATAATTTTATAATAAAATATTGTTTTCGACGCAAATATCGTTTATCTCTGCGCCTTAAATCTGCATGATAAGCGATCATACATCGTAATTCTAAATATTACAAGAAAATACGACATAGAAGAAAATACGATTTTCTCAAAAATCTCTCGAATCGTTCAAAATTTGATGGTCTATATATGTAACAAAAACTAAAAGGTTGTCGACAATTCTTGATACGAAAAATTGCTCGAAACGAAATAACGATGGAAACATTTTACGATGGTACCCTTAGGAGGCTGTCGATGTTCAAAGAAGCGACCGAGGTCCAATGATACGAATCTATACCATCTCTCGGTCCATCCCAGGATCTCTATACGATATCGAGAAGAGGTCATATAAAATAGCGGTACTAAAGTCGGTGAAACGAAGGATATCGACGAAATCGATTCTTCCCCGATTTCTTGAAGATATTATATGTCTTACCGAATATTCCAGTTAATGTAGTGTCGTATTTCTTTATATCGTTTAATTACTTCCAATGAAGTTTATTGAAGTTTTTTTACAATCGATAATTCATATTGCAATCGAATTTAATGAGGAAGTTAGTTCTTGTCTGGTTGAAAGGCCATTTATCGTAACTTTGATTATCGGATTTCCGCGAAGTCAATTGAAGCCACTCAATATTCGTTGTTGAAAATTTCCACACTGATTAATTATTGATAAAAATCAGAATAATAATATTATTTGCCGAGATCAGCTTAATGTTATCTCGATAAAAATATTGAAAGAACAATTTTATTAAGATATTGTTAATCACCGCATATAAATAATTATATATTCAAACAAACTAAAAAACAAATTTTACAATGAAAAGCAAATACATTTTTATTATTTCATAATTTTATGTGCCTTATTCAGTATTTTATTTTATATGATTATAGAAGTAAAAGGACTATATAGAAATAAAGATAAATCCAATGATTACTCGCGGGTTTCTCAATTCCATTGGCCGATTAGATATTCTCATAAGATGCTGAATATAATGCAGATCTTTATGTTTCTACTACTACACAGAGAATACGATAATGGCAATCTCCAAGAAGGCTCGTTCCCATACGATCTTCCTGGAAAAATTCGTCGTTTTAGTTGCGATGTAATATCAAATGAAAAGAGAAACGTAGGATATCGATGAAGTTTGTGGAGAGATTGGTGTGCCAATGAAATCGATTCTGCCTCCACGTAGTTATTTGGTAATCCGATAGATCGAATCGGTGGTTTCACTCTTTCTTTGTATTGCTCGATATCGAGCTTTTAGATAAAATCGCGTTTACGTTTGCCTTCGGAAAAGAACAGTTCGAACGGAACGACTCGCACACAGTCACATTATTTACTTAAATTTTTTGAAAAACAGTATATGAAGAGAGAGAGAGAGAGAGAGAGAGAGGGAGAGAAGCGAAAAATTGGTGTATTTCTCGTGATTTGTATCGTAAAATGTGATAATGATACCAATAAAGATATCGTAGTCGAACTTCTGAATTTCCTATTTTCTCTTTGCTTTATTAGTTATTTTTGCTTGAAAATTCTCAGAGAAACTAGTATGAGTATCAAGTCTTCTGTAAAATTTTTATACATAATATATCATGTTTTATATAGAATTATTTTTTACAATGTTATAATCATATCAGACACGTCATCATAAGCGCAATGTCACTTATTAATTAAAATATTTTATTATAAAATATATCATAAGTATGTAATCAATCTTGATTACAATTGTGGAAATTATTTTCCATTTTGTTAAATCATTGTTTATCTTTAGAAATTATCTGAAAATAAATGAGTAAAAGTAGAAAGAGATATATTTCTCATGTTTTGTATATCTTGAACATGCGGAAGTGGGAATTCGTAGGCGAAGACTTTTGGAACTTGCATCGTTGCGATCGTTTGCGTGATCATGCTGCGCCCTTCCTCCGTGTAACCTTTTGCGTTTCGACGTGCAGCGAACAGTCTTATCTGCGCCTCGATTTAAGGATATACCAGGTGCTTTTCGTAAGCGAAGCACGTCCCGAAGCAACTTATAATTGACCGAAGGTTTGTCCGTGACAGTTCTCGTTTCTATATCTCCCGTTCGCCTCTGTTCTCCTCGCACGCGGCACCCCGCCTCGCTCTCTTTCCCCGTATCTTTCCATCACCCGGCCTTTCAGCCCACCCTCTCTCTTCGTGCCACGAATCGACGAAATTGCTCTGCCCTGGTAGACATGACCCGAGGCACTTTGCCACAGCAATTCCCAACCACGCCTTTCTGATTCATTTGAAAAAGCTATCTTGTATAATCAAATCGATGACTAACCAACATAATTAATTATATATCGCGTATATAGGTCACATATATCGTACGTATATCAAATAGTCAGACTTTTTTTCATGTGTTGTTTGAATTACTATTACTTCAACTTCTGTCTGGTGGTAAAACATGGACAACGGAAACATGAAATATTCGCGAAATTTATTAAATCAGCTAATTCAGTTAATTAAAACTTGGATTAAAAAGTAGTGCGTAAACTCACCGATGCGCAAGATACAGATATCGTACGTATATAGATGTCGTACTCAAATAATCAGACTTTTTTTCATATGTTATTTGAATTATGTTCAACTTCAACTTTTGTCTGATGGTAAAATATAGACAACGGAAATATGAAATATTCACGAAATTTATTAAATCAACATTCAGTTAATTACAAATTGCATTAAAAAAGTAGTGCGTAAACTTGCTTACCGATGCGCAAGATTTGCGATAAAAATCGAAATAGCAAAGTTACATCTTGCAGCTGCGCCAGCATGGAGGATTTCACGTAAGTTATCGCTGAGCTTTAATTTGATATCTGCTACAATACGGTACAATAGCTCGTAATCTTACCGCGTTTTGCCGCAGTGCTAAATGCGGCTGCACATTTCTCATTTCGCGTTGACGTAGATTCCAGTTCTTTCCAATCATTTATTGGATGTTTAATTAATGACCGATATGTCGCGTAAAATCTGCCGTAATTACGGAACCTGATTTTGCAATTGAGTTACATTTTATTGTAGTTGGTCCGGACTTCGTCGGAAGTGGTCTGGAATTTTTAATTTTAAACCTATTCACTCGTATGACGAAATAATTATTGCAAACACAATTACACCGAACAAAAAATGAAATATATGTTACATGTCATTTATGTTATACATTGCTGCTTTGTGATTGCCGTGCGAACAATCAAATGCTTAAAAAAAACGCTCAAAAAAACGCGCTTAGGATTAATGAAGGTTTTTTTTTAGGTTTTTGATAAAAGCACTGTTATAGCCTGTTCGTGATCGAATCGTACGACGTCTAGATCGATAGGCTTATCCGGCAGTTCGCGCAAAAAAATCCATATGCCACGTAGTGACAACGCATTGTCCGATGTTCGATCATCAAAGACACGCTTTTTTTCATGTTACGAAGATTAGAGCCCACTGATTCGGTAACGAGAAACTCTCGTGTTTCACGCGACTAATGACGCACGGCATGCAACGCTCGGACAGATTTAATATTTTGGAATTTACATTGCTCGGTCGACAAAAATTTCATCGACTGACGACTATCGAGGCGCTACAAATACGTACAATATCGATCTCCGTGATAAATTAAATTAGTGCGAGAAAATAACCATTCTCTTTTCTTTCTTTTCTTAAAAGAGAGCAGAAAAACATGTTTCACTTTTTACAAAGCATTTTTCGTAAATACACAATTCCAATATCTTTTAAATTACATCCCTCATCAATTACAATGCGTGTGAAATAGGATTTCTATCTGATTTATTATAATTTTTCTTTCTTCCGAGAAGGATAATTTTTCATCTGAAAAAATTCAGATTCTTCTGGACAGTGAATTGAATTGCTGATAGCTGGAATACATTCATCGCGTGCGTTTACACGTGACTTTGAATTTTTTCCGATCGTAGGTCAAAGACAAAAGCCACGCGAAAAAACAATCTCCTGTTCGCAATAATATATTATATAATAATTCCGAACGCGACTATATCTTTTTTGGTGACTCTAATGCGAGCTCATTGATGTACTACTCATGTAACGAGGACACGCGGCCGAATTCGTGAAATTTGCAAGGCAAAGGAGCACCCGCACACACGCGCGCGTGCACGCGTTTACGTCGGGCGAATGGTATTGTAGCTCTCGGATACGAAAGCTCGTTTATTAGAGTTCCTTTCGATCGAAGGGGGCCGATCGGGTAGAAAATGTCCTCCATCCTCTATAGCGTTATTGAAAGCAATATTTTTGACGTTAGCTATTGTCGAAGATCCAAACTGGAAGTGTGTTACCACGGACACGCGAGCGTTGCATAAGTTCGCACGCGTCAATATGGATAAGGACTATTATACCTGCCCTCGGCATTGTTGTGCCAACCGAAAAATGCAATAAATCTTGCACGTACCATTATTATTATTGCAACCTACGCTGAAACCGCGCTCTCATCGTTATCTAACTTTGATAAAACTTCGAGAGAGTCGCCAACCGATCCTCAGCCGTTCGGTCCCATTGTAGCCGGATCGATCGCGAATTTATCTCGATAATATCGACTCGATTACATTCCGCGAATGCACGCGCTCGAATAAACGTGCATTCTATGTGTAATATCGAATTTTATCTTGACAGAATTTTTTTCCAAAACCTATATTTTATTTGACAGTGGCAATTAATAATGGTACATTCAATTAACAGTCTCAGGAAATTCCGAAAAATATAGCTTTGAATTTGACTAGACAATTAATAAAAACTCACGCTCTGTCGATATATGCAATAAAAATAAAACATGAATTTACAGAATGCGTTACAATATACAATACGTTTGTATGCGTAACATATACAATAATCGCTTCAATCTGAGAACTAAAATGAATACATATATATGTGTATCGGAAATAATGAATAGCACTCGGTCGCTTGAAATCGATATATATCAAATCGCGCTTTGGATCACATCCGCATATTCGGTTTAATCCAGGTATCGATCAAACTATAAAACTCGCCATTAAATCCGTAAACAATATTCGTCGCGTGCTTTATTCGCTATCTTCATCCTATTGTCCGTGTTTACACGTGTGCTTTATAATTCAAATTACAGAGATGAACGCGTATTTGTTGTCGTTCCTCCATCATACCTTCGTTATCGACGTGCTAATTTTTTATCTTCTTGACTTTAATATCACGACCGCATCTTAGTAACACAAAATCATCAATGACCGCTATATAACATTTCAGTAGGTTGATTTAATTATACGAATTTGATCATTTTTACATGATAAGATTTGTATATAGGTTTTATATGATATTTCATTTTTGTTACATATAAATAACTGAATGGAGGTTAAATATTAGACATTTTTGTGTAACAATTTCACCATTTTGCATCTTCTTCTATTTCTCTATCGACATAGTTTGCGACAAAGTTGTTCAACTGTATAGTGACAAAGGCTTCGTCTCGCAACTTGAAGGAACCGCGCTGCGGATTTTCGCGTCTCTGTCGATCTGCGGGATTAAGTAGATCCACGGTTTCGCACGGCTTGCCTCCGAAGTATGCGGTTCCGCGGCTTCGCGTACTTTTAATTACGACGAAGCCGCCGTGTTTATCGGATATTCCCTTTGACGCAAGAAATTGGAAAAGTTTTAGCGGACGTTTCTATTCGACAAACGCCCAGAAGTTTGGGTATCCGCGGGCATTCCACTTACTTAAAAGCAACCCCCTCCACCGCCGTCTCTGTTTGCGAGCGATCTACCCCCCCATTTCGGGTCTCGCGCCGTCGGAAACGAACGCTGTCGCAATGGAGATGAATACGGCCGAATCCATTCGCGAAACCGTCGGCCTGGAAAAGAATCCCGGTTTCACCGGACCGGAGGTCGGTCCAGCCGCGACCGGCGTTTCTGGTCCGCGCGATAAGGAGCTTAACTTCTCTTTGGCACTTTATCTTCGAGGTCGCGGAGAGAACGACGACGTAAGCGCTTGAAGTTGATCGCGCGAAATGCCCCTCGGCGGACCATAGCGACGAATGGGTATACATTTGTGCGAGAGAGTTTATTTGAGAGTTTATTACGTAAATTTGTTGAATAAGTTTCCGTTTATAAATGTTAGAAGTTACCAATACTCAAATTGTTATATATCCGTTGGAAGTTCTGTGTATTTCACCTTTCACATTCCGTTCTCTGTATCGTCTCTCTTTCAGCAAGTTATAGCTCGTTTTCGTATCGGAGAATAAAGTTAATACTCCATGAATGAAAGCGAAACATCTTGCACCTAACATTTTCATCCCTTCCTGCTGCGAAGTCACGGGGCATTTAGCTGATACTCGATAAATGGGGGCGACGGGCGAAACATCTTGTGCTCCTAACATCCCTCTCTCATCGCTTTCGAGTCGTACGATGACACTGGCTGTTCTTGTTCCGTGATATCGAGTTAATACTCCTTGAATGGATGCAATGTTGAACCATCTTACTCGTAATATCCCCTTCTCGATTCATGGAACGTCTAGTCCCGTTCGATGTTGTCGACCTAATGCGCGTTGAATAGAGGCGCAAACATCTCGCTCTGTTCAGCGAATGACGAGGACGTTAGATTTCTCCCCTTCTCGCATTTGGTTGACACACTTATTGTTAGTTTATTGAAGAATCTTATCATATAATATGGGGTTAGGTTGGCTGATTAACGTTCGTATGAGAATTTAATGCAAACGTAACAAGCGGAGCGATGATTGGCACGTGCCTCTAATGAGGCGTATATAATACGTTTAAAATTGACGCGTGCTCCCGCAAAATTTTCCTGAGTGGATCTTAGTCACTTTAGCTTCAGCGAGCCCGAATCTGCATCGTAATAGACCACGGTTCGCTTACGGTTAGTAACGATCCTTAAATTGTTGATAGATGCGCGGACATGCGACGGATACGAGAGATAGAGTGCAAGGAGAAGTGGACAGGCAGCGGTCTATTTTCTCCTAAAATTTATGACGTTCATCATGAAACACGATCAGGATGTCCGCACAATATTTGCCGCACGTAGCGACGTTTTTTATCAATCAAGGAAATAAAGCAAGTCTTTTATGGGCTTTTTGATACTCGAGACATATACAATATATGTATGTATAAAATTAATTTCCGCGTATTTGTATATATAAATTATTTCAAATGCGAACTAATTTGATATATATTTTATATTGTAACTAGATAAAGAACTCTTTGTGCTTTATAATTAACATAGTTTGCCTCGGTAACGATAATTAGAGAGGAAAAATTAACTGCACTTTAATAATTGTTGAAGACAAAAAATATATAGATTGTTTCCAGATATCTGTGTGTATTGGCAATTAGTTTGAAATGCATTAAGAATTCAGGAACCGCAAACATTTGCGGGCGTTGCTTAAACGAAAGAATTAATCTACCTCTCCCATTCCACTTTGCGCTTGTATTCTCCTTTTAAAACGGCCGCTATTGCTTCTCAACTCGTCGAACCGTGAAACTCTCGCAAAACTCGTCCGACCGCAACGTTCGCGAGTTTACAAAATAGTATAAGTAAAGGCCCGTGCTTTGTTTTACAGTTTTACTGGGAGATTTCTCGTTCTCCTCATCCATCCTTGTTAATGAAGCGCTTAAAACCGTCTCGCGATGATACCATTTCGTGTTGACATTTTTAATTACTTCCATTCCTTCGTGGATTTTATTCTCTAAAAATGTCACTCCGTAATTCTACCTTTAATTCTTTCGCTCTCAGCGATTGCAGTTACAAGTACACTTTTTCATTTGTATTCAAAATGTATCTTTGGAGTGACTTGATGAACTCCTAGTTTATATACATATTTATAATTATTTATTCATTCAAGGTAAATTTTACCAATAAAGTTTTAATAATTATATTTTTTCTCTAAAATTAAATTTCTTTCCTAGAGAAAAAGTATAATTATGTGAAATTAATTTATTTTTATAAGGAATCAGTTTAAAATTTTTTTTAATAAATAAAACTTTTGTGGTCTACAGCGTGTATTCATCTAACCATTTCTCGCTAATATCGATTGCAACGCTGTACTTCGAAAGTAATTGTTTGCGACCCAATATTTAATACCTTCCATTTGAGGAAAGATGCGCTGCGGTCTAATTCGATGTTACTTTCCGATACAGCAACTCGATGCAATAAAAGGAGAAAAACGAGGAAAAGAGGACGTGCTTGCGATGGATCGAAGACTTCGCTTTCACACGTTCGGGAACAGCTTTGTGGGAAACGAGACAACACAAGACATAAGCCACTTAGATTTTAGCGAGAAGTTTCGTGTTACGCATAATACTTACGACGAGCACTTAGACATTTTCGGAACTTCACCGTGAAATGCATTCAAAACTGACGTCTTCAAATTCCGCGAGTTGAATGAATTAATCTCTTTACCTGAAAAATATTCTGCGACAGACATATTTACATTATCTTCATTATTTCATATTTACATCATCTCCATCATCTTATATTATGATTAACTACAAAACAAATGTTTTTATAATTGTCTGGATTTATGTCATATAGTTTTTCTTTCATGTTAAATCTGTATCTTTTTAAATGATGTTATGTGATGATATTTGTTGACATTTGATTCACTTACATTTTATCTTTTAATTCTTTTAGGTTTTTGTTTCTACAAAAATCGTATTGTTATATATTGTTTTAAAACCAAAATTTACGCTCTCAATCTCCCGAAAGTGTTTCCCAATAATACCGATGACAATTGGTATTCAATTTATCCGATAGATATGCTATTATATTGGAAAAGTTAATTGATATCTTTCGAACGACGGCGGTTTTCCACAACCACGATGTTATTAAATAACTCGTCGCGATACAAAACGATTTTTATGAACTCGCAGATAATGAGTTTAATGTATAACTTAATGAATTTTTTAGAAAAATATTAACAATAATTATTGCTCTAAAATAATCACCTCATAACTTTTTTAAGATTGTATATGTATTATATATTATATATTCAATTATATGTCATATTCAAAGTAATATTCAATCAAAAAATTACCTAGGAAATCTAAAAATGGCAACAAAACTTATGCGAGAAAAACGTGAATAAGAACAGAATCAAACACTCTCCACATTCTTAAATAAAACGACAAATTTCTCAACTTTTTCCGGATTTTGTGGGAAAAATTTTGTGCGTAGTCTCTCTCTCTCTCTCTCTTTCTCTCTCTCACTCAATGTCAACGGGACACGTCCTGAATCCGAAGACACATCGCTCCGTTCGAGTTCTTCACGCGACTGAACAAGCTAAGAGGCCAGGAACATAAGCTACTTGGATTTCAACGAGGAGTGTTGCGTTACTTTCGCGAAAAGCGGACGCCTCAACGACATTCTCCGCGTTCTTCGTCTCGTAATCTCTTCAAACAGAATGCACCCGTAGCTAACAAATACATTTGAGCGAGTGTCGCGTTTGTCTTGAAGAACTAAACAAACGAATCTTCTTTGCTTTCTTTCTCTCTCTCTCTCTCTCTCTCTCGTTCTCTTACTTATTTGTATAACAATTTTTAGTAACGATCTGATTTTTAGTAAAACTTTATCTTTATCTCGATATACAGGAAGAGCAACATAAAACCGAACCCATAACGGTTAGCGGTTACGTTATGGGTTCGGTTTTATGTTGCTCACCCTGTATATTACTATATATACTTCGAGCGTCTTTGAAGAATGGATCGCGAGTAGAACATCAAGAGCACTTTTTGTATTCTTTGTTTTCGTTCGTATTCTGTAGGTTTCTTTTCTTCATCGCTGTGTCAGTTGGGGACGGTGTAAGAAGAAAATAGTTAAGATATGACTTTGGGATATCCCAAGTTTTTGCATTTCGGTCGCTACTCGAGATCGTAGCTACCACCTTGCCGTAACTTGGCGGAAATCAAAGAGGAACCTTCCGAGAAACTTAATTTCTACGATTTAATTACACTGTAGATGAAGCGTGCTTCAAACCTGAGGCGAAAATTATTTATCTTTTTTTAATTTATTTTACAATTACGCACACTTCGAAACACTTCTGCTTCCAATTTGACGATCACAATTTAAGGCATTTTTCATTGTCAGTCATTGTTTAATCGAAAATAACATTTTAATTGAAAATTTTAATTAAATATTAGAATATATAAAACTGCTTGTTATAAATAATAACAAATTATAGGATAAACTAGGCCAAATAAGTAAAGAACGAGCTAACAAAGGGATAACATTCAAATTATCAATTTAGCAACGAAATTTATTATGAACAAAACATAAGTGAAGTTTTGACTTTACGGAGTCTTTATCAGCACGCAAAAAAAACATTAAAATTTTGAATTACAGATAATTTAAATCTTCTAACGTATACAATGTTAAAAAGTTGTCGCTATCAAATTGCAAATATAATTCTAATAAGATCTGAACCGTTTTGCTAAACATTATTAACAGTCTCTCCGCGTGAAATCGTTAGTACAATCAAAATCCGATCACCTTGTAATGAAGTAATAAGTCTGCATTCGACGTTTTACAAATTGACCACACAGTTTTACAAGGTGATAGGATTTTGATTGTACTAACGATTTCACGAGAGAGAGAGAGAGAGAGAGAGAGAGAGGAGAGACTGTTAATAATGTTTAGCAAAACAGTTTGGATATTATTAGAATTATATTTGCAATTTGATAGCGACAACTTTTTAACATTGTATACGTTAGGATATATTAATTATCTTTAACTTAATTTTAATGTTTTTTTTTGCGTGCTGATGAAGACTCTGTGAAGTCAAAACGTTCACTTATGTTTTATTCACAATAAATTTCGTTGCTATATTGATAATTTGAATGTCATCTCTTTGTTAGCTCGTTCTTTACTCATTTGGCCTAATTTATCCTATGATTTGTTAATTAAATATCTTTACGTCATGTCTTTTCTTGAAATATATAAAATTAGAACGAAATAAAAAGTCAACTCTTGGCGAAAATATCGCGTTTCTCATCTGTTCCTTTCTTTCGAGGTTCGTGTTAATATAGAAACGACAGTCGAGCACTCCGACGATACCGATAAAAAATACGTCACGTTTGAACAAACGGGGAGTGGAGAAAGGCGACCCTCAACGAGTGATTGGTTTTAGCGCCGCTGGCCATTAGCAAACACCTGAAGCTTCTCGCCCCGCTGAAGTTTCTTCGTCTCGAACTTTCAACTGAGAAGGAAGAGCACAGTCGGGGTTAACAAACTCATCCCTTTCGAGCTCGCCCTGACCCGTCCTGCAGTTTTTAAGCCTTTTTTACTCACCCACCCACGTCGTACCGGCTGCAACGTGAAAAACCCGATTAACAGTCGGCGATTGGAATCGGCTGCTTTTTGTGCTGCATTGTGGAACTTCGCGCGGTATTTCGAGCGAGCAGAATATATTCGACGATTCGACCCTGCGGTCGGGGATTTTCGAACGGATTTCGGCTTTGAAGCCAAAGAATTTCACGATTGTTAATTTGAATAATGTATTGTAATCGATTACTCACATGAAGCATACATACCGGATTGTTGTATCAACACAAAAAATGTAAAAAATGTTTTCTATATATGACGAAGTATGTAAAACGTAGATTTAGATCGCTATTCACACATTTTGGTGCACACACGCACGTAATTCAATTTTTACTTTATTTGAATACATTGATATACTGAAACACAGAAAAATTTGATTCTCAAATGAACTTCCCGTTATTACGCGGTCGCAGGATATTACGTTTATGGAGTATCAACGTGAGGATAAAGATTCTTTGGCCGCATCCTGCTGTAAATTTTCTCACACTCTGCTCGTTTTATAATGCACATAAAGGCTTTCTCGGGAGGTAGCCACCAAGAGTATCGTTTTCTTGGAATAAAGTAATCAGTGAGGCGAGCGGTCGGAGAAGGATAAGGACGAGGTCTGAAAAAAATTGATGAGGGACTGTTGCATGAATTTTACGCAACGCCGGCAGATCATTACTTTGAAAAACAGCTTGCACTTGGAAGGATGCTTGGAAAGCTCTTTCTCAAAGTCTATTAAATATCTTTAATGAGACGTCGATCTTGGTATACCAACAGTAGTTTTACTGTATTATTTTTCCTTTCAATTTATATTTTTTATTTTTATCGTTATCTTTTCAAACTAGCATTTCCATTGTCGATCAATTTATTTATCCGGTTTTAAATGTGAGCTCGTTTAAAAAATTCTTGTAAAAAGGATAGAGAATGAGACCTCTATACCATCACGATCTTTGAAGTATGTAAATGTAATAAAGCTCATATTAAAAGGCATTAGCAACCAAGTATTGTTTTACATACGCGCGTAACTTTATTTAACGAACGGGATTTGATCGCTCTGCGTAATTCACGCTCTCGTAAATCACGCAATTCCTAGGCATAGATTCTCGTTCCCCAGTAGGGAACCTTGCGAGACTTTTCTGTAATGCACCAGGAATTTTCGAGGTGGAATTCCCGAAGGATGTTCTACCGGAGTTCGTTCGTCCACGAATGACGTCTTGTGGTGGTTTCGAATTTGAATTTCTATATTCGTTCCGAGAGAGTTCAGGTCGCCTCAAACTCAACCAGATAAGCTCGGAAGAAACTCCCCGGTAATGGGGATCAGCGAGCGGGAAGAATCGATTTCCTTATGAAAGCGCGACGTGACCGAGATTTTATACATGGAGTTAATCACACTACATGTTTCGATCAGCATGAAATTCCGTTTTGTACATTCCGTCTCGCCAGTTAACGCATAATTTATCGCATTGTCGCGCCGCAATCCGATTTGCACGATTTGCAGTTTCCAGCAATTATCGATATGTCATTAAGCTATCTGTTCTCAATTACACATTTTGATGATTTCTAATTTGCGTTGATGCTTGAATATTACATAAATTCTCTTTTTGCTTAACTTGATGTTATCCATAAATCGATTAATTTGACTAATTATGCTATTGTCGGAGATTTCACTCTCTTTAGCCTTTAAAAATTAAAAATTTAGTTATTTTGAACTTTTAAGAGATTTATTTAAAATTTACTTTAAATCCAATATTTCTCGCGTCAAAATTTCATTAAAGAGTGTCGATAAATAAATCCCATTAACGAGCCTTTATTGTTTTTGACAGAATGCGCGGCTAAGAACGGAAGATCTGTAGTGGAGCACCATCCGTCCTCTTACTGGGAGCAACCCTTTAGTCAGCCTTACTTCGACAACACGACAAAGAGGGAAACCACAACCACCGTCGGGCAATCCGCTTACCTACACTGCAGGGTGCGCAATCTTGGCGATCGTGCGGTAAGTTCCAAGTTTCCTTATCAAGAGTCCGTCGTTGTAATAACAGCGCCCAAGTTCGGGAACGATGTATTTCGCGAGTATAGATTAGAATCCTGAATCCGTTATAGTCTATAATACAATTTTGATTTCTGAGATTATTCTCGTTTGAAATACTTATACTTTGTATAGTTCAAGATCGCATTTGTCACAATTGAATCTCTCCGAAACATTTTTATTAATACATCGCATTTTAAATCTTCTTTTGAATTAATTTTTCTTTACTCCTGTTTTCTGATGTTTTATTTTTATCGCAAAAGCAAAGATTGCTGCTCTTTTGATTTTGTGAAAATTATTCAAAGATTCACTTTAGTCAATGTACCATCGTTACAACGATAGTATTATACGTCAATATTATTCGCTTCTCCAATAATCTAACCAAGTAGTTTTAACAAACTTCGGGAAAATTAAAAAACGCACAAATCGAAAATACAGAAAATATTGTGAAATTATTTTGCTCGAACCTTCGGTAGCCAATAATCTCGCTGCGCTGTTGATGCCCATGTTTTTAGAAAAAAAATTAATTAACTGATTAATTAACTGATCTTCTTATTATGTAAATTATGTAACACTCAATAGACGGTTTAACGTTGGATTATACGTCAACAAGTTCTCGCGAAAAAAATTTCGCTATTATGAGAGGACTACATAACGCGAAAACAAATTTGTCATTGCAAAATTAAATCGCGCATGCTCGTACGATTATTGCAAAAACTTTCAATCGTGTTATTATTTTGCGCAAAGCGTATTTTTCAAATTCTCTCGCGTTCGTTCACGTGAGCTCCCCGCTGGCGTTGATAAATTTAACGTACGTGCGGGCACGTGAAAATCCCCACGATCGGAATCACGCAATTCGAAGTCAAATAAATTCGCAGTTACAGCGTCGGCGAGGCATTAATCCGCAATCGTTCCTCGACAAACTTGGCCGCTCTCTTCGCTAATGCACTTGCGCGACCTGCAATACGAGTTCATTCCTCATTTACCCGTAGGTTACCGTAAAAGTGCGAGGCTATGTCGCACTTTTACAGTAACCTAGTTCACATCTTCGCGTAGCAAAGCTTTTGTAAGCTGGTCTTTCGCGGTTTTTTTTTTCTCATTTCCTCCTGCGAACTTGTAAGGCAAGTATAACTCTTCACGGTTCAACGTGCATACATTTTGTTCCGCAAAATTTAGAAAATTACGAAGATTATTATGTTAACACGTGAACTTGTTAACATCGAAATATTTTCAACTATAACCATTGTGCCGCGAAACATTATTTCTATTCTAAAAATAATCAAAAGGTTATATTTGACTGACATTTGTTAAATGGTTACACAATCTAATTGTGCTGTAGGAAATTAACTCTTTGTGCGGGATCTTTTTGATGTTACATTACTGAGAGAATGGAAAAAAAGCACATACATTTTTACGGAGAAAAACAATTTATATTCTTTTCCGAATTTTCGTTTTTATTTTATATATTTGTTAAATAAACCACTTTTATATACCACTGCCCATTTAATTCACGTCCCATCATTGTTCGGTCACATGAAGTGGTAAAGTGGTGTAAACATTAAACGTTATAAAAGGCGAAGTATTGTGCATACTAAACACATAGTTTGCGGCGTCAATTTTTCAGGCAGTTAGTGGATTAGCGGGCCGCTGTTTAACCTGGTATTCATCACTCGCGGTCCTAATGCAAAGTAATTTCGCGGGTAGGCGCATAGGTCACCCGGGCGAACGGGTGACATTACGCGTTATCGGCCGCTGCTCATGCATCACCGCATGACGCAGGAACCCGTCAGAGTCCAATCACCGATCGTAATCGCCGATAAATCAAATTTCTCTCACACCTCTTTACCCCTCTGCGGATCACCCTGTAGCCCTGCTTCCGCCATTCACAGCCACGCCATCGGCCCTCAATAATATGTGCACGCACATACCTCTGGATCGTTTATATTTGCGAGTATCGTAGAATCAGCACGATCATCCCGATTACACTTCATCTTGATTGTCACACGGGTGTCAGTCGAAAGTTTTCTTTCTTGCGCATTTGCATGTGTAATTTGAAAAACCGATAATTAAACTAAATGATGAATTCAGTCTATGAAACTTACCTCGTATTCATATTTCGTTTTTATTTCAAAACCGTCTTAACCTTAATGATCTTAACCTTAATAACCCGTAATAATTACACCTCTAAAAAATTTAATAATTATCACATGGGGTCAAATTGACCCCAGTGACTTTGAACGTGACTTACTGCACCAAGACTATGCAACCTATTAACACCAAAAGAATTCCTAGACATAATTTGAACATTGAAGAATATGTTCTCATAGTTTAAATAATGAGTTTTTATGTTTTAATTATTAAGAAAAATTATTGAAAAAAATGGAAAAAATGTCTTTATTTACTTAAAAAAAAACTTATAACTCTCTTAATTTTTCATATTTTTATTTGTAAACATTTAGAGTATTATTCTTGAGATATAATAGTTTGAAAAAAAAATAGTTTGATACACAGGGTGCTTAAAAAAGTATATTTATTCTGAAGATTGAATTCGAGGATTTTGGAATAAGAAGAATGCAGTAATTTTATTAGTGAAAAGTGTGTTTATTCTTTGTGTGAAAATTCAATAATAATAATAAACGTGTGTGAAAGTTTGTTAGGGTCAGCCTCGGGTGATTATTAAGAGTTAAATAATGTCTCAAGATGTTAATACGGCTCTGTGATTGGTTTATAACGTTTTAAGATTGTGTTTAAAACGATATCAAATACAAGGACGAACTATAAATATACTGGCCGTAGTTTCTTTCATTTGCGCAATAGAATTTAGCAATGTTTCACTTCATGTTCCTTTTATGTTGATATTTTTAAAAGATTTTTGCGGAATGCACGTTTAGGATCGTAACATCGAATTTGCGTGACACAACGCCGAACTTCTCGGTTGAATGTCCAGTTTGGTATCTCGCTGTAACAGCAGGTCTCTTGATTGCGCAGGTCTCGTGGATCAGACAGCGGGATTTGCATATCCTCACTGTCGGCATCCTAACATACACGAACGACCAGCGTTTTCAATCGTTGCACAGCGATGGTAGCGACGAGTGGACCCTGAAAATCAGTTCGCCGCAAGTGCGAGACAGTGGAATCTACGAATGTCAGGTCTCGACAGAGCCCAAAATTAGTCAAGCTTTCAACTTGAGCGTAGTAGGTACGTGTGCGCATATCTCTTCTTTTTTGCGATAAGATTCAATTGGTAGCTCTCCAAATAAATCTATTGGACTTTGATTAAACTTCTCTCAAACGTTGAAAGGAAACAAAAAGCTGTGAAAGTAAATTATGAGATAATTATTTAGAGGCAATAATTAATTTTACAGTGAAAAGATGTTAAATTTCGATCACGATTATTAATAGAAATAAAAGAAAGATCAGTGTAAGAGTGAAGATCTGGAAATTGTATTTTAAAACGATTACAAGCTTCCCGCGGTGTACTTCAATAACAGTTTCGAAGCCGTTTGTTTCTTAAATGAATTTTTAAGTGGCCGGTTTCGAACGGTTCGACGTGAGTTAATTGCAGCTTTGCGGCAATTTAAACGAAATTGCGATCATACTTCTTGATCCGGGCTTTACTCGACGATCCATGCGCTCCTCGATCAAAAACCACTTTAACTTTGTTCTGTCCCCGTGCGCAGTCTCGAAGGCAAAGATCAACGGCAATTCGGAGCTCTACATCAAAAGCGGGAGCGACATCAATCTGACCTGCATCGTGCTGCAAACGCCGGAACCACCATCCTTCATCTATTGGTGAGTTTGAGCGTTCTCCCTTGACGACAGTATGGATTGAATTTGTTTCACCATATTTCGACACAGCCAAGTTTCGCGAAATCCAAATCTACAGTGACCTCCATTCGATAGAATTTGCTTTATCGAAAAATTTCAACGCTTGTAAAAACGAATCTCCGATGAAGTGAATCTCTGCTAAAGTTAGCGGAGGCGGTGATCTTTAAAATTCATAGATCTTGCGTTTGTGCTGATCCTTGCGGAAATCCTCTTGTGTTTCTACATACGCATATAAACGCTTACATTACACACATACACAATTTACACACATATACAATTTACATCTCGTATACTTTATCTAATAATTTCACAAAGGTAGAAGCTTTCTTTAAAGTGGATTTTATTTTACAATGCTTATTCTCTAATACTTTTCGGATCATTTCTCGATCATTTTTCAGGTACAAAGGTGATAACGTAATAAACTACAGCCAACGCGGGGGCATTAACGTCGTGACGGAGAAACAAACGCGAACGTCACGTCTTCTGATCAGTAGAGCGCTGCCAGCCGACTCCGGCAATTACACCTGTGCACCATCCACAGCCGAGTCAGCCAGTGTCCTCGTCCACGTGCTCAATGGTGGGTGAGTCACGAATGAAATCGTATATCACCGGAAATCCTCAATATTATCGCCGAAATGTCGCAATACGTCTCCGTATATCTTTTTCGCAATAATATCAACAAAATTATTGATCTTTCGCGAGGTAGCCTTTTTGGATGGTTCCGACATTTCGAATAAAATTTCAAACGCATGTAAATATGTCAGCGCGAAAAATGCGCTGCATACTGTTAAAATTGCCCGAGAGATACATTCAAATACAAAGCGATATCTACCCATGTCAACGTGTCGCTACAAAAAGGCTTTACATTGTTCACTCACCGCATGGATTTTCGACAAATTGCATCTTTTCCAGAAGCAAACGATTTGAATGTATAAATATGGAAAACTTAGTAGATTCTCTTGCAATAGCTTTATAACCGTTAGGATAATTTTAAAATTTCTTGTAATTTATTCCTACATATATATGTAGATTAACTGAGCTGAACGAAAGAATAGAACATAATTAAATATGACACTTATTATTAAATTTGATAATACTTTTCAGACTTTGTCAGAAATACGAAAGATGAAATCAATTAATTAATCTCAACAACTTTTGTATCAGTTTAATCAAGTTTCCAATGAAACGTTTCAAGTATTGCTATAAAGGAAGTTCTAGTTTGCTTGAAGGGATGTTAAAGAGAAACAATTTTAATTCAATTGTGTTTGTATAAATAATGTGCGTTCGCACAAAATAGCTTTGCATACATATTTGTATATGTACACGGCAAAAAAGTTCAGATCATTGATCCTGATGTTGAATTGGCAAAATAAAAGTTTCTGCAGTTCGGACACAAGTGGGAGAGAGAGAAAGCAGCAGAATCTCAAGAAGAAAAATTAAATCGCCCGAATGCGCGCCATTGATTTTCGTTTAGCTCGCTCGATTGACAGTATGCTGATTTATTTCTGGCTTATTTTAGAAGTTTTGAATATTTTTGTGTGAGAAGAATATTTTTATAAATCACATGTACATATAACACGAATCATATCGAAATCTTAAAGGGATGAAATTTTCATATTATCTTTAAAGTTTGTTTGCTAATGATATTCGCGTTATACAAAATTAACTTTAACAATTTAAAACAATTTGACGATATAAACTACATACTTTTTGTAGTTGTAAGGAGCCCAATTATTATACGTCCTCGTAGGCGAAATTAATCTCGCGTTTGCCGTTATTCGTAAGAGATTTACAAGTAATTACTGCAGGGAAACCCACGCGAATTTACCGGAATGAAACTCTCGTCAACTGAGCGTGTATATATATACATATATATATATATATATGTATATATAGATACGACTATATATATATATATATATGTGTATATAGATACGACTATATTCGTATCTAACGACAAACTATGAAGTCTCCAACTAACTTCCCCCCTTCTCTCTCATGTATGCGGAGTTATCGAGATTAGGTCCGCGGCTTTGTTTAAGAACTAATAGAAATAAAATGGACGACATCGAAAGACATCAATAGATGATCGTAACTTTTTGATTAAACCATGCAAATAAGTAAATTATTTTATCGGTATTACGATTGTATTATATTTCCGAATTTTTTTCGTCAAGTCAATTAGTCTGACAATTTATTGAAATATTAACTGTATATTAGGAGTATATTGCGTTATCCACTTTCTATGCTGTTCGTCCAAATGGTTAGGGTCACTACTACTTTTCCTCGGGTCTGAATGTAATGGAGCAAGGACGAAAATTACTGAACCCTGAAAGCCTGGTCGCTATTTGGCTATTTCGACCCACTATTGCCTTTATCCTGATGGTTATCGCGTTGACCTCGAACTCACAAAATTGCGCATGTGCGTATGTAGGACAGTTCAGAAATAGCCAGACGAAAACTCGCCTTGACAGCAATCTTTTGTCGGGGGGTTACATTGTCCATATTGAATATACAAACCTTTACACAAGTAACACAGACAATAGTTCTTGTTGTATCGCGTCGAAATGGCTTTTCAGATAACGTCATTTAAACCATTGTGATGGGCAGAGTTACATTTTAGAACTGAGCAACCATAAAGGGAGTAAGTATTTTTACGACAATTCACCGAGATTGTCACGAAACGAGTGCACATTGACAGCGACATTGCCAAGCGACGAGCTAGTGGACGAGTCGTCCGTAGACGGCACTATCTGCTGACGGACGAAGCACGACGAGCGAAGTCACGACCCTCGATTACGATAGTGCGGCACGATGTTGAAATCATGAGCGGGTGGGACGCGGAACGCGAAAGTAAGTGGAGTCGGACTTTATGGGTCAGGCCGTAAATTCTAAAGGGGCTCAAGTAGAGGCCGAGAAAAGTGTTCTACCGATAAACTAAACGGTAAAGGTCATAAACGCGCGCGCGCGTTGTCTGTGTGGCGCGTAATGCCGCGTCGATGCGCTCCGATCCGCTCGGTGCGCAACGCTCGGGGTCGCGCGTGCTGCATACAATCGACAATAAACCGGATATTCTTGTCATGTAAAGAAAGGAGGAGGATCTTCGTCTCCTCTTTATTTCTCCGCGTCGCGCGGTGCGGCACGGCGGTAAAACGCCGAAGAAATAAATCCTTCGGACTCGCCTGCCCTTTTCCACCCCCAGTCTCTGAAGGATAAATCAGACGAGATATTGTCCCATGCAAATCCCTGCCAGGTTGCTCACTGAAGTTTTCTCTCTCTCTCTCTCTTTCTCTCTTCCTCCTTCTTCTTCCACCCCGTGCACGTTCTTCTCTACATTCGCACGTCGCGTCGTGGCACGCGAGCTTCTGAGATATGCACGTCAAGTGGCTGCTCGACGGTTGAGAGAGCTCGCGCGGATTGTTGTATACGGATAATGTCTTCCTATGCGGCCCCGTTCTCTCCACGACTTTAATTCCCGTCGGGATAATGCGAACTTATCGGAAGCAATACCGCAGCTATCGGAAGTAACTACCGCGGTCATCGGAAGTAAATCGCGGCGGATGTACGCAGCGTATTCAATGCAAATGTTTGCGAAAGCTTCGATTAACCCTTCCAATTCCAGACCACTTTTGGTATCGCGCTCGTTGCATATATTTATCGAATAAACAGCAATATTAATCGTGCTGTTTACGACAAATGGAGAAATCTTTCCAGTCAACGATTTGGACTGGAATAATTAATTTAGAATAACTCGTAAAGACAAACGATTTTCCGCGTCTGTTTCTCTCCGTAACTTCTTCGCGCGGGCGAAAACTACACGCGATGTGAAAGGAATTGTCGAAAATATACATGAGAAATTGACTCGTTGGCCAATGTGATGCGACACAGGAACGTAAGTTTCCCAATCTTCGTGGGACTTATCAAAAGATTTTGTTATTACATGATATATCGCATGATATCCGCGAGTTAAATTGTGGAAGTGAGAGAGAGAAAGAGAATTACGAGAAAGCCACCATATATATACATACAAGGAATATGTATTACTCCTAAAGTCTGAGAACAGTAATAGTATATATATTGAGGGTGCACATGCAAGTGGAGACGGGAGGATAATATCTATCCCTCCCTTTCCCCCTCACTCTCTCTCGCTCGCTCGCTCGCTCTTGCTCTTCACATTTCAACTTTGACTTCCCCTAGGAAGACTTCCCATTGGAACAATACAAGAAGGATAATGTCGGCGCGGAGATTAAAGCGCGAGATAGCACGTATAACGCACGATCGTAATAACTCGCGCGCGGAACACGTGAAATTTCAGTAACGAGTTTCGCGGTGAGTAACAACAAAGCGGCCGATGGGCGCATTACGCGTAATTAGCCGCGATAGGCAAGCAACTCTGGCGCGATACGTGTTTTCAAGTTACCATCCTCCCTCCGCCCCTTTCCAAACCGCCAGAAGTCCGTTTGAATAGCTCGCCAGTCACCGAAATATCTGCCGGCACATTGTGTCGATTCCGCATCGACACAACCGCCGCGCCGCGCCGCGATCCTGATTAAATTATTTCTGCCTTGTTTATTATTACTCATGTGGTGTAATACAGAACCGATAATTTTGCAATTGTAAATTGCATTGTTGAACGATACCGCGTAGTTCTAATTTTGGCTCTCGCAACGCATCGTCGCTTTTCGTATCTTCGATTTTCAAGTTTATGATTAGTTTATGACATTAGACTGAACGGACAAAATGAAATAGATCTTTCTACCGAAGATGAATAGATAAAATAATAAAGGAGAAAGGAAATAAAATAGGAATTAATAGTTTATTGTATAGGTTTATTGTATAGGAATTAATAATGTATTGAATGTTATTATTTTCTAAAAAGTTCTACTATAGAAAAACTTGTGCGTAAATAATTTAAATTGTCAATTTTAAATTTGAGCAACGATACATAGATATTTTCTAGTAAATAGCTATTAATATTTATGTATAATACATACGTTCGTCATTAAATCGGCGAGCACGTGCAGCTTGCACGAAAATAATAACGTGCAATTTATCAGCGGAATTGCAGCCGACCAGTAAATGTCGATACATCTGCGCGACCTCGGTCAACTTTCCAACGACCTGAAACGCTGCCAAGTTCTTCGACAAGCCGTAGATAAATTATACGTTCCCCGTACTCCCGTATCGAGATCAGTTATCAATTATAGGATGCGACGTCATAAAATTTTCTCTCTTTATATTTTTAAATATACACGAAGCGAGTAATTTTTAATGCCGGTTTGAAAATAATTTTACTTGATTAATAATTAATATATATAATACATATCAATCAATAGATAATCCGTTTTTATCATTTAAATGTAATAGGATGGCATTTTTGTATTATTACTCGCTTTTATTTTCATCAGATGTTTAATAAAAGCGTTTATTTTTAAGCGTTCCGCTGATATTTTACATTAATATAATATTCCGAATTTTTGTGGCATTATGTACAGAAAATATGTTATTTGAAGATATTTCTCTGGAAAAATGTTGTAAAACTACCATGCAAATTTTATAAGAGTTTAATGAAAATATTTATTTAGAATAAGTATTTAATAAAAGAATTTAATAAAATAATCATAACATATATATTTAAATCACTACATTGTTTTATAGAAATTTTATTTTTATTTCTTTTTTAAACTGATTTTCTTTTAAAAGAAGTTTCCTGTCAGATTCGTGCACGTAAACTATTGCGGTATATCGATCTTGATATGATTTTTCAAACAAAAGTCTTGAAAACTTATATATCAATGTCTTACAAGGGACACGTTACTACTGTCCGAAACAGATTTGATTCTTCTTGAAATATATTGTTAAACGTGTAAAAATGTTAAAAATATAAGAGACTCATATTTTTTATACATGTCTATTTTGCTAAGGGCTGAGGCAATCTTCCAGAGTTAACACTTTTTTTCATTCTTAATAATTTTCATCGAAATGATGTATAAAAAATGTTTTCATTTTATATGTTATTTCATTTCATATATATTATGTCATCATTTTATATATTATTTCGATGTTTGACGTTTCGGTTTTCGTTAGATATATTGATGACATTTTTATTATAGTATCGAAGGATAAAATTAAAGAACTGCTCAATATTTTCAATAGTTACCACCCACGATTGCAATTCACGTACGAGTTGGAAACAGATTCATCCTTCAATTTTTTGAATACTACGATGATTAGAGACAATGATAAATTGATTACGAATTGGTATCGAAAACCCACGTGCTCTGGTCGACATATTAATTATTTTTCCAATCATCCAAACAAACACAAGATTAATACCATTAGTTGATCAAGCGATTTTACTCTCTCATGAACGATTCCATAATGCGAATATTGAATTAGTTGAAGAGTTAATTCTTATTAATAGTTGTTTCCGATACACATACATTAAAAACACATAAACAGTAGACTAAATACGTTAAAAAGTCAAGTCAATGTTGATGAAGGTATAATCGACAAAATGTTGTTGGGTAGTTTTCGTATTGTAATGTCGAAAATATTGTAAGATCATTCGTGACTTTTGCGGAGTTCAGGTGCCATATTGAATTTTTCAAAAGGCCACGTTCCATTTAAAATTACATAAGTATACTATTAAATATTCTAAGACTTCAAACATTTTTTTTCCATTACGTTAATTTTTGGGAGGACAGGTGACTTGATGCGAAACGTCCTATATGTGTACATATACATATATATATATATATATATTTGGCCGATTAAATTGATATATATATATATTTTCCTACAATTCTATGTGATGAATATTACCACATATTTCAGTAGTAGTCGTGCAGGCTAAGACACCCTCCCCAGATAGTCGGGAGGTTTCAAGTTTGAGTCCTGACTGAGGTAATATTTTTCGCAATAAATTCTATTTAGAAATTTCAAGTGTGAGACTTTTTAACATTGGAAATTAAATCGATTAAAAATATGTGGATTCCACTTCTCAAATAAAGAAAGAGAACTGTGTTTTAGACTGATAAATCAAGTCGACGCGTAGTCTATTAATTTAAAAAATGAGAAAGTGTGTACATTCACATACAAAATAATATTAATGAGCTATACCAAGATCCTAGCTGCGACTGAAATTGGTGAAAAAATTATATTTTGTTAATTGATATAATTACAGTCGGGTTCACACTTATTATTATTAGTGTTTATAAATTATACTTATAAATTATAATTATAAATAATATTTTTAACAGAAAAAACTTTGAGTGGACGACGGTGTGTAATTTGATGAATATCGATCTTTATTCATTAGAAAGTATAAAACATAATTTTATATGTATAAATCGCGTACGTTTAGGCTCTGCTTTGAGTCATCTTTTGTGATTCGGTGATAACTAAATTAAATATTTTCACGTTCTCAGACAAGAATAAGGTGAGTATTTTAAAAAATGTGTAAAGAAAGTATAATTTTGAAGAAAATATTAGAAAAATTTTCTAACATTCATGAATAGAATCGATATTGACAAGCTAAAAAAATTGGAATTTATTCATCAAATTGTGTCAAGAGAACGCAAGATTGACAACTGAAATTGACGATATGAACGACATCGAAATTGTGTGATTTTATTTTAAAAACTGATGGTTGTTGTGATTGAAATAATACTGCGCTTGAAGTAAACCAGTAGTTGTTATTATACTCGTAACAGAGACACATTTCCTATTCAGAATGAAAATTTACAGTTATGAGAAATCGTGTTGTAACAAAATCTCGCTTTTTGTGTATTTTCTTTCCACTACTGTCTCTCGGAGACCTTTCTTCTGACAACGGATATACCATAACTATCTGAAATCGATTTCATTTTTCTTGAAATATGTTGCTAAACATAAAAATCTAAGAAACACCTATTTTTCTATTTATGCTTACTATGAAGTTCAAAGGGTGAAACAATCCTTAAAAGCTTATATTTAATTCTAAGTAATTACCGTTGAAATAATATGAAGGTATGAACAATTTGAAGAAAACATAAAAGAAATTTAAACAAAACTTTCATAGCAATGGAAAGATAAAATTTTTATGGAAAGATAAAATTTTTTTAGAAAATCTGAAAAAAATATACAGTTATAAAGTATATTAAAAAACCTGTAAGAAACTGTTTTGTCTAAAACATTTTTTAAGAAACTGTTTTGTCTAACACAAGTTTTGTCTAAAACATTTTTTATATAACTTATACTACTTATATAATTGCTTAGAATCAAATATAAACGTTAACTTTGAGTTTACTCTCAAATTGTGTATGTATAAAAAAATATGTGTCTCTTAAATTTTTATATTTAATAACATATTTTTCAAAGAAAATAAAATCGATTGCAGACAATTGTGACACATCTTTTGTTGGAATTGGAGATCCATCTTCAACGAAACATCGTTTGCCGTAGGAGCGACGTTTACGATCTCTTACTATAGTGTCGTTTACTCACGTATCAGAAATTATTCGCTCTAAGGATATGTAGATCCTCGCAAACACACGTGCTACGTGGAACGATATTTCCGCACGACAGCTTAAGGATTTATCAAGACAACCGACATGAATGCCAACGCAAACAAATCCTCAATTTGCCCGACGAGCAATCGAGGTGACAGGACTGACGTACAAGGCCCTTATGCACATGATCGCGTATGTTCAATCGCGCGAATGATGCGCACCCGCCGATCGAAGCCGATCGTTTCGAATCCACCGTGGTACAACAACGAAGTGCAGCTCGCAGAGCGGTAGTCAAACGTAACTCCCCGATAGCACGAGAATAAGAAAAGTTTTGTGATCAAACGAGACGAAACTAATACAGAGCCATTATCGGGAGTTAACGGCGCTCCGTTCCGTAACTGCACACTAGGATTTATTGTCTTCCCTCTTCAAGAGAAACGACGAAGAGAAGGAAAAGAAGAAAAAGAAAGAGGCGGAAAAGGAAAGGAAAGATTGAAAATTCTCCCGTCACCGTCGTTCCACATTACATTCGGGATGGACAACGAGGTTCAAGAGGTTCATGTCCCACTTCGCTTTTATTTATCTTCCTGAAAGACAAACTTCCGCGAGGGAACTTCGCCGCGCCTTTCTTCACGCATCGTCTCATCAGTTCGCTTCTCACGTGGTAACACCTTGAAGTTCGACTGATGTCATCTCTCAATTTGGAAACGCGGCCAAGATTATTCGAATTGTCACACACGGTTTGTTTTACGTTTAATTATCTCTGAGCTTTCGCATGAACCGTCATCGAATCTCGTTTAATCATCCCTTCGAGTAACAGTGATCGAGAGTATCCGTCGTCTATTTTCCTACTTGACATCGATCGATGTCAATACCTACTTTAGAAACGAATGTGACGTCGACATCGAACAATCGAACTTGTCGAATTACGGAAAGAGAATAATGCGAAAACGATTTATTTGCCGCTTGCGTCAAACTCTCATGGTAGTTGAACGAGAATCAATGCACAATGCGTTCCATGTAATAATTGGTTGACTGATGGGCCCTTTAGTTTTCATTTATTATTAAGATCAATTAGAAAATTCTTGTGTATTACTTAAAATAGTTTGAGACATCAAATTAAGAATGTTCTGCGCTAACATAACTAATATTGACAATAAAAATTTAATAGATTTTTTAATAGATTTATTATCTAAATGCAAAACCTGAAACAAATTCTCTAATCAGTTCACGATCGTTATTCAACTTTTAATTTTGCATGAATTTTTAGGAGTAATCGCATATTCTTATTTATACAAATGAAATTATAAAGAAGCATCACCCAAGTAGAACAGAAAGTCGATTCACTAATTTATTCTTGAATTTATTAATGAAAAATGATGCAAAATTTCAAAAATGTAATACGACATACTCTGGAATATTATGTTAATTTTTATATATCTTACTTATTTTAATTAAGATTCGGTGTTTGGGGTATGCATTAAATATTATTAATATACGAAAGACTTTTTTGTTTCTTGCACTTGATATCAGGTCTAAAAATTTTTTGCTGACAATCACAAAATTCGCAAAATATGCACATATATTCATTTGCAGTGCCAGTTATTAACTGTATTATTTAAGTATTATTTAAGTGCTTCACTAATAAGAGTACATATGGTATATATCCTTAAACCTAGAAAGTATAGAATTCCATCAATTTCAAATTAAAGTAACTTTTGTTTGGGATTGTATAGTCAGAATCCTTAATATCAAGCACAAGCAAAATAGTTCGTATGTACAAATTAAACATAACAAATTAAAATATAATTTTAGCTAATGCATCTTGATTTAAAATATTCATTGAGCGCCCACTCTATATATATCTTAAAAATACATTTTTGGAAAATTTAAATATATAACTATAAAGTACACAAAAAATCAAAATTATTTTTAAAACACTGTTTTAATATTTTATTACATTTCAACGATAATTGCTTATTAGAATCAAATATAATATTTGTTTTAAGGGATTGTTTTAGTTTTTAACTTTTAAAATCGGCACGGATAAAAAACATGTATCACATGTATTAGATTGTTATACTTAGCAAATATTTTAAGCAGAATAAAAATCAATTTCAAACAGTTACGACATAAACTTTATGAGCGCTCTCTCGGGTAAGATACGCCATACCGAAAAGTCAGTAGGGTTAGTTTATACCGCCATCGCCACCACCGGCGCGGTGTCACCGTCGCTGGTGCCGACAGCGACAAAGCAAAAGTGACCGAGACAGCGCTTTATATACCCCTCGCCCCTCTAAGACGTCGATGGTCTTCATCCATGCGTACTGCAGGTTCTAATGGATGCGTCCTTTGCTAATCATGTGTCTTCCGCGTGTCGTCTGCTACCGCGCACCCCCTCCACGCCGATATCCCTTCCATGTCTTTCTTCCGTACTGCTCCATTCTCTCGTACCTTTTCGTACCCGGCACTCTTGTCTCTTCACGTCTCCTACCACTTATGTGCTTTTCTAATTACGGACAGAGAATAATGCGAAAACGATTTAGTTGCATCAAACTCTCGTGGTACTTGAACGAGAATTGATGCACAATGCGTCCCATGTAATAATTGATTGACTGGGCCCTTTGGTTTTATTATTAAGATTGCAATTAGAAGATCATTGCGTATTACTTAAAACAGTTTCGATACATCAAATTAATATCAAGCGCAAAATAGTTTGCATATAAATTAAACAATTATATAACTTTAGCTTATCGACCTTGATCTGAAATATTCATTGCACGTCCCCTCGGTACTTCAACGGCAATTTTCGTAAGCTTCATACGATCTCGTCATTAATTTTAAAGGTCGTAAGCAAGGTCGAGAAGTGATCTCACTAACCGGCTTCGAATTACGATGAGCTTACAGAGACGATTATAGACTCCTGGATTTACTTTCGAGCTTTTTTTATTACGTCGTGAAAGCGCATCGTAAATACGGTCGCTTCGTTTTGAGACACGATACGTGCTGCGACTGACAACGAGTTATTGACAGTTTGCATAGTAGGGATTTGCTCGGCGCGTCCTGCCACTCGTAATCCCTCATTCTGTCTCGAACTTGATCGACAGGCGATACTCACGATGTAGTAATAAGATGATCCCAGGAGTTTCTTCGCGTCGAGTTTTCTCTTCGGTGCCGAAAGTTTCTATAGACATTAGCCGTAACTTTCACGCCCATCGTTTTATCGTACGCCAAAAAGGAGACGCCTGAGGGGTAATACATCATTTATTTAAAAATACTGTGTGGGAGCTGTGATACAATTTTTCAACTTTTTTGTTACTTCATTGATATTGATTACAATTCAGCCAACACGATAACAAACAAGCTAAGAAAACAACATAACAAAACAATCGATTAACACGAACATTAAAACAGTCTGTGAGAATTCACGACGGCCGATATATTTGCACGAGGAACAATAACTCCTGGGAAAATATATGAGCTGTTACAATACGCAAGCATCATTGAATTATAACAGGCTTATAGAGTGGATTATGGGGAAATGATTTATTTGCACCCAACATTTTGTAATCTCTGATTGTGATTTGACGCAAAGCACGAATACTCATCGAAAGAGGTGGAGTAATAATATAGTAATAGAGTTAATTCTGGAGTGTTGCCGAGTCGTACTTTACGAGTTGCCCATTAGTGTAATCCTCTTTTAAACTTTTTAATGTGCCCCTTTTTGAACATTCATGACAAAAAAGCGTAGTAGCTCCGCCATTCGTAGTTAACAATCTGTAACATCTAACGACCGTTTCAAGATTTACTTCACCCCGTCAAGAAGTGGCTATATTATCCCACATTTCATCATATGGGAACATTTTTAAAAGTTGTAGGATTTTTGTTAATAAAATCTTGTTGTTTTTCTTTTAAATATTATTATTATTGTTGTTGTTGTTGTTGTTATTATTGTTGTTGTTATTATTTTAACTTGCGTTATGCCAGGTTATGCCAGGTACCAATCAAAATTATAGAAAAAATTTCTAACGATTCCTGGACTTGTTGGCTCACATTTTACGTCAGGTATCGATTTCTGCTTCCCTTCGTTTTGAGTAGAACGAAACACGACAATTTCGCAACAGTCAGTGTTGTCGGGAACACGCTTTTTTCATTAGCAGCCTGGATCGCTGCCACGAATCCGGCCTTACGAGAGCGAGTGCAGCTTACACTCAGGTAGTGGTACGGAAAAATAATTTGTTTTCTATAGAAGTCTTGCAATCCTGGATTGCGTTTTGATGCGACAGATCGATCAACATACACATTCTCAAGTGGGAATTATCATGAAAATCATCTGTCTCTTCTCGACACACCTTTTTTTATTATCTCGGTTTACCATTACTCTATCTTCTATTTTAATTGGAGGCCAGTGTGGTCAACGAATTATAGGTAGGGCGGTTCTATGCTCGATTTGCGTGCGAGATAGTCGTTACTGAAACAAGTTAAATGATGGATGAAATTTTCTCAGATCAGAATCAACGTATTGAGACCTTGTCGAGGATTACATTTATCGGTATACCTGGTATTTTCCATACTCGACCTTCTGACCATTGTTGGTATTATTCCCAGCTAACCAAATAATTTTTCTGATATCCAAGAAACTGGTAACATTCAATATTGACAATATTATCAAGAATAATGAACAGAAACATCCATAAAAGCAATTTATAGTGATATAAATAAATAGCAATTAATTCTGGAAGTATCGCTTGCGGTAAACGAGGTGTCAAGAGCATATTTACATGCTCCAATTAAAGTTACCTCATTTCGCTACCGTAACGATTGCAGACAGAGTAGTTAGAAAACTTTTACTATTTTAACTTGTCTCTTCGGTCGGGTTCCTGAGGTCTTCGTATCAAAGGCCGCATTATGGAATGAAGGAGGATTAGCCGGCTTGCTTTCTATCGAACGATCTTAAGACACAGCATAGGTGATTTAAATTTATGCAGCCGCAATTCTGCTCGTAGACAGTGCTCCCGGAATAGGGAAAAGCGGAAAAAGCGTTTGTCGATAACACTTACGACAATGCTTTCTTCGTTTCGATAGCGCCGTCCATTTCGATAATGCTTCGAAAGGGATAAAGTTCTATCCCTTAGCACACCTCGAGGTCGTTCTTGCACGGAAAACGAAGGAAATAAAAGTCGTAACTAGCAATTTCGAATCTCTTAAAAATTCGAGTCGTTAATTTGGACGATTTTCCGCTTCAAAACTTAAAAAGAGCGAATGTACGAATGTACAGAATATTGCGATCGCTTAGCTTAACATTAATCGCTAATGTAAAATTATTTATGTTATTTTACATTTTATTTTATTTCTATTTATTATTATATTTTACATTTAGTTACACTTATTATTTATATTTTATTTTACATTTAATTAATGAGAGGTTCTGAAAGAAGTATATTTAAAAAAAATTTAGAATAAAGAGAATTTGGAAATAAATTTAAAAACTTTGCAAAAGAAATACGTAGGAAAAAGAATTATATGGAAATCGAGTCTCATTGCTACTAAAGATGCACTGATATTTGCCTTACATTTATTTTACTCTGCCGGCTTATCAAAAACATGTTACCGGTGCACCCGCAATGAAGCAGTCGTTGCTTACGACGCGTTGAAAGCAATAAATGACCATGCACCGGTGTCGGCAGATACGTCGTTCGCATAATTAAGGCCACGTAAATGCAGCGACACGGTGCGATAATCCGAAATCGGTCACCGTATTTTATCGTCGAGAAATGGATCCTGTCAACGGCAATCGTAACACGAAAGACAGGAAGTTAGTTCTCCGTCCTCCCTATTCACTCCCTCTTGCTATCTTGTTTCTATTCTTGGATTCAACAATATCAATTATATATGTTATTTATACGACATTTATTATTTTATACTTTTTTTTACCGAAATTACTCGCGCGAGTCAGTTCTATAACTCATTTAATGCAAAACTGATAAATTAATAAGCGATTTATTTGCGCCAATTTAACGCAAAACTCTAATAATGCAGTATAAATCAACCAATCTATTCAACCAATTTATATCTATGTAACAGTAATTTATTGTATTTAACAGAATAATTTAATAAAGTAGTAAACTAATTTATTGATAGTACCGTCAGAATTTTGAAGAGAGAAAATGTGACGAATATCAAAGCAGTGATTATCTTGTCCCGATAGTCACGTTGCATTTTGTCGTTAACTCCGGCAACAGCAACGTTGATCTGCTTAACACCAGCTGTTGGACATGGAAGCGGCAATATTAAAAGGGATAAAGGCAAATGGAAACGGACCATCGTGCGCAACGAACGTACGGGAAAACGACGGCCGGTAACCGCTGCCAAATTACACCTAGGTATCACAGTTTGGCGTTGCATTATACGGCGGCCAATAAATGTTTCAAGCACGTCGATACTACGCCAATTAACAACAGTATTGTCACTCGTATGAATGCACGCGCCACTTTTTTATTCTATATACGATTGTCATTCGTTGCCAGAAAAAATTTTACTGCTTTAACGAGTAGCATTTGACTCTTGATTATCGTTAATTTGTTTTCGCAATTTAGTAGAATCAACTTCGGAATGAGATTATTTTCACAAAGTCACTGCTACTTTTCAAAGTCACTGCTATGTGACTTGAAAGCTTTTTATACCACAGCTTTATAAATATGTCAACCTCAATTTTTTGTTTTTAAATTATATTAATATCTCTCGTGATATGTCCTAATTTTTTAACAGAAACATTTTAAAATAAAATATTGAAATTAATATGGTTAATTACCGACAAAAAAATATTGAACATTTTAAAATAAAATATTGAAATTAATATGGTTAATTACCGACAAATTAATGGACATTTCGATTTTTACACACTGAAAAAAAATTATTGATATGACTAAATATGTTTAGTTGGCAATATTTCTTTAATTCACGTAAATATGTTTTTAGTTAAACATATGTTAATTTACCGAAACACATATTTTTTATTAAATTAACAAATATAATATTCGCTTGACAAGTCCGTGCAGTTAAATAAAAAAATATTATATTTCATTGATTCAACACTTTTTTCTCAGTGCAAATTTCAGTGTAAATTTAATTGTATAAATATTATTAAATATTACTTTAACTATATAAATATTATTAAATATTATTTTAACTGTGTAAATATTATTTAATTATATAAATATTATTTTACTTTTTCTGTTTCAAGTTTATATTATTATATGCTGTGTATCTGAGAATCATCCAGGTGTTCATTTGTATTTAGAGCAGACGTTTTGCAGGATACACGTCATGAATGGTAGCTAAAATAAAATAATGTTTACACACCCCGTATTTTTACGCCTGCAAAGTTTCGTGGAGAGTTGTCATGTAAGATATGTCTGTCATCGGCGCGAGCGGGTCAAGAAAAATATCGTGCCAGGGGGAAAAGTCGGGTGGATGATTTCGAGCGTGAGTTACGTCGGAACTACGCGAAACGGAGCGGAGCGACTACGTGAGATTAAAGGAGTAGGATAGAGAGACACAAAGTGGAAAACGCGGAGTGGTATAGAAAGCGATACCCGGCGAGGCATCGACCAGCGATACAGTTGGCGGGGATCCGATAACTAAACCAATTATACCGATGCCGATGAGGAAGTTTTAATCCATTCTCCCGCTATTGCCGCCGCCGCGAGTTTCCCAGCGTGAAAATTTTTCTTTCAACTATCTTGCTGCGATATCGCGAGCCCTTTGTCGATGTACTTCTCTTTCTCTTTGTCCATTCTTCGCCTTCAAAACGATTTACGTTTATGATTGCCGAGTCGTGATCGATCAAGCAGTATCGAGCTCCTCTTCTATTGTGGATTCAAATAGCAGTTTGATGAACGCTTCGCGAATGGCCCATTGAGAAACGAAATTCTATTTCCAAATGAAATTAATATCCAATGTAATTAAAATGCGACGTGAGAGAATCAATGATTTGTATTAAACTCTGTAAACGTATAGCATCCGATTGTTTAATTCGTGAATATTTAATCAAAATTGTAGAGATCTTTCTTTGGCAAAAGATATAAATGTTAGACATGAAAAGAGCAAGCTTATATTTATCGAGAGTCAAGGACAAATGAATTGACAGATGTGTCATATGTATACATAATTATCGCTGTTCAATTTGTTAATATAATAACGAGATATCTGACTATCCATCAATCTAGCAAACGTTCAGCGTCCATTGTCCAGCGAATATCCATGAAATACGTTTGCTGTTTTGACCATACCGCAATAGCTCAAATTACGCGTATGTGCATTGTGTCATTCGATAACTGTGAATGCGATACGTCGACAGATGCTCTGAAATCCATACCCGAACTCGAGCTACAGACGGCTCGCTTTTGCGCATAACGCAATATTTCCGAGAAGTGGAACAGGAGATCAACAAAAAAATTACACGAAGAGAAGGATATCGAAAGGAGGCTTTTATCGGATCAGAACGAACGTGTTTTCAAGCATGCTTTTTGTTGATATCTCAGGTATTCTTGTCATTCGATTATTCATAGTTGAGTAATCAAACTTTAACGTCACCGTGCTCCAAACGCCCGACGATCCGGTCGAAATAGGTTCGATGGAGATTGATCGCTCCGGCCATTTGCGGTTTGCGCTAAGTCGCCCAATCGGATCTATCTACGTCCACTCGTGGCGCAATGTGCGAAATTAGATCTTCGTTCCATTACATCGCGGCGAACAAAAAGAATTCCGCCAGATGCAGCCACATTTGTCACGATTTGCGCGAGGTGCGAGAGGTGAATTTTCTCTCAAAATCCTTCCGGAAATGTCATCGGCACGTTTGGGGATAAAATAAGAACGAGGACGGGGATAGAAATAGGGAAGAAATATTTTATTATTCGATAACATCTATTTGTTTGTTCGTGAATGAACCGTGATTTATTAAAACGTCCTATCCAATCTTAACTTAATTGCGAATTTAAGTAACCGCCACTATTTTCAATATAATTTTCATAGCTTATTGTAAAAGATAAAGGCTCCTGCTGATTCGATTGCTAAATCCACATTGGCGATGGCGACTCTATTGAAAACGATGGGAACAGAGAGAATCTCGTTCCATATATCAACACAAAATATACAAAACCGAATGTATGTAACGAATGTATGTTGTATGTGTATCTTTTAACGTCAAAAAACTAAATTATTCTTGCAACGTAGCGTCATTTTTAATGCAGCGTTTTTTACATTTAAAATAATTATGGTGTTAAAATAACCGAAGATTCCTATTTTATTACATTTTTTTTTAAGTTTTAATGTGTGGAAGTACATAATTATTATATTTTAATTCGACAGTGCTATTTAATTAAGTACAATTTAACATATGAGTTAATTACTTAAATAAAAGGATGGTTTTCGATATTTTATAAATCTATCTATCGATATTACAAACACATTTTATTGAAAACATTTTTATTTTAATGTACATTGCATTTGTACGATATATTTGCTTCTGACGTTATCAATCCAAGAGAGCCAGTGAGTGAACAAGAACCTTAATTGCATTGTTCTATCGTTCATTTGCCATCTGTATTTCTCGTCTCGATAACATGACATTTTATTTTAGTCTCCTTTCATATAATTTAATGTACACGCAATATTGGACATTTCTTAATTCCTGCTCATAAGACTCGTAGACGGTTATATCGGGATCACATTTGGATTACTCTCTAAGATTCGCATAAAATCTAGCAAAATAAAATTTGCGAAGAACTTTCATTTAACTGATGATGACGTTACGATAGATCATTTTTCCAGATCACACGATACGTTTCTCAGGTCTTCGTCCGAACTCACGCGAATAATCGCGTGAGGATAGAACGGCTTTACGTGCTGCGATTGCGGTGGAAACTAATTGCACGCGCAGTTCTGAGAATTCTTTGTGTTAACCGTAGCAATGAACTTCCACAGCGTCGTAACGGTAATCGGAAAATCCGAGCCAACTTTTGCGCCCTTGACGCTAGACAAAAAGAAAGCGTCGGATTGCGTTCACGTACGTGGCTTTGCTGCCCCGTCCGAACAAACTATATTTCGCAGGGTAATCATTTCTCTGAAAGAATCACTGATCCGTAACTTACATTCGTTCCCGATGTAACATAACCACGTCGACCGAGTCTCAGTAGTCTTCTCTCGGCATATTTAAACATGAAAAATATCAGTTTTATAATCAACGCAAACGTCACGTCTACTATGACGGTTTCCTAATTGAGTTTTTCTTATTCAAGATAGAGAAAGGTTTCATTATCGTGATGTCTGAATGAATTTTACATTCTCGTGTTATTCTCTATTTTTTTTAGATATTAGAAACGCGAATCGCGGGAATTCAAATTGTACAAAGAGATTTCAAATTGATATTTCACTTAAAGCTCGTATTATTTTTAATAGGGCTCACATTTGTGAGTTTCTAATTTGGTCACAGGTAAGGTTGCCAGACAGCCGGGATTTCCGGGAAAGTTCCCGAATTCTTAAACTTGTCCCGTGTCCAGTAATTGAAGTCTTCTGTCCCGGAAAATTTCAACAAAATCATAACTTTCATGTGTCTAACTGGTTATTGTATTTGTTTGTTTCGAGTACACTGTACTCGACTACACAGCAAACACAGCAGTACCCCTCCACTGATTTATCTATTCTTATCTAAGATGTCAGTTCTTATCTAACACTAATTTTTATTTAGACAGTACAAATTGTATGTACTATACTTTGTCAGTTCTGTGCAATAATTATTATGATTATATTTTTTTTACAAAAACTTTTGTTTTTTTACCTCTAAATGTGTTCAAGGTTTATAGATTCGAGAGTTACTAATTAATTAAAAATTTAGCTAAAATTCTCTAACAACCCAATTGTTCGTCACCTAAAAAATGTCCTGAAAATAGTCATCTCGCATCTGGCAGTCCTAATCACAGGCGAATGGAGACCCTTCGAAGCACGAGTCTCATTGCTCCTCGTATAGATCCGTGCTTGCAAAATACAGCAGGCGAACATACGTGCGTACTCCATTCACCGCGAGGATGAAGTTAACGACGCACCAGCCCGGTCGGGTTTTCCTCCTTCCTGGACTCTCGCGGCGCTTCCTCCTTTCGAGATGAATAGCCCAGAGGAGGTCGACGGGCGTTACAAGCTCGTTCGTGACGCAGTGTGCCCTCCGCGGTGGTTACATTGTATTAACGTGCCGCCTATTCGTCGTCGGGCCGGATGCCCGCCCACTAATGTCGCGTAAAAAACGTGCAATAATTCTTGGCAGCTGCCGCAAACCCCCCTCGCTATGTAAGAACGGTGCCCACCATCGTTCTTTTCTCGTCCTGGCAGTCGCGCTGCTGCAAATCAGGCTACCTTAATGGAATTACCGCGGCGCACCACCCCCGGTGTAGCGGGGGAAACTACTTCGAGCTTTATGATCGAGATTTTCATAAGGTGGAGGACTGCCGGTTGATGACCCCGGCCGGAGGTCGGGGGGGTCGAGTAGGTAGCCGTGCAGGTAGGATATATTACTTTGAAGGACGAAAGGAGAGAGCATGCCCCAGGCGCGCTCCCGGAAGTTCGGCTGTGATTTAAGCGGCAGCGCGGCCGTACTTCGAAAGTCGCGGAAACATAAAAAAGCGGACACTCTCTCGGCTCGAGAGGCGAGTAACTCGCTGTTTATTAAGTGATGTACGCTGCAGTTAAACGCACTGCCGCTACCTGAAATTACCCGCTGTATATTGCGCAGGTTCGAGTGTATTGTTGCGCCAGGGTATTCCGTTTTCTCGTGGCACGAGGGCGTTTTGATTGTGCTGTTTCTGCTGCGCGGAATGCTGAACAACAATTCTCGGGGTGAGAAAATTAATTCCTATTTTGCCGCAAACAATTTTCATTAATGTAAAGTAGTTTAATGTTAATTACATTGGAATAAAACTTACATCGCGCGGTGAGTACGTTTGCGCTCGAATTCACTACAGCGAACAGAACTAACTGTAGTTTCAGCATATCAACGTAATTTTAGAATGCATCCTCAATTGTTTAAAAATGTGCAAACAACCGAACGTTATCTAACGTTATGTACGTTGAGACCGTCGGATTATCGTGGCTCTTACACGACGTTGAATTTAACAGAATTTTTCTCCAATTTCCCCAAATTGCGATAAACGTCGGTCTGTCCCTGACACGAATGAATCCACTTAACTGACGGTTACATACTTCACACGTGTGAAAGTACAACACGGGAGTCATATAATGAAATTATAATGAAAAAGTGTTTTGTTCGTACGCGACTAAAATGGCTGGATTTAAAATGTAGGCTCTCGCTGCACGAATCCGTCAAGAATTTTCGGTCATTTGATCCCCATCATTATGTACCTACGTCAAATTCACGCGCCACCGCGAGATATCGCCACCTTCATCAGTCACGAGTAAACATTGGTGACAGCTGATTTGCTAATTGGTCCCGTACATCTGAGCCTAGCCTTTGGATATCCGGGCACACAATCGCCATAGAGGCGCTAATGCGGCCGCAAATAGCGTCGGTAAATTGCCAATCCTGCGATTAATCGAATTTGATTGGATCTTCATGTGAAACTCGATTATGCTGGCGCAGCCGAAGTCTACTTTTATGATCGATTGCTCGCATTGCGATGAATTTAACATCTGTATTAGTGTAGGGCTCTTTGTACGGACACTGTAAAGTTTTTGCAAAGGGAATCGGTCGAATAAGATACTCTCGAATGCGTACTCTGAATATTCCTCGAGAAATACTCTGTAAACTGTAGCCGTTTGTAATCTGTTGTAATCAGTTTAATTTATAAATAAGATTCTAGGGTGAAAGGGTTAAAGTTTAATTATGTTTAACTATCTGCAGTGCTACACGCGTCGGATATTCAACTTAATGTCACTCGGTGTGGGTAATTGCATCAGCACGCTGCGGTGCCCTTAAGGGGTAAGGCGTACCCTATTTCGCGACAAAAATAACAGGATTTCCGGCAATTACGCTGTTTATTACATTATTTGCATAAAACGTAGCCGTGTACGTCCTAAAAGGCCAAAACCAAATGGCGCAAATGACCGGAAGGCATTACAGATTATTTTTATTGCACGCGTTTAATTTATAGTCCTACGAACCCGGCTCGCGCGAATATTAAAGTGAAAAGTTTCGAAATTGATCTTACGGACTTGCATAATTACTCAGAATTTATCAACTTGAGCGCTCGAAAGAGCTCGCGATACGATTTCGCATATCAAGAATTTGTGAATGCGCGACCATCATCGCGTATCGAGATTGAGGATTTTCTCTTCTTCGATTATTATCCTCAACTGGGGGTTAATCTATCAATGTCAGCCACGTTATCCGTTGTTACTAACGCTCGGATTCAAGAGCTCGACCAATATTACGTGGTCAGTGTTATGCAACTCAATGGTAGCGTGGCATATGTAAAAATACTGGAATAATTACGTCGCCGTATAATCAATAAGATAATTTTGAAGAGTAGTTGGTTTTTGTGAATACTTAAAGAAACCTAATATAACCATAATGGTTTTAAGGTTCCTGTTGACAGTGCTGACTCTGGCTGCGTTTCAATATATACATGACATAAATATATAATCCAAAAATAAGGGTAATTTTTGGCAGCAAATTGACTATAGAATGTCTTTATTTAATTCCACAACGTTCGACCATTGGTTCTGGTTCTTTTCAAGTGCTACAATATATTTTTAAACAGCGTTTATATATTAAAAAGGAGGGGTGTTGCATTGTTATATCGCATTATAATTTTATAACATGTTAATTTATGACTTACAAAGCTGTGTGTCGAAGAGAGTCCTTATAAAAAATTAAATCTGTCCTTATATAAATATATAGATTTTTAGTACTGGCAGTGAATATCGGAATACAACTTCTATCACCAAGTCCATTGACAGTGACGATTCAATTCAATAGTAGAATACAAGAATCTTATTCCATGTGTCAAAAAATGTATGAATGTATATGTATGCATGTGCTTTTTGACATGTCAAAAAGCTAAATTATTCTTCCAACGTGCAGCGTCATTTTTCGTTTTATTGCAATGTTTTTATATTTAAAATAATTGTCGTAGTGTTAAAATATGAAAGACTTTTATTTTGTTATAATTTAATGTGAAAGCAAATATTTATTTCAATTTGGCAACTTGTTTTTGTCCTTGATTAGGCACAATTGAACTTGACATATATGAATTGGTTATTGATTACTCAACAAAAGAGAAATCTTTGGTATATTTTATAATTTTATCTTCATCTATTTTATCGATTTATATTTATTACAAATGCTATTTTGACGTCATCAACTCAAGATGGCTACGATAAGTGAACGGGAGCCTCAAAGGGTTTTCTTCGTATTGCGAAGATCAAAATTCGTCCCGCTATTCCGAATAATCCATATTTCTTTATATCTGAAAAGCAGAAACGCTATTTTTGGGAATGTCACTGGGGAAATTTGCCATTTGATTGTTATCCCACACACCGTTGCATTCGAGTTTTGTTTAATTTTAAAACATATTTATCCGCCGATATCCATCATCGTTTATTTATATTTTTGTTGGTCTCACAATTGCGAGATATACTGGCTCACTTTTGTTAATATTAAAATGTGCCATTTATATATTCATAGTGGTGCAAAATTACGGAATGCGATAATATCCGATGCACTCAGACTAACAATTTACTTTTCGTTTCTTTCTTTTGTCTGCGCGGACTAAGCATTCAAGAATAATGAGTCGCAATACATATGGCTAGACGGTGTTTCGCATGCGTTTTATGTAAGACAGTTTAATGCCTTATGAATAAAGGTAATAGGCCGTTTTGTTTTTGCACTTTAAGGAGTTTCGCTTCGCCAAGTTTCTTCTAATAATAAGATTTTAATAATAAGAAGAATACGGTTCCCGTTAAAAGTAAAGTTTTCGCTTCTTTCAATCCATGACTGCGCGGATACAAGAAAGGTTTATAAATGTTAGAGCTAATTAAATGCAATTACTGGCATCGTAAAGTGTAACATAAATGCGATATCATAATGAACTTGGATATGGAACTTCAATATTTCTCGATAATATAATTATTATTAGTAATCATTATCTCTTATATCTTTCGATAGCATTAATGGAAGTTATTGTGATTAACATTTCCGGACATTTTAAATTATAATTATTTTGAAATTTATCTTTTATTATTCTGAAAACATTATTGCAACTCTAGTAATTTTGAACTTAAGGAAAGATAGCTGTTATACAAATAATTTTCGTGAAATTACAATTTCTTAATGAATTCGAAATTACAATTAATGTATTAATGAAATAAATATGTAATACAATTAAATGTAGTAATAAGATAAATAAATACGTGTGAAATTATCTGTATTACATTTAATATTATTTATCATTATGATATTTTTAAGATCTATATAAAAAAGTTAAAAAATCATGTGTAAAGGAAAAGATGGATATGAGTCTATATATTTTCTCTCTCTTCCTCCCTCCCTCCCTCTCTCCCTCTCCCTCTCCCTCTCTCTCTCTCTCTCTGTTTCGTATGATAAATTAAATTCTTAAACACTGCCATGATAACGCACGTCGCCCTATGCATTTTGGACTTATGCAAGCACTCAGCGCTACGTCTTGTTTCATCAGTATCTCGTAAAGGTGTGAAGTGTATCGTTGATATCATTTTCCATCGAAAAGCCCCGGGCAATTTTATCCCCTCTCCCCTTCTTGCTGTCAATTTACTTCCGCGAGTTGTCGTTTCGCGAGTCACTCTTCCTCTCCCCTCCCTCTTCTTCTCTTTCTTTCTTTTTTCCCCGAGATGCTGATGCTCGTTTTCGCTGAAAAATGAGGGCTTCTTGCGGCCGCGCGGTCGTTCGTCGAATTGCGAGTCGTAAATTAGCTCGCGCTCCAGACGGACGTCGGTGGAAGGGAAAAAAATACGTTCCGGAGTTGAAATCCATCCCCTTTGGATGGATGCGCGCAGGGTAAGGAGAAAGGTTGTGTAGGTAGATGCGCCCGTAAGGGGTAAAAGAAATTCGACCCGTTCGAACTTGAGTAGGAACGCCGTTTGATCCTTTTCGTTGATCTTTACCGGCGCGATGTTCTTGCATCAATCTCCGGTCAAGTTTCGGTGTGCCTTCTCAGGCTCGATCAGCGTTGCATAGACGGTTACAAATTTCTTTCGGAGAACTTGTTCAAAGGAAACTGTTACTTCATACACGGTGTATGAAGATTCGTAAGTGATTTTTTATTCATGTCATATATTATCGATGGTGAAAAATCAAGCATTAGAAAATGCAAGATATTTATGTTTTCGAATGGTATACTTACATTACATAAGTTAAGTGAATAAAAAGAAAGTAGGTTAAGAGAATATTACCTTTAATTAATTAATTATCATTTATATAAATTTATATTATCTTTCATGTTACTTTCTATTATGATTTTTCCTCTTAGAACAATTTTGACACGAAATATGATTCTTATTAAAAAAATATTTTTTTTATTTATTTGTTTCAAAAATTTTATCCCGGCTTCAAATTTTCACAGCTATACCTGTGGACATATAATGAGGAGAGGATTCACATTTAGTGGATTACGTCCTCAAGATCATATTTGGCTGACAATGATATTACCGTTGAATTTTAATTATTACCGAATGAATTTAATTATATTATTATATTATTATATTATTATTATTATATTATTATTTATAATATTATAATATTTATAATTTTAAACATACACTGAAGATGACTTTATTTCAAGTCAAAACGTTTGTCGTGTTATTGTATAATTTTTTTTATATAATTATATATTAGTGGTACTGTCATCTGGCTTTCTTCGTTTTTGACCTTTATTTATAATATTGTTTTTAAAGAAACTTACAAAAGCATTACTTAAAACATTTATTGTATTATTAAATATGCTTCACCTTCATTAGAGCAAAAAAAACTTATAACCAGTCGCTTCTGCATGCAATGAGGAGAAACCTGGTTGCAATTTAATATTACTAAGAAACTGCATAAATAATGCACTTAAGTGTCTCTGCATACTTCAAAACGTACGTCGTGATAATGAACTTTCGCGCACAACACGCTGCATTAATAATAACTTTAGTATTGTACTCGAATAAGGTACTTAGGTTCGTCCCCGCGTAAGAACTACGGGAAGAACTCTTGTAGTTCGACGGCAAGTTCGAGCCACCAGTAAGTGATTACCGATACGGCACCTGAGGGTTAAGGGTTCTCGCTTAAGGTTCTCTAAGGGTATCCGTAGGTATCTATATCTCCCTGGCGAGAGATTGGAAGTTAGTTCTAACGTGTCGTGTATGCGCGGCTTACGTTTACGCGTTTGCGCCGTTCGAATATACCGTCATATATATCAATGTACCAGTTACGGCAAGCTCTTGAGAAACGTGCGACGCGGAAACGCCGCTGGCGTCAACATTTGGACGGAATCGCAGTTTCTCGGAAATCTCGCCGTTTGTTGCGAGCGAGATAGGGGACAAACAGTAGCGCTATTGCAATATCTAATGTAATGTCCGCTTAAATATTTGATTTATCTGAAATCGATATACGATTCTGGAGGATTTGACTCTGTCTCCTGCGTGCACGAGGAAAATATTTTAGGAAAGCCTTATATCTGTTAAAGCACACACGACTATACTAGATTTTTTGCTCCTAGTTTTTTCCTCACGCTGTCGCTATTTATATTTTATTACCACCTGTCTTGAGTCGAGCGATTGAAGTGTGATTACGGAATTATTTAATTTTTTAATTATTTATGAATGATGAGTTTAGTCTGAGGCTTATAAGTAATACTGGTCGCAATTGAAATTAACCAACAACAGGCTATTATTTCATTCGTTACAAATTGTACGACGATCTGAAAAACAAAATTCTATATTTACTTTTAATCGTGACCTCCTCATCAATCATTATTCATAACAATTAATGTACAATCTAATGCGCCCCTAATTTTGCTTAATCATAATTAATTATTCGTGATTATTCTAATAACGTTAGTACTGCTTTGATTATTACACGCAGAAATTTATTCTACAGTGCTCCCGGCAATGAAGTTATTCTAATAATACGTATAAATAATACATATTGCACATTTGGATGTGATTAAATTGGTTTGTTGTTTAATTAATCTCATATCCAGGTTTCTCGCATTTTTTTCTTATTCGTGTATTATCAAAGACGTCGATTCGAAATTCGCTACAAAATCTATGACTAAAATGAAGATCTAAGTTTATGCTGTATATTTCTCATGCACACAAGGTTTTCGAGAAAGAGAAAAGAGAAAGATGGAGAGGAAGCGGGGAAGGAAGAAATAGGAGAGAGAGAGGGAGAGAGAATGGGAAGTGCAGGCGGTGATGTAAATTTTCCATTCGCCGCATCCCTGACCGCCTAGTCTCCGTCTGCAAAATAATTTATGTGTATGCGGCTTTCTTGGGTTTCAGGGGAGCATCCGGCAGCTATGCAGCACGGGAACTCCAGCAACAGTGGTGCGGCCACGAGGACGCTCGCGTTACTCCTGTTGCTCCTACACGCCGGCTCCTTCGCAAGGTGACTGGTCGATCACGAGGCGCTGCAGTAAGAGAGTAACGGCCGATAGTTTCACCCAAGCGAGATCGGGGCGACGACGAGAGTGGTGCGAAAGAGGAGAGACCAGGAGAGGAGGAAAAAACGGGAGCACCATCCGCGCTAACCATCACCTGCCAGACTCTATAAATCAACTCGATCCTCTTTCCGTAGTGCGATCGGCTCACCGAGATAGAAAAGTGCGCGGAGAAACGAAAGAGAAGACGATGAGCGGCATCGTTAACAGCAACCGCGCGTAGGAGGGCTTTACCGGCTTTGCTCTCGCTTCCTGAGCACGGATCTGGTCGACCTCCTGTCCGGCTCGTGTTTCCTTAAAGCAACCTCTGTGTCTCGCGTGTCTCTTCTATGAGACTCACGCTACAACAATCGAAAACAATAATGTAAATTCAAGACGACGAGCGAATTCGGGGGTGTGTAAACTAGACGACGCGATGGGACAAAAGGTCTTCTCGAGGACGAGCGATATTCCGAAGGACAAACGAATCATTCTAATGCGTTTCGACGAGGATGAATGATTTCTCTTACGTCAACATTCGCGAATTAGCATTTCTTTCCCTTGGTGACCGCATAGACGTGAAGATTTATTGACGAACATCTTGACTGTCGCGGATCTTGAGAGGTAAGAACCAATGTGTTTTCGTGTCCGATTGGACTAACCAGCGACCCAGAAACGCTGGCAAAACTACGCGTGGAATTCCACTCAATTTCTGGTCGCCGGATGCGGTATTGCTTCTTCTCCGGAGAGAACAAATATTTTGAGGTTCGTCGTACTTATCCTCACTCGCGCAAACTTTCGAGTACACATATACACGCTGCACCATGCGAATGTCTCGTAAGTCACCGGATGTGCACTCCGACCTGCCTGAAACTTGGCGTCACCGGCTTCTGAATTTTTTTCAACGGGCGAATGCGCATATCTTATATATATTTCATTTTATTCGAAGTTTCTATATAAATTACAATATGGCAAAAGGATTAACCAGATTAAAAGGATGACATTATGAAAATGTTTCTCGCGGTAAGCAAAGTTTCTTAGATTTTTCATTTTCTGGTTAACATTAGAACTACGAAAATCAGAAGGTCAGTTGACCACCATAAGATTTTAATAGAATTGTGAATAAAATGGTATAAAATAATTTATTGGGCAAAAAATTTATTATTTTTAATCCAATTTTTTAATAGAATTTTTGTGTGCGCTAAACTTGAAGAAACAGCAACAAGAAAAAGAAAATGGTCAAAATGACCATCTAGTGTTAACTGCTAACCAGAAGTTAATTGACTCCTTATCTTTTTCTATATTATTATCAAAGAAGAGAATCGATTAACCTTCAGTTTGCAGTTAAACGATGTTTGATCCTTAGTGACGATCGCAATGAGATCTGTGCTGCTCTAATAAGTCCGAAGATCCAAATTCAAATCCGATCAAAATCATTTTTTATTCAATTATCCCTCTCTCCCCTCCTTAATCGCTACCTCTCGGTGGCAGAAGGGAATACTAAACCCACCAGGAACATCTTGCCTCTACAGCCTCCTTGCTAGATGGAGAGAGAGTCCTCCGTCAACAAGTGGGGATGGCACAATGGATCTGAGTGCTTTAAGGAATCCTTCAAGCTCTTCACACACTGATTACTTATCAATATTTAAACATAAAACATTCACATGCAATAAAAAACAGCAATATAACAATTTGTTATCATACATATTTGTTATCATATTCAAAAGTTCACTCTCATCTAGTTCAACAGATGATGTTCAGGAACTAAATTTTTTACTGATGCAATCTACATTTGACCCAAAAGTATCGTAAATCTACATTTGTAAACGTTCGTTGGAAACTTACTTTAGATCAGATTGCACGAACAAAACTCAGTATAAACTAGGCTACTGACGGTGCTCAAGCAGTGGCTCGAAATACATGGTGTGAGAATTTTAACAATAGCTAGCACCTCGCGAGTATTATTAATAGATATGTGTGGGTGGAAGCTGATTCCCCTCATCTTTGCAAAGCTTTTGGTGTGCCCCGTTCCCATCGAAAGCTGGAAACCAAATAAGAATCGACGATTTTTGGATTTGAATCTTGGTTCAATAGATCAGCGTATATCTCATTACGCCACGGCCGTTACTAAGAGTCACATTGATTATTTGTTAACTGAAGGCTAATCAATTTTTTGTTTCTTCTTAGATAATGAAAGAAATAGGTAATCGATTAACCTCTGATTAACAGTTAACCAGAAAATGAAAAAGAATTTACTTAGAACTTGCTTAGAAACATTTTCATGGTAAATTAACTTCTTGCCATATATAATCTATATATCAAAATTTGAATAAAATAAGATATATTGTACATATATATATATATATATATTTTTTTTTTAATAATTTGATCTCAATGTGCAAAAAATAGTTATTCTATATTTTAACGTAAAATACCCGGCTAATTTTTATCTTTGCGTTAAAGGATACAACGGCGAGAAAAATAAATTGCACAGGTGAGAAAAATTTATAAATCTTATAGTTATAAATCTGTTATTATACATCACTCTCTTGGACTACTTATAAGACCGCAACTTTTCTTGCCGCGGGGGTCCTAACGCTTTCTTTCAGTTGATTTTCATGCGAAAGTTTCGCCGAATAAATATTTCCCTCAAACATGCCCGTCGCTTCCTACGCCGAAACTAGCTAACGAAATCGACTATGACAATAATCGATTTTCGTCTTTCGCGAGAGACGAAAAAGCCACCGAAGTACCTTTGAATTATGCGGCTCGGGCCATGCGGAATTCGTAGCATGGCAAGGGAGGACGCTCGCAGTTTCGCCCGGCGTTCCATTTGCATCTCACGACGCCGAATTTACGAGCCCAAGGGTCGATCCTCACTACGGCCACAAGACCATCGCGTATCCGTGTGCGTGTATGATAGACTCGATAAGTTATATAACTAAGCTCGACGTACCGTCGTTCGCGAGAGGGAAATATCGGCGTGGTCGATTCAACTGATATATCTTCTCGCTATTATGCTAAAACGGCGCGTTCACCTCACATATTTAATTAGAGATATTAATTCAATTATTTTCTCTCATAGCTAAATCAAAGCTGCTCGCTTTTATATTCATTTTTACTCATTTGCGCATATAATATTCTTCTTTTTTTAATTCTTCTCATTAAGAGTATCGTCACAATTTGATCGTTTAATCTATTGCATTCCGCATGTATTAAATATATATCAAATTAATTGCATTTCCACCCCGAGATGATTGGAATTATATCACGTCGACTGTGCGGTCGCAGTTAACGTAACCAGCTGACGCGCCCGGAATGTTCTTCGAATAAAGTTCCAGCGTTTAGTCGCGGCATCCGAGCAGCGTCGACCCAGGAAATATATCGATAGCGGAAAGTGACGGAAAGTTTATTCCGGAGAAACAGAAGCTTGCGGTGGCACGGTATCGCGGATGATTAATTCGAGGCACGTACTAAGCCCTCGGCGGAATTTCGCTGATTTCAACGCGATAGGAAACCCCGGACTTACAAGTCGCGACTTTGGACATCGATTTCAGTTCCTCGAATCGGGTGTCCGAAATCTGCATGCGTTCGAAGTCTTTGGATGTCTCAATCTGCTTCCATCGTCCTTCGATTCCTCGAATCACCTGCACGTGCCGAGTGCGCATCCGGCACAAGATTTTCAAAACTGGAAGATCTTGCGTGCAGCTGGCACATCGAGCGTCGTACTGTTCCAAGCAAGCGATTGGTATGAGTGCGGGAATTACGGAAGCGAGAATGATGTTGGAGAAGTGCGGACAACGCGCGAGGGACAATGCGCGCGGACTCGCGCTCGCTAAGATAACGTTAAGTTTTAAGTAATTAAAGAATCGTATCGTACTGGTCTATCCGTGTATACGTCTTCATAGATCTCCGATCGCGAGTGGGTCGGTCGTGACGTAGCAGAAGAATCCGAGGCGCGTGTGCAGATGTGATTGCGGCGCAATGCATGTGGAACAATGCATTAACAATGTGCTATATTTTAAAGGGATGTACATGGCATCGTTAAATAAATATTCAGTGAGAAAGACGGAGCTACCGATGAGATCGCGAAGAAGGTATTCTGATGATGATTTATTACCTACTCGGCATTGTTCTGTGAATAGCTAGAAAATTATAAATGATGCTCGTGTCACGAAGTGCATTTGGATTTTTCAAAAAATTAGGTTACTATGTAAAGATAACTACCAATAATCTCTTTTCTTCTTGTAATAAATACGTATAAGTCTCCTTTCGTAAGAATATTCTTATTGGTACATAACGTGCAAAAGTTTTTGAATAACTCTGAAATACAAAAACTTATGAAAATGTAATGGCATTGAGATGCTAATGTGTAAAAATTATAGCCAAACATTACTAATCTATCCGCATGATAATCGGATAGATTATCAACAATATAACAATTTGACATTTTAGTGTGACAAGTTTTAAACATAATTTTATTATGTGTAGTTGGTTTTGATTCTATGTGTGTGTCTCATATTTATTTTTAAAATTGTGTCATTCCTTATCGAATTATAAAATGCATTTTACACGAACTCACGCGATCAACATGGTGATGGAAAATTAAAATGTAGAAGGAAATTTCCTCGACGGTCCTTATCTGCTCTATCTTTCTGTCGAGTAAAAACAGTTTTCGTGCCGAATATCGTCTTAAAAATTCGATACGTCTCGGATACGCATTATCAGCAGCACGATCGACCCACAAATAGCCGTACTGTACATACCTTCTTGAATGTAACGATAAACGATCGCTGTAACTCTCTTTGGCATGATTAAGAACCACGATGTAACTCTTATTAATTCACACTCTTAGATCGATTGAGTGCTTCATCATCTAAAACGCATCGTTACACGAGACTCTTATCACGATCAATATCACAGTATCGATGATCGTAGTCTGCCAAAAAGAAATTCTGAACGCGTTTGAGCGAGTGAACTTTCTCTTAAAAAAGTGAGTAGATGAATGAGAAAAAAAGAGGAAACATTAGTGAAAAATGCAGTGTAGAATGTTTGGGCGCCATGATCATACTGACAATGAGCAGAATTAATCCGTACAGTCAAAACAGAGAGATAAATTTAAACCACCAGCCATTGAAAAAAAATTTAGCAAAGATGCAGCACAACATGTAAATAAAAAAGATTCTATTTCCGATTGCGTTATCATCACGGTTTGCTCGTGTAAACCGGGGGTGCACAAAACACGAAACTCTTCACTTTTTCCCCTCATTCCACCTTACTTTTCTCCCGATACGCAGCACGCGATTCGCGCCAAAGTGCGAACACATTAAATATTAATCCCTCCGCCGCCAAGGGGTAACTTACTTTCAAATTAAATTACAGGAGGAAAAAGCTGTGCCGAGAGTAATATTAGAAATTTTGCTGAGTAGTGGAGAGGTCAAATACTCCGGCGCAGAGCTCGATGAAATTTTGCGCACCCTTGAGTCTAATATCTGGCGGAGAGGCAGAGAGATTACGACGAGGAGAAGGCGCGACGTGGTTGTATGTTCCTGGAGAAGAGTTTCCGACGAGACGCGTCCTCGATGACGGTCGTTCCGCACGATCGTCGTCGAGTACGAGAACGAGTTCTGCAAAATCACCACCGCACCTTCCTTCTTCCATTCACATCTCATCCTTCCATCCACACCTACTTTCCCATGCTTTTTTATACGCCGAACGAGATCTGTCCTCGTTAGTACTTGTAAATGGCTTTCGCGCACGCGGGTGCCGCTAATCCTGCTTCTGTATATTCCGGAAAGATATAAAAACGGGACTCGGACGCGGGCACGATTAATTGGCTCGCGTCCGAGTTCGCAAACGAACGAGAACGACTGGTAGCGAATAAGTTCAACCCGATTGTACGAGATCAATTACTTGTTAGCACACGAGCGATCAGCGATATGCTCTTAGCGAACACTACTCGAAGGATGTTAAACTATCGAACGTACCATTAATGTATATATAAACGAGCAGTACCGACTTATTGTTTATGTTGGATCCAATTGTACCAGAATTCCTAAGGCAAATTAAAGGAGAAGAAATAACGATTATTTGTGGGAGACATACAGACGATTCTTATTCAGCGAGCCTCTGGCCGCTGCGATATGTCCATTTCTTCCCCGTTTAAAAATCCGCACGAGGAAAATTGGGTCGTTTATTTGCATAATGTTTTATCTCGACAATCGTCACATTTTTAATTAAATGATCAGATATTTGATTGAATTTATTTTAAGATTCAGTCCGTCCTGCATGCATAAAGCGGGAATTGATAAGTTGTTATCGAACTTCGTTAATCTCGACGAGTTTCTTCGTTGTGCAGAAACTACAACTGCAAGGTATTTTATTTTTATATGTTTCATTCATTTATTTATATATTCCGTGGACATCACGATTATTTTTTGTAGTGAAAAATAACGGCTATATTTCGGCGCATCTTACTGCGACGAAAAATGTCCCGAAACACCGAACGTATTTCAGTTCCATCCTTCGTCCCAGTTATCTGTTTCGTTTTCCCGCAGTTTTCGCGAATCGCACAGAAATTTCTAACATTCAACGTGTTAGAAGAAGCATCGATAAAGACAACGGGAGGGGCCAGGATGGTTTTCGTCGCTTCACCGCTGCGCCAAGGTCTATTTTGCTGACGGGTAAGTACCTCAGTCCTTTGTCTGCGGATGTGTATCTATCGACGTGATGTACGGGAGTACATTTGCATCCCAAGAGTCAGCCTCGGTACAGCCACTGTCGATAAACAACGCCCTGAGCAACTGCGTAAATGCGTCTTCCCATGGACGTCCCGATAGGGAACGTCGGGCATTCAGGTGCGAGCGGTCGATGAATACATAACGCTGGCCATTCCTCATATCTTACTATACTTAGTGGCACTTAAGCGGATATCCCGTAACCTGCGGAGGCTATCGAAGGAGTGCCGACCGGCCGGTTGCCAACGGGAATAATTTCGATGTAAGCCCCGGGCCGGACAGGCACGACCAGATTAGAATCGATCTAGGTCAGTACGTGGACACGCTCGAGGAACAACGAGCAAATATGATTCCACCTGACGTTAATCCGTTTAGCGTCCGTAAAATCAATCGCGATTTGCAGCGAACCTCGTAGCGTCTGCAAGTGAGAATTTTCCCGTTGCCCTTACCGATTATTTAGTATATTGGTGGTTTTATGGAGGCAGCTTTTGACCGAGATTGATCGAGAGATTGAATAATTGACATGTACATAAAAGAAAAGTCAATCTTTCCCGCGATGTTATCAATGTTGCTTTTTGCAACGTAAACAAGTGGACAAAAAACAATATTTTATTTAATAATGATGTTATAAAATGAGATTATATTTTTTAATAATTAATTTTTAATTAAATTATGGTAAACTTACTATAATAAAAATAATTCTTGATATAAAATATCTCGATGCTTTTTTAGTTTTTAATTTTATAGTCATAGAAATATGAAATGTAGAGGAAAAATTGTATTTATTTTTATTATGTATTTTATTATACTTCTTAATTTTTAATATTTTCTAAAAGAAGAATTAAAGGAAAGACTCTTCTGGGTTTCTCTCTGCAAAATTTCCCATTATATACTTCCTTGCGCACTCAACAACCGACGTTTGTTACATAAACAATTCAAATTAAGCTGAAGATAAAATGTTAAAAAAATAGAATGCAAATTTATTTTTGAAAATACAGTTGGAAAAAATATTAGTTATTTTTATATATTTCCCACGAGTCATATATTTACATTCAATTGCAAGCGTAATGATGAATGAATTAATTAAAGTAGCAGAATTGGTTTGTCCCAATTTCTCTAACGTGATGTTTCACAGCTGGTGCATTTGTTTGTTTGACCCGCCAGTTTTTATTACTTCGTAGCGCGGTAATAATTTAGCTTTAGCCGACCGCGGATGAGAGTAAGCAATTCGATGCGATTCTCAAATTCAATATGAGCGCTAAATCAGTAGTTTAAGTACATCCGTAAACAAGTGTCGTAAAAAGTGATAACGTTATAGGGAAGGAGGGGAGATTTTTGATGCATCGTAGTAAATCCACTCAGGCTCGTTTGTCGCGTTCGAAATAATATTATTAATATGTATGCAAATATATATATATATATATATATATATGCCATTCCCATCCCGCCGCTGCTGAATTTTTCTCCATAAAAACCCGCGTTATCGTCATAACTCGTTGCGACAACAGCTTTTTACGACGTCGCCTCTGTCACGTATTGACGAGACGTCACAATTAATAATTTTCTCACAAAGTGACAGCGTATCAACGGCGTTATCGCGAATGATGTAAGATAACAAAAACAGACCTCGGTACACTTGGTTTACATCCCACACCCACGGTGTTTTCTACGTGCGAATAAAAAAACAATATTGTTCAAACCGACGTTTAAGCCGTTTGTTTTTGAAAGAGCTGTCAATTGAATCGCGAAAAAGTTTATTAAAGCAGACACGCAGCATGCACAATTGGTTTTATGTAAATAAATTGTGTTGCCGGATTTAATTTACGTTGCTTTCAAGATAAAAGACTTTATTTTAAATAACAGGTAGTTTCCTACTCAGATTTTGCCTCGAGTGTTCGTCACGCATTTTAAATATTCCGCGTACTCTGTTCCTTTCTGATAAAAAATTCACATTTTCTTGTGTTTCTAATTTTTAAAGAAAAAGATATTGTACCGTAGATGCACGATCTTGTTACTCTCGGAGCCACTGCGAAATTAAAAAACGCATATATTTAGACGAGTTCAGAACAAAAATATTAAGAACAAGTAATATTCTTAATGTATACAGACAGCATCCTGAGAGCGCAAGAATGACAAGTCACAATCTATTTTTCACAGTGGTGGAAATGCAATCTCTTGACGGTTCCACCATTAAGAATTGGCCTTATACATAAAGTATATTTTCCTTCTTACAAAAATGTATTATAAAAAATAATAGCTCTATTATTACCATATATGTTATTACTATTATATAACATTATTACTGTGTGTTATTGCATGCTGTAATTATCTAGCCTTTAATTAGTGTATACAATTTCTACTCCGCTATGATTAATTTCCATCGGAAAATTTAGGTGATAAAATTTGATGAAATATTCACTTGAAACTGGATGAAATTCACATTAATTAACGTCATAAATCGAAAGAGAAGTATACGCAAGATGAATCATTAGAGAGACCAACGTATCCCCTTACCGCGTTTGCAGTTTCAGTTCCTAAAGTTAGATTTGCGGGCTAGGTTGATCCAAGATACAATACCACGGGCCTTTTGATCTATCTGATGTGGGTGCATTTGAGAAGATGCGCTTGGCATTCGCCATCGAATTAACACCACAATAATGGATGGACACGTGGTAAGCTATACCGGTGTAATACCGCGTTATAGTGTATGTGTTCGAGATAATTACATGGACATAATGCGTACGCGAACAAAGGATCGCCCTAAACAAAATTAACATCCGCTAATTGCATAGCTTCGTATTCTTCGTTCGATGATGAGGAAGTCATTAGTTCGTTATTGCAATAACATTATCAAATTAGAAACAGAAGTAATAGACATGAGAAATGTAAATTTCTCCCGAAAGTTACAATTGTAGTAATGGATGGTAGAATAATCCCTCATCCTTTGTGATCGGATAGCCAGAAAGATGAAGGATAATTTGAATGTAAAACTTGTATCATATTGCAAGTGCCTTTACTGCGAACGTAAGAGATGTCAGGGGAAGAGGTCGATCGCTGATCTGACTTGATGATAGTAAACTGTTGCTCTACTTATTCGGTTGAGATTTTTCCGTTTGATTGCCACGAGTGTGTCCGCTCTCAATGATCCTTTTTATCTCCGAGAAATCTCCCTGCTCTCAAATATCGAACTAATTGCCTTTTTGGCATTAGTGTCTGGTTTTAATTTTATTGTTGGCGGGGATCATATTTCGCACGTTATTGTCTTAACTCTCGAGAGTACAATGACTTGTCCCGAAAAGACAGAGAGTTCTCAAAACAAATACAGTCGACGCATCGCTCGCCACCGACAACGATCTAAATATTATCACCTACACAATTGTATTATGTATATCTTCTCTACTAGATACGAATTTTAATTAAGATGACAAGTTTACGTGAATAATTATGTTCGCTACGTTCACTATGCGAAGTCCACACAATTATAAATTATTAATCCCGATCGTGGATTTTACTCGGTATATTGTACAACCCTATGACTATGTATCTAAAATTGAATATTGACGCCAATATTCATGTGTCGCGCAAACTCACACGGAAATTGTAACTACTGAAAACCCTGCGCGGAATTTCATAACTACAGTAATATGATATCTGAAAGTTGGAAATACCGCAATTATTAATAATAATTTTCAGATCTATTTCGAATTTGGAACACCAATTAGAGGAAAAACAATACTCATTAAAGCGTACATTTTATCGATACGTATTGATTTTCAGTTTTTACAACACAATTTTCTCAATTTTTAATTTTTTCCACGATACTGTCTGATAAATATTTACATCAGCTGCTTTTTTTTAAGGAAACGCCTTTGATAAATTACTTTAATTGATTGCTCGATAACAATTTACAAAATACAATAGAAGCATGGTATATTTAAGGGAATGTACAGGAATGTAGTTTTACTAGTGTGTTTTTGATTAAGGTGAATGAGGTGTCTGTATAACACGTTACTGGTAACAAACAGACAAGTTGGAATATGAAACCTCAACGGGGTGAATTGCTTGTCGGGTGTTGTGTTCCACAATGGCTCGTGATTATCGTTGGCAAACAACGTGTAATATTTAAGTTTACCGGCGAAAGTGGACGTTCCATTCGCAATTCAAGCATTCGGCGTGTCTGCAAATGCAACGCAGATTAGTTATATTTGCAATGTGTGTTTTGGTCTTGCTTGCTCTCTCTCTCTCTCTCTCTCTCTCTCTCTCTCTCTCTCTATATGTATATATATATATATCGTGAATCAACGATAAACTACAGCATCCGCCGGAGTGACAGATGTAACAGCATCGTTTCGCGTCACTTGCGTAATTCTCGTAAAAGGGAAATATTTTATAAAAGCGTCGGATTAATGGCATAATTAAATAGGGTACGCAATCGGGTTGGCATCTGTTGATTAAATATTTAAGTATTCCATTACGCTACGTATACGCGCTTCCGCGACAGGCATATTACAATTTACGCATGTATACGGCATTCAACAGTTTGATTGAAGTCTGGTTATTTACGATAACCGTAATTAACACACAAAAAATTAGCAGCGTAAAAGCCGTGTAGCGTATTCTCATAAAATTTTTCCGGTAAAAACTGGATTCCGAGGATACGTTTCTCTTGCTTAACTAATTTCCTAATTTCGCGATCGTTGACTTCTAAATTAATGAAATCTCTAGACGAATGCTCGCATCGTTTCCGCATTATTATTGTTAATCAAATAGATTCCGCATTAATATTAATACATAGTGGCAGTCATATTCGCGTTATAATGTTAACGTTAACGTATTTGATGAATAGATTCGCTGATCAACCAATCTTTTCATACATATTCGACATGTCGTATACGGTTACCAAGTGATAATTACATCCCTGCCTCGTTATAACAATATACCCGTCGCTTGTCAGCCATTCAAAGCGTCGGATGGCTGCGCGGCGAGAATATCCACGTCTCGCCCCTCCTTTCTTCCCGTCCGAAAATAATTAAGTCGAAGCCTCGAAATAATGTTTCGCTCTCGTGGTGCATGAATATTTTATGTTTCGCCGTTTCAGGATTCGCGCGGCTGCTGCTCGCACATACGTAATTCGGCGCGCTAGCCTAGGGCGAGACACTTTTTCTAGCTGAGCATACAGTTTTTCTCCGTTTTCTTCCGTTGCTTGCGGAAGACTGCAACCGGATTTATGCGTTGCATTCCTGCATACGCTGGAGTCGCGTCTTTACGCGGTTCGTCGTGCATTTAATTACAAAAGCGCGGTGCCTCGCGACAAAACGAGAAAGCATTTTACAGCGAGCGAATAAAGGACTGTAATCCTTGCTTTGGTTAAGCGCGAAAAAAGATCCACGCAAAATTCTTTGTAGTTGTGCAGGCAATTTGTTCGGAAATAAAGTTCGGAATAAAAAGATTTCTCATGTAATTTTTATCGTAAAACTATTATCGCGAAAATTACATATATCTTGCAAAAAGCGCATTGCCTTCTCTCGGAAGTTTCCGAGATTTGAAGGATCAATGTATTCTTTTTTTACGCGGAAAATTGTATAAGATTGCTCTGATAATTTTCTAATAAATGCTATTACCGTTTCCTTCGCAACCTGTCACGTTTTAATGTCTGCAGCTCCTCGGAAAGAGAAAAAGGAAGTAGCGAGCGTATTCGCGATTCCTGGAAGCTGCCCGCGGAATATTCATGACGCGGCGGCGTAATCCTGAGCGTGAGAGCCCGAGTGTATCCTCGAAGACTGTACTATGCATATTCCAGAGACGTTACGGCATTAGTCAGAGTTACGGCTTGCGAGTAAAGGCGCGAGCGTGTTTATCCGCTTGTCTGCCATGACGACAATTTCCGCGCGAACCGGAAGATTTCTGGAATCCGCTTCGGGGCAACTAGCTTGCGACGCTAAGTAGCGCGAAATGAGATCGAAGAAGATCAGGATACCGTTTCCGTAGGAGTGCGGCAACGGTTCTCGAGTAGAGACGGAGTGCGCTCGAGGAGGAACGCACGTACGCTCACGGTACGCCAGGCTGATAAAGGCCGCCCAGGGCGTTTACGACACCCCTACGACGAGGTGCACTTTCACGGAGACGCGTAAAAGTGCGGCGGTGGATGAAATCACAATCGCTTAATGAATTTGCGGGAGCAGAATTGGGGCCGTCTAACTGCGCTCGCATTAGCTCGTTACTCCCCCTCGACTTGGGCTCTTGCCTGTAGTACGAGGGGGGGGGGGGGGGGATAGGGTCTCAAAGCGAGGAACGAGTGAGAGACCATTACACCGAATTCGCTCCGAAATTTGCATATATAATACGGAGCGCGACGGAATCGAGGGTAGCCGCTATAGGACGGGGATAAGTGCTTGTCTTTGAGCGGCTTAAACCTTAGGATTATTCAATTAATGAATTCATTGAACTGGAGCGAGGGCAGGATGCCCTGAACGGATGCCCTCGGCATCTCGAGGTAGATTTTACGAATAATGTGTTTTAGCTTGTGTTACGTATTATACACAGTTTCATTCGCTGCAGATGAGAAAGAAAGTTAAATCTCTTTATTAAAAAGATAAATTCTATTTTTTAAATATAATAGTGTATTTTTTAAATATAAATAGTTTTTTATTCATTTTTTATTATTTTTAGGCATTTTATAATATCTCATGCAGAAAGCGGTCTTTGTGATATTCTCCGCTCTTTTATTAATTTATTGATTATTATTACTTATTTATATATAGAATATAATATTGACGGCAGAAAAATAAAATTAACTTATCGGTTGATAACATTAACGAGCAATGAATTCTGAATGTAATGTAAAAATAGAGCGAATAAATCAGCCTCTATACACATAGGGAGAAACGTACAAGTTAATTGGAAATAAATTATTATAGTGATATATTATTAATTTATATTAATTGAATGAAGTAAATATCATTTAATATATTCCTCATTTCCTCAAAATAAGCTAATAATGGATTTGCATTACTGTTTAATCGAAGTTATGGCAATTGACAAGTTGCATAATATATATTATATATATATGCGAAGGTTCTGTAATCGTTTGTCCAGCCTGTTATTTGTATAAATTATGAAAATTCATAATCCCGAATATTATTTACTTCGTAAGATCAAAGGTGCAATGTATGATGAATGTCACCCGCAGGAGACCAAGCGTAGCTCTTTACGTATACTTTTAAATTAATTATTCTCGATAAAATAATATATTATTATTTTTAAGTTAAAACTAGCAATCACATCCGTTATTTTTTAGGTAAACAGAATCTCGCGCTCAAACAATACTATAAATACGCGTCAAAATATAACTGAATAAAAAAAATGTTGATTTTTGTTGAACTCGTATTTTAAGCTCGCGAAGATAAATCTTACGCAAACTACTGCACCCACAACTTTTTTGGCAAAAAGAGCAACGATTGACGTATATAAACCGAATATATATTTAATAATTCCTTTCAAACATTTGTTTAATTATGTTGAACGATAAATTTTTGTAGTATTTTATGATGTGTAATGTATGATGTATGTGTGCGTATGTAATATGAAATATAATATAAAATACCAATTATTTTATATTATTTTATATTATTATCCGCGAATTTAAGTCATCGACAGTGCCATAAAAACATATTCTCTGTTTTCCACTGTTAGTGGAATTAATTTTCCATACTCAAATTTTTTGTGAATTGAATTGTAAATTATTTTCCCTCATAGACACATCGATGAAATATCAGATGCGGAAATAATTAATAACCGACGCTTTTGATCACAAACAATGCTTGCATTGACGTGAATGGACGGGCTGATAAGTTTCTTTTTTTTTTTTCGAAATTGGGATACACGGTGTGCCAATAATGTATCGATATGTACAAGTTTGCACGATACGCACGGCGATACGCATATTGTAACGTGTCTATAAAAACCGTACACCTCTGGCAAGTATCGCTGTATTAACCGGATCGACCATGACGTTCATTCGGCGTGGCTGTGCGATGCCGCGATAAAACTCATTGTATTCGAGAGACTTTCGTTCGATAATTACGCGGAAGAACATTACCGGCTAAATTTGCCGTAGCGGCTAAATATCGAGCTTTACACGATACGGTGCCGCGTTGATTATGCACTTTGTCACGTTAATCAAGGGAAAGAGAACTGCAAAGTAGTCTGATAACGTGCAAAATTCGATATCACAGTTTGGTTTTCCTTTTTTCACGTCCACCTTTTTGTCACGTAAAGTATTAATGTTTACCTACATTGTATTGATTTAGCAATCAACGGTGAGATGCCTTAATCTGTTCCATTGTCAAAAATTAAGGATGTAATATCTCAAGATTAGAACTAAGGAATACGAATTATATGTCAAACATTTTTTATATGCTATTTTTATATATTAAATACTATTTACAATATGCAATACAATAGTATAGATTTAATAGGGTCTATCACATAAGAATTTTAAAGCGCATTTTCTCTTCTCTAAGAGAATATTTGTTTTATATTTAGAAGAATTCTTATGAGAGAAAAAGAAAAAATATTATAACGAATATAAATCTTCACCAATTATATTCATTTAATAGTTGATAGAAAAATGAGTTTTTTCCACCGTCAAGTTAAGGATAATGTGTTCAAAATCATACAGAATTAATTATATAGTTATTAAGTATACATGTACCATTTGTAATACTCTATGTATTATATGCTATTTAAAATATGGGACATAAAAGTCGATTTAGTTATGTTTAGACTGCATGTTTTCTCCATCTTTATGGAGAAATATTGCGAATAAACCTCCGTCGGACGGTAATATCGTAATTGCTTCGGAAAAATTGGCTTACTTGCCGAGAAGACAGATTACGTATACAGATACACGAACGACGACGAGACGGAGAGGGAACGATGAGTGGGACGGAAATGGAGAAACCAATTAGCATTTAGACGGGTTTTGCAAAAAACAGAAAGGATGAGAGTCCAGAAGGAATGGGATGAAAACCACGTCTCTCGTTCTCTTCCACTCTTGCGTTGCGGCGTTAAAGCGGATCATCGAGAATCAGTGAGAGATCCGAAAGAAAATCTCCGGCGACCGCGCTCTCGTCACGAAAACCGATGATCTACGGTTATCTCATTCTTGGCTCGCGATATAACGGCGAATTATCCGCGGAAACGAAATGAGAATATCCACGAACCAGAGCAACTCTACGTGGAATCAAAGGCAGCAGCTCGTAATAGTAATAAATTGCACAGACAATTGAGTTTTAATTAACTCAGATAATTCGGCAGATTGCTTTGTCTGTAGTTTACAAAATTGGATTTATTTTTACTGATAATCTTCTTAATTGTGTCTATTATTTAGTGGAAATTTTGAAAAATACATTATGCGCTATCGCTTCTAATTTTTATATTTCGCGTTTAGAATACATAATAATTCCGACATGACAGAATACATTTCGTTCTATTAGCCGATGTAAGTATTATTACCCGCGCGATCATAAATATATGTTTTGCATTAATGAACTTTTATATATGCAAAATTTACATTACACTTTCCTTATGTTAATGAAAATTACGTACTGCAAGAGCGCAAAATTAAATAAATGGAACGTATTTTTTTATCTTACTGCAAATTAGATGAAACTGGATTCGACGTTAAAATTAATTAAACGAAATCTAGTATTTTATGAAATTAATTACGACGTTCAACGTTCAGGAAATTTCTTAGCTTTGTTGCGCGTTTGCTTAATTAACGAATCTCGATAAGGAATTCGTGGAATTATTCGTAGTGAATTAATTGTGCATCGCAACGCATACAAGGTATGTATATCGCGAATATGATAAAGTAGCTTGTTCCAAATGGTCACCTTGAAATTAACTAATATTTCGATGCCGACCATTTAGATACGCAGTGCACGCGCGACTAAAATAACCGCAAAAAGAGACCTCTATTTAACACCTACCCCACAGCCGATACAGCACACAAAATGGTGTGCAAAGTGCATTAACTTCTCCGGATGCATATTCCCAGAACTATAAATTATAACGAAGTAATTTCTGCACTGACCCCCGCGATAGCGGAAGCGCCTTGGGAGCTGAACGGGGTAATACGAATCTCGAATTCCGAGTGCGGATGCATGAAATGATTTGAATCGCGCGGCCCTCGCAGTTTACAGTTACTTCGGCGCGGAGTTAACGATTTATCAGGAATTATTCGAGTCATTAAAGGAAGAAAATTACAATTAAGCGATTAAGTTACATTATGAATTATTTTTTATTCAATAATTTATCAGTTTCGTATCTCGGACCCATTAATGATCAAAAATTATGTCATATTCGATGTCGAAGAAAAAAAAAATATATATATATATATATATATATATACATATATATAAGGACTCTATTTACACACAGCTCTTATAAGTCATAAATTAATATATATTATAAAACTGTAGCGCGATGTAATAATAATGTAACACCTTTCCTTTTAGTACGTTAACGCTGTTTAAAAATATATTATTACTTGAAAAAGATCAGAACCAAGGGACCAACCAAGGGAGGTTGGAACGTTGTAGATATAAATAAAGAAATTATATAGCCAGTTTGCTGTCAAACTGTTACCCTTCTTTTTGGATTCTATATTTATATAAATACATTGTACACCTATGACGAATGCACAAGTTTGGATACTATGAGAAAGCCTAAACATGCAGAAAGCATGTGAGTTTTTACAATCGTATTTATGATTTCGGAAGACGAGAAGGATGGCAACACGTGCTTTGCATTTACGTGAGAACAAGAAAATTATAGCGCTCGCGTAATATCGCGAGGTGCCCTACTTTTACTGTAAATGCAATGTTTTCGTAAAACGGCTGGCCGAAACGGTCCGGGAACTACGTTTTTCGAGGTGCCGTACATTGCTATGTAAATGTAGCGGCAAAGCGTTTCCCCGACATTGTCAGACTGGTCGTAAATTCGTGAACAGACGGTGTCACGGGGTGCTTGCCCCACTTACTTTCCCGAATAATCGAAAATTTGCGAGGTACACATCGACCAGCGTAAATTTTGTTTGATCGAGATGGATAGACTCACTTGTTTTTAAAAAGTTCTGTAGAAATTGTTATTGTATCACGGGAGAGATGGAAAACTGTGTGATTTGTTTTATAAAACCTTTATTGTGGAGCAAAAATTGCATCTGACAAAGACGCGCAAAAAAAGGGTAAAATAAAAAAAGGATCAGAATACGAAGGATCAGAATACGGGCGAGACATCTGTGAAAAGAGAGCGTTTCTCTGTAAAGATAAATATAATTTTCTCTCGCAGAACGCTCACAAATCAGTTTTATGCAAAGTACGGCGCTTATAAAAATATAAAATAATACGCATATAATGGGACGTGAGAGTTTTAATATCCGACAATTTTTAATTATTACGTCCAACCACGCGTGTGGTTTGCGTCGCTTCCAGAGCTATGTAGGCTCTTGCTAATTACAGTAGGGAGAGATCACGGGGTATTACGAAAACTTGGTGTCGTGAAAAATTGCACGACTACCGGCAACGGGTACATCTAAATCATACGTGCGAGCGTGTTTTGTGGGCCGTTTTGGTCAGAATAATCGGATATGGGCGGTACAAACAATCGGATACCGACGATCTACGAAGGCATTTCGATATGCACGATTCAACACGCGGTCGCGGCTGCACTCGACCCGAATATTTAGTTAATAAGCGACGCCCAATTGAAACTAAAGTGCCCGGGGTACGAGTTGTTACGAGTGTACAATTATTCAGCATCCGGCACTACAAACCGTGCACTCGCTGCCCTGCCTTCCCACTCGACCGAATCCGATTTCCGTTTGATCGGCTGCTCGAATCTCATTATTGACGAGTCATTGGACGTAACTGAACGTCGGAAAAAAAGGGGGGGATGATTCTCATTAGAGGAATTCAATTTTATCATCTGTACAAATCCGAATGCCGCGCGTTGTTGAAAGCGAGCTCTCGCTCTAAAGATTTTTATTTATCTGAAAAATATTGCAATCCATTTAACGTGAAATAAATATCAAATAAAATGTATACATTAAAATGTATACATAATGTACATGCTTAAAATGTGTACATATCATGACGACTGCGCGAAAGATTTGATACGGCGATGATTAAAACTTGTCCCATAAATTACTGGCATCAGTCACAATCCAGTATTCACAGCTTTTCCTGCTTTGATACATGTCTCTCCTTCTTTTTGTGCCAGCTTAATTATTCATTATTACTATTTTTCCGGAACGAATTTTTATGCTTTGACACCAAAAAACGAGAGAAGATTTTTTTAAGAGCGGTCAGTTAAATTGCTTCTCTTATTCTCTCTGTGTGTGTTTCTATCACTGAATTTTTATATATTATGCAAAATTCTTCTAGCCATGTGTGACGTTTTTGTATTACACATACGCATACGTATACATGCACGGTATTTATATTAAATTTATTATATCTTAATCCAGATATAACGCACAAACACGTATTAATGTTTAAACATACATACCGAAAATGTTTTGCAGCTGTGATTATGTGTACTTATTTCTATTTTAATTTTTTACATATTCGATATATTGGACGGAATTAACAACTGCAGCAATTATTATCTCTCGCAATAATTATCTTAATAATTTATCGGTCCTCAAAAATTGATTTTATGTAAACATTTGTACGATCTAAATCGTATAATTGATGGAGACACCATTTTCTATTAAACTTTTTATTAAACTTATTCATCATTTGCATCGAAATCTTCACGGATTACATTTTGAGTAACAGCCTTTGCGAACAGCCTACTCTCTTTCAATTCTATTAAACAAAAATAAATGGTAAAAACTAAGTGATATTAGCGCGTTTGTTTATTTTATTTTTTCTCATTATTATATTCTTTATTATACCCGTTCTTGTGTGAGACTTATGATGAATTCGTCTACATCTAATTGTTTATCAAATCGGAACAAAAGCGCAGAAAGGTTGCGGAGGGCGCGTTGCATACATCAAAATACTTGCGTGATGTAAACGAGAGTACGGAACGAGCTCCTGTTATACCAGAATCATAATCATGGCCTTAATTAAAAGAGCATTAATTAAAAGCGTGCGCCGCCGAGCTTGCAATTAATAACGGTCCAATTTGTTCTCGTTATCCGACAACGCGCGGTCCAGCGACATTTACCGTTCCTACTTTTACAACATCACTGAATACGCGCAAATGTTACCCAAATTTTTGAATTTTTTTTCTATTTAAAACTTATGAAGAAAATTTCATGCATTTGACGCGGAAAGATTTTCTTGCGTACTTGTGACTGAACGATAGCCGTGCTATTAATAAAAATATTTACAGTTATTTAGATTCGCGAGATGAATGGATATTACGCGAAGGATATTACGTTGAAATTCTCTTCGTTAAATTTCCTGGGCATATAAATGCAGTTTAATGCACGAAAGAAACCATTTTATGCACATTTGCGGAAACCGCATGTATGTATTATATTTATTAAACTAGAAAACCGGCGATCCATCGATACTAGTGTAAAAGGGCAAACGTAGTATAATATTGACATAATATTAAAATGCGGGTTTCCATCGGCTATTGTTAACAATACAATAGCTGGTTTATATTCACGAGATAATCTCATGCTGATGATTACCGGTGAAATCGTATCGTGATAGTAGCAGGTTATAAATAATAAAGCAATGGCCGACAGACCGATTCGTTGTAATCAACAGCATTATGCCGATTTGCCATTATATAATGTAACGTGTGGGTTCTTTCACGAGCACTTGCAATGTCATCGATGATGCAGTTCAATTATGATGCATGTTTTCAAAGACCGCAATATACAAAACGGTAACGTTGATTTAGTATGGAAAATATAAAGAGAGTCATTAGCATTTCGCGGTTGATAGCGAACGTTAATTGATGTCGACCTGAAATTAATAATTCGACAATCATTTAATGACGAATATATAAGCAACTTCTCATATTTTTAACAATTTCAAAGATTTCAGTTGCACAAATTAGATTACACCATTCTAACGCTGTCCGTGATATTAATTTTATTTTTTTAACCATATATCTTGTTTTAGTTATCTTAGTTATGCAGTATGTTTTATGAAAAATGCGATCTTCCAGTGAACATTTCCCGCGGAAATTCCATGGAGAGATGAGTGACGAAGACATAGTTGAGCTATAAATTCGTGTGTGCTCATTTCGGTGGAAACCCTAACATCTGCCTAATTAAGTGCAGCCTTATCTCCTTTGGACACTCGGTTTCATTTCGCAATTCTTAAAATTAATACTCATTCGGTACTTTGCAATTGTACGATTTTATTATTCTGTCATGTCGAGGAAACATGAAGGGCATTACGAAATATGTCAAATTAATTTGTCTCAAATGTCATTTTTCATTATCGAGAATAATGAAATCAAATTTATGTAATAAATAAAATCGACTATTACACTTAATTATACAGCAACGCAAACGATTTTATTTATTTCATAAGAGCACAAGAGAATGGAATTTACATTTCACATTAAGACCTTTCTCATATTTTAAATCCGAATATACAAGGCGTTTCCTAAATACGTTTAATATTTTAATATTATTTTATAAAGAGAAGTTTATGTGAACGTATCTCAAAAGTCTCGTTTCAGAGATACAGGATGTTGAAAATTCTAAAATTATCGTGAAATTGTAATATGTCATATAACTTACCATACACGCATATATTTGAACTGTGTGAATTAAATTAGTTAGATTAGTTAGATATTTAATCATGGTTATCTGTTATAATTAAATGTATATATTTTTTTAATAATGTCTTTGTATTTGCATCTTCGCGAGAATTATGGAGAATTACTTGCATCGCGAGACGTATAACGCATGAACTACGTAATATTACCTAGCATCATTCAAAAAGCCACACGACAGTCCCGAGACAAACGATACGTCTTTTTACGACCGTCAGCGGTTGCGTACTACAGAACATTACCATCGCAATCAGCTGGAACGAACGAATACGACTGTGGATCCGGGTAGAACGCGTCGTCGAAGAAAAGTCTCAAGCAAAATAAAAAAAAAAAAAGAAAAGAAAGGTAAAAGAAAAAATATACCGTGCGGTCGTACCTTGCGTGTAAATGGATTGTTTTAATAACTCTAAAAGCCACGACACACATCGAGGCGTCGCCATCAGAGTAAAACAGTTTCGCGTGAACAAGCATAAAGAGGCGATGCTGTTTTTGTTGCCTTCCTTGTACCATATGTCCATCTCATTGACGAGGCTCGCCCGCGAAGAACGAAATAACGCGTCTTTGCCCGCTCAAGGAAGCTCTCATTAATCTTTGGTAATTAATGAGTCGCAATTTTCTTGCGTGGTTCTACCCCGGCAAACCTCAACGGATGCACAAGCTGCATCGTGGCTGCAAACAATCATGCATGTACTTTCTTTTTCATTCTACATATGCAAACATATTCATGAACTTTCTTACAGCAAACACGCGTCAACTTTTCTCTTCCAATGAAACTCAACCCTTGTAAAAAACCCTTGTAAAAAAATCTCAGATTTTTTTTCTTACAAAATAAATAAAGACCAACGTTATTGAAAGAGCTAAACAGTACGAGAAAGATTCGATTCCGCAGTTGAAAATAACTAGAACTCATATAAACTCATGTCTTAAAGATTAAAGACTTTACAGGTAGATAGAGCGATGTGGTTAAATAAGTATTATAATTTAAGATGAGGGAAAATGTACGCAGTTGTATAATAGCTTCTCTCAAGCAATCATGGGTAGAACAAAAGATGAGGATTGAGAGGAAAAGTGGAATTGCAGAGCCGCGATATATGCATATAGATATGCGCTTTGCGAGTTCAGAAACTGCCCGCTTCCCGAAATGGTTCGGCGGCTTTACCATGGTTTAATGGCGGCCGAGAGTCCCATGTACGGTCCGCTTTGCAATATCGCGTGTTCAGCTGTGATAATTAAGTGTTACGGTTCTTGGTTCGTTATCCACTTAGTCGCCGCAATTACACGCTGGATTACGCCGCACATTCGGTAAGCAAAGTAGCAATTTGTTCTAAAGCGCCGGCAATCCGGATGAAGTATGACACTGTGCGGCCGCGTGACCCGATTAAGACGGTTATTACATCTAAGAATCATTTCTGTTTCCAATGATAATACGATTCCAATGATCACGAAGTCACGTGTACTTCCGTAATGAACTGAATAATGGGTCAATTTCTGTAAGAAATTAATAATGGGTTGCCGCGATTCGTTCTGGCTGATAAATATGTAATGTCAACTAATGGAGACAGTGGTAAAATCTGTAATAACTTTTTCAGTAAAGTATTTTTTTTTTTAAATCGACCATTTTTAAATAATATATCATGCATATGGGTTAGTATTTTGTTTCTCTTTTTTTTTTTTTTTTAAATAAAATATTAAGAACAGGGATGATCGATAAAAAAATGCAAGAGAAGTATATACAGAAGAATATTTTCTATTTAATGTATACAGATCGAAGATATAAAATATTTGATAGACAATAGACAGCTTTAACGATTACTGTATAATATTCAAGAATAGACATTAGCATATTCCTTGTTACTTTCTCCTTTTTTCTTTTTCTCACTTTCTCCCTCTTTACTTCTCTTTTGAACAACGAGATTATCAATCACTATTTATAATAGTTCTTTTAGCGACTTATAACATGTACAACATTAAAATCCTGATTGAATCAAAGACAATAGCAAAACATTATGTGTATACGTGTATGTACATGTGTGGATGCACACATATACCTAAAGTTCCAACTTTGTGATATTTGCGATACTGCTAACTCTTTTCTTTGATTCAATCCTCGAGTGACTTTTTGATTCTGTCCGAACAAGATTAGCGATAATACAGTCGTGATAACATTACTTACACTGCATGTCAAAATAGTATCGAGAGAGTGGCGGTCGTTGCTGTTGGGCAAAATGATTTTCGCTACACTTTTGTTACATGTCATCTAAAGCTCGATATATAATCTGCTTTTAACTACATAAAATAGAGAGAGAGAGAGACTTATGTACAGTATTTAAACAAACATCTATCATCTCACTTTAAACACAGTTGATTATTAGCGTGATCTATACATTTGCAAAAGTCAAGCTTGCTCAACAGTCACCGCCGCTCACCTAAGTCTCTGCTAGTATGGCTGATACTTAGTTAACATTTACTCACAACCAGCTGATGATTTGTGATCGATTAGCTTTCCGCTTTAATTTAGTCGAAGGAACATCATTGCACACTTACAAATACACGCCAGCACGCAGCTCCATCCTTGCTCGCTTTGCATAGTCACTCACACGCGATAATAGTAATATTCATATATAATATATAAACATGTATTAACGAGTAATTACTAGTGACAAACAAATCAAGCGTTTGTATGTACAAAGATTTTGAATTGTTAACATGAGGAGAATCGGAAATGTATCCGCAAAGTCACACACAAAAGAAGCTAAATTCAGAAATATAGAAATATAGAAATCCAAAGTACTGGTAGAACTGAAAGTTTGAATATTTTTTTAAATCTTTTACTTGAAGTTCCAACAATCCAAAAGTAAATTTTTCTTCGAAATTATATATATTAAGAAAAAATGCCAATTTATTTCAGTCAGACTAGATTTTTTGTGCCTAATAATATTATCGTGTGAATTTATGTACATTTCTCACTTTAGCGGACTACGCGCTGTTACCTTTGGTCTTGAAACGTAATCTCGGACTAAAGCTAAAAATGTATAATTACATAATTAAATAGATTGCCAATTTAATAATACCGACACATCTAATACATACTCGTATATCTTTAGAACCCTTTTTCGGGATTCTTCGAAAGTGGCTTAGTTTACTATTTCTTGTTTCAAAGGTCGAATACAAATTTCCGAATGAAATTTCTTCACGCTGTCGCACATCCTTTTAAGAAAAATCTGTATTTGTCGTTTAATATCAGCTTCTCATCAAGCTAACAAGAAAAGTGTGAAAGTTTGCAAAGTAGAATCCCGCGGATATCAAGATATTCAAGGAGTTACGCACGCGAAAACTTGAAGGGGATCTAAAGCCCTCGCGTTCTCTTTCAACAATACGCTCCTCGCGCATCTACTTGAAGTGCTACTCAAAAAATAGAACCGGAGAATATGCGCAAAACTTTTTACTCTTGCGCGCGTACGGTATTTCCCTACTAAAAAGTCTTCCTATCGCGAATCTCTCTAACCTTTTGTATGCACTTAACCCGTATAACTGGAAATAAACCAAAAAGATTCTGCTGGTATATACGTGACCGTAATACAAATAACTTATATCGATCAAAACATTTATACATATAAATATGTGCAATTTTTTTTAATTTGCTTAAAAATATTTTCTGAAATTGATTTCAATGAATTTTAATTACTGAATTTTAGAAAATATTTGAATATTTTTTTCTTGAAAAAATAACAACTTGAAATTATTATCTCATTAATTTACTCTACTTTGCGTCTGCACTTCCATTATTAAAATGTGCATAATAGAGAAACAGTTTAAGATTTTTACAAGTCTTGCTCTCTTCTGTCTTACGCTTACATTTACCGATAAGTAATTCTTTCACTTATTTGGTCTTTTGCAGAGAATAGATATCGTGTTAAAAGATACTGTGAAATATGTTTATAGCATTGTAGATACTGTCACAATTGACGAATCGGATCGATTAATTCTACGTCGTAGCCGCAAGATAATTTTAATCGAAGAAGTGAACAGACAATTCTCTTTATAGTGCCGCATCGACATTAAGAAATGAGGTAACTTTGGTTAAGATAGTACTTTACAGCACCCGCAACTAGTCGTAGTAATTATATCATAGTTTTCAATGATGATTACATTCACGGAAATCCAAAGATCTTAAATCGTGATTTAAGTTTAAGAATAGTGACGAGTGCTTCCTGCGCATTATTTTAATGCTTAACTAACACTATGACCAGATTAATATTTATATCATACAAAATCTGTGATTGATACCGAGTTGATAGATTCGAATGAAGTCGAACTTCATTCAAAAGTTTTTCATGTTGTCTTTAAAATTCTCGTGCAGGATAATTCAAGGTCTGAAATTACTATTTTCAAGATCGGCTTCCTCGAACTGTGTCTTTAGTTATTAATTTTATTTTGCAATTGTGTGTGTATATATATCAGATATTAATTACATATTTTTTGACGATGTTAAAAAATTTTCGAAGATTTGAATTAACAAATGTAAAAATTTGAATTCATCAAATGTGAGTGATGAATTCATCAATTAAGCCGTTCTTCTTGCATTATAAATCGCAGCGGGAGACTGATTGCGAGTGTGAGTTCCTTATTGAAGAATTCAACGTTCTCCAGCGATTGATTAATGAAAATTCATGATCCTATGAATTTGCACCTGCACGAAAATCAAATAGATTCTAGAAATTCTTGTGAGCGCCAATCTTTTACACTTTTTCACATACTATATTCGCTAAGCCGTTGTCCTATAATTATTATCGATAGCTTAAAAGTACAGTCAATAAGAAGAGCATCACGCTACTTCGTTAACGCGATAAAACGGCACAAGATTATACTAAATAGGTACTGTGTCTTTTTTTCTGATTGCAAGAACGCGGAGATCTTAAAATCCCACTCGTCTCGATTGGATACAATCGAACGGTCTTACTTATGCGATAATGCAATGTTCCATTTTGGCGTGACATTAATAGTAATCGCATCAATCGATAATCATCAACCTTCGTATAGTGAGATTTATCAACAACGATAATGGCTGCCTAGCGCAATGCATGTTCAATATGTAACTAGAATTATATACAAGGAAGTGTATATGACACATATCGATATCTATATATAACGCTCACGTGAGATTATTAACGGCGTGCCGCGAGTAAACACGAGTACATGTTATAGTACGTGCGAAAGTGCGCCAATAATAAAGCTCACAATTTTTTTCTGAACGACATACTTAGAACATTTCAAGGTACACTTGAAGTTTAATCACCGAAACAGGGTATTGGAACTATTTATAGTTCCAATTGGAATTTTCAGCTAGCAAAGTTTGGAATCGATTATATATATATATATACACATATATATGTGTGTGTGTGTGTGTGTAGTATTTATTTATTTAATTATTTATACAACAAAAAACAATATACAATATTACACAAAAACTTTCGTGTTAGACTTTTTCAATTTCTTAGTTGCAAATATCAGAAACTTTTCTGTGGTTTCGAATACTATCTGAATAAGCATGATAGAATTGAAAAAATAAAATCGTTCGGAAACCTCTCCGAATCGAAGAAAACCATTATTTATTTCGTTGCAACAGCAATAAGTCGATCGCAAAATTTGCTAGTCGAAAGCTTGTACTTTAGATCGGAATTGTAAATAGGCGTCCAGAATAGCAACTTCGTTGGCACTTTGACAGAAAAAACTGATGTAGGAAAGACATTTTTTGTGCCTTTGCACAATAACAGTTAGTAATCTTAATTGAACAATATCAGTTATGAAATTTAATAATTAAGCTAGCTAAATAATTTCTCCATATAACATTACACAAAATATTTCTGTGAACATATCGACCTGTATTTATAGTTCATTTTTATGTTTAAGGCCGTTTTAAGTACAGTCTTAAAATGTTATAAACCAATCACAGACTTATATTAGCATTTTAAGATCGTAAGACGGTCTTGAAATAAAAACGGACTATAAATATCAGTCATTGTAATGCTTATTAAAGTTATGATTAGCATTCCACTTTAAATATAATAAAATATGAACGAAATCAAATGTAAAAGTAATAAATGGTATCTTATCAAATGATCGATCAGATTATATCTGAAGGATGATCACAAGAATATTAGATTAATGACTCGTAAAGACGTTAGCCGATCGTAATATTCTATTTTTGTACACTCTAGAAAATATTCTTCCATGTTATATACAGAGCTGCCTAATTTTAACGTCACGTTAAAAGAACACACAGGGATGAACAAGAGAGAGACGCTTAGCTCGTGAATGTCTAGACAGCTCTATACAACGTGATTTACAAATAGACTCTATCACGTTGAGACTCTGAATTGCATCGACATCAACTATTGCTCTATATTCATATAATTGAGTATTCTTTTCCTTAACATTACCATAAATTGAACCGTGCAGAAAGAGACATTGCTAATTAGGGCTGATCTCACGAGGGTTGTCGATGCAATCGAGTCTCATTCGTCGCGCGATCTTCCTTCAAATTGGCACAAGGCTTTGATAAGAAATGGACAACCTCTTGAAACAGTCAACGATTATTTTTCCAAAGATGTCTCGCGCGGATTATGACAATTCCTAGTAAGATTAAAATCTTATGCAGAAATTTAATTAAAAATTTCATATTTCTTACGTTTACGTTAAATATTTAAACTTTTTTTATAACACAAAAACACAATTAGTTTATATAGTGTATTAAAATTAGATATTCATTAATCATATCGGATTATTTTTCATTTCACTGAACTGTAGTTTTATTACTTTTTCTCTATTATTTTTAATTTAATAAGCCATTTTGCATGAAGAGACTTTACATTACCCAGTTTTGATTTCGCGACAAAAAAATAACAAAATTGTAAAAGGAAAAATTGAAATCACAAGGAAAACAACAATACACGGTCGGTATAAAATCGTAGAGACAAAAATCGTATAAATTTTAATATTTTAAATACAATCATGTTCAGTCACGCTGAAAGAGTAATTGTTTTGAAGAAAATTGTATGCGTGCTAACGCGAAATAATAGTATACGAATAGTAACTTTATAAATTTTATAAATTATTTTAAAAATTTATAATTTGATTGTTTCTATAAATAAAAGCATTTTTAACGTCATTTTACGATCAAGTGAGATCAGCCATGAAAAATTATCACATGTAACGTCTAAAATTTATAGCCGCTGAGTGAACAGGAATATTCAGATCTTAAAGGGTGTTAATAATTAATGATTGTGATAGTGATATGCTTCATCTAATTATAAAATTATCCGTAAAAGATTGATCGCGAATCTACCTCTCCCCCTTTCCTTTCTTTCTACTATTTTGGAACTTTCAATGATGAGTGGAGAGAAAAATACTCATCATTGAATTTTTCTCTCACACTTTGTAGTTATCAAAAGAACCTACATAATTCTGAAATAATTTTCACGACCACGACAAACGTTTAACATTATTACCCAATAATAAGCGTTTATAATCGTGTTTATTAAAACACTATTAAGTCATCTAACACGCAAAAATCTCAAAATTTTTAATCCAATTTTGATCACATTAATCAATTTCATTTTAAAGACCGATTAATCGTACAAATTAAGAAGTAATCTTCTTTTTACATTCTATTATTCGCCTATATTGGTGATACAATAGTATCGTATGTTAAAAGATCAGAACAGCGTGCAAACGTACTATAAACGATACTTTTCAAAGACATAAGATACACGTACATGGTCTGTAGATCACCCGAAGATTATAGTCGAATCGACTTTTAATAAGCTATGATTCGATAGAAGAACGAGCTCGATATTTACAATTAATTATAATTGGTCGCACGTCATCTTTGAGAGACTTTGCGAAAAGAGAATTTAAATATCAAATTTTGTCGTTTTTTGACAACCGCCTATCTTGTGTTTTTTCTGAATGTTTTCAAGAGTAAACTCTGGAACGCAATGTTTTAATGTCCCCAGACAGCAACCTGACGTTATTTATCATCAAAATGTCTTCAAAAATATCATTTTGACATCTAAATGACGATAAACAACATCAGCTTGCTACTAGGTCGATTCGTGTGGCACAATCTTATGGGATACTTTTAAATTTTAAATAATACAAACGCGAGTAGCGTTTCTTGGCGCTTTGCTCGTCGCCTTTTCAAAAGACGGCTTTAAGAAAAACTTTATTTCTCACGTATTTGATTAGAAACGCACGGTCTGCACGCCATGATTTCCATATTTGAGCTCAAAAAGATCGTGTGCACTTTGCACGTTGGAAATGTTAATTTGCAGATGCATCCAAAGTGCATCCAAAAATCTTTTAATAAACGTAAAGCTAAAAATAGATGGATGTGTATATGTATATATATATATATATATATATATATATATATATATATATATATATATGTATATATAATATATATGTAATATAAATTTTTGCGTAAGATCCTGCCTTCTTGTTTGTTTATAATGCGTGTGTCAACGGAATCTCAGTTCCAAACTGTCTGGTCATGTCTTGCTATTGGTATAAATGTTGAATAAAAATATAAAGGCGGGCAAGAGAGACTTTGATCTGAAATTGTATTAAATATAATTGATATGTATAACCTTTTGTATAAGATTTATATCTCGCTTGGCAAACAAAGAAAACTTGTATATATAGTAATGAGAAATATATCTAAATTTGCCACACGGTCAGAGCGGGATCTTAATAGTCAATCAATGAATGAGCTGTGTGCCAATTTAGTTTGTCAGACTTTAAACGTAGCAAATTACCAACTTAAAATCAACATCAATTTTAATTTTTGGTTCTAATAAATCCCATCTTCCCTTAATCAGATAAAGAATTTATTGCGAAAAATATTACCTCAGCAGAATTTTAAATTCTTTATCTGATTAAGGAGGGATGGGATTTATTAGAACCAAAAATTAAAATTGATGTTGATTTTAAGTTGGTGATTTGTTGCGTTTAAAGTCTGACAAACCAAGTCAGCACGCAGCTCATTCATTGATTGGCTATTAAGATCCTCTGAAAAAGAAACTCTGACCGTGTGGCGAATTTAGATATATTTCTCATTATTATGTATTTCACGGTCAAGAAGATTTTAATGTTTCTTGTATATAGAGTTTTGCGATTTATACATTTTGTTGTAACAACAAGTATCCAAATCAGAACTAGAATCTAAAATTCAAGGTATATTAAAAAAATAAAACAAATTGTTTAACAAAAATGAGATATTATGATACTTTTTGTATACAATTTTGAAAATTAATGGTTGAAGATTGACGAATTAATTTTCCGTTTGTGTGACAAGCGAGTTTCTTTGATACTCCCAGCAATAATTATAATAGAATAAAACGGAAAACAGCGATAGCGTTACGCTATTGATTGTCAGTATAATTTTCAATCACCTTGCTTCTTATCGATTTTTTTAAACATACTCTTTTAAACTGCTTATATGCCTCGCACACTAATACTGGCTTGATTGAGCTAAACTAAAATCAATGACCTTTGTTACCTTCACCGAGATCATTTTGCCAGTGTTAACGACAGTTTTTATCTTGTAAAAATCATCTGTGAAGTATACGGCTCATTTATCGGACAGATCAAACTGACCACATTTCTAAATGAGATCATTACCTTATGAACAACACGGAGAGATTAATCATTTTATTATAAGAACGTCTTTCTATATTAATTATAATATTAATATCTTGTATTCTCTTATCAGCAAATTTTATATACAGTTACGCATTTAAACTTCTGGAATCTATACACATCACTATATTAAATGCTTTTGTTAAAATCTGTAATTTTCTTTATCAGTTTTTTCAAACTTTGAATAAAAATAGAACATTTATCATCTTAAAAATTAAAATAAAAACAAAATTAACCGTAGTAAAAATGGAGGAAAAAATAATTAAAATATAATCGATAACAATTCTAATAATTCAAAAGTTCGTTGGAATTCAATTATATATCCAATTATAGCTTCGCTATACAATTTATTGCAATACCTATTAAATAATAAACGACATCAAATCAAATAAATTTTCTTCCGCGAATTAGAAGTCAATTCTATGCGACAATGAGATCATTGTTGAGCTTATTTATATAACTCTTGCGCAAATATGTCGCAACAAGTAAAACTGAAATAACAGAAGTTAACGGACGTTATGTCGCAAGCGAAGGTGGACAGAAGTGGACGGGGCTGATAATACGACAAGTCACATTCGCGATTGTCGTCAATCGGCCGGTCGCAACAAATAGTTCATCCTAAATTTCCTTTTTTCATTCATTTGAAATGAATTTCATTGAAATGAAAGTTATGTTGAGTTGCTTCACAGAATTTCGCGATGAAAATAATTTATTTTGTAGACACTTGGCTGACCGAAGAAGGTATGTCGATTAATGTAGAACTACTCAACCTGGATGTTCTAGGCTCGAGTTCCAACGACATACGATACAAATCCTTCTCATTCAGCAGGAGCGACGTGTCCAGCAGATAATTGGTTACCTTAGGGACTAATTCGATCTTATAGGGAGTTTGCTGGAAATGCCGTATCTCGCGAATTACATGAGAAATCTGAAAAAACACATAGTATCTTCTCGTAACTTTGTTTATTAATGTAGCAAATAGTGGCATAAAAAATAATTAATTAAATTACATCATTAGTAACTTATTAGTTATCTTAAAAACTTATTCTTTAATTCCCTTATATTTATATTAAGCAGGTTAGGTACAGGATTTGATATAAAAAGGAATTAAAAATTTAAATTTTAAATAATTTGTGAATATCACTCACCATTCGCATTTTCGAAAAATTCAAAAGACCATCGGTAATGTTTGGAGTGCCCTCTTCGATAAATGAGAGGTCGGTGAGGTAAAGACCTAAATAAGGGATACAGGGTGGATCGCATCGGTGCAAGGCGTCCCGCAAATTTCTAAAGCGTCCGTCAGATGAGACGATATGCTGTAGTTTCTCTATCGTCTGCTTTGTCTGGAAATTAATGATAATTGTATGTAATCTGCGAACGTGTGTTAATTATTAACACATTAATAATATACTAATTATTAATAATATTAATAATAATTATTATTAATAATATAAATAATATTAATAATTATTATTAATAATATACTAATTAACACAATATACTGTTTAAACAAAAAAATACACGAAGATAATCGTTTCCGGTGGTTTTTTGGACATTAAATACAATCTCATTTACCAAATTCTATCACATCACAATTTTGAAAAATTTACAGTTAAATTTTTTTAAATTTAATTAAAGAATATTTGACAAATCTTATTGGTCAAATATTCCTTCCAGAAATCGCAACTTTGACTCAATAGACTCTATGTTAATCACAAATATCTTTTTAAACATAACACAACAAATACATACATAATTTTAGTTGCAATAAAACTTGTCCGATCACACATATGTAATTATAATATGTAAATGAAAATACTCTAAAATAGTCTTTTTTGTAACTTTAATTGCAAATTTGTCAAAATTGTGAGGTGATAGAGTAATTTAGGATCATATTCAACCAAAGACAACCACAGGAATAGATTGTTTTTACGCTCCAAAAAAAGACATTTTAAACAGTGTTATTGATGTGCCAAAATTGATTTTTGCTAGTTTTTTAAATAGTATTTACTATTTGCACAAATTTGCATATTGCCAAAAATAAATTACGTACAAAATTGAATTTATAAATTATTCAGGAATTTCTCATCAGCATACCGTTTTGGAAACTTTATCCCAAGTTTTTTTCAGCCTGTACACACTGCTGTTTGTGAACGCCGCGCAAATCTGCAACACGCCGTTATAATTATGCAAAACCCTATTGATGTCAGCGACCGCAGCCCATTTCTCGATAGCCGCAACTCTGGCCGACATGTTGGAGCGACGAATAATCTCGGAAACAACTAGTTGCGATACTTCGTTGAATCTCTTTGTCATGAGAAGAATATGAGGCGCGCGAGTCGCTTTATCCGTTTTCATCCACGCTTGTCCAAGAAACTCTCTGCAAGATAAATTTCTATGTACTCAAAGCAACGATATGATTTAGCAATCCGTTACTTACTCGCTGGCGATAGAGACGAATATATGGTGGTCCAGATATGTCATCTGTTCCGCGATCTCGAGTGCAAATAATGTCTCGATGCTCTCCTTACTCGGAATCTGGAGAGAATTTATTAGCAAATATTAATCAAATCATTATTAATATTATTATACATCAAATTAAATTCGCGCGTGTATAAAAATCCAATAACACTAAATAATAATAATAATATTTTTAAAAAACTATTCTCTGTAAATGTAAGTATGAAATCGAACAATGTGGCTACTCATATGGCACTTTATCTCTATTATTAATCAAATTATTAAATTAGTAGATTTTTATAGTTACTTACTAACGGCGGAGTTAGTAATTTCTTCAGGTCGATCTTGTTGCTCTCAGTTTCTTCCTTGGTAATTAATCGCAGAAGTTGAGTGGCTGCCTTATGTTCAGCCGGTAGCAAATTGGGAGTGCAATTGATATCCTCCAAGAACTCGATGGTCAGATTTTTCAATTTCTGATCGTTTTCGAAGTCTTGAGCGTGTTTGGACACCCAATGTCTTAGGACGTTCAGCACCCTCATCGTCGCGGCGGTCGACATTACAGACTCCTTCCGTCTATTCTTATCTCGGCAGCGATTGTCAATCGCGAACGGGTCTTTGTCCGGTGGATTGCTTGAAGCGGAAGTCGCGATAGCGAACGCGGTCGCTGCCGTGGATGTGCTGCTCCTGAATTCAGGATTGATTTTAGTATCGACGAATATTAGTGATTACATTCATAAAAATAAAAATCAGATTCTTAGTTGAATCTCGACTTCCCTTCATCTCAACTGTCCTACGCGTTCACTCTACGTCGCATTAAGTGAATTTCTATTGTTTTAACCTGGCAATCATTCGTTATATTTTAAAGCATGCTACTGTGCTGAAGGAACAATCCGGTGACTGTGTACTTTTCTAGTCCTTTAAAATAAAACTTGACTATATTATATCGTATAAGCGTGACTGATTTAAGTGAATAGAATTTAATGTGCATTTCAATTTTGTAAAAGAAGTTTTAAGATATCGATAAGCGGTGTAGATACTATTTATTTGCTTTATTATTGTGTCGCTACAAAGTACTGTATATAAGCGAGTTCAAGTTTCAATGCTATAATTATAAATAATGCATCTGACGTAATTATGCTGAAGAAAAAATTTGATATTTTTTTTGTTTTTTGGAATACTTGACTGTCATATGATAAGCTAATATAATAAATAAATAAAAATAAATAAATCTCAGTAGCATCAAGATTCGAATTCACTTAATGTCGATTTTAATCGTTCTTGGGCATATCCAGCGCTATAAGCACGCAAAGCGGCATAAGGCAGCTATCAAGACGGGTAAAAACTATTTCTATTTCGTTTAGTCCATTTTCTCGTTCACTATGGTGCATTCTCTAAATAAAGAAATAGACTGAGTGACTTGAATCGTATACATGTAAGCGAAGAAAGGGCGCAGTTAATAAGAGGTTAATAAGAGTAATAAGGTTAATAAGAGGTTAATAAGAGGTTAATAAGAGTAATAAGAGGAAAAAGACGTGTTCAGGATTTACTTATTCATGCATTTCGATTAATTTTCGGAATTAATAACTAACAATTTCCACAAACCATAGATTTATAATATTAGAGCAGAACACAAGACAGACATTTCAGGCTTTGTTTATAATGCTGCAAGCAGGAAAATCGTAGCCATGCTACACGGAATTAGTGGTCAATGATGCTTTTCAAAATGAGTCCACTTACCAGATAGAATTAGGTCCAATGCTATGAATGTGACATAAAACAATACATGAAACACGATTGAGTAGAAACAGCAGCGGGAGTTTCTTCCTGACCTAAGGGTTCTCACTTTAGTTCGATTTTAAAGATGGTGATAAAGATACAAATTATCGAACAAAAATGGAGGAAAACTTTTGAATTGGATGATTTTTGCATTATAATTATAGCGTTTTATTTATCAATTATAAAGAAAAAAATTATTAAGATATTTACAAGTTAATCAAAAAGTATATATTGCATTCAAATAAGTTCTAAATTATTTATAAAACATTTTTCACGATACAGGCATAAAATTTAACGTATTTACAATATATATTTACAATTTTTAAAAATATTAATAGACACAACTCGAGTATATCAAGAAATTTTTATGTTGGGTCTGAAAAATAAATTCTTGCACAGAGCGGGGGAAATTATGTGTTAACTCTAAATTATTTACTAGCTTATGAACTAAATTATCAAAAAACCTTGAACAATCTAAACATTTATCCTTTTCTTTAAACAGGCATTATTCTTTTCTTATTCTCTCCTCACTAATTTCTCCCATGATTTTAATTATAACTCTGAATGAAACATGAAATCGAGAAGCTCTCATGCGTTAGAAGGCGGAGATTGCCATTAACTCAACATTCAGCAAGAAATTCAGAACGAAATAGAGATAATTTTTATCGATACGAATGCCTTCCAAAGACACGTTTTAGAAACACGATAAAATGCAGGTAACACATAATAAGACTATTAAAACGAACCTTCGATGACTCTGCCGAGAGCTAGTTATTACCACACCGGCCTTACGAGAAACCTGAATGTCGTGCTGCGAGGAAATCTCGTCGTGCATCGACCGTCTGCTTATCCAGTAATTCTGCAAATCCATCGTAAAATTAAAAACATCCATTAAACAACACACAAACAAATATAAGAAAATTCGGTCAAATTTTTTGTAAGAAAATTACAGGTGTAATTTTTTAATTTAATTTACTTTAAGGAAATTCACATTTTTATTATTCACACGTACACCAGTTATGGTGGAGACCGAGCTGCTCCTTGGTCCAGTGGATGCTGGCGCGGAAGCTATCGATGCCCTATGCTCCGAATATTGTTGATTCTGCAAGTGACTTAGTTTAAGAGAGGTTACACTCTCGTCGTCGTTCAACCTGGGTTCCCTTATCAACGGAGAGATAGGCGTTTTCGGTGTTTTCGGTGTTCTCGGCGTTCTCGGCGTCTCTGGCGTTCTTGGTGTATCCGGTGTGTCCGGCATTTTCGGTGATTTAGGTGTTTTCGGTGTTCTCGGAGTATCCGGCGTTTTCGGCGTCTTGGGCGTTTTTGGCGTTTTCGGCGTATCCGGCTTGGCAGACTCGACCGATTGTGATAATGGTACGTCGTCATAAGTAAATTGTACTTCTATAATTTATTTTGTAAGTATTAATTGTATGTACACTAATTAAGTATATGTGTGTACGTTTAACTCTGCACGCACGCACGCATGCATGCACGCACGCACACACGCAAAATTTAATTAGGAAAACAAGTAGTGTGATTAAATTATAATTAGTCTTTATATCTATGATCAAAGATCACCTTTTTCATCCTCTTCCGTTGTGACAGGTGTTTCGATTTCCGACGATACACGACGTGAGTAAGTATCTCCCTCTTGAGGACTCGGATCCGATCCGGAACCAGAGCCGGATCCGGACCCGGATTCCGTCGAACCGACTAACGTTACAGAGCTCAAGTTGCTTGGCGAGGATGGTGCGCTGATTGCTGTAACGTCTTACGTTCCACAATTATTTTCACACATCGGTAGTACATTACAACTTTATTAAATAAAAGATGAATATGTGTGTAAATAATAATTTCAAATTAATTTATCTATAATAATTCTCATGCTGATATTTCTCTTAAAGTTACACAGTATAAAAATATCGAAAGAAGTCTTCTTGTCTTTTGCCTCTAAATATTGTAATAAATTTAAATCAACATAAACTTCAATTTAACAATATACATAATTTAACTTCTTTTACATATAATTCAATTTCTGTAGCTATGAGCTTGCATATTAATCCATGATTATACCTGTGAGTGTCTCGGAACTGGACGACGCTATTACTTTCGGTATCGTTAAATGACACTTGTCGTCTTCGGTATCATTATTATCAACACGAATACTGATTTTCCGTGGCATGCTCGGAGATTGTAACGAGCTGGATGGACTGGATGTTTGCGACGTTGGACGTTTTATGAGTGGGGTTTCGGAGATGAGTCCGAGCGATTGTTCTTCATCCACTAAACACGGAAAATTTTAAATTTAAAATCGCATCTTGACACTTTTGTTTACTTATTACTTTTATTTCAAGTATTTTATTATACAATTAATCTCATTTCTAGTTCTAAATTTAATTATATAATATAAACCGCGAAAGATATGTGTGCTAGAGATACTCACACTTTTTATAACTAGATCGCCAGTGAGTTTTCGAATTGTATCCGCTCACATTAGCGTCAGAGGACCCATGGGATTTCACGTCACGGGTATCGCTCACTTCTGATCCATATCCTATATGCGAAGCAACGCAGTATTAGTATTTAAAATCAACTATCTTATATCGTATTAGTAATATGTTATTAATTGTTGATTGAAAAGAAGTTGATTGAAAGCTTTAATAACATATGCACCTGATACTGAGCTTGCTCCACTAGTTCGTCTCGGTGAAAAGCTATTTTTTCTTCGGTCCTCGGAATATTGTATTTCGCTTGTATTTACTCCTAACACATCTAAGGACCTAGAATATAAATATAAAACATATTCAGACAAAAATAATTATCAGTAATATGTAAAAATATAATATTCAACAAAGAATAACAATAGTAATATAATAATATTCACAAAAAAATCTTCTTTATTATTTTTTGTATAAATTTTGTATAAATTCTTTATTTATATTATATATTTATCGAGCTTCTTAATAAATCAATAATTATAATCATTCTGTCATGAGAAGATATGTATTAATAATATCAGTTATTATTAAATTGGTAATCAATTTATTTATATGATTGTACTATTTTACTTTAGCTTGACATTAAGAGATTCAAAAGTGATTGACACGCAGTTTGCTGAGCGAAAAATGTGCATAAATTCACACGAAAATATTATTAGACACATAAGATTCAGCTCAACTGTATACGTAATGCTATAATCATTCTATTCAATTTTCAAAGCTATTATAAATTAATTGCACGTCAATCATTGCCTTATTTCCTGAGATTATAAATTAATTTTGAGCTAATAATTGTTATCACTCATTTATCACATTTACATGAGGGATCCAGTGGGCATTTGCGCGTCCGGCGGCTCGGCTTCGTAAAAAACTTTTTTTAGAGCCTCCAGCACTGTGACGCCATCGGTGAACACTCGATATGTCAGCAGAAACGTGTTGAGGAAATCGATGCTGAGGAACCTGAGATCGGTCAGTCGTTGCAACAGTCGCTCGGGCGTCGCGGAACGAATCTGCGGTATTTTGCAGGAGTTCAAAGTACGACTGAACCTGATGTCCACGTCGTCCTTGAACAACTTCGGGTCGTTCCGGATGGACTGTGGCATCGTGACAGAGCTGGTATCCGATAACGATCCGTGAAGTAGATCGTTAAAGTGAACGTTATCCATACATTGACTAATGTCGCTGACCCAAGCTGCTTTTTCCTGCGAAAAGTTTATCGTAATGCGTATATAATAATAGAAAACGAGCTATAAATCTTGTAATTTTATTATTTTTGTTTACAATCATTTTACAGATCGACTACGAAGCGGAAATACAGCTTTTTAAAAGTATGCTTTAAATAATCCCCAATTTATACTTAAATACTATGTTCATACTCTCTTTCTTAATTTTTCTTTTTAATAAATTAGAATTTTTTATTTATACACATGTATATATAAAAAGTTTTTATTTATTCAAAAAACGACTATGAATATCTATCTCATGTAACGATAAGATCATCTATTTTAATATTTTGTAATTCAACGTGCACTTACTTGTATGGTAGGCGCCACGAGATGAACGATCACCTGTGGCCCACCGGATTTTATATCGAATATAATCTTGAAATCGCGATTCTGCAATTGGGAAGTCCCGCTGCCGCTACCGCTTCCGCTACTCTCGCTAATGCCACTTGACATCGAACATACTGACAGTCCTAAAATTAGTTTACAGTCGCTGCTACACTGTAGCATTGAATAAATTCTCAATCTCAATTCTTTGAGGCAACTCACGATCTTTATATAAAAAAACACATTAAAAACCATATATAAACATATTATAAATATATTAAATAAATTAAAATTAAATAAATTTAAAAAAGGATTGTGTCGCGTACAAGCTCATTTTAAATCTTTACATCTTTTGAGCTTTTTCAATTTCTTAATTCATCAATAACTTAATTTTTAATTAAACAAAAAAAATCTTGCTGATTTAAAGAGATCTCAAGAAAGGCTGAGAATCCAGGTTACTTCATCAATGAATGAATTACCATCATCATCTGTAGCACTCTGTTCACTCGGATCTTCAATCAGCACTGCGTCGGAAAGGGGTATCTTACCAAGCTGCGGAACTAGATTTAAACGACCGTCATCATCAGACTGACGAATCGTGAGCAACAGATGATTTGAGAAGAGAAAGCACTGTCTGACAACCTCCCTGTCGCTCGCACCCTTGCCACCGAATGTAGCACTTAATCTGCTTCGCGCACCACGTGGTTTGTCCACTAGTTGTATGAGCGTACCTGAAACAAACCGGTAAGACATAAAATTAGATTTAAATTAAATCTAATCATGATGCGCATCGTTTAGATGATTATTATTAAATATGAAAAACTCTTTTCTTCGCCAGTGAGTAAACGGTCCAAAAAGAAGAGTAATTTTTGACAGCAAACTGGTTATAGAATATCTTTATTTAATTCCACAACGTTTAAACGCTGTTTAAAAATATATTGTAGCACTTGAAAAGGACCAGAACCCATGGTCGAGACGTTGTGGAATTAAATAAAGACATTCTATAGCCAGTTTGCTGTCAAAAATTACCCTTCTTTTTGGATTATTATTATCGTCAAAAAAGTCTTTGCTTTATTATTGTAATTTTTTTTATATAATTATATATTAGTGGCACTGTCATCCGGCCTTGTTCGTTTTTTGCCCTTTGTTTAGAATATTAAGTTTTAAAAAAGTCTTCGTTAGAGAAGAAATAACGCCTGGCAACAATTATTTCGCTTTTTTGACGCGTCGGCTTCGATATCAACGAGCATTCTTGAAATAATCGATACAATTAGGGAAAGCTGTCGATGCGCATTTAAAAATAGCATGACGTGTTGCCACGATGAATACGCAATATCGTGTCTGCGCCGCAGACGTCACACAAATATTGAAATTATTTCATAGAGCTCAATCTTCGACACTGAATATCGTCAATAATGCGAAACATATCTTTTTGAAACCGAAATCTGAACTCGCCGGCATCATTCATCGGATTGATATTTCTCAAAGTGGTGAAAATCAGACAAGATTACACAGATTTCAATACTTAAACATTCAGAAGAAAATAAGTTGAAAATATGACAGGTTTTTTAACGGCTGGCTAGGTCGATTTAAATAATATCCTTCATTTCTTACTTAGAAAGAAACGTACTTACGTTTGCACAGATAAACCAAACGAAACCGAAACTTATATGTAAATCAAGAAAGCAATTTCATGGTTGTATGGATTGACATATCTAGCTTCCTTATACGGAATTTATTATTCATTTTTTGAAGTTTTCAACTGAGATTTCTTTCCAACATCATTGAAAGAACAACGCGTATACCTTAGCTATGTACAACCAGACGCTACAGCTGAATCTTAGATTGCCGATTATCTTTGGTCCCTACTACCAGCATCACACACATCGTTTGGTCCCATCTTTCACTATATCGACACTACATTAACAAACATCCGAAACTCTCGCGCGTATCTATGCGCTGCACCGGTTTGATGGACCGACAAAATGGCAAAATACTGCGGATTGGTCGCCGCTTGTTTTCGTTTGTCCGTTCATCGACCTCTGGGCTCGCAATATTGTCGAATATCCCCCGCACAGAGACAAATCCCGAAAAAGTGTTGACCCTCGTCGCTGTCGAAGTAGTGTGACGTTCGCATCGGTTGATTTCTTGCCGCGACGATAAGCGAACGAGAAATGACGTTCACGAAAATGGTCTGCTCTGCCGTTGGCGACCGAGAGACGTTTACGTGATAACCATGTGATGTGGCGTCAAACACGAGGGTTGCCAGGATCGTGTTTATAAAGCCGACTTACCAAGACTTTTACTACTTGCGTTTAAAATGGTCTTATACCACTTTACCTTTAAGAGAAGTATGCGACATTTTATTGCAAAATATGAATTTATAGTCTTATCTTTGTATTTTAGTTTTACTTTTACTCTTCTTTCTTTTAAATAATATTAATTCTTAAACGCATATACAACTCCTTGAATTTAATTTTAATTTTAAGTTTTTATTTTATTATTAAATATTTCTTAACGGATATGTAAGATTTGAATTGCATTACATTGAATTTTTAAACTTTTCTTTAATCCTTATAATGATAAATAAAGCTAAAAAAGCTATTTTATACGAATTGAATTTGAAACGACTAATGAAATTACAATTCCTGCAACCGCGTGACATTCCGCTTGAATGCCACTACGCCGCAATTCGCGATTTGAACCATGTAATCGACTAGCGTAAGAATTTTTTGTCCGACGGAAATTTGCTAGTAGTGTAACAGTATGTCGGCCCTGGCAGGACACATTGCGCAGGATCAAGACGAAACCGGGTATGAAAATATATCGACGCAAGCAAGCTACGTCATCGATTTCGAACATGTATCTGTGCGTTTGCGCCCTTTAACCCCCCGCTTTTCCCACCCCTAACAATGGTGAAACCCGTCGAGCTTTACCGACAGTTATCAAGTCTAGGAATGAGTTTCCCAGCCAGGGGTAAACCCGAGTATCCAAGTATAAGATATCCGAGTTATCTGCCAGCTTCGGTCTTATCGACAAAGCATATCGAGTCTTTTAATCTTTGATTCTTTTCTATATGTAAAAACAGTCTTTTATGTGTGCGAGCGAAACACAGTAGTTTCTGTATTGTGCTGAACATGTTGAAGAATGTATTGTTAGATTTTATTTAAAAATGATTAGAATGAATGAAATGAATAGAAAACAATAGTGTGTGCCATTATTAAAACGCGAAATAATTTTCTTTAACAATAAACTGTTTAGTTCTTGTGCAAATTTGTTGCGATATTTAATTTAAATATTTTTACATTTGAAATAATTCTTACTTTAAGATATAAGTAAAATGTATTTTAAAATAAATAAAATAAAATAAAAGATTACAGGAGAAAACACTGATGCACTCACCCTGTCTAACAAAGACCTGATTGACGTCCAGTAAAATATCACATCCTTCGACAATCATTCGCTCCACTGCTAGATTCTTTCTCAGATTTTCAGTTTCGCTGACCTAAAAAATGGAACATATTCGATCAATAGTCAAATTCGATTTAGAGCTAAAATAAAATATAATGCTTGTATAGAGCTAATTGAGTAATAGAGATAATTAACAAATACCTCATCGTGCATTTGCCTCGAGAGGTCCTCCAGCTGTTGCCTGGCATTCTGGAGGCTCTTACGTTCCACGTGATCATACGGTGTATGGGCCAATAACTCGTGCAAGGTAATTATATATCTTGGAATCTAAATGAATAAAGTAAGTAGCTGGATTAAGGAACTTCTGTTCAAGTTCCACTAAAATCAGAGAAAAAAGAGAAGAAAAAATTAGGAGAGTAATCGTGATGCAAAACTTGGCACAAACAGATTTTAAATTTTATTTTTCTGAGAGCAGTAGAGCAGAAATAAATTACAAATTAATTAGTAGTCTAACGTAGATTGCAACAAAAAGTAAAAAGATTTCTATACTATATTTTTAACTATATTCAAAACGAATATAAATTACATTTCGCCAATAAATTCAGAAAGAATTTTCCGCGTTCTACGGATGGAATGTATAATTCTCCGCGTCGACTGCATTCATTTTACAAGGTAGATCTCATGCAATATTCATAGAAGCTTCCAAACTATTTCATATAATCGATCATTCCCGAAGAGGCATTCGTATCGTCGAGATAATAATCATTTCATTTTTCTATCTCCTTTTTCGCATAAAAATCTGCCTCTTTGGAAGATAAGCAGCACAAGGAAATTAAAATCGTATTGAGGCATTTACTAGTGGTATTTCTCCCTACAACGAATATAATACAAAGCGATACCATCGAATGTTCAGAAACTTGTCTTTTGTACTTCACGTATGAGAATTGCATCAGTTTTATCGATTTGTATTGGTTTTATTGGTTTGCATCAGTTTCCATCGGTTTCCGTCCGTGACAATCTTACCTGATGCATGGGATATGTTAGAAAGGTCTCCAGGGATCGTCCGTGGCAGGCAGTCTTGTTCTCCAACCTATTGAGCAACGCTACGAACGGTGACGATTGCTTGCATTCAGTCAACACTTGAAGGCTATAGTGGTGGTTTCGCACGTACTCTTGATATATGGATAACATCGGTAGCAGCATGTCGAACAAGTCACCTGCATTGACGACGTGTTGTGATCAGACAATCTATCTACATTATTCTCTTACAAAATAATGTATTCGCATACATTAATATCATTATAGGAGGAAAAAAATTTCTTGCGTCTTTTTGATTCGCCAAGTATATTAAGGACTCGTCGTCCGATGTGTCAATCTGTCAATTATTTACAGCAGTTTTAAGTAGTCCGTACCTAAAACTAAAGTGGGCCAGCTCTCCATACGCGAAGTGAGACCCTTCAGGAAGATTTGATGGAGAAACAGCACAGTTTCGCTATTCAAAAATATGCTATTCACATCTTCGTGACTACATGGGGGTTTCTTTGAACTGGCAGCCATCTTGAAAGGCCTCAGAAAACAGCTTACTAAAATCTCCATCTGCTCCGTGTACTCTTCCTCGGCCTCCACCATTTGGAATACCAGGCTGAAATAGTAGGACACGCGTTCAATACCATCGAGTGCAAATTAAACAAAACCAATATCAGTTTTACGATTGTTATATGTAAATGAATGAAATATGAGGAAAATGCTTGATTAATACAATTGATTAAAAAAAACCTCTCTGTAGCAGGAGAGAGAGAGAATAATGATAAATTAATTTTTATTTCTGCGATATAAACATATTATATAGTGTTATTACTAAAATTGTAACAAAACATATAATGTTATTTCATAAAAAGCTACGCTGCTCAATATTTTTTTAGCTTTTTCCGGATGTTGCATTCAATTTCACCACGTTATCGCGTTTATTTCTATACGACCGCGCGAAACGCAACCGTGAAACTCGAGAAGGCGCGACAAACCGTTAATGGAAAAGTGAAGTGTGCGAAACAAGTTGAACGTCATCAGTCGTGCGACAGCAACAATTACCTATTCCGTTTGCGCATGCTCTCGGCGTGCGGGCTCTTGATGTACTGTTCCACAATTTGTTTCCAGCGTCGTCGGCACAGCCAGCCCCTGAAGAAGCTTTGAACTTTCTTGACTTTTTGCATTTCAATAGAGCCCTCCGAGATTTCACGTAATCCGGGAGCGAAGCAAGCGGAAACGTGAACACTGCCACCATATGGCTGAAATGTGCTGTATGAGCTTCCGGTACCTTGGGACATGGTTCTTTGAACCGCCGGTCGGTTGGCGTATATCGGTATTACGGAAGGTCTTAGCTCCTTTTTCAGAGCGCACAGCTGTAACAAGCCGCAAAATCCGCAATCTCATGGAAGAAATAATTCCGAGCAAACATCTTCTTATATATTTTTTAAGTAAACCAAGTGAAAATATTCAAACGAAATTGCATTAAATATTGAACGTATGCTTGAATAAAGTATTATCATTTCTCCTCACGTAATAATTTTATTACCTTTGATATGTTATCAATTTAATTATCACAATTAGACGTTAACCAATGAAATTAACGAGGATATTAAAAGATAATTGCTACTCGATTTAAAACGCGAAGTTCAATTTTAATTCTAAAAATGTTCCGAAATATAATGAAATAATGAAATAAATATGGAATGATATTAAATATGAAAGTGTTACTTTTTATATTTATTATCAGTAGAGATTAAAATCGAATAAAACATAGCAGATAATACAATTAATTTCCGTAACCTTATATTATGAGAAATAATAAATATATTTGAAAAGAAGATAAATTTTAGCAATATATGTATAATATAAAATATGAAAATATTTTGATATATATTATTTTTCCGAAAATTTGATATATATTATTTTCCGTTGCGAAAATTTTAGTCGTATGCGTCATTATTAATTTAATTAATTAATTAATTTTTAAAGCTTTAACACAGTAAAATAAAAACAAAGTATGTACAGCATTTCTTGCGATACATAGGAGATTTTCCAAAAACAGACTTATTTGCTACAAATCGTTCTCATTATATAACAAAATGTAATTAGTAGTTGAAATAAAAATACACGCAGTACGGAACAGAATTACTGTGGAATATCATGAGATAAATATATAATACAGTTAATAACTAACCTCGGCTCGGAGTTTTTTTATTTCCGACGCCAATTCTTCGCACTGTCGAGTGTACTGACACTTGGCTGTTTTCTCGCTCTCGACGATTTGCAACAGGTGTAGGTGCTTCTGCTGGAGTTCCTCCTTTTGTAGCAACAATTTGTTGAAGCTAGAATCAATACCCAAGAAAAAGGATGCCGAGTTAAACCTTACTTTACACCCGTATCTCATGTAAAAGTGTTATTTAAGCGGAAAACTGTGATATACATATGTAAAGGAAAATAAAACGCTCAAACTATGTGGCTTGGAAAAATGCACGGAGTGCATATCCCGAGAATTTTGCATGAAAATGAAATTACGGTTTTTCCGTGTGCAGTCACGAGAGGCGAGTGAAATATGAAAAATTTTGAAAAATATTTTTTAACGACTTGGAAACTAATAAAAAAAAAATGTGCACACGGAGAAATATAATTTGGTGACATAGCATATATTTTGTATTATCTTAGCAAATTTTATCAGTTAATAATATTAACTTAATATATGAATAGAAATTTTTTAAGAATATTAATTTTATTAAAAAATAAATTTGCTAAATTAGAAAATTACTTAGCTATAAGAATCGAATAATTTCTATTCTGCCAAATACGTTTTTCTGTAATGTTGGACAACTTGAGAAATTATAGCGAAATTTTGTTGAATATATAGTAACAACGACAATTTCGCTAGAACAGCAAAATTTTATTTTTTTCCCGTAGTTGCGATTCTCTATTTTTATAATTATAATTATAAGTATATAATATAATTATAATAATTATAATTTATATTCTAGATTTGAAACTTTTTAAAGGCAGAAATTACCTTAATTATCTAAAGTTCTAAAAAAACGTTATAATTTATATATAACATTTATATTCATCTATGAATAGATTATTTCGGTTGCAAATTAAACTTCTTGATTTTAAATAATTGGTATGTATCATAAATAATAAGGTCACTTATTATTAAAATCTCTTTCGTTTTACCCCATGTAATGACATTTACATCTTATTAGCATAATGAACACGAAAAAGAGGGTGCGAGGTTTCAAACTTAGCTGGTTCCGGTAAGTGACACGAATGATATGAAATATAAAACAAGGCGTAAAATATCTTTCCTCGGAGAGGAACATGTCACGAAAGATGATACACCACGTGCATATCTTTTTAATAATATACTAAATATTAAATATTAATTAAATTATAGTATGAATTATTATAACATTCTTAATTTAAAAAATGACTTTTTCTCGAACATAATTTTTTCGAGCATAGTTTTTTGGGAAATCTCTGAATACGATTTTGTTTACCAAACTGGTGTATTACAATTTTCTATTACAATTCAGAATTTTTTGGTTAAAGTCGCAGAAAGGACCATTTTACTTTACAGACATAAATCCTTTTTTGTAACTTTAACCGCAAATTTCTCAAAATTATAACGTGGCCAATACGAGCCATATATCGTAGGTCATAATCATCTAAAAACTATAAACGTTACTTTTGTTTGTGTGCAGTTTTTATTGAATAATGATTTTATTGAACAGAATAACATGTTTCTGTAGGCAAGATATACTTTACTTTTGCATACTGTATATTTTGTTTTTTATTGCGTGTTGTTTACTACTAAAGTAATACGTAAAATTGCCTTGAGTCTTTTTTCGCAGAATAACAAGCAAGCATTACACAGCGTGATGTCTTTCTCATCAAACGTAAAAAAGATTTCCTTTCAGATTTAAATTTTAATTAAGTTCTGCTCTATATGCATATCCATAAGCTATGTAAGTACATAGCACGAACTTGTCTTTAACCTGCGATGTTTTGAGAAGCTCTGCTTCAGTCCACGCAAAACAAACACTCAAGCAGCAGTGGTCCACATGCAATAGTTATTAAACTATCGATCGACCCTATGCGTGATACGAGATACGAAGAAGCATCAACATGTATTTTCGAGCGCGGCACGGTAGAATTGCTAAAGTAATGCAGATATCATTATCTATGCACATTACGGTGCAGGGTAACAGTAATCTGAGAAGGCAGCCGCTCCACAGGGATATGAACGTATATAAGTCGACCAATAAAACGAGGACATAGAAGGGGAATGTAGCTTCTCATAAAATTTTTAAAGAAGTGTTTTTGCGTCATAAAAGCATCACCAAATAAATATATTTGTCTCTTATTAAAAATATTAGTAATTAAGAAAGCAAAAATATAATTTAATTTGGATTTAAAAAATAGTGCAAGAGTAATTTACCTATAATCATTTTTATACAAATATTCAAATAAAGTAATACTCAAGTGAATTATAACAATTGCCGCTTAATCAAAAAATAATACTTTGAGTGACAAATAAGAAATATTAAAAAAGATGCAAAGATGACATACAAATTTTGAGGTATTGAAGTCGGAAAAAAATATATAAAACTTTTATTCTTCTCTAGTAATTTTTAAAAGCGTCAGGCAAAAACGGATCTATAACTGTCATTTTTTTCTAATGTAACAGCATTTGCGTGACGCGAAACGATAGAACGACGTTTGACGCATCTATGAGCATCAGTGAAACAATCACGTTCTTCAGAAGAAGCACCTGCGACAGAAAAGTCGCGGATTGTTTGTAATCTGGCGTCATCCATAAACAGAAGGCTGCGAAATTGTTAGCGAAGAGAAATTTGCATGAAACCCTATATCTTGTAAACGAAAGAAATACATAGATATGTGGAAGACCTTTTATAAAATCATTTTTTATTTTTGCGAAAATTGCTTCGAACGAATTACCTTAATAAGGTGAACTACATTTCTAATATTAACATCGTATCTTTGTGCAATCCTGTTTGCCAGGATTTCCGCAATAAGCGGCTGTTACAGGTTAGTTCTCCCTCTGGCCCATAAGACGAGTTTGATAGCATGATGGAGATTACTTCGGCGTTAATGTGCACAAATTACGGCACCGGGATTAATAGAGAGGTGGTAGCTGAGACGACTCGATGTTAATGCGGTACCCGTAAAGGTATTTATCAGTGCATCAATAAGATTAAGAGAGTCTCTCTTGAATAATAGACCAAGAGTATACAGCAAAGTGTGGATAATAAATGCAGCAACGTTGGAGAATGAAGTTAATTATTACGCTGCAAACCATATTGTGTCCATTGTGGGATTATTCCATTGCGTTAGTTAGCTTGCATTCCTCGTTTCATTCTATTATATAAAGTAAATCCGCGTAAAGATCTCCGATCGCAAGATCCAAGATTACTTTGCTACTGTTTATTAAAAGTAGAAGATTTATTAAACACGTAAAATAAAGAAAATAAATTCGTTCTGCACTCTAAGGTCGTATTAATGAAAAGTTTGTTTCTCTCGTGCGGCGTATATACCGAAAAATTATACAAATTGTATTGTCGGATTATACTTTAACCCATGTATTTTAACCCACACCTGCCAAATATTGGTGACAATCGGGATATCGAATATCCCTGTTCCACATGCATAATTGATTTACATCTAAAAAACATTTAATGAAGTGGAGTTTATGGACAATATATTTAATTAATTAATTTTAGAAAAGGGGACAGAGAAGCTCAAGGATGTCGAAATCGATACGTTCAATAATTTTGGCGGAAATCGACAGTAAGGCTTTTTTGTCGATTTCTATGGATGAAATTCCATGGATGAAATTAATAATTGGCTGAACCAGTGATTGAAGCCGGATCTAATTAGAGCTTTGAAACACGCAGCTTGCTGCACTCGGTCATCGTGGGGATGATGCTAATGATTTACGGGATGAAATCTCCGTGAATCAAGGCAAAGCGGCCTGCACGTCATTTCAATCAGCCCCGAGATCTTTGATTCGGGCGCGAGCCGTCGTTTACCTAGCTTCTCGTATCGCATCGATCCACTCTTTGCAGCTCGTCTCTGTGGCCGCTTTTAGTTCGTATTGCCGTTGGTTCTCCTTCCTGTATGATATCGCGAAACAGTTCTGTAACAGAGGAAGGATAAAAAATTGAGTTATTTTCAATGCACGACAATAACGACGACGGGAAGACCAACAAAAAGTGCGATTCCGTCGCAATGTTCGATTTCCGCATTGTTCGCGTATGAAAAAATGTCGTGTTCAAACAAATTGAGGTTTCAAAGCGTCGCCAAGCAAACGAGAATCTCCCGACGCATACCTCCATCTCTGATCGGACTCAATTTATACTATTTCGCTATTTATACCATACACAAATCCGGAAATCCGCCTTTTTTCACGGATCTCATTAAACTGTCCCCTAAATATCCGCGTAATGCAAAAAGCTTAGGACCGTTTCTATTCTCTACGGCAGCATTGTTTCCACTTTATCCGGGGATTTTATTATTCACATGATAATTTTTACAAAGGCATTAATTATTCAAACCCTTATCACGATTTCATTTAGCTACATGGCGATTGCAAATCAAAATTGCACGCAAAAACAAACAGTTATATCTACATCGCGTGATTTTGCACGACAGTTTACAAATGCGTACGCTTGCTGATCGTATTCAAATTCAAATTCAAAACCGACGGATTATTCCGCACGGACGGATATTAACACGAATGGCAAAACTCTCGTATACACTTCCTCCTCTCTTTTTTTGCATGAGAGATTATAAGGAGTTATAAAAAAAATGTGCCCATCACAAAAGTTTACATTATTATTTAAAAAATAGGAAGCATCGCACACTGTGTTTTAGCAGCACAAGATTCTCCATCCTAAGGCAAAGTTCTCGGTTGTTTATGCTCGATAACATTCCACAAAGCTACCACATAGAAGTGGGGACGTCTTCTCTGAAGAGAAAATCCTCGCTTTACTCTTAAAAAAAAAAAGAAAAAAATCTTAGACCGTTTTTATCTATTCACGAAGCGCATTCGGTAGCGCAAATGTCTTTCTGTCCTCCCATTATGCCACAAGCTTGTTTTAAACAACGATCATCTTTCTAATTATTAGATAAGATATAGGTATATCTAGTTTGGTCACGCGTACAATATTGTTTCGATAAACGTGGCTAACAAATTTTATTTTTGTACGCAGATCTTTAAAAAAAAGGAAAGAGTTAATGATGTGTGACATTATAAACAAATTAACTAGACTGAAAAATTGTGATTACGTGAGAGTGCAGTTACCGCCCGTTTCGTGCGTTACGATATATGAGCTTACCAAGCAGAAAAATGGCAAGTTTTGCAAAGCGGGTGTACACATTTAATTAAAACACTAAATGATGTTATCTTGTTTTAAAAAAAGGATTTTTCCTTTTTTCTAGCACGTTAAAAAACTTTTTTTCCCTTTGTAATGAGAACAGCTCGCAGCAAATTGATATTTCACACGAAATAAATTAGAATATGACTTTTGATATCTAGGTATGTTAAAATTAAAGCAACGTGTTTGTTATCCCCTTTCTGCAGCGGAAAGTACATCAGTAATTTTCGTCCGTAGCTTACATCGATTCTCGACGCGACTTATTACACATTGTACACTGATGCATTAATTAATTAAAATCTGAGGTGACAATGTAAAATAGAAGCTTCTTTTAATTATACTCGTGATGCATTAAAATACAATAATGATGATAGGTTTCTCTGGGCAACCGGATTATGCATCTTCCTACTTCCAATTACCTTCCGGTAATTTGCATAGATTGAATATTTACAGTACGTGAGCTCACCGTGTAAGCTCGCGATCAGAAATCACTAATTATATTTTATCGGTTTTATTTAATACCTTGGAGAATAAATCATTAAGAGAGATTTTTTTTAAATTAAAATAATGCTATTATACATGCTTACCATATATGTATAAATTAAATGCCTAATAAATCGATAGAGCACTGCCGTTTCATATTTATGTTAATTCGTTTTACTTCTCGGCAAACGTAGTACGTGTATAATATTTCATAAAATTCTTCCTCACATGGCAAGGAATATTTACGTCAATGTCAACCGATCTGGCAGATTTGTGCTTCAAATTAACTTCGTTTACGCCACATTAGCTTTCTATGGGCTCATTACAAGCATAATTGGTGTGTGTATGCGTTTGAACGCTCGAGAGATGTGGCTAATTAAGGCGCATCGATATTACTTTAGCTTCGTTAACATGGCTCTACGCTATACTCTTCGGACATTACAACCAATGCGGGCAAAATGTCCGCATTGGTTGCAACGTCCCATTGTAACCGGCGACAAAAGGCTCGCGCGATACGTTGTCGGACATGCGCGCGCTATGTACACGGAACATGAGGAGCGGACCAATTGTAAGTGGAATCAAGTATAATAACAATGACTATCCGAGTGAATATTCATGACCCATATTGCCGAGAAGGCAAGTCCAAGCGGACTAAGCTTTCTATGATATTACTTTGAAATTCGAGTCCATGTCGGTCACGAAACAGTCGGAGTATAGTTTCAATTATGAAAACGCCATTAGTTAGCACTATCGATTTTCGATGTCTAAAGATATCAGTCATTCAAATAATCCATTATTTGAACATGGGGAATATTTGTTCAATTTACCCTGTGGAAAATATAAATGAAGAACGGTTCTCTTTCTTTGTTATTATTCCTACACCCAATGTTTTCTCGTAATAAAAATGGGTTTTTCCAGGAATCACTACTTCAACTATTTTTTTACTACAAAATTTAAAATTAAGCTATTACATGTAAATCAATATGCAGCGAATATTTTACTAGCTATGTTAATACGGTGATATTATGATCAACAAAGACAAAAATTTATATCAACACATTATACGTTAATTATACGTTGGTCGTTTTCACGTCCAATCAGAAATCTCATTTCAGATATGAGACATAATGAAGACATAATGAAGACATATTTCGCATTCGGAATACAGAAGGATGTAAAGGATTTAATCTTATGCGAATTTATTTTATTTTTTCGCGTTAAATCTGAATTATATATGTTGCTTCTTACATAAATTCAGAGAGAAAGAAGAGATATCAAACATACATATTTTTTCCAATAGTTCTCGTATTGCGATAATACTTTCACATATCCCATTCTGAACATGACATTGTTTTTACACTTTTACATCTACTTTTACATCTCTTGTACGTTCCTCTAGAATTTTATTGTAATGTATGAGACTGCAATGCGGAGACTGCACCAACGAGCGAAACGTGCAAGATTTCTTATATATACTTTGCAACATGCATAAATCCAGACTGCAAGACGTTTGAGAAGAAATTAGATATACTTGAGTTTATCCATCATGATTATAGCATGTTTGTCATTACGGAAAAAATTACAATTTTGTAAAGATTATAATTAAAAATGATCATACAAATCATGAATTTTATACTTCTATTATCATGCAATAATTAACATATTCCCAGATTAAATATAAACTTTTTTAAAGATAATATATATTATTTTTAGAACAAAAATTATGTGTGTGTGTATATATATATATATATATATATATATATATATATTTTATACATATATAGGGTGAGGCATTCAAAACAGATCACCTAAATAACTCGCTTGTTTTTGATGACAGAAAAAAATACTTCAGATAAAAGTTGCTTAGTTCGAAAGGGGACATGAGAACCGCGTCTGACATTAATAATTTTTTAAAAGAGGAGAGGTGTAAATCTTATGAAGGATATCACCCTAAATATCTTAAATGAAACCCCTTTTTTCATTGCATATACTTGTAGCTTATCTCGAGAGCTTTCCAAAACACTATAATAAAGTATTTTTTCATTAAGTATTTTCCAAGTTATAAGAGTTGAAATAATTTCTTAATTTTACATAAACTATAAAATATTTCGTAAAATATTCACTTTTCGATGAAACTTACCTCAATACTTTTATGCACAGAATAATGAGAGGAATCAATGATGTAAAGAAAACACATAGTTGTTGTTAAGAAATAATATATAATTGTTAGTTACAAACCTACACTCCTCCTCCTTTAAAAAATTATTAATATATCAGACTATGTCTCCCTTCGCGCGCGCGAACTAAGCAACTTTTATCTGAAGCATTTTTAACTGTTATCAAAAACATATATATATATATATAAAATTAAATTCTGTTCCATTTTTATTTGTAATAAACATTTAACTTTTAATTTATCTATTTTTTGTCTACGATATTTTTTACACGAACTCAAAAATTTATATTGCTTATTTTATAATGATAGTGAAAATTGCAATAAGCCGGATGTTTAAAGGTATCGTGTAATACATTTTTTTTATTATGTGAGAAGAACATCGTAATTGATCAATGTGACTTTCTGCTCGGCGGACTTCTAGATTGCTAAGAATCATGGGGATTTAACAGCGATATGAGAACTTCCTCTCTTTTTCGAAGAAAAAAACATTTGAAAGATTGAGCCTCTTGAGGACAGGAAAGTAACAGTAAAACCGCGTAAACGTATCGCGGTTCCCATGTGTATTTCACGAGTTCTTTACTTTTGAAACTATTATATGGAAGAAGTTCGTTTCGTGCCAACATTTCAACGAGAACTTTGGAAACTTATTCGACAACTAACGTAATAATTACAGCCTTTGTCTTTTTACATGACATGTCTTTGATACCGTTTTATTCAGACATGTGTATATTACATTAACAAAAGTTCGAAAGCTTTGTAAAAGCATAATCGTCCCAAGCACTAATCTCGTTAAACTTATTTAAATTGAGAATTTAAGAAATTTTATTTAATAACTTAAATTGCGTAAATATTCTAAAAATTTTGTAAATATTAAAAAGAAACAATGTTATTTTTTTCACAAATACTTGCAGAGTTTGTATAAAGATTTATTTTATGAAGATTAAAGAGAGATATCTCGTAGATTTATCAAACATAAATTTGATAAATCTACAAGAGATCCCTTACATTACGTCCAATACTAAAAGCGACACACGCGGACAGGTCGGTTACGCGCAAGTAAACCAACATTAAGCTTGCAATCCATCATGTTACTGGTAACCATCGACCACGGTTTACTATCTGACCATACTCGCAGTTACTTAAAGACAGTTTCTAGCGTGTACAGAGAGAGAGAGAGAGAGAGAGAGAGAGAGAGAGAGAACGTCTTACCCTAATAACACATCCGAGGACAACACGGAATCCTCTCAGCCGTTACTACTTCTCTTATCAAGAAGCGAGTCTTGTGTCAACTTGCATTTAGATTAGACGGTGCATATTTCACCTCACTTTACTTGCACAGAGAATGGCTAACTCTATTTAACATACTCGTGCGTCTCTCATGCACATTCCTTATTTTGATAATACTTTAAATAAAATTAAATAATAATTTAATTATATAGAATCAATAATTTAATAACAATTTAACTAGAATTAAAATTCATACAAATAATATTATTAGGCACTAAAGACTCAGCCTGACCACAAAATGGCGCACATTGTTTACTTGTTGAATTTAAATAGAGATTTTACTCCATAATTTCTCGTTCAGTCATTTTACATATTTAAAAATACGATAATTGCGCTAGCAGTGAGCGTATTACTAGGATACATAGCTACGTCAAAGCAAAGGACCCTCGGCATGAATTCTGTTTATATCAAGGTCGGACTGTCGGTTTAATCTAGAATTATATACAACCTCGCAATAGCATTACGGTGAATCGTAAATCCACCGCTTTCATAGAGTCACGACGGTGACAAAGGTTTACAGTGTAACACGCTAACTGCAATCATTATTTGATGTAGAAGATTATAACTGCACTGATCATAATTTTAAATCATGATTTAATGAGCGTTTAATGAGCAGGGCCTCATCTCGCTATCGACCGGAAATTTAAAGAGATAACGACATTGTGCCGCTATATTCGAGCTTTTTTGTTTATTTATGAACTATGTTTTTTTGATTCTCAAAACACGTAAATTAATTTCTACCTATGCTTGATCATCGAAGCTATAATTAATTATCGAGCCGTTAAATAGTTAACAAAGACTGAATTTTCCTCGCTTGATAAAATATCTATATTAGTAAAATATGCGAGAATTTACATTTTACATACATACCAGTAGAATAAAATTATTTTATCAATATAATGTTGAAAAAGACGGAACAAACAGTTTAATTATTTAATTACCAAACTATAAACATTCAATAAAAAAGGCACTTTATTTTCCATACTGGCGTATATATACTTACATTTTTAACTATAAATACGTCTCTTTTGATAAAAATTATACATATTTCATGTAGAGTAGTACTTTGATAAAAGAACAAACTGAATTACATTTGACCCACTTTTTGCAGCCTAAGGATATTATACCCACGTATTTTGTAACCCACGAGTTAAAAACTGAAGTAATTTCGTTGAATTCAATTTTTTGAAATATACTATAGATATTTGTTCATTGTTACATTTTCGTTGTTACGTGCAAATAAAGAACTTTTTTCCTGCATGTAATACAGAATATTAATATTACATCAGTGAATCTCTGCTGAAAACTTTGTGTTCATGCTCTTACATTTTTAAATGGGAACTATCGGCCAAGGGTCGTATAAGGGACAATTTCAAAATGCAATTTTTATATTACACATACCTGTGAGAAATCAGGAATAAGTTTAAAATAATAAAAAAAGAGGAGTCTCTCTCTTCTCATTTCTATCTCTTTCTCAATCTCTGTTTCTGTAACTTTATCTCTCTGCGTAGATAAAAAAAACTGAAAAAACACAAAATAAAAGATGAACATTTAAAAAAATGTATAAAAAGAAAAAAAAGAAAAATATGTGCGAAAAAAATATCTGGAAAAATAACTCACGTTGAGCACGGGGTATAAAAGTTAGTTTGTATTGAGAACAAAAACGACACTCGTCGATAAACAATGTGCATTGTAAATAACAAGAATATATAATGAACAGAGTTCATTATAATTTCTACAGGCCATCCTTTATTCTCTCTGTTTTATGCGTATATGTGAATGAGTTTCTGTTACATTTAACAAACTCGCAAAAACAGTGTCCACTGTCAGAACACGCCATGCTTATTTCATAATGCTTTTAACTTCCCTATTTTATTACAAAATAGGGAAGTTAACCAACCTGTTTTGATCCGAAAGACTTTCTGATTACACAGGATTAATAATGAATTATATAACTCGTTCCTTACTCTAACTTGTTCATATAACGCTACGATCGCATAGCTGGGTTTCCAGAATAAACTATCACGAGGCCGTAGAGCACAATTCGCGGCACGTTCGAGGTCGTTATAGATTTTCGCACGCGAGATGAGACTTCAATAAAATCACTCGCGTCAGACGGATATATGTATCTCCGGATATATCTCCGTTCACCGTTACGGACGTGCAGATGCGCTGCAATTCGAACAACACTGTTTTCCGATACATTTCACCTCTCGTCAGTTAGAGATTCGATAGACGTTTCCTGTGAGGAGGAAGAGAAAGGGGGGAGAGAAAGAGAGAGAGAGAGAAAAAGAGAGAGAGAGAAAGCTCAAAATTCCTATTATCCAACTACATTTGTATTGATAGAATCCACAAAACTTTACGATAAAGTGTTTCAGACAGTAGTAAAAGTAACAAACTACTGGATAATGCAAAATAAGGACTAAAAAAAATAGACCGGAGGACAAAGCGATATATCCTCGTGGACACCTAATAAACTTTTTTAAATGCGCCATTCCGGGCTCGTACGTAACAAAGGTAAATTGCGCACATCGACGCACGTGCACACAATCCTCCAGTCGCCGGAAAATTGAGATGAATGCTAAGGGTAAATGTTTGACAAGGGAAGGAAGAAAATAATTCGCTCTGGGTTACAAAGTTGCTCCTGCTCATCCGGTAATATATATGCAATATACACAAGCGAATGGTATAACGAATGCAATAATCGTGCATGCGCGATTGATTATTAGCTAGCAGTGTTTGCGTTGCAATTTATTCAAATTAAACATAATAGAAATTGGAATTTGTGAAAACGACCGAGAGTTATTCAATTACGCGCGCGTGTAACGAGTATTAATGTGAACATAATAAAAATATATTACATATTGAGTCGTATATGCAGCATATATGTAGTTCTGATCGAGTTAAGAGTGAGCGCGCGCGTATGTATGTGTACGTGTGAATTCGTATGTAAAAATGCATGTAGAAAGTTGGTGAGATGGGCACGCTGAAAAATGGTTCATTTTTTAGTATAAAGAGAGGCTACCACAAAAAAAAATTTAATAAAAAACAGAATCCTAATAATGGATTAAAAAGTTACGTGCTAATTCGCAGCATTAAGTGATTAAATCATACAAGCGTGTTTTGGCAAATATTTTCTAGTATATCTGAGCACAAAAAATTGCATGAAAATTTCTGCAGATAATTATATGTATCATACAATTTATAAAATAATGCACAAAACAACTTTATAAAAATACTTTTCTAAGGAACAAATATACAAGTATAAAGAAGTATCTAACGAATTGTTCGAATTTTTAAATTTTAAATATTTAATATGTTATCCTTTACACACACACACACACACACACACACAAATATATATATTTAACAATTTAAATGCAATGCTTCATGTATTGATAAAGTATAAATTATTTTATACTTGGTAGAATTATATTATATAATTAACGTATTTAAAGCGAGAAAGAGAAAGAGAGAGAGAGAGAGAGAGAGAGATTGTTGTATTACATATTACAGATGTAAATATTATTGTAGAGCCGCGTGGGGGGGGGGGGGCTACATTATAATCAAAATATTAAACTAATAAGTTATTTGACCTTTCAGGATCAAAACGCATTGAATTATTATACATAATCATAATTATATATAATCATATTATACATATTATACATAATCATTACTCGCAGCCTGTATTTTAATAAATGTATCTGAAGAGTGCAATCATTTTGAGTGAGAAATGAGTTGAAACAACGAGCTGAAGCGTGTTGGGTCATGGTATGATTTCAGATTTCAGATTTTGTTTGGCCAACTTTATTTAAAATGGTTACAATTACGCGAAAGCTTTCATTAACACGTATAAAAAAGTTAAAATATGGTAAGTAGATTAAAGTACATCTTTTATAAAGTACATCTTTAGTTAATTTCTGAGATACCTTAATTAAAAGCATGTCTAACGTGAAATTTCCGGAGTAAGTTACTTGATGAAGCGACGTTTTCTTTTTTCTTTTCTTCTTATATATAATACATTTGATGTTATCCCTTGTTTTACATATTTTATTTGAAGGAAGGCGATTCTTGCGCAATTATTAAATATTTCTTCTGTAAAGAAAGAAATATTTAATAATTTTACATTATACATTTTAAAGTTTATTAAATATTTCTTCTGTGAAGAAAGAAATATTTAATAAACTTCAAAATGCATAATGTAAAATGATGTTTATTCTTTGACTGAACAATGCTGAACAAGCTGGACGAGCTAGACTATAGCGGAGCTATACTACTGTATACACAACTCAGCTGCCGAATTCAAAACTAAAAAATGCGAAAATACGTCCTTTCGATAAAACAAATGCAGATCAGGACAATTGAAGAACATTCGGATCTGATAACGAAGGTGTCAAAATATCAAAAAAGAATCATATAATGACGTTTTGCTTTAAAGAATTAGTTAACGGGATTGCTAGAGGATTAATACCAGGAAAGGAATGTTCTTTGATAACGGGACATCGGTAACAAATGAAACTTTGTACATGTGAAGAAGGGCGGTTCCGCCAGAGTGCTTTGACGACCGGCTCAGAACATTGTTCTCAGATTCCAGCGATTCATTTCGTTCCAGCACAGTCCGTCACCTACGACCCTACATCTCGCGTTGCCTTCGCCCTCTCGCTTTGCTGAGGTCACTGTGTGAACACCTGTTAATCTTAACTAGGGTATATCACAGCGGGAAATATTCCCGCTTGAAGTCGTTTGATCGACAGGCGTTTGTGCTCTTGACGGATGTTCTATCTACTGTTGTCGCATTTTGCAACTCCTACCACCCCCTTTGCACGATACACCAGCAGTGTTACGCAGTGCATTTCCGCGACAGATAGAAATTAGGGATATATCCCTCGGGAAAAGCCGGATGTAGTTGATCCGGCTGGTGATATGATGAGAGAGGACGTGAGAATAGGAGGACATGGACAGCGAACAAAGCACTTATATTGTCATTTTAGTCAAATAATCTCAATCATATAATAAAATTAGTGAAAATTAATTTAAAATAATTAGAGGAAACTAAAATTAATAAAACATTGTATAAATACAATTGTTAAATTCGTAAAAATTCAAACAAATTAAAATACGTGATAAAATTATGTGAAATTATGAAAATTATGTTAATTATGAAAATTATGTTAATAAAGTAAAATGATTATAGAGAATTAAAATTATATAATAATACGTTATATTATTACGATATATACGATATTTACGATATATTATTAAATTTACAAAAATTTTGACAAATAGTAACATACATAAAAAAAAATTATGTGCATAAAATATAATAATAAGTATTGAAAAAGGTATTTTGTTAAAATTAAGACATACGCAGAAAACCTTTCACAAGAAACAAGCTGTTAATAAAATAATTAAAATGGATGTAACGGGTAAATTACCGACATGTCAAGAGATGACAGAACGTTAGTCACATACGTTGCGGATTGTCATTATGTTAAATGTTACAAGAAAATGCGCGTAAACTGAATTTCAGGTTTCAGATAAACAAAAACGTAATTAACAAATGCGGAGGGGGAGGGAATGGTGCAAAGGGAGGGGAGATAAGAGATAAGCGGTGCGGATGCTGCTCGAGGTAAGCTCCCACGAGGAGCTTATTTTTAGCTGGAAACTGAATCGATTCATCCCTTCTGATGCTATGCCGGTTGCCGTGGTGGTACCAACAACGTCAAGCCCAAAGCCGCGCGACGACTGAAGGGGAGACAGAACGAGTGTGAAAATAAGACCGTGAGGCGACACGAGTGGTGACGGTTTGCGCTCACCTGCATATCTACGTATAAAAGAGAGAAAAAGAGCGAGAGATAAGAGAGGAACATAAAAGAAGAAGAAGAAGCAGGTATATATACAGGGTAAACCATTTTAATCAATACACGCAAATATCTCAAAAAGGAGAAGTTTTTTCAAAAAATGTTTCAAATAAAAGATTTATAGTTTGAAGGAGGCCATCAGATGATAGCAATGATTTGACCTTGGAGAGTCATTTGAAGGTCACCGTCAATTTCTTAAATAAAATCCCTTATTTTTCATTGCATATTCTTATAGCTTATTTCGAGAGCTTTCCAAAACACTATAAAAAAGTTTTTTTTTATTAAGTATTTTCCGAGTTATAAGGGTTGAAATAATTTCTTAATTTTACATAAACTATAAAATATCTCGTAAAATATTCATTTTTTGATGACCTTACCTCAATACTTTTATGCACAAAATAATGAGAGGAATCAATTGATGTAAAGAAAACACACAGTTGTTTTAAGAAAAAATATGCAATTTGTAACTAACAATTACATATTAAAAATAGGGAGTTCTATTTAAGAAATTGACAACCTTCATGTGGCTTTTAAATGACTCTCCAAGGTTAAATCATTGCCATCATCTGATGGCCTCCTTCAGCCATAAAACTTTTATTTGAAACATTTTTTGAAAAAACTTTTCCTTTTTGAAATATTCGCATGTATTGATTAAAATGGTCTACCCTGTATATATGTGTGTATTTCTCCTATACACCTCCTATATACCTTACGTGCTTGTATGACTATATACGTTATGTGTAACGTAGCAACAGGCGGGATCAGACCACATCGGTTTCGAATGCAGTTTCTCTCTCTCTCTCCTTCTTCTCTCTTTCTTTCTCATCTTCGTGCCCTCTTAACCCCCTTTTGCTGGCCTACCCCTGTATCGCGCGTGTGCATGCAGTATCCGCGTAGTCGTAGCATCAAGTCAGGCCGATATAAAATTCAGTACTTTCTCAGTTTAGTATCCGGAGTGTTTTATCCCCTCAAAATTTATACTTCCTTTTGCCCTTTTTAAAATCTTTTGATTATTTCTTTTATTCCTACCGCTTTGATCACGACACCCATGCTGATAAGGGAAAAAAATCTCATCAATTGCTACGAGCTTATCAAACTTCCAAGGACTTCTTATTTTGATAACTATTATAAACGTATAACATACTTAGGTTACTTTTAAATTCGCAGACAGATTTAAATATTTAGAAAAGCTATTTACAAAGCTTTTTACACTTTATACACAACATCTTGCAAGGAAAAAATGTAATGCAGATATTTTCTTTGCCAGTAGACTCTGGAAACCTAATTTTAAATTTAAAATATTACATATATTTCGATCTAAATTTTAACGATATTAACCGGATGTTACTGTTTAAATATAAATCCATTTCCGATATTACAATGTATATTTAATTTTAGATACATTCGGCAAGAATATGTAGAATTAATCTGAAAGCCGATCGAATGCAAATATGTATATAATCGATCGATTGGATGAAGTACCCGATGGCATCGTTATGTCGGTCAGTGTGTGCCATTCTGATGGCCACTGCCCATTAATATTCGTAGTTGACGACGGATTTATTCAAGAGTATTATGAAACGTCATTGATAGACCGATATATAGTGGCGCGAATTGTTAATACTTGGCGGTACGAGCTCGTTTTCATTGCGCGAATCAGACATCGGGTGGAATTTTCGAAAATTAATTAATATGTTGTGAAATTTCGACATAAATATCGAAGCTCGCCACCACAAATTCAATACAATATATGTTACAAAGTCTCTGCAAAGTCTTTTACGCAATTTTAATTAATCCTATGTGATGTCGACAATTACGCTAATGAAGTAGCGCGGTGGACTTTACGTTTCTATAAAGTGAAGTGCTGTTTGGCAAAATGATAAGCTGAGCAATAAAATGAGACACACCCGTTTCTCATACGAGAGATCGTCGCATAAACGTGCCAGTTCGGATCTTTGTGGATATGACAGGAAACATATTTATATGTGTCAAAACCATCGCTTTGACATTTTAAAGGGATGCGCGATGAAAAGCATTCGAGTCACGCTTGACCTCTCGCTCGGAGGTAGCGTCGATTTCCCGTAAAGGCGATGCGATTTGAATTTAACTCTCATGATATATTCGCGAGAATGAATTTAATTTCACGGCAAGAGCCCAAGGGACGGAGTGAGAAGGACGCGAGGTGTTACAGGTGGCAGTTATCGGCGTATAACAGGGGCTAGAGCGACGTGAACTGACGATAAGAATCGCAATGGGGTGAGAGCGGCGTGTGCAATCTCACGGTGCAGCACACATTGCAGCGCTATATACAACCGGAGCGTGCATATCGCCAAGCGGTGGCAGCCCTTCGAGCCCTTTTCCCGCAGCGCTTGTTCAATTGTCATCGCCCATATTCCCGACATGGCAGCCGTCGAATTAAAGCGCCGCGAATGCACCGAACGCGTTACATTTACGCCACTTTGCACGCACATCACGAGTTGCGCAATTCCGGTGTTCGGTCCCTATGAGAGCGGATGCGATTGTCACGGGGTTTCTCTCTTCGAGAATCAATTAACGGGGAAATTTGTTGTGGCACGTTACGACGATGCAATGCTAGCCTCGCATCGCCATCAGGCAGTTATGTGTGTAAATAGCATTGCGCAATTTCAGCATTCCACGAGAATTGATCAAAACTCACGAATATAATAATAAAGATTAACCCTTCTGTCTTTTTTTCTTTTTAAGTTTAATGTCGGGATGTTCAAAGGCAGGAGGAAAATCAACGGCGTTTGAATCACAGTTCCTGGTTCCTGAAAGACCTAGACATTCAATTTTGCAGGTACAGTAAAGTGAAATTTTATTTTAAATCTAATTAACCGACATCCCGTAGGGCAGTCGGTGGCTCTACGTAGAGAAAAATCTTTTGTATTTTCCAACTGTGTGGGCAAAAAATCCAGAAGAATGAACACCGATCGTCTTGTTGAATCTATTTTTGAAGTTTCCGTCCCACAGGATTGGAAGAAACAACCCTCGAGGCAGCGTAAAATCGCAATTCCACAGGGCTTTCTGATATTCTGCCCTCCGTTCTCATATTTCTCGGCGATATAGCTGAAAATCTTTCGCGACGCAAACGCAGACGTAGCCGGACAACAACAAATTTTGCTCATTTTTCACACCGTCTTCCCGATTATTTAATCTTTTCCTCTGGTTTGTACTTGACCTTCTCCCCGTAGTAACTTGTTCCATTATCTTGGCATTCGAGTTGTAGAAAAGCCGACTGTGCACTTTTAGAGATTCGATGCGTTTCAACATGGCTGAAAAAACAATGCCAATACCGAGTTTTACGGTTTTGTAGTTCGGTACGTTATACAATAGAACGGCATTCTGCGAGCTTCGAATTACTCTTCTGCATTGCATCTTTACAGCGATATCGATTATACTTCGACCCGCGTTTATCATCGATTCCATTATTAACATTAATGCGCCAATGTTAATTACATCATGACGTTAATTAGCGAACTTTGGTTGTTGCGCATTATGGTGGAGAAATAATTAATTACATATTTCGCGGAAATAAAACTGGATACGTAATAATGAAAGCAACCGATACGCGAGCTTGGAGCTCACCAACAATAATCGGGGTTCACCGATCGACGATTGAAGTTGCAATTCCACCGCAATGCGTAAATTGAGAATCTCTTGGAGGCGACGCACAAATGCAGCATTTTAAATAAATAGGAATATCTATTTTCAAAAAATTAATCTCTCATGCTGCTAGTCGTTAGAGAAATTTTATACCAGGATTTGGTATCAAAAAGCGCAATTCTGAACAAATTGAAATCTACGAGCTTTTGAAGAATTCTATGTAGAATCAAGTGAAGTAGAAGTGATCTCTTTGGATACGATAATGTACGAATAGAAAAATTCTATATACATAAACAAAAAATTTCCAATGGCACACTTAATAGCGCGTCGGGGGCAAAGAAAAGAGATAAAAATATGTTTTAATTATATTAATTCAAATCCAAGTTTGTATTTTTTTTTGTTCTCAAATTTTTAAAGTTTTATATTGGTTGATCTTTTCCGATATTTTACTCTCAGTTTAGTTAATAACCACAATAAACGGGTATTCCGTAAAATAATTCACAGCGTCCCTTTCTTGTGTCCTCGGAATCCTTCAGATTCCTCCAGAATCCTACGTCTTTTGTCCTAAACTGCTGTTACCCTCAGCAATGCTTGGAATCACAAATAGTATTACTTATCGGTCAAAGTTTTACTTCTTATTAATGCCAATAAAAAAGTTTCTAATGACACACTTAATAGCATTAGAGGAAAAAGGGAAAGAAACTTTAATTATATTAATTAAGATGTTTTATATATATATATATATATATATATATATATATATATATATATAAATCAAATCAAGTTTAAGTCTGTGTTTTCTTAATCTCAAATTTCCAAAGCATGTAATTGATTTTTTCTCGGTTTGATTAATAAATTGCATCAAATCAATAATGTAAAAATTGATATTTTGTATGGTCTCGAGAAACTGATCAATTAGAGAATCCAATAGTCCACATGTAGGAGGCGGAAGCTACCGTGATATTCTCCGACATCTATTATCTGTGTACCATGCTTCGAAAGCGCATAAGCGGATAAGCGTCAGAACATACATTGATAATAATCATGCAGCTTGCACATGATTACGAAAGCAGCAGATTGCAGCTATCAAAGATATGTCAAATGTGGAGGCGTTTCCAGTAGATCTCTTTCAATATGAAATCTAATCAACATCACCGGGCCAAAGAATATAATTTACATTATTTATTATTTTATGATTTATTATTTTTTATTTATAAAAATAATATTTATAAAAATAATCCTTTTTATTAAGATTTTCTTTTATTAAAATTTTCAATCTTTTACGTTACGTATTGCAGCTGTGCAAAACGATTGGATGTAAAAAGGCAGACGATATTATCTTTTATTAATGAAGTTACTCGCGAGATATTTTTAGATTGTATAATATTAATGAGAAGTACGTGATGCGCCCTCGAGAGAGAGAGAAAAAGAGAGAGAGAGATAGAAAGAAAAGAAAAGAGACTGTAAGACTTGAAAATAACAAATTAGCGGCTAGCGTTATTTGCGCGTTAATTAGAAATCAGATGTGAGGCCGGGATATTTCTGCATTTACAGAGGAGCGTGTAAAAGCTCAAAGGTGCAGAATGCTCGATTAAGAATCGTCAAATTTAACCATCGCAATATTATATGGTATCAGCTATCCTTGACCTCCTCGCGAGCATGAGCGAGTGAAGAGTATCTTGGCAATCTCTCACACTAATGCAGTGGAAAAATAATTCATTAAGAAGCATTCTACTCTTAATATTTCCAGAATGTAATTGGAATGTAATATTCCATCATTGTAATTAAATTAAAAAATGGAGCTTGTGAAACAAAACAATAGCAACTGGTATTTCGATTCGTTCTTAATGCGAGCGTTCGAATAATTAATCAAAACACGATTATACTTCTCCTTTGCCGTGTCGCAAACTTATTACAATAAACTGTCCTAATTAGTCAGGATCCATCATTAAAGAAGGTAAATACCGTGAGACAGATGGTTTTACGGTTTGGAAACGAGCAACTCAGTCATTTTACAAAAGAAAAATGTCTCGTTCGTGTAACAAATGACAATGTTCGATAATGCAAAGAATCCAAAGCGGCTGCCTCCGGCAGAGACATAGAATATTCCAGCACGTGCTTTCTTAAGAAAGGAAGATCCACATTTGTCTACGTCCTGAGGTCGCGAGATAGCAAAATTAAAAAGACAGGGGAATACTGCGCGATGATGCAGCTTCGACAAGCATAATTTTGTGAAATAATGTAAGAAATTATGTCAAATAATGTCTGAACAGTCAAATTATCCTAGTATGTATTTCTTCAACATTTCTTAGGTTTTATCAGTATTTAATTAGCCTTCTCAACAAAAATGAGTTGAAATAAACTAACTGTTGTAACGATTAAAATTTATATTATTATTTTAATTTTCTCACATATTGAGATAAACATTTCAATATAATTCATAAATTACAACTAATAGCAATTAGCATACCTTGTGAATGGTTGGCGATCTTTCTCCGCAGAAAGGAAATTAATTCATAAAGAGAAAAGATTCAAGCACATTTCACTTACGCATTAAAGTACGAGTTGAAGTGGTAAACCGCAGTAATATATTCATATCGCAACGCGTCAAAATCACAGCGCGTTTTCAGACGGCTATTCATTAGCCTTTAAATTTTCATAATTTTCCCGCAAATAACACAAATAGTCACGTTACCTCAAGAATTTCGTCGGAAATGAGAAGCTTGTTCAATGCGAACGCGTCGCCAGAATAATTCGAATACGGTCGTTAAACGAGTCCTGTAATGCTAATTCAGAGGTTTGCATAATCATTTGTTACCGTGATCGACAAATGGAAATATTATGCAGCCGAGCTGATCGGTAATTCCAGGTAAATACGCGGTTAATAGGCCGTTTGAACGAAAATGTATATATTTCCTCTCAATTCTCGCATTCACCATGATATTCGATATTGAAAGTGCGATATTTTTTACGGTTCCTTATTCACTGTGTGTTTATCTGAATGTTTCTGTTGTGCGATTGCACCAAATATTTTACGGAGAAACATTTTGCTTGCAGTAACATGAAAAATATTTACGTATATTTACGTATAGTATGTTATATATACACACACACGTGTGTGTGTGTGTGTGTGTGTGTTTGTGTGTGTTTGTGTGTGTGTGATCTTTCGAGCCGGTTTTTACGCATCGATAGATAGTTATTCGTGCGGGGTAAAATTCATAGAAACAATATCGAAATAATTTTTTCACATACATGTGCATATGAAAGAAAAACAGTATTATCGTAGCCTGTAGTTGTATTTGTTGGCGATTGCTTGTTGAATTGACAACTATCTGTACCGTAAATTGAAACAGATGCTTGCTTGGAACGGTCGACACACTCGTGTACGATATCGTGTGAACGCTTCAATAAGTATACATCCCACGTGAAAGACATCCAATTGTACCTGGTTATAATTGTACTCTTGTACAACAAATGTACTGCTTTATCTGGCCTATGTTTTCGGAATTACATGGCGTATTCTCTCTAAAAGATAAATGAAGCGCGTTCCTAAAATATGGCCTCCAGCTGAGCACGATTATCATGACTATCATGAAGAAGAAATGCGCGGCGTATCGAAGTATCGAAGTATCGGATAATCCCACTTCGTTGAATCCCGCGACGCGTGTGCCACTTTACTCATAAACGGCGTTCGATATCCTTAATTAATTTACGTTTGCCGAGTATAAACATGTTTTTACGCTGCAAAAAAGATGAAGTGAGAGAAGGATGTCACGTCACAACGAAAGGGGTGCATAACTGGACCCGTGGGCATTGCTGCGTCTCGTAGGAGGCTCACGACGCCACCGATAGACAATAGTGCTGTAAGGAACGAGTATATTCAGAGGAACGTCATTGTTCTTGTAATGGGCGCAATAATGTGAACATGTTAAAACCGACGTCGACTCGGCTTTTTCTCTTACAAATTAATTTTGACTACATGAGCGCATAGAACTGGGTAAATATTTCTAGAGTTTACTCCGTGCCACAGTAATAACATAAAATGTCTAACATAATATTTTTAACTAATTATTTTTTTTACTAACTAATAATATTCTTAACTAATTATTTTAATTTTCTCATGATTCTTTTAATTCTCTCATGATTTTTATATTAACCTTTTTTATAATACATTAAATCCGGTTGGTTTTATTTTTGGACTTTGCTTCACTAACATTCTAATCTGGAGAAGGCAATGATCAATAAATCTCTTATGGACTACCATATTTTCGTTCATTAATGATTTGGTTCTTATTTGGAATTTGCATCGGATTCAATTCAACGGATTTTAATGACTTGCAAAATATAGTTTAATACGACTTTTTGTTATTTTTTGTTGCATTCCTTTATCTATATTTATATAAATTACTGCTTTTGTCATATTTTACTGTTACCGAGGAAAGCTTTGTAAGCCGAAACGTTTAACATTTATTGTGATGTTTTTATTAAACTTTGTATGTTGATGGAATTTATTGATTTACTCGTAATTTATTATTATGATTTAAAAAATTGAGTTAGGTAACTGAAGCTGAAAATAAAATTGACATTTCGATAAAGTGATCTAGTTAATAAGGTAAGTCTCTCTGTTTTAGATATTAAAAACATTTTTATAAACATCATATTAGTTTATTTGCTTATTATAGTCAGATAATAACGTTAATATATATATATATACAGCCTTGGCCAAAAGTATTAGGCACCCTATAATAATTTAGACACAATTAGACAACTTCAGATGTTTTATTACGCATTAGGTTAGTCGTCTATTGTTAAAAATATTCTTTAAACATTCCAATACAATAAGAATTAACAATTGAATCATTTCCAAGAATACTTAAAAAATACGTCATAAAAATAAGAGTGCCTAATACTTTTGGCCAAGACTGTATATTCGATTTTATAATCCCGGGTGCATTCTAAACATTTTTGAAAATAAAAATTTTTATAATTATCAAATATTACAATATTCGTGACCGTGGGTTACTTAATAATAAGAAATAAATTTAAAACGCCGATTTATACATACACGGTCAGACCTGGACAGCCAATCAACGTATATAAATCTCTCGAAATCAAAGAATCATTAAAAATTTTAAATTTAGTATTTGAATCGAACTAGAAATCGAACTAAATACAAATTCTGCGAACGATAGCGACATTGGATATGCTTTGCAGCTCTGCTCGATGATAATTGCGGTGCTAAACAAAGTCGGGGCTATTGAAGCGGCTATTGAAGTTACGCATTATTTTTCGCAACAGGCGCGTGCGATCGATTTATCGGTCGCAACGAAAGTGGAAATAAGGAAAAAAACAGTTTCCTCCTTGTCTAGGAGACTAAAAGAAAATAACTGAACGGCCGATATATCTTTAGAAAAAGCGGGAAAGCCGACCAGCATCACGTGACCTTTGCAAAGAGAAATCGATACGCTCTCTATCCCTCTATTATCTCACGCGATCACATGCCGTTGAAACCTTTTAATTGCTTGGCGCATTTCAAAATTTATCCTTTTAACGAAGATGCTCGTCTCTGGTCCGTGCGTATAAAAGTCCGAAATGTAAAATACCATTGATTGCAATAATTTAGGATTTGTGTCAGAATGTCAAAAATTCAAATAGCAAGCTAGAAATGTTCCTTGTTTTATAAATAAAAAAAATAGAAGGTGGGGGATCTTATTAGCACCAACATGTGAAATCATGTTGATTCTAAGTTGGTGATTTACTTGCGTTTTAAAGTTTGACTATGTCGGCGCGCATCTTATTTAGTTATATTTATTTCTTACTATTAGTTAACTCACGGTCATGAAGAATATAATATTTGTTCAAAAAAATAATCCCGCCTATTTAGCATTAATACATTTGATTTTGATCGTTCGTTCAATATTAAACCAGTTTAACTGAATAAAAAAATACTCGAAATCAAACGACAGCATTTGGCATTAATTGCGACGGTTTTTTTACAACGAGGAGAGTCCAGGTCATGGTATTTCGAGATTTATTTTATAAATTGTAGTTTGTTCCGAAATTTTCATGTCGTTAAAAAGTATATGTGAGTATCGCAAAAATTTACAATTTTTACAGGGGTTTTCAAAATGTCGATAACACTAACACCGAATTGAAAAGTAAAACACGGCTCTATTCATGTGGGTTAAGCGGCGTGTGTTTTTAAATTAAGGCACATGCGTACAAACGACACATTAGCCTTTGACATTAAATACATTAACGTACAGTAAACGTTTTTGAATTATCCATTACGCGTTTGAATGCACCATCATCAGAAACAAATGAGGAGGCTGGAGAATTATATTATTTTGCGTGTCGTCTCTGATCAATTTTCGTGATGATCTCAGAGAAAGAAAGAAAAGAAAAATTTAATTGTAACTTAATTATCGTAAAATTTCTTTTTCTGTAATTTGTACGTTGGAACCATGTTTGCTCATGTTTTATGAAGGGTGTAACTTTGTTTAGGAAAAGCTTGAAAATAACGCAGTGCACGTTATAGACTTCGGCAACTTCGATAACTCGGCACACATATGCAATTCCTTTTGGCACATCCATAATATTAAAGTGGAACAGAAACGTACGTGCTATATTAAAGCGAAAATGAAAAACAGATGAGCATTCAGCGCGCTAAAATTCTTTGCCCACGCACAAGGTGCATCCTTCGTAGACAGCTAACCAAAGTAACACATTGCGTACCTGTTTATCTGGCTCTTTGCCTTTGGCGGTGATGAGTCGATCGCAATAACAGCCTTCCAGCAGTACGACGCCACTGGGTCGTGAACAAGTCTCGTTCTCGTAATAGAATAACAGATTCTGTAACAGACGTCATAACCGTTTATGGTAAAGCTCGCTTTCCTTTTATGACAGGAAAAACGTGAGAAAATAAGCATGTGTAATTTTTTTATACAACACGAAATGGTGTCGTGATATTTAATGTTTCATGCCTAGATACGACAAGGTCGTGTCACGTTTTAAATTTTTTAATTTCGGAATAAAATGTATTTTATTGTTTATGTTAAAATGTTTACATTTAATGTTTACATTTTAATAATAAAATCGGCGTGTCTAGAATTTAATTCAAGTCGAGTCAACTTAAGTCACAATATTATATGGTTAAGTTTCCATTACTAGGTTTCTAGCGACAGAAATGTCTGACCACATCCTGACTGTTTCTACTGAAGAACCGCTTTATTCGAGCGCAGCATGAAGCACAAAAGCCATTCTCTATACTTGCATAGTAAGACATTTCAGCGAGGTATTCAGAGAGATAATTATTTAAACTTATTTACGATTGTGCACATGTGTGTAAAATTTACCTTTGTACATTTCAGTTATATTTACAGCTCGATATGTGTTAAACACGTAAACATTAAATCCAAGTATGTTTTTATCTTCCATTATCGAAATAATGGCTTGTAATATACATTTGCAGAGGTAGGACGCAGGTTCTACGCGTATTAAAATGTTATACAAATTTACCTGCTGCATTATTAGAAAAAAATAAATAAAAATGAATACAATAATACCGTGATCTGATTTATGTTAAATCAAATTATAGGGCGCACATGTGTTGCCGACAAGATTTGTAGAATGAATATTGCAAATTATACATGCACTCATTTCATAATGCCAGTTATATTCCGGATAATCCATTGGATAAAATTCGCATTACCGATACGGAAATCCGAAACGATTTCACTTTTGTCACGACGTGATATTATCGACAAGCATCCAATGTTGTAGCCGACAGTTTAAATAGAAACAAACAAACGAAATTTTAATTGTCCGTAATTGTCTGTATTCGATTAAATGCACCTATGTTCGGATTTCAGATCAACTCGTACCGGCAAATTTGCGAATCACAAAGTGGGATGTAAACGCCAATAAATACAATATAATTTGCAATGATAACGCTCGTGTTTAGCAATAAAATTTTATAAAACGAATTTACTTCTCAAAGTAAGGAAAGGAAAGGAAGATATTCCGGAGCACAAATCTTAGATTAACTTAACTTCTATCTCGGAAATTGCATACACGTAATTTGCCGAGCGCCACAAGAAAGAGAGATTATCTTACCTCTTATTACTTTATTATAATCTTATTCATTTGAGCATCGTTTCAAAGTTGCGCTTTCCAGAAGACATGTTAGTTCTCGCGTAAAATGGTAAGACACCGTAGTATCATTCCGTAGGTTTAAGATAAGTTTATTAAGTTATAAGAGCGAGCTCAAGTTACTTCCATTATCCAGTGATTTGAAATATCTCACCCATATATGTACATACTTGATTAGTACTCGCGCAAAACTTTCGACCTGCGACGGGTGAAACGCTGATTCTATCACGCGACGATCTTCGTTCGTTTGACGAACTTTTGCAAATAATGAGATATTCCACTTTATTCATTACTTTATCTTAGATCTTGTTTAAACAAAAAGAGATGGAAGCTATGTTTTTCCGTATTTATCTAATCCTATCAAAACTGAAAGAAAAAGGCAATACCTCCTATATTTACCCATTCCTACTTATTGCTTTCCAGTGTATAAGCTGTTTCAAGCTGGGATAGAGTAGATAAAGTACACGTGGCAAATCCTATGGTACTTCGTAGATTGTTTTTCTTTAAAACTAAAATATTAGTTAAACTGTTGAATGACAAACTTCCCTTAAAAAAAAGTTAAAATTTAGTTGCGATAACACGACTTTTAATAGAATAATTAGAAGTTTCGTGTCTTCGCCGTAATTGAGCGGCTTCATGATCGCAAAAGCATGTAACGAGAAAATTTACTGCTGGCTTAAAGGATCAAGTGATATTAGAATCGAGAGAGAAGAGGAAGGAGCGCCCGAATTCTTCGGCATAGACTTCTTAAGTGACGAGGTATCTGTCGCGAACTATATTGAAAGTTCTTTCCTTAATTGCATCAGTTAGTTGGCTAGTCTGAAAACGTGAATGTTAATGAGGCCTCATTTTCGAAGTTTGTTCGAAGGCCGAGTAGACAGCATCTTCGCAAACGAAGAAGTTTCCACGAATCGAGATGCTTTGTACGCGGTACAAGTTCGCGCAAACTTTGATATTGTCGTTATTTTAATTTCAACAGCTATTAATAGTTGTAAATTTCATGTTAAAGTATGATGTCGTTTTATTTAAAATAATGATGACCACGGGCTTGATGATAACTTCGCGGTAACTTTCCCGACGAGTAAACTTCTCACGGAGAGTTTTGCCAATTAATCTCGGAAAATTACGAACTGTGTGTCGTTATAAAGCAATGCTAATCGAAAAGTTTGATTTTCTAGACTATCAAAAAGAGAACTACTTACTCCAGATTAATGAAAAAACAAATTCATTTTTTAATTCAGGTTCAAACTCAAATTTCTAATTTGAGCGTGAGATTATCAAATTGAAGTACATAAATTGAATATCTGCCTCAACGTGCATCGCGCGTGATCTACGAATGCAGTCAACAATTCATTAGCAAACAATTCACTGACCTGATAAAGAACGAACCATCGTTGTTGCCACTTGGTGGAGTCAGCTGTCCGCTTGTACAAATATCCTGATAGCGAAGGATCATAATGTGCTTTCTCTGAGAGCATGATCAGTTGGGAGTCATTTACCCTCACTGTAACACATTATAGTCACGTAGCTTTCGTGAATAAAGTAATAAAGCAGTGATATATAACTATTCAGATTGTAACATGTATAAAGAACACAATGCGTGCAAAATGTCGTCGAGCAAATTTCACCCGGGTATATTTGCAAAATAAAATTTATACAGAGAACAATTCGTTTGCGAAGAAAAAAAAATTTGTTTGCAAATTTTTAGTTTAAAAATTTAATATCGGGCATTTCAAATATATGGTAAGTAATTAAATTACCTACATCATCTCTTGATTAATAAAATACATGAGTTCTATGCTTTACACCATGACTCTTTTCTGAGAATATGTTAATTATGCGAATAGAGATGTCTGTTTACTTGCAAATTAGCGTAACATGTATAAACGTAAAATTACATTCAAATTGCAAAGGGCTCTACACATTTCGCATGACACAACAATACGCATCACAATCACGCATCGAATTATCTCGCTGCGCAACCAATACTAACGCTCAAAGTATCGGCGAATCTTGTTTGTCGCATCGCATCAACGTAAATATTAATAATCTACCGAGAAACAAAACCGTAATGACAACAGCAGTCTCGCCGTTTATTCGTACAATGAATCAATATTCACGAGTTTCAAAGCCCCCGTTGATTAAAAACGCGTCATTTGAGAAACGGAAACTAGGTAATGAAATTCCGCGAGAAGGCAAACAATTCACGACTAAAAAATTGCGCACGATCGATCGCGACCAAATGGCAGTTTAATCGGACACTTGGGCGGTCGCGAATGAGTCGTCCACATCCGTCGAGCTACTTTCGAATAGATTTCAATCTCCAGTGGCGATACGGTTCCTAGTTTGGTCTCTGTAAATGTAACTTTGGTTTAACTGTAGCTTCGCAGGCTCGTTCAATCGTGACGTGGCAAACGTCGGCAAACGTGACGTGAGTCGCGAGCAACCACCGTGTCGCAAACTCACACAGTTATAGCGATCGTTCCTCGCGAATTGTCGCAATCATGCGTTTAACTTTAGCGCAAAGATACGTGACGCTTGAGAAACTTTGTTCCGTTCGGAGAAATTGAACCCAAAGTTTCACCGATGGACGAGGAAACTCACATAATCCGTATCTGCCCGTGCATACACGAGTTCGCCGCTGTACGTGCGTTATGTGAAAAACAGAGGGAAAAGATGAAAGCGCGGGACCGATTATTATTTGTACTTATAATATATTTTTGCACATGAAAAATCTAATCTCGATATGACGCGGAAAGTTTTCCGACAAACAACGGATTTATGTATAAAACGAGCACGTAAATTTCGATAAGAAAGGAAAACTTGCAACGCAAATATTATAGAGAACGAGGAAAAGCTTTGATGTTCGCGCTTTTATATTTAATATTATATATAAACCTCCCCCGCAGTAAAATATACTATTTGTTTACTAAAAAGAAAGTATCAACAAAAGATTAGCAATTTTGTTCATAGATTAGAGCACGCCATGATTAATCACTTTCTGATTATCGATTTTAAAAATAATGATTAATGTTTGTCGCATCTCTTGGAAGCTAAATAAATTTCCAAAATGTGAATTTATGACATACATTTATTTGTTATATTTCAATTCCATTTAACAGTAATGTATATTCGAATATTAAATATTATACAATGTTGATCAGAGAATTCTACGAAAATACAATCCGTAATCAATGTCTCTTTGCATGATGTTCTAATTTTATTTAATAATGACATATTCTGTCTCTCAAAATAAATACAATAACAATCCTTGATTTGGAAAAAATTATTAAAAATCCTAGAATTTTCCCTGTAATCGTACACTTATCACACAACTTTGTTAATCTCAAATTTTTATATTAAATAAAAAAAAATTACTTTGATCATAAAAAGCAAGAGATATTATTTTTGTGAAATTAAAAGATAAAAATTGAAAGATATCTCACCAGTTTTTTGCATTTTGGGACTGAGCATGGTAGTACCAAAAGGGTGCTTCACAGTTAATCTTCACAGCGGTTGATTGTCCAAATTACCTTGTTGATAGTATAGAAAATAACGATGTTAAACCTCGAGTTAAGCATCGAGAACGTTTTGAAGACGTCGCAGATTCATTAGAAATCCCATGTTGCTGCATCTGTAAACACGGGAGAAAAATCCGCTCGATAAATAGCGCGATAAATAACACAAACGGATCTATATCAATAAAATCAAACCGCACCGATTCACGAAAGCAAATATTGTTGACGTATACCATTAATATCTGTTAATATGTTTATCGTTACGGAAACATATTGACGTACGATTTAGCTGTATTCCTCGCAATCAGGTATTATCGATTTACTTTATGATAGGCTCTGACAACATTAATTTGTATAAATCAGATGGATCATTAATTTGTAATGGGTAAATATTGTTATCGAACCGATTCAACGTAACCGAAATTATTCATATCCTTGAACAAACATCGAAAGTAATCGTACTGAAGTAAAACGTAAAACGCGCGATAAAACTACACAAATAATTGCTGAAGCGCAATAATTTGATGACGATTAAATTGGAACTGTATAAAGTGAAATTTGATTTTCTGAACACGGTAATTCAAAATCCCAATATCGCCATCTTACAAACCATTTCCGATCTCTTAACTCGTTTATTATATTATTATGTCGAAATTATTTGTTCCAAGTGTCATTTTTAGCTCGTGAAAATGAGTGCGTATGAATTATCTATAAACAGGAAATTGAAACGATGGCATACGCAAGAACTGCGGAAATAAGATCTTAAGCTATTTACAATTAAAATCGATACTCTCGAATACTTAATAGGTTTGATGAGATTCCAATGACCACCGTTACAATTACTTCCGATTTCTACTGATTACAAGCACAACTTTAACACTTTTTTATATAACGTGAGTCTCGTATTAATCACGTTAAGTATTCCGAAATATTGATCTCCAAAATATAGTTTCACATGTCAAAGCACAGCAATTAATGTTCTAAGTCCGGTTGTTAAATAAAAAAAAATTATTTTAATCTTAAAGGCAAGAAAATATTATATGCGTTTCGATGAAAAAGTTTTTTGTAGGATATAAAACTAAAAGTATTACAAACTGTTTTCTCGGAAAATTGAAAATAGCAACAAAATCTTTTCTAGTGTATTTCTGGGTTCGCCTTTCATGTGATATATGAGATACCGTTGCCAGAGAACGACAAGAGAAAGGCACAGAGAATCCTTTTTTTTTCAAATAAAATTGTGTTTTTTAGTGTTACATAAATTAGCTTTATTTATGTAACGCTATTAAGCTAAAATCACCAAAAATACATATTCTATAAGAGATATTTTACATTTTATTCTGAATATATTCTAGGATAAAAATATGATATATTTCATAAAAAATATTTCTTTTCAATGACTTTACTTTGTATGTACAATAGAAAGAGAAGAATCCATCGACGTAAAAGGAGATGTAATAGTATTCGAAAGGAAAAAAAAATTATACATTGGTGTACCTATCTACATATCTATCAAAGAATAAAATTATTAATCGATCGAAAGGTCAGAATAAATATTTTATATAAGATATTTTAACAATGATAAGTATATATCGCTCGTTGTAAAAAACGAAATATAGATGACACAACAAAACCAAAAACACAACAAACCAAAAACAGAACAAACCAAATATAGATGACACAACAAAAATAAAATTAATCTCACATTGCAAGATCATAAAATACAATGAATCAAAACATCGAAAAATCAAACGATATGAACGTTTCGACCATATGGGGTCTTCATCAGCAATGAAAACAATACAACATGCACGTCGTTTACATAATGAGTGGAAATTGTAGGTTCAACAAATTGCCATTCATTATGTAAACGACACAAGTGAGATTAAATTTATTTTTGTTGTGTCATCTATGTTTGGCTCGTTTTATGTATACATTGGCCTTTCTTGTTCGTATGTTTCTAAGATATTTTATATTAAAATAAATCAATAAATGTAAAATATCATGAAAACGTAGTTAACATTCTTATAATGTTTTTATATAATTTCTTAGATAATTACATATAATAAAAAAACTTTTAAAAACTGAGAGCTAATAATGGTATAGTCTATACATATAAATGACCTCGACAAACCTAAAATGTTAAAGTTGATTTTGTTATGTTTAATAATTCACAAGAAAATAACTGTTAATTCATATCTGTATATAATAATTGTATTATCTCTATAGTAATTTTGTGCGCAGTAACCTTCATAATCGATGGAAATTAATCGATATTTTACAGTTTATTTTATGGTTTATAAATATCGCTGCATTTGCGCCGACAAAATGATTAAAGTAGAAGAAGATTTACATGTAGTCTGTTTACAAGTGAAAAATATGCTAAGTTATACGATAGCTTTTTATTTAAAGCTCGTAAGCCGTACGTAGCTCTAGGAGTTTTCCGATAAATACACTCAGCCACATCCATTTTTTTATAACATTCGCCAGATATACCACTTTAAAAATATCTCTGCGCATTTTTCAATTTTATAATCAATTACTAGATTTTTTAACGTTTTAAATTTGAAAGAAATTTTAATTATTATATTTTTACATTTGTTTCTTGAATCCTTAGTCTCCTTAGTCTCGGAGCCAGTAAGAAAAGAGAGGAAAGATCTCTTTGGATCTTCGTATAATTTAAAACTACTTTCCCCCCCGTTTGCATTCACGCTAATGAACTGTCACAGCAGTTTTTTTCCATCAATATCTAGATAAAAACGTCCTTTCCCAAGAGAGACTAAAGACCGAGGGCACGAAACTCGGAAAAACTACTTACAATTAAAAGAATTGAGTAGAATAAAAAAATTCACACAACAAACAAATTTTGAGACAAATCTGCAAAAGGTGAATTTTTTTCAAAAGCGGCAATAAGATTGTGCTTTTTTTCATCTTCTACAGAAAAGTTCTTTCAAGAACTCTCCCCCTTAGTAGAACACGAAATGAGGGGAAGGAAGAATAAAAGAAGGGTCAGAAGAAAATTCAAAATCCTCTTTCACAATACCTGCATGCATTTCGTCGCACACGTTGTACTTCCACTCTTTCCGTGTTTGCCCTCTTTTCGCCACCGAGTCCTCCGCGAGTAATCCCGCCTTGCCACCTGTTCGTGCGTGCTCTCAAGACCGCATGCCTTATAATCACCACCCCCTTCCTCTTCTTCTCGTTTCTCTAGAGAATCGCCGAAACGGGTTCTTCTCTAGTTCTCTTTCTCTCACCACTCTCTTCTTTTTTTTCCTTCCGCGGTCGTGAGATCACACCGGAAGAGGTCCGTCGGTGCGTGCCACCGGTTTCGCTCTGATCCTAGACAACGATTGACGACGATTCCCAGACGCCGATTTCTATTTCTGGTATGTCCAAGGCGGTGATAAAGACGCATATGATATAGACGCTGGCGGAGACGACATCCCGTGATGACCGGTGACGGCACCTGACGCTCCTCTTCTCATGGTCGAGAGACCCGGCGACCTGCGATACTACGGTGTTGGGGGTTGCGACGTGCCTGACGCGCGAGGGCGACCGACCGACCGACAAGCTCCGTCCTCCGCCTATATATCGCGACACGCGCGCGTCCACCGCCCCGTAAAAGGATCCCGGAGGCTGCGCCGGATGGGTCCGCAAGTGCGCAAGCTCGTAAGCCTCGTAAACTCACCCTTTGCCCGTAGGCACCTCACCTTCTCGCCCTTTGCGAGAGAGAGAGAGAGAACTACCTATGCCTGTTCGCTTGACTGCCTAGCTCTTGCCAAGGGGCCACCTTGGATCCGACATCGAGAATACCCTCGTTGGCTATGCAATCCAGGTCGGACCAAGTTGGGTTATACATATATATCAGCGACAAAAAGTGCTTATTTTAGTTCTGAAGAAGAGCCTTGATAGATAAGCCGCGACAAATATAGTCAGCATATCTTAAAGGGCGTAAATAAATAAATAAAAAGTATAAGGAAAATGTGACAAAATATAATATAAAATGTAATGCATATTACGTAGCGTGCGTGTTACATACATTCCACCGTTTATTAGTTCGTTTCCATGTAGCCTACATAATTTTTTTTTAATTTAATGGAAAACGCACACGTTTCTCTGTGTTCTTCAAAGAAATATTCTTGTTTAAAATTAAGTATCGTAGCTTTTATTAACAAACTCTTTTGTCTTTATAATTAGTTTAAACTTGATTTGTTTGCTAAATGAGAACTCTTTAGCATTGAAATTAATAAAGCAGTTTGAGCGTTACTGCGCGTATGTACTAGCAAGGATATTACAGAGGAAACTTAACGGGGGTGCGTACCTCCCTCCTGAAAATTGATAATGTGTCGCTTAGTGACAAGAGTTACATTAGTGAACCAAAGTAATTCATCAAAGTTCATCACGTACTTTTTGCATATTTATGTGTTGCTGAAAAAGCACTTATCATGTTTCTTTTCATTAAAATACTACATTAGTCTTCAAAGAAGAGATTCTTCTTTTTGAAAGAATTTTAATTGAATTAAACTATTGAGTAGTAGTAGAGTGTAGATAAATATATAGCTTTCCCCCCCCTATCTTTCTCTCTCTCTCTCTCCCCTCTCTTCTCTAAAAGTATCAATTAAAAATATGTTAAAGCTCCTGCTGATTTGATTGCAAAGTCCACATTGACAGTGACTCAATTAAAAAACTGTGGAAATAAGAATTTCACTGCACATATCGATACAAAATGTATATACCGTAATAATATATCGTATAAAATGTAAATATTGTAATGTATATACCGTGTGTACAAACGTATAGCGTAATTTTAAGTTTTAATACAGTGTTTTAAAATTGTCGTAGTATTGAAAATATACCAAGAACTCCCATATTTTATATTGTTATAATTTAATATGCAAAAGTAAATATTTATTTCAATTCGGTAAACAGCTTGTCTTCATCCTTGATTAGGCACAATTTAATTTAATATATTACGGGTTATACTTATCAATTACCCGAATAAGAGTCCGCGGTATATTTTAGTCTATTCTATCAATTACAAATGCTATTTTATTAAAAAACATTTTTATTGTAATAAACTTTACAAGAATTTTCATGATATTTTTTCTCGCTTCTGACGTCATCAATCTAAGATACTGCAGCGAATAAAGGAACCTTAAGATCATTTAAAATTAATTTAAAAGTAGGATTTTGTCCTCGGAGCAAGATTCATACTTTTCAAGCCGGATTTCTAGAATACTTTAATTTTTAATTGCATGTAATTAATTAACAATTTTAATATATCGGTGTCTCCGTTAAAAATGATTTACCTCGATTAAAAATTTCCGTGTGCAAACTTTTATGCGTAAAATATTAGATCTTAATTTTGACGTGTTATATATATTTGTGTATACATATAATCTCGAATTAAAATAAAGTTTCTTTATTAAAAAATGCAAATATAATTGTTAATTACATACAAGAATTACATTTAAGAATTAAAATATTCTTAAAAATTTAGTTTCAAAACTGAATCTTATTTCGAAAATATTATATGTGCAAAAGGTCAACTACTTTAGGTACTTTACCAACTACTATACATTTTATGTCATAAAATTACTTTACATTACATTAAGTACTCAAATAACGTGACATTCTAAACATTTTGTAATACGCTTTTACAATATATTTTCTATGACATGGTGACGTTATGACAATGGTAAAGTTGTTTCTTAGTTATTATAACACAAATTAATAAAAAAACAATTTTCTTCCTGCAAATTATTTTTTAAAATAAATTCTTGTAAATGCAAATTATTCTTTAAAGCCTCCATAAGAGAAACTTTCCGATAACTTTACATTTTTATTACACGGAATAATGAGAAAAATCAATTTACATTATAAAAATATATAGTTTCATTTTTTAAGAAAATTGCATCTTGCAAATGCATTGATGTATTGTTCAAAAAATATAAGCAGAATAGTAGATTTTTAACAGTAATTTTTCTCTATTCTGTTTTTACCTCGACTTAAAAAAATTTAACAGTTTAAATAACCCGTCCAGTACTAAAATCATTCTGTATATGTACAATTTATCTTTATTCATAGTCTCTAAGGCGAAGGCGCCAATCCGTGCAATGTATTCGGTATTGTGTCATACGTAGGCGTCACGCAGAAAAGCAAATAATCGCGCGTGCAAAGCGACATAATTGCGTAACGACAATAATAAGCAAACAGTTGCGTTGTTTCCCACGAAATGGAATTATAGATACGTTCTTTTGGCTGTAATCGGATTTACCAGTCGTCGATGCAATCGAAATATCGCAAAGTGCAACTGGCGCTTCGTACGTCAGGAGTGAATGCAACAGACACAGTTTACAACTCTGGTCCTACTACTGCAAACCACATCGTCCGCATGCGTTCGTCACGCACGTGTAGAAAAATATTCTTTCATCAACTCCAAGTTCCGTCAGGGTTCAAAGGAACATTTTCTGTCAGTTTTTCTGTTTGAATGTAACTAGGATGTAGCGTATTATACATATATACGCTCGTATTTACGCACAAATTTCCATTACGGTGAAAACTGAAGGCGCATAGCAGAGTTACCTCGCTTTATATTTTCTGGGTTGTAACTTTTCATAAAGTACAAAGAGATTTCTTTCTAAAGGCTTGTAAACAGTGTTCATTCATCGTACTTTATATGTACTTATTGACAATTTGCGAAGAAGTTAATTAGAAATAATAAAAGAAGATTAATTAAAAATGACGCAAAGAGCGTCATTTTTTATGTAATTTGTACATTCATTACAAAGTTTATTTTGGATACATACTTTTTTTATGAATAACACGGGTACATCTTGAATTGGACAAATAATAACAACACATAGATGAAAAAGACGTCGAAAAAGTTGTATATATACTAGAAAATAGTACGAGTAACAAATAATATTCTCCATTTGTATAATTGTTAATCTTAATACGTGTTAAATGTAGTAATACGTAAAGGTATCTTGCCTTTCGTTTCTTTATCTCTTTTCACGCTAAAAGTCTCTTCGTTATAAATACACAGCTACGTAGATATCAGCGAGCGTTGTTCAATTTGTGATGTATACTACATTGATAAATGAATTTCTCCCTCTGCCAGTCAAACTGCAACATATTATCATTACATATGTAGCATTACATAAGCGTGAAACTAAAAAATTATTGTGTAACTTACAATTTTGTCTGCCTTAGGTTTGGGCAATTCCACATTTGCAGATCGTTCCTTTTCATCTTTAAGGGAACTGAATTATTGCGAAAACAGTATACGCTCAAAACGCTCGTCTCGAAATCAATAATTAGTAAATATACAAAATACAAATTACCTGTGTTCCTGTTTAAGCTTTAAATCGCGAGAGTATAATTCCGTTAAGGCGATCTTCTCATTATTTTCAACATTGAGAAATTCGGAGTAAAACTTCTCTTTATCTGTTTTCCTACTTAAAGGTGATCTATTCTCTCTCGTGTACTGCTTACGCAAAGTGAATTTATTACAAAACCTATGCTCCTGGGAATTATTCCAATAGTTATAATTATTGTTTTTGGTTTCGATATGTGCAATGTTTGATTCAGTATTCTCGGTCGCGTGGGAGGTCAAAATATTGATCCGATTATGCAGCTCTGACAGTTCCTTCAAGTTCAACGACTAGAAAGAATAAACCGGTAACGAACCGATGTAAGAAATTATTTAACGATTCCATCGTACCTGCAACCAACTTTCCGCGTCGAACGAGCTCTTTTCGACTTTCATAATATCTTCAAATCGCGCTTGTAATCTTTCAACATTTTCGTTATGCCTTTTACGAAAAGCGTTCAAGCTGCTGTCATACTTTTTCTTTAGCAACGTCAATTTATTCTGATAATCCTCCGTTTGACACTGTCAGATAGAAAGAAAATATTATTAAAGTATTACCTGATGCTCTATAAGAGAGAAGAAAACGTGCATGTACTTTATACACACACACACATATATATATATAAACTTACGTACTTTAACTTTAGTTTGCAAATCATTTTTTTCCTGCAGCAAGTAGGTAATGCATTCTTGAAAGCTCTTTATTTCGCGATCTCTTAGTTTTACATCATCCATCAGGTTCTTAATTTCTTGCAATTTTTCTTCATATTGGCCTTCGAGGAGTCTTAATTTGTGCGTAACATCTTCAAAATTATAATTTACTTCTTGAATGGCAGAATCTAATCTAACGGCAGAGTCTAATATATCCTCATCTTGTTGACAAGACTGGAGGGAAGTTAAAAGCGTTAGAGCATATTATTGGATACCGAGACGTTAATAACTATTTTGACGAAAAAGAATTTAAGCTCTATAATTTAATAAGCAATGAAATTTAATAAGCTCGTATACCTTGTCAGCATATATTTTTTTCTGTTGCTTTTCCCTCCCGTCTCCGATTTTGAGAGCTTCTTTACTTGGACAATGTTCAGGTATGTTCTCTGTCTCTTTATCACATTCCTTAATTTTTGGTTGAAGATGCAGAATTGTCTCGTAAATTTTCTTGGGAAGTGTGTACAGTGTGTCCTTCAGAGATGACCTTACCGTATCTTCGGGAGGATATAACAATTGATCGTTAGTATTTTTTACTATCTCTATGTCTACCATCAATGTCTCATTTCCGTGCGATAACATTTGCAATCTGTTTTCGATGCTCTCCGTGGAACTCCGGTAACTCGCTATTTCACTCTTCAGATAGTCCACTTTCGCCAACAGTCTCTCTTTATCCACGTCTAAGCCCGACAGGCTTTCCTGCAGGACATTTACCGCGGCCACATTTTCATTTTCCTTCCTCAATGATAATATCGTGTCGTTACTCCGAGCGAGTTCAACTTCAGCCTCCCTCAACTGGTCGTGCAGCGATTGATTCTCGTCTCGCAGTTTCACGATATCACTGTGCTTCTGCGTTATCATCGCGTCGTATTTAATGCTCCCGTGAGTCAAGGCCATCCTGTTCTTCTCATCCTTACATTCCAGCTCTGCTATGAGCTCGGCGTTCCTAGAAGCGATCTCGTTTGCTTGTATAAGCTTATTCGTGAGATCGTTATTCTCCATCTGCAGGTTGATCAATCTGTCGAATCAAGTCGATTTAAGAATGATGGATCAAATATTAATAGACAAAAATATAATGAAGTTACTAACTTCTTTTTCATGTTTTCGACGTTATTCGTTTCCTCCTTTAAGATATTGACCATCTGCCCTAAGTCATCCATCTGCTGAGTTAATTTACGTATCTGGTCCCTCCGGGCTCTCAGTTCTTCACTTTGCGCGTTATTCTCCGTCGAAAGTAAACTTTTCGCATTGGCGAGATCAGCGTTCTCGACTTTTAACGCGTCGCACTCCGCGCGATAAGAAAAAACATCACTCTCCAATGCAGTAAGGTGCTCGTGCAACTTCTCGATTTTCGAGTCTTTTTTATTTATTATAACTTCCAACACCTTCTCTTTCTCCAACATCTTTTTCCTCAACTGCTCCTGAATCGCGCAGTCGCCCTCACCCCTTCGCAACACATGCTCCGCCACTTTTTGCTTTAATTCCGTAATCTCGAGGTCCTTCTTTTGCAGCTCCTGCTGCTGCCTCGTGAATTCTTTGATAATCTGTACGTGATGATCTCCGGCACCTTGATGAATTTTCGTCATGTAATTACCCGTCACACGCCGCTTTAAAGGAATTACACGAAATATTTTAGACGATACCTTGAAGAACCGCAGATATTTCATGTATTTTGTCAATGGAACGTTTAATATGCGTTGCGAGAGCACGATCGATATCTTCATACGAGATTACTTCGTTCAACTCCACTTTTTCCGACTCTTCAGAGCATGTTGTAGTAGTATCGACATCATCCGATTGAACCTGAACGCTAACTAATTCTTTAGATGAACGGCAGTCGCCACTCGATGTGTGTGTGGAAACATCTTCTATAATATTATTAAATTTGATACATATCTATTATTAAATTTGATACATATCAGATTATTTATCGATATCAATTACACATTTCCCCATTATTACATCACTGCTTGTTTAACGTAGAATAATTTAATTATTAGTGGAAGAAATCTACATGAATACAAATAAGAGAAAAAGATATAAAATTGTAAAAAGTCATACATAAATGAGATAAAGTTTGAACACATGCGCAATAAAAATATCTGTAATATCTAAAATTTAATGAAACTTCAGTAACTTTTAACAGAAGAGATTGAAGCACTAATCTTTAAGTAATCCGAGATATCTCACAAAAATTCGAGACGTGCATCGTTATATTGCAACTTGTACACAGGAATAAAACAAATAAAACATATTTCTCTCTTTTTTAAGAATCACTGGTCCGAACTGTAATAACGCGCATTGGTTCGACGTGATTACGACGTCGGATTATTGGAGCAACAATTACAACAAGACCCGCATCTCAGAATATACCTGCAGCTGGCTGAATCGATCCGTGTTGTCCGATATCAAAATCTGTGTTTGCAATTTCGCTGACGGATTCTTGGCTGTAACACGCCACATAAGCCTTTAAATTATCTATCTCCCGCAGACGATTACGTCGTTCTAGTTTACACTCCTCCAACTCGGCAATGAACGCTTTTAAAGCGGACAACGCGCTCTGCACGTCTAAGCAAGTGTCGTGCTCGCACTTGTTGTAATCGCAAACGCCCTCGTACGCTATCTTAGTCTCGTCGAAATTATTCAGACTACTTTTCAACATGTTAGTCAGATTACCGACTTCCCGCTCCATACAAACTAGCTGCATTTCGCACTGCGAGATCTTGTCGTTTTTTGCCTGAATTTCATTTCTCAAGCTGGCCACTACGCCATTCATCTCTACCTGATCGTGAAAATTATTAGTGGAAGAAATCTACATAAACAAATAACAGAAAGAGATGTAAAATTTCAACAGAAAAAGTTTTCCATGAAAAAGAAAAACATACACTTAAGTGAGACAAGATTTTAACGCGCTTGCTATTACTGTATATCTATTTATACATTTTTTTGTAAGCACGATTTAAGATTTAGAATCACGACAGACAGTCAGTAACAGAGTTCATTAATGTTAATCGCTCTTACAACAATCTGATTTCTCTCTGTTACTTTATAGTCACTTGTAAAATTTATGCTACACATCTGTGAAGTGAAGAAAGTATTTCATTAAAAAGATACGTTTCCTAAAATTCCCTTTCTTATTACTCAAAACTTAATGTCATCTGTGATGACACATCTTCGCAATAAATCTGCAATTTATCAAATCTCTTTAATCGTATTTACACCCTTCTACCCTAATCATAAATTAGAACAATGTAATCGCACCGGGACACTCCCGAATAATTTATTTCCTATTATTAATTGAATCGACGTTAAAATTAATTGATTGTGATGTGACGCACATGGCCAAATGACGCACCTCACGACTGTCAGCCGTAACGGACATTTGCTTTATCAATGTCAATAGTCGTTTTATTTCGTCTTCTCTGTCCGCCAACGTGCAACTTTGTTCGCGATATTGCTTTTGAAGCTTATCATGCTCTCGCCAGACATTTTTCATCTGCTCCAAAGCGATACCGCAGCTCTCCGCTTCTCTAGATAAATGTTCCATTTCCCTCACCTTTCGCTAATTTATCACACATTCATAAATATTAATTCGTTAAATCGACTCGACTTTCTCTCATAGATTATGTACATGTTGCACGGCACTTACTACGTCCCGCGGATACGAACCGTAAGTGACTCGTTTTCCACGGAAAGTAATTCCGTGTCCTTAACTTCATCCCTAAGTTTCTGGATTTCCTGTGATTGGAAATAACAAACTTGACATTTTCTAGCTAACTCCACTTTCAACTGATCCACCAGACATTCGAAGGAAGAAAGCTGCGGGAAGGATAAAATAAATTAGAACAATAAAAGGTAGATGAAGACCCAGTTGAAAAGAAAACATGTGATTTAAAAAAATCTTTCGGTACTATTACTTTTACACTTAGGTCTTCCATCTCGTCGTCGCGCCTGTCGTTCACTTCTTTCAACTTTTCTTGCAGGGTCTAGAGACGCAAGGGGAGATTCAAGATTAAATATCAAAATTTTTAATCGAAGTGATCAGGAGTAAAGAGTAATCAATTTTTACATCAACGTTATGCCTCAGAACGTTTGAATCTTCGTCCTTCTCCTTTAACAACGCTTGCAAATGTCTGTTCAGTTCCCGCAGCTCTTCCAGCTCGTCCTCCTTCATCTGGAAAAACGAACGTGGATAAAATTCACCACACGGAGACTTGTTGCGATCAAATCGACCAGTTTCGTACGCCAAGCTCGTTCTTCAGAACGATAATTTCCGAATCCTTTTGGATAATCACTCCCTTGTGGCTTATCTCGCAGACCTCGCGATCCGAGTTTATCTCTAATTCGCTTTCAGATACGCTTTCGCTGGTCTCGTAATACTGACTGGAGGGCGAATCGACGTTAGACTGCTCGTAAGCATCATTTTCCGTTTGCACACCAATTTCGCGAACATCCCGCGTCACTTGGGAAAACGCGTCAACATACTCGCAGACGCTCGCTTGCTCGTTGCGTTCTGCAAAATTTATCGCAACGAATTTATCGTTTCAGCGCGCCCTTAATATCAGCTAGAAATGAACAATTTTCTTGATAAGCAAAACTGATCTCGCGGTATTTCGACAATTTGCGATAAACATTTGAAATAAATACAATTTTATGGGATAGCTTTGTAACTTGCAGCTTGAACCTTTTACCTCGTGTGGCTTTCACCTCTGTTAGTATGTCACACGACGTTACGCGCGACACAAGATAAGTATTATTTTCCGATAATGGATTCGCAGTCGGATTATCTCTCAGGACGCGCGTATTAGTTAGCAGCAGATGGCCGCTTCTACCGTATCGAAATCTGTCAGGACGAAAGTATATCGACGTACAAGCATCGAAATGTCGCAAAGATTCAATCCTGTTTGCGTTGAGTAGTCTACGTCCTGTCTGGGAGAGCGGTCTTATCACAGATCCGATTCTCATTTCTTCCGCCTTATCGGTTTCGATGATAGCCCTGTCCTGCAAAACGGAGGCTATTACCATTTCGACTAAAAGGGTCAATGCGCTCAGGAAGCTCACGAAATTCTCCAAATGATCCCGTTGCTCCGGGGTGAGATTCAAGGATCTGTATCTCTGCAGTTCTCGCCGCGCAACGCGAAGCTCACGCTGAGCTTGAGCCGTAAGTGCTATCATGTTTTCCATTACCACGCTGAATGGTATCAATTTTCCTGGCTGCACACAAAGAGAATCGAGATAACCGAGAATTTTCCACCACCGTCAATAACGGGCCAGATTTCAAAATCGCTCGTTGAAAAATTTCTGAATTTCGTTTACACGGCTACGTATACAAATGAAGTGTAAACCTCTTTCGGAATGAGCGGCGGCTCTGATCCTGAGGCACACATTTCCTTAAAAAAATATCTGCGTGGGAAAACGAACCGTAGGTTTGTCATGCTCGTTAAGCTCGCGAAAGTAGCGCGTGTTCTCCAAGACATTGGGGCTCCAAGCTCGAATATCCGTGCACGAATTGTACAGCTTCAAGCGACCTTCCGATCTCTTCTGCGGCAGGACGTAATCCCCGTAAGTCAAAGGTATACCACTGCTTGGTCTACCTCCCGTCAAAAAGATACGAGGTCCGTGCTCGGCGTAAGACATCTCTCTCGCTTTGAAACTCTCACGATCCAATATTTACAAATTTTTCGTCGTTCCCTTAACTTCGATAAATGTAAAGCGTCCAATTTTTGCGAACATCATGTCCCACGCAAAGTTACAGATTTGGGTTCGCGTTCGACCATATTTTATTTACACACCATAGTAACCGTGCCAGGGAAGAAAACTAGTCGATACTGGGGCTAACTGGGGGGAACGCTTTATTATAACGCGGAATTTTGTGGGTTAAAAACTGATGGCTTAGAAAATACAATAAAATATCTTTATTTCGTAAGCTGCCATTAAAAAGAATTACAGCGTTAATAAGTATTTTCATCCTTATAATTCATTAACTCTCTCTTATCCGTACTAAGTACAATGCGCGATATGTCGCGTTAAAAATATATCTATTTTCATCTCACAAATGCTAATTTAGTACTGATATCTCTCCAAGTAACAACTACAACTCGATAAAGCACTTAGTACAGACGAATAAGTACTTTCTACAAACGCATCTAGTTCGTACTCTATTTGGTTAAGTACAAAAGTGATTTCTCGCTTCGATAAAATATAGATTAAACTTAAAATCATCATCTCTTATAATAATACTAATTCTTTAATTCATTCTCTCATTCAAGCACTTTCTCTCTCTCTCTCTCATTCTTTTCGATTCGCATACCATAAACATCTTTTTCAAAAAGACATTTCTTTTTAGATATTGTACATGACGCATGGACATTCGGCCTGAGATAAGAGTTAGAAAGAAATATATAAAGTGTACATCTCTTAGTAAGCGCGGAATCGAATGCAATTAATACGATTAATAATTTGGCAATGGAATGATATGGCCCGTTAAAAATAGCGCTTACTGCGGAAGTCCAAGTGATAGATTTGCGATTACGAAAAAAATATACTCAATAGAAAAATATCTAGAATATAAATATTATATAGCTTTGTATATATTTATATATGTACATGTCTTTTCGAATTAAGTAGAAAAAGTGGGCTTGAGCGTATATAAAAATGGACTCGTGTAACTACGAAGGCAGTATAGATATCTTAGAAACGGTATCCCGCTTTTCTTCCTTCCTTCCTTCCTTTTCTTCAATGATCAAGTATAATTGGAATGTAATATTGCTTCCTAACATATTAATTCCGCTTCGATGGAAGCGCATAAAGAATGATATTTTACACACGTGAGAAAATACAATCGTTTATTCCTGACGTTTCCATTGATACTTACCGTCCTAAAAAAACATTATCCTTCAATCCTTAGTCCGCAATTGGATAACATAAGGTAAAAATAAAATTAAAATTCGAAAACTTCAACAGTCTAAACATGCGGTGGAGTGGACGAAGATACACGAATAGGCGTGTGACTGCATTATACGGAACACTTCTTTTCTTTTCTATCATTTTTTTTTTAACTAGCTAGAATGATATAACATGTAAGGCCACTTTTCTGCTTTCGGAACGTTATTTGTCGGACAGCAAAATTTATATATCAATATTTTTTTCACGATAGTGTAGCCTAATACACGACGTCCCAGAGTAATGGACAATTGGTTACAAAGTATCGAAGTTCTCTTAATCTTAGAATTCGCGAAGCATTATATCTCAAGAAGAGTAATTCATAATACTGTGCAGAAATTATCTTTCTTTCGCGATTATTTCTCTCGTGTTTTCCCATGCTTGTACTTCGATACATCATAACCACACACAATTATCCATTGTTATTCTAACGTTTGTAAATAAGACACTTTACCCTACAGGTGTAATACACCCTGATCATAATTTTGATGGTGATGATGGTGATAGTGATGGTGCTGAGTGGACGACGCCGAGGCATCGTCTTGCATCGTCATGCCTGTAAGATCGACGATATCGTCTACCTCTTCATCACTACCGGCACTCTGCGTGGACTGACGACTTCCTGATGACAATTGGCTGTTACGTGAGAACGAACCACGGCGAGGTGCTGTTAATGCTGCCCTTTGATTTGCCGGCTTGACGGTTATTATGAGATTTGAGGAATTCGCTATCATCATATCCGTCACCTGACCCGTACACGAATAAAAAAGACAGAACAAAAAAAAAGTATAAGTATACTCTGCTGTATATACTTTATTTATATCGGATAATTTTTTGTTTGTAGAACAAATTATTTCAAATGTTATTTTACTAGAAGAATATGATGTGATACAATTAAATATATTGTATGCAATGAAAATATGTATTACTGAAAGTCACATGTAAGTCAATAAATATTATTCTGTAATTTTCACAACTATGATTCTCATATCAATATTTAGTTAGTTACAATAATTACTAGTTAGTTATAATAGCTAGTTTAGTGCAATTCGATAAATTATTTGCTAAAACTATCACTTACCTGATCGAGTGTTTTGCCTGCCACTTCTATACCGTTCACTTCCAGGACCTCGTCATTTACGGCTAGAAGTCCCGTACTCTCTGCTAAGCCACCTGGTACCAATCTGCTGATAAACACACCTGGAACTTTCTCAATTCCCCCACCAGCAGACGGCGGCAGTATGCGAAAGCTTTCACCATCTTTAATATAAAATCCTAAAGGCTTATCGGATCCGTGTTTCAATAGGCGCACACGTCGACAGGTCTCTGGCAGTATGTCGACATCAATAATTGCGGACACCTAACAGCAAGTATAAATAAATGACAGGTTGGCGGATAAAATCATGCGTTGGAAAATGAGCAACAAAGCGCAAACTTACCTGCCTGAAATCATGTGGATTTGAAATAACTATAGATTTTGGCTTTCCTGGTGTACCACCCAAGATACTGGATATCAAATTTTTAGGCTTTATCGTACCATACCCATTATCCCATGCACCGTCGCCTACCATAACAACGAAATTAAATGTATAAAATATGTATATTATAGTGTTAGGAATATAATGAGAGGAATCTTACCTTTCCTATGTATAAAAATTCGGAGCAGGCACTTGGCATTCGCTAGAGCCCTAGCCAGATTGTTATCATTATTGATGGGAAGTAGATCACCATCTGTATCTGTGTACCAGATTGAAAAGTTAAAGTCCGCCCCCAAATCGTGCCGTTGCGCCAATAGCTTGCCGAAGTCCTCGTAGCTCATAGGCTCGTTACGATTCATGGAGAATCTGATGATGTCGGCGTCGAACTGCAAAACAATTTAAATAATGCGCAATCTCGCCAACATCCTCCAGTATCGTTATATCCATGATTAACACGATGTAACGACGTGTAAAACCCACTTTGCTCTTCACGGCGACGATGCCGTTGTCCACCTTGTCCTGCTTCTTGGACATCCTCGGAGTTGCTTTCACCCAACGACGTACCACTGCTTCGGCTGACTCAAACTAGCCTACCGAGGAGGGACAAGTAGACGTGCATACCGAACCGAGACGACGTGCACGGTGCACTTCGGCTGTAATCACGGTGAATTCCTATGGATTCCTAACAGTGTTCCAATTAGGGATTCCACGCGCGCGCATGTATAGCTCTGCGCATGCGCAACCGTGCAATCACAGTGACGTAAGTAGAGTTTTAAATATCATAGAGGCGCCAACTGTACCCCTACGTATTTTCTGTATTTCGTGTAGCAAATACTATATGCTTGTCGAGTTGTTTTTTATTCATATATAAATGTTACACATTAATGGTTTTATGACGTGAATAATGTTATAATAACAAATAATTAAAATAATATTTCGTCACATTTTTATTATTTTCCATTTTATATGAAAATTAATATTATGTATTCTATATTATGGTGGATTCATTATCTAATATGTTTAAATTTTCTATCTTTTCTTATGCTATTATTATCAAGAACACCTTATTCTATTCTTATAGCTTATCTCTTATAATATATAGTTTTTACAATTAGATAAAAGTTTTTTTTATACATTCATATAAATATCAAATCATAATTTGTTAAATAAATTGGATAAATCGATAAGTCATATAAAAAGAAAGACTAACGCACAACTGATTCTTGTGAAATATTTGTTAAAAGAATGTTTTACAAGATAATAAATGTTTTATTAAATAAATAAATTATCACTGCAAAATAATATAAAATATATTTTATTTTTGAGAAAAATACGTACATAAGATATTTTAATTTTTAATGCCATAATTTTTATTTAAAATGTATATAATTTAAAATGTACATAATTAATAAAAATATAGTGATTGTATAAATGTACATAATTAATAAAAATATAGTGATTGTATAAATGGCAAGATCTCTGACTTTTTGACATTTTGCAATTTAATAATTGTTAAAATATAAAAGAATTTTGTAATAATTTTACGCATATATTCTAATATATGAATATATGTATGTGCGCACGTATATACGTGTGTATCTCTTATAGTTTGTTGAAAGTAGGTATTATTTTTGGTATTTTTGTTTTTTCTTACTCGCACGTGTTACTTGGCGTTTGTTTTGTTAAAAGAATGTTTTACAAGATAATAAATGTTTTATATCGCACCGTGGCCTCGGTCGTCTCGGCGTAGCGTGATTGCACGCGCATCGCTCAAATCGCCGAGGTCTGTTCTTTTTAGCTGCACTGCTGAACTGGTGCAATAAGGGCTGCGTTCCAATATTCACTGCCGTACTGAAAATCTATAGTATACGTAACGTACACTATAGATTTTTAGTACTGGCAGTGAATATCGGAACGTAACTAACAAGGGAAGTGTCACAACTGTCCGGAACCGATTTGATTCTCCTTTAAATATGTTGTTATACAAATCTAAGAGACACATATTTTTTTATATGGGCGGATTTTGACTTTTAAGGAGTAAAACACCCCTTTGAAAAAAAAACGGTTTTTATCTTTCAAGGCGAATATCTTTGAAACTATTAGAGATAGAAAAAAAATTCAAACGGGGTATTAAATGGCTTGATGAGTACTATAAAATAATGCAAAAAAATTTTTTCTTTTTTTTTTTTTTAAATCTTACCTCTAACTTTTTTTTCAAAATTTTGAATTTTTGTTTTCACCAAATTAAAGGTTATTTTTTAACGAATTCATCCATGTATATTAAAGTTATGTTGCGTAATATCATTTTCGAGAAATCATTACAAACCCCTCCGTATATACGTTATTCGTGCTCGTATCGTACCTACTATGTGCGTAAGTGTAATAATTATCGTCGAAATAAGATATTTAAAAAAATGTTAAATTTGTAAGAAAATAAGCTTCTATTTGTGGCGATAAAAAAATTTTGAAATTTTGAAAAAAGAGTGATGGAAAATATTTTAAAAATTAAAAAAATTTCTTTTGCACTGTTTTATAAAGTACTCCTAAAATCATTTAACTTTTATTATATGATATTTTTCTAGCATTACAGATTATAAAAAACATTAAGAATTAGGGTAGTTTTTATTATACCTTCTTAAAGTTATTAAAACCTTTGTATTCATCTCTGTACATTATTTCTTTATAATATCTTAAGATTATTTTCTCTTACAATATTTTCGTTCCAATGCTTTAACATCTTGTTTATTTACAGTTTTGCGCAATAATATCTGCACGTAATTAATAATGAAATAATTATTAAGTGTTTACATAATAAATTTATACTTTTTACTACACATAATAAAAATTTATACTTTTTAGTATTCACTCATTATATACAACAAAAATTGATTGTCATACGTATAACAATCAATTTTTGTTTTGACATTGCGCACATGAGTTTCCTTCTTTTTCCGTTTCGTAGATTGCAACTTGCTATAAGAATGCTCTATATATAAATCAGAATTTGAGCGAGAAAAAACATAAGGACAGCTACAAAATCGTGAAGGTATTGCATTCTTTTTAATGTCTTTTCAATTACCCACTACCAATAAATCCGTTGGCTCAAAGTGCATCTAAAAATGCAGAAGCATTTTTTAAACTATATTTATTTGGACCCTACATAGCATTCATTCTTACGATGATTGCATAGTACTAACTTCGCACAATCTAGATTTTCCAACAAATGTTTGGAAAACACATTTTTGCCCAAAGCAACATCTGCCCATGCTCTTCGATATTTTTCTTTAGAGAATCGCATCAATGTGTAACCTTGTTGAGGTGTATTGAAGCACCTCGATGCGCAGCAAATGTGTGGCATTGCATAAGAAATATCCAAATCTATAAGAATAACATTAATGAAACAGATATCTATCTTTTATACTATTGGGTTGGCAAATAAGTTCGTTCGGTTTTTATTTTGGTACAGATTCATTCCGATTCACTTTTTTTGTTCTCGGCGCAAGCGCACAACTCGATTGCGCATTTGAAAGGTTATGTCAAGCGTAACCTTTCTATGAATTTCGGTTTAACAAACATTAGTATTGTGCGTGTTGCGTAGCTGTAAAGATGGAAGTAAATAAAGTGCATTATCGTCATATTTTGCTCTATTATTTTAAAAAAGGCAAACGAGCTGCGGAAGCTCATAAAAAGATATGTCGTGTATATGGTGATGATGCCTTAACAGAACGCGTATGCCAAAAGTGGTTTGCCAAATTCCGTTCTGGAGATTTTGACATCAATGATGCGCCCCGCTCCGGTCGCCCGACCGAGATTAATTCAGACGATGTCAAGGCCATAATCGATAAAGATCCATGTCAATCGGTGAGAGAGATTGCAACAGCACTTAACATATCCCATACAAGCGCCGAAAATCATTTGCGCCAGCTGGGATACGTTTCTCGGCTCAATGTTTGGGTGCCGCATGAATTAACCGAGGCCAACTTAGCCACTCGCATATCCATATGCGATTTGCTGCGGAAACGTCAAGAAAACGACCCATTTTTAAAGCGGATGGTAACGGGAGATGAAAAATGGATCGTCTACGATAATGTAGTGCGTAAAAGATCATGGAAGCACATCAGTGAGCCGCCGCAAACAACTTCGAAGGCGGGATTGCATCCAAAGAAGATCATGCTCTCCGTATGGTGGGATTATAAAGGTGTCATCCATTACGAGCTGTTACCGTCAGGCAAAACAATTGATTCAACCGTATACTGCTCGCAGTTAACCAAATTGGACCAAGCAATCCGCACAAAACGTCCAGAATTGGCAAATCGCAAAGGTGTCGTCTTCCACCACGACAACGCCAGACCGTATACGTCATTGACCACTCGGAATAAATTGCTTAGTCTTGGTTGGGATGTTTTGCCTCATCCTGCGTATTCACCGGACCTGGCTCCTTCTGATTATCATTTATTCCGATCGTTGCAGAACTCCATGAACGGAAAAACTTTCGATAACGAGAAGATCGTCAAAAAACATCTGGATTGGTTTTTCGACGATAAGCCCCAGACGTTCTACGAACGCGGTATAATGAAGTTGGTGGAAAGATGGCAAGAGGTCATCAATAAGAATGGTCAATATATAATTGATTAAAATTTATTTTGTATATAAAAAAAATTGTGATTTATTCCACCTCAAAAACCGAACGAACTTATTTGCCAACCCAATACTTGTTACTAATTAACTATTATAAAAACTATTATAAAATTTTAACTATTACAGACTTGTTAACTGTTATAAAATGCTTCTACATTTATTAATTTTAAATTTATGAAAATATATATTGTTTTTTCTTATAATGTTATTAAAATATGATAAATTTACTTACTAACAACAGATGTTTTAAAATGACATCTCCGTAGACTTCATCTTTAAACAAGTTATATGTGGCTTCATAGAGCACATATATGCGATCCATACCCCAGCCAATCAGAGTCCACTACGGTCACGTGACGAGTTGGCGAGTCTCTCCTTATAGGGTCTCTAGATTTGGACATTACGGTAGGGGCCGGTCTATGTATCTAAATCTATGGTGGCACCACTGATAGCGCTGTGTGTTTCGGACCGCAGCCAATCATATGAAATCATATGTGCCAGTGTTATTAGTGTTGCCCGGCATTGTCTAATTATTGTTTAAGAATTTCCTGTAAGAATTATAGTAGAAGAGGACAAGATAAATGTAAGAAAAGCCGAAGAGATGAGTGAATAATAATAATAAGCTATTATTGAAATGTAAAAATAAACTTTATACTTCTATCTTGACATATATTGTGTTTAACGTTGCAAGATTATCAAGCTAATAATGTCGTATCATAAACAAATTAATGTAACTTTGTGCAGATGAGTGATCAGGATCCGACGAGTATTATTAATATGATAAAAGATCTACGTTCTGGAGCTGAATCTTACCGCAGAAGCGCTGGAGTACCAGTGCGCTTCTCAGGAACTGGTTACATAGCTTCGAAATTCAATGAAAGCTCAGACGACAGCATTGTTAGTTCACCCAAACGGCCAAGAATAGACGAATCTGATACATCTATAAACAATAAGACTCAATCTGATTCTGTCCCAGGTAGTCCTTGGGAATGGCGACGTATGAAAGGAGAGGTATGAAGAAAATGAGATCTAAAAGTAAATCTAAGAAGAAAGATTTTAAAAAATTATAAGATTTTAAAAGATATTTATATAATATATTATAATATATTATAGAATATATTTCCATTCACAGGTTATATCGTTAAAGACTAGATTGATGCATCAAGAGGCAGCTGTGCAACAACTACACAATATACGTAGACAGATGGAGGAAGTCTTTGAGAAGGAGAAAGGTCTCTTGCAAGTGCAGGCAGAGCAGGATAAACAAACTATTCAACAACTGGAAGTTCGACTCGATGTTGCACGCCGGACGATCCAGGATGTGAGGGAGACACATGATACTGCAGAGAAAGAATGGTCCCCAGTAATTATTTCTTATATCAATTAATTGTATATATTTTTCCGACATGTTGCCATTAAACCAATCTTGGTGTTCTGCATTTAATTAGGTAAGAAACAATTTAGAAAGACAAATAGCATCCTTATTAAACGAAAATGCAAAGTTATCCGAGGATCTAAGAAACACTTCCACAAAGGAAAAATCTCCTCCTCCTAAGGATATTAATGAGTCAAATGAATTGCAAATGAAACTAGAAACTGCGGAAGCTAGAGCAGCAGTGTTGGAAGAGAGGATGAAGGAACATCTCAAGATGCAACAAGACTATGAATTGCAGAATGTGGAACTACAGAGTATGAAAATGAAGATAGAACAACTCGAGTCGGAAAGAGCATTGTGGGAAGAGGGCAAGTTACTAGCAGGAAGAGCTGCGAGAGCAAATGACCTCGAGAAAGAATTGAATATGGCGAAGAAAACGATTGCAGTGCTAAAAGAATCAGTCAGGGAGAAATTACTTTTAGAAGAACAAATGGCCAACATAACACAAAGGTACTTTTGACGCGTTTGAGATAAAATATACTTAGTTAACGACGCCTTATGTGTTACAGGCTAGAGCATACTGAAAAAGTAGAGCAACAGGTGGCAGTGTTAGAGGCGAAGCGATCCGAACTTGAGCTCCGCTTACAGGAATATGAAACAATTGGTATTACCGGTGGACCAACGGCAATGAAACGAGAATTGAATAGACTTCAACAAGCTGAGTTGGATTTAAAGGCGGAGGAGGGCCAGCTCAGATCGAAATTGGACGCGGTTTTGCGAGAATCGCAGAACTTGTCAAAAAACTATGAAGACATGAAGAAGTTGGCTACTGATTTGACATTATCAAAAGAGAAACTGAGCAAGCTCGTGAATAGGCTCCAGAAAAAAATGATCCTCGTCACTAGAGAGAGGGATAGTTACAGACAACAATTAGATTTATACGAGAAGGAGATAACACTGGACGGTAACAATGCGATGACTGAAAGAATACCGGCTTTGGAACGTGTTATAGACGGATATAGGTATACTTTTACATACTAACATATATATTGTACGAATCTTCATTTAAATTAAATTATTTCATGAAAAAGAAAATATCCAAAATTTCCTTTTTAGGGACTTAGTCAGTAAATTGGAAGCGGATCTTCAAGTGGTTGAGACTGGCGCTCAGAAGAATGAATGCAACAAATTGAGGGAAGAAATAGAGCAGTTGAGAGGCGAGCTTGAGCATCGCGCGTTGAAGGGCGATTTCAATTGCAACGCTAGAGTTTTGCATTTCACGATGAATCCTGCAATGATAGCAGAAAAGCAAGCTGAGGAAAGACAAGCGGCTCTGTTACGAGAAGTGGAGGAACTTCGTGCCAAAGTGGCGTCAGGAAATTATGGAACGACCGTTTCATCGTTGCAGATGCAAGGTGGATAAATATATTAAAACATATTCTTATTTTCTATTCTTTATACGAAGCAATGTATCCTTATTTTCATTTAATATAGAAGTCGCGGAACTGAAGCAAACACATGAAATAAAAATAGCGCGTTTGAAAGAGGCTTTCAAGGCTTCCTCGCAAGAGTACCGCCAAGCGTGCTATCAGTTGTTCGGCTGGAGAGTAGACCGAACAAAAGAGGGCTGTTACAAGCTGTCGAGTCAATACGCAGAGTCACCAGACGATTTCCTATTTTTCCACGTAGGTGAAGAGGGTGTAGATATGCTGGAGACTGTCTTTTCTGCGAATTTGGGCAGCTTGATTGAGCAATACTTGCAAAGACAGCATAGTGTCCCCATGTTTCTCAATGCTGTTCAATCCGATCTATTTAGCCAGCAAACAGTGACCAATGTCATGACATAATATTTTATGTTTATGAATAAAACTAACATTTTTATTTAAGTTTCACTGTGGCTTTCAAAATATATAATGAATAATAAATGCATAATACATAATGAATTTCTATAATTTTATCCATACAAAACACTTTATTCGCATATCCATTTAATGTCCATTTAATTATTGCAATTAATTGCTTATCTATAAATGATATAATAATTTTTACGATCGCCAATGTATTTATTCCAAATCTATTCTACCTTATGCTGATAATATACCTTCCCTATCTTCAGTTGTCACAAAAAGCATCTGCCAGTTTAGAATTTCTGAGATTTCTATATATTTAATTATATCAGTCATGAGATAAGAAAGTGTATATAATAAAATTACATTCTTTGTTTAAAATATTTTGTAACGCAGGAATTGTAACATAAAATATTGTAATATCAGACTTGATAAATGCGTTTCTAGAATAAAAATTCCAATCTATGAAATCTATTAAATTATTAAAATACTTAAGGTAAAATATTCGAAAATTTTTGTGTAAAGTTAACAATAATTTTAAGATATTCAATAACTTTCAGGAAGAATTAATAGAAACACGTTATGTAGACATTGAAATCAAGATGTTTCCATTTTATGCAATATAAAAAATTGTCGAGTGTATTTCTAAACGAAGTTATTAAATATTATATAGGCTCAAGAATTTTATTAATCTTCGCTTGTGACATATTATTTATATCGATTTTTAAATATACGGTTGGGACTTTATCTCCCTATGATTCTTTGATAAAAACGTCGAGAAGTTCGCCAAACTTTCATCACGCATAAAAATCCTATGAGGAGAAGGATAAGTTGAAAATCGCGTCGGACTATCGGCGGCCGCCCCACGGGAGACGTTACCATCTCAGACACACTCGTACGTGCCTAGAAAGGGAAGACCTGTCCCAGAAGAGTGATTCCTATTGCTTTATTCGACGAAGGAGTCGTCGTGATGGTGATCTTCATTAGTGAGTAAGCCTCTATGACTATACCTCTGCCTACCTATATGAACAAATGCGCACTCACACATTTCTAAAATTTAACATTTGTCTGCGTGTAAATATGTGTGCATTTGGGTGACCAAAAGCATTTCGTGATAACGAAAAGGGAAGAGAGACAGATAGAGAGAGGGATAGAAAGCGAGGGGAGAAGGGAAGAGAACGGTTGTCTGTGCTGGAGCTGACGACGGGAACTCGATATAACAGTGCCAGCTGCGAAGGGACTCTAGTCGACGGGAACTCCCGAGCTGAAACTCCATTATCCTTAATTATAATCGCGTTTAATCGCAAACTCATCCTGCGCTCTCCCTCGCATACGTGCCACCCTCGCGCCTGGCAGACCTACCTTCGTCCTCATTCTCGTCCTCATCCTCGTCCTCGTCTATGTTCCCGTCTATGTTATATCTCGCCTCATACTACCAGCCGCAGCCGTTGCTAGTTATCAATCCAGAATCACCGGGAGAGGTCTTTCTCTACGTGGATGAAGCTGCTGGATGGATCTACCAAAGAAGATTATCTGTTAACGTGTCACCCCCACAAGAGAAAGAGAGAGACGAGGGAGGTACATATAGAGAAACAGAAGCTTGCAATCCTCCCTCGGACTGGTACATGTACAAAGCGCATCGGATGTACTGACGGTGTTGGTTTAAGTGCCCCGAGGGTGCCACCGGGAAATATCGACGTTGAATCGAGAGCCACGTGCAGGTGTATGATTAATGCCGCGGCGCCACAACGCACGCCGCAGAGATATCGCATGCGGAAATTGATTCTAATGAGGCCTCACGCGAGAGGACCGTTCACCGGCGATCATTTCCATCGGTGTGAAACGCGCTTGTCTCGCTTTGATTTCGCCCGAGGCTAACTTTGATCAGACATTATTTACGCGAGGACACATAGAGCGTCGCGGTTTCGGATTGCTCGCCCGAAAGCGGCTTTCCGAATTCGGGACGTCTATTTCTCTTCTGAGTATTGATGAGATAAGCTCTCTGCGATCTGCCGCTATCAAAGCGATCTTTTCAGCATCGAATACGAGAGTACCTCTTAGTTTCCGTTTGAATACGTCAAAAAGTGACAGTAATTATTCGACAGTAATTATTCAACTGACGATTGTGGAAACTTTTGCATTAGAACTTACGATTGTAAAACGTACTCTGCAAAATATCCGTCAATTTTCAAGCATCTTTCCATGGCGTATGCAGGGAGGGCAAGGGGGGCAGCTGCCCCCCTTCCAACATGGAAAAAATTTTAAATAAAACAGAAACAAATATAAATAACAAATTTCTGAAAAATTGATTAACAGGTGTGTTGTTGATATTTCAAAATTTTCAAAGAAACTAATTACGAAATAGAGACACTCGCGGCGCGAAAACGGCCTTCCCGGAACCGAGGTTCCCGCCAGATCATAATCGCCAAAAGTACGGTATCATTTTATAATAGGGGAAAATAATAAGCCAAAACAAAAAAGAATAAACATCATCGGCAGAGTGTATTATTGCACCATGCATCCCATTCCCTATGAAAGAGGTTAAATTCAGAAAACTGCCCCCCCTTCCGTTTTGAGCTGGATACGCCCTTGCATCTTTCTATTATCAAGTTAACAGAAACCACCTTTGCTGTCTTTCAACAGCGTTAAAAGCTTCGGCAGTCGTCAATTACATCCGGTTCAACGCGGTCGCCGATCACAACCGGAAAGAATCTTTTTGATTTTACGTGAATTTTATTTTCTCCTAAATCGATTCTCTTGCTCGACGATGATCTATCATTGAAAGTAAGTTTCGCGCGCCGCCTTAGCGGTTCCTAAAAATCGTTTTTCGCGCAAAAAGGATGTGTACCGCGTGGGGATCCATCATCGGGATCGCGGTGAAGATACCACGGAGAAAGATAATCAATCGGGGTGTGCAGGGTAAACCGGTATCTTATCAAAGTTGGTCCCATCTTCGCGAAACTTGTTTGCGTCCTCGTCTCCCAGGACCGGGGGAGTGATGGGAATCGCGCGAGTGCGAGAGAACGTCCTCGCCTACCTGAAGACAGATCGTATGTGTAACGTGCATAGGATGTGGGGGATGAAGAGAAACAGAGGACGGAAGGCAGGACGGGAGAGACGGCGGAAGAAGGGATACTGGTAGACTCCGTACTAACTTTCACGTTCGTGTGCTCGCGGCACCGCCAGAAGGAACTTTGTCGATCAGAGTTGCGAAGGAGATTCCCAGTTATATCGGCAGCACGACCCTAGTAGACACATACCTTCGGAGCAACGGTCGTGGACCTCGTGGCGAAAGGGTTGAATACGTCAGCAGGATAATGCGAAGTTGTTTCCGCCGCGGGCTTACTTTCGCGTTCTTCCACGAAATCGTTCCTGGCGATTCGATTTGTTTTCACACCGATACAACTCTATTAATCTCCCTTAACATTACCGGGAAGAAATAGCAACTTCTACCAAACTTTGCCATTTTGAGATTACAATTAATTTCGTCGCGTGAAGATTACACTGCAGCAGAAATTTTCGCTACAAGTAAAATTTAATTATAGCCATTCTACAAAATTGTAATTTAAGAGACTTAACTTATATAACATTATTATTTAAAAAAAAGACAAGAATGATTGAAGAAAAAAACAAAAGCGGGAAAATAATTGTAATATATGCGAGCACAAAAAAAATGCATTTAATTAATAAAAGAATAGAGAAAGATATATTCAGTATAATTGATTACGCTGCCATAATTCATCTTTCTAACGTATTTAGGATATATAAGGCTTTTTATGACGCAATGATATTTTCTCAACGTCGCACGATACTGAAGAACTTGGAGATGATCGCTTAAGACTCAGTGAGAAAGCTGAAGAGACGGAGGATGCGGACGCGAAGTAGGTCAGAGAAGGATAATTATCTATTTCTCGGCTCTATTACATCTAAAGTACCGGCTAAAGAGGAAAAAGCTAGTAAGGAGCACGAGGCAGGTACGAGGAGGCAGCAAATCACTTTAATTTTCAAAATCGTTATAGCAATAACCCCCCGGTGAAACTTTTCAGCTGCACTCGCGTGTGCTTTTAAGCAGCGGCGCAAATTGTGCGAAAGATATTTTCGTTCGTGTTATAACGTTCGTATGAAACTTAATAACATTCATCTTTTTTTTTTTACGCGCGCTTTATTAATTTTTTTATCGAGCCTTTAATTTAATGGTAAATAAGAGGTACGCACGTAGCGTAAATGGATGTTGCCGCAATTTTAGATTCTTTTTTTTAATTAACAAATCGCAATTTGAGCCTCGCCATTTCTAAACTCTCATCCCGAGCCGCAAATTTAATTTCGAAGCCTTTGGCGAATCCGAAATTACGATTAATCGCTCGGATTCGCCCGGAATAGGGAAACCGCCGCGAGTGACGCGTAGGTGGGAAATTTCACCTCCACGAATTTCGCTTCATTCGGCCTTTCATCCCCGGTTACGAGCGAGCACACGAGAACCGTAACGAAGAAATATTAGCGCTAAGCTGGCGAATGAATACGAATCCGCACTTTAAATCTTGGAGAGGTCGCGCGACGGACGGACCGGCGAGGTCAGGGACCGAAATAAAAGCTAACGCTCGGCTAGGCCAGGCGTGGGATGGTCAGAGGGTTGTAATTATCTGTTTCTCGGCTCCATTACACCTGAAGGACGAGGAGGACGCTGCGCTGCCTCCACCACCACCGCCGCGCTGCCACCGTGGCGAGAAAAGCAGAGCGGACCGGCGCGGGTGGCGAACGTGACGGGAAATAAGAACAGGCCGAGTGGCAGCCGGAAATTACAGAGTCTACAAGCAGCAAGCACTGACAGTGAAACTGACAATATGTACGGAAGACACGGGGGAATAGCCGGGTGGAAAAGAAGTTTCGTTGACTACTTCTGGACGATTGTCCTCGCGTCCGCAACGGCGGATGACAATCGATATTTTCTATAGAGGCATGTCCGCGGTCCTATCGCAAACATTTAATTATCAACGTGTTTATCGTGGCTTAAAATCACGATATACATTTCGTCATCCGATTCCAGGTAAATAGCTCGATATTTTATGGACTTGTGTATCTCTATAAATATTTTGTACATAATTAACATGACAATTTGCCACATTTAATAATTAATTATCTTTTTCTTATTTTAAATTCATCAATATTATTTTATTTATTTTATTTCAAAATGCTACTTTTATTAGATTATACATTTATATTTTTGTATAGATAAAATATAAATGTATAAAAACAAATTGTATGTAAAAAATCTCTAATACATTACATATTAGGTGTTTCTTATCTTATACTGCTGACGTCAGGTAAATGTAAGATGGTAACGACGGGGAACGTATTTCTGGATACAATCGGACGTGTCCACTCATCATTGCCGCGAGTACGTTACATTTCTTTGTAACGGCCACTAAGAAACTTCCGCTGCGGGTATCTAACATCCGACAGACAATTTTCTGCGGACAATTCGGCCGCAGCGTTCGTCGTCGTAGATACGACGAAGACGAGACGCACGGAAACGATAGTTGGCAAGCTCCAATCTCCGGATGCCCTCTCGAGCACACCTCTATTAGAAGGGATGGGGGATATATCCTCCTCCTTTGCGTCTCGATCGTTTCGCGATCCTCGTCCACGGTGAGAGCAAGTCTGCCTAACGACACTGCCGTCTTCCTTTTTATCGGGAGAGAGACCGGTTCTTTTCTTAAATGGCGAAAAACGGGTGGGAGGGTGCTTTTGATGAATCGGTGCCGAACTGCGTCCGGCATACGTAAACCCCCGGAGGAAATCACCGGCGATCGGGATGAACGATGCATCCGTGTGGGCGACGAAGCGAGAAGAATGGCGAAGAGAAACGACGATGGGGGGTAGGGGGTGAAGGGTGGAAACACTTGATGGGAAAACCCAAGGCGCCCTTGCCAGTGGATATGTCCAGTATAGGAAATTAACCCCCCGCCGTCGCACATCGTCGTCCGCTTCCTACCTCCGGTGGAAAAAGAGAAAAAAGAATCGGGAGGTGACAAGCTGCAGGTGTGCCAATGCGAACGACCGGTGTGTGTGTCTGTGTGTGACCACACTCGATGTGTGATTACTCTTCTGCAGCTCCGTAATATTATATCAATATATCTTTTTCAGGAAATGCGCGGGGAGATAGACTATAACGCTACATTGCATTTAATTGCTGCGATATTATTCGGTACCGCGATATTAATTTAATTGTTACGCGATATTATTCACGCGTGTTTCTCTCTCTCTCTCTCTCTTTTCTGGAAACTGGAATAATTTCTTTTTCCACCTTCGAAATTGATTATCGCTTATCGCTTTTAATAACGTATTTGTCGATCAGCGTTTCGTAATATCTCTACGCCCTACGTAATAAATCAGGTTACAAGCGGCGCGTTAACACGCAGCTGAAGTATCGTGGAATTGAGGGGGTAGGAGTGACGTCCCGTTTTCTAGGAGAAGAAATTAGTGTCTAGCAACGGGAAACTTCATTTAGGTGACTCATCGCATCGTTGAACGGCGCGCGCGATTGTTTCACGCGATGGGAGCGTCGGCGTGATGATTGATTAAAAAGTTGCTGATAGGCGGACGCGAATGGGGCGTTATCGAGAGGGGTGAAGGGGGTGAGGGGGGGATACTGAAAGGCAAGACGAGAGGCGCGCTCGCGATCGCGAAATATTAACGACGTGCGTTTCCGCCGAAGTTCCATGATTAAAGCTCTTAAAGGCACTCCGCAGGAAGACAATCGCGTGCTAAGCGATCCTTATAACTGGGGATCCTTATATCTCGTCTCCCACCTCTCCGTGCCCATCTCTCATCGCGAAGTTCGTGCGGCCGTACTCCGTTCCTACCACCCTGCCGCCGCTGACACCCCCTCGAGACTCGCAAGTTGAAAGGTGTCTCGTAGTCGATAGTTACACCGCACAATCACTTAGGGTGGATTCGCTGCGAGCAGCCGTCTGGCGCCTCGCTTTGTCCCTGCTTTGAAGAAATTGACAGGATACTGGAGAATAAAGCGAGTTACACGGGAGATCACTCTGGCTAGATGTGTGTGAAACTGCGTTGCGTGCGAGAGATGCGTTTTCGCTTTTCTTTACGCCCCGTGGCGTAGTGTCTAAATATAGTCAAGTCTAACTAAATATAAATTTCGGCACAGTAATGTATATATATTACTATTATTAGTATTTTATACATATATATATATATATATTTATATAAATTATAAAATATTTATAAAATTATATATGTATAAATATACATATATACATTATATAAATATATATATACTTAATAGTACATAAATATTAGAAAATATAATACGCTCGTTATATATAATAACTAGAGGGTAAATAGACAAAATATGTAAAGAACAAACTAAGAATTAGATGACATTGAAATTATAAATGAAACGTAACGACTTTATTATAGATAAAGTTTTATAATTTGATTACAACAGCAATTGATAAGGAATATGATTAACATGTGATTCCACGATTGTTAATAAGTTCAAACAGAATGTTCGGTTTATCATAGGGGAAATTATATCTTCGAATTGATAGCGATAATTTTATAGTCATGTAATAAGAGAATTTAATTATGTATAGTTATGTTAAATGTTTTTTGGTGCTGATGAAGACTCCGTGAAGTCGAACCGTTCTTGTTGTTTTTATCTATAATAAAATCGTTATATATATATATATAAAGATTTCATCATTAAGATATATAAGATTATATATAGATTATATACATTATATATAAGATTATATAAGATTGCCTGTATATATATAATATATATACAGGGTGACCCATTTTAATCTATGGACCCCAATTCCTCCGAATGTATGCATGGTACGAGAAAATGTTTCAGACAAAAGTTTTGTGACTTCGAGGGGGACATAAGATGGTGTCATTGGTTTGACCTTGAAGAATTATTTGAAAGTCACATGAAAGTCACCTCAATTTTTTTAAATGGCATCCCCTATTTTTTATTGCATATTCTTGTAGCTTATCTCAAGACCTTTCCAAAACACTATAAATAAATGTTTTTTCGTTAAATATTTTCCGAGTTATAAGGCTTGAAATAATTTCTTAATTTTACATAAACTATAAAATATCTCGTAAAATATTCACTTTTCGATGACCTTACCTCAATACTTTTATGCACAGAATAATGAGAGGAATCAATTGGTGTAAAGAAAACACATAGTTGTTTTTAAGAAAAAATGTGCAATTTGTAATTAACAATTACATATATTTTCTTAAAAACAACTATGTGTTTTCTTTACACCAATTGATTCCTCTCATTATTCTGTGCATAAAAGTATTGAGGTAAGGTCATCGAAAAGTGAATATTTTACGAGATATTTTATAGTTTATGTAAAATTAAGAAATTATTTCAAGCCTTATAACTCGGAAAATATTTAACGAAAAAACATTTATTTATAGTGTTTTGGAAAGGTCTTGAGATAAGCTACAAGAATATGCAATAAAAAATAGGGGATGCCATTTAAAAAAATTGAGGTGACTTTCATGTGACTTTCAAATAATTCTTCAAGGTCAAACCAATGACACCATCTTATGTCCCCCTCGAAGTCACAAAACTTTTGTCTGAAACATTTTCTCGTACCATGCATACATTCGGAGGAATTGGGGTCCATAGATTAAAATGGGTCACCCTGTATATATATATATATATATATATGTATATTTCCGCATATATATATATATGTATATTCTATTAAAAATTTCGAAGAAAAATTCTTCTTTTTTTCTTATTATAATATTTCTGGACAGAGAAAAACAATTCATTACCTTTCTATTAACAAGTAATTTCTAGGCGGAACTAACGTAATTATCGGAATTGTTGCACACTATTAATTCATTAAATTAAACACTATCCTTTCCTCTCGCAATAATTTTTCCTGCAGCCAGGATAACGCTATTAATTAAGATAATAATATCGAAGTGCATCCTCTTTTCTCCGTCGACTACAGCATATAACTCGCAGCATCCAGGTCGTAACGTAGTCATCAAATATTTTGCTGCGGCAGGCGCGGCAGCGGACCGTATATACATATATAAGAGACGCCGCTCTCAAGGTAACGTATGCCAGCGTTCGCTGAAATATTATTCAGTAGTCGTGTCTCAAGGTGTGCGCAGGGCCTCGAAAAATGGCCCCCGAGAATTCCTGATGCGAACGGCTTTTAGGGCCAACGGGCGTGCACTCTGCGCGTAAAGAGGGAAGCGACCCACCGCCGCGAGAATACGTTTGAAAAATACGAATGTAAGATGGTAAAAAACAGGTAAAAGCGTCATTAAAGCGTGACGCGAACAACAATGTCGAAAAGACGATGATACACATCGAACTGGAGGGTGCGAAATTTTAATTTGCCATTCTTTCAGATCCTTCTCGCAACTGTGCTTGTGGATGGTACAGGTGGTGATCCTTTCTCAGGTCGTAAGATACATTCCTAATAAACATAAATAATCACCGCGAGCTTTTCAGTGCTCCGTGAAGGAAGCTAACACTGCTCTCGCGCGAAATTTGATGAGGATATAAAACACGATACGCTCAAACAATTAACGAGAGGAACACGAGAAAGCACGGTAACGGTTGTTGAATATATCCTTACGGTAATTATAATTCACGAAAGCGGAATACCGTCGTCAACGGAAAATCTGAATAGAAAGAAACACCGGATTAATTCTATTTTGGAATTTCGTAATCCTTTCTACAGTGGAAAGACGAGACGATTCGATCATCAACGAATCTATCCGCGTTCATATCACTATCTGTTTGTCTGGATATAACCTAATAAATATAAATAAATAATCGGACAGGTAAAACGGAGAGAACCTTTCAGGACTCTCGAACGTCTCCAGCGTAAAAGCGGACGGTCGGATAAGAGGGTGCTTTTAAGGATATAAAATACAGCGACATGTAGGTACATCCGGCCAGTCAGCCAGCCAGTCAGGCGGCTCGAGCGCGTGCGACCCTTGCACTCGCACCGTCTAGAATATTACTCTTCTTCCCGAGAGATTCGTGAGGTCCTCGTAAAAGGCTTGTGCAGAATCCATCCGGTATGTACGCTCGATCGCTCGTATATCGCGGATACATATACGCCCCGCTTTCTTATTAACCCTCGCGCGCGCATGCGTGTGTGTGTGTGTGTGTGTGTATGTGTGTAGAGATGCAAGAAACTGCATATAAATATGTGTGATACTTACAGGTTTGGTTGTGCTTCGACGGCAAAAAGAAGGGTGGAAGAAAAAGCGCGGAAAACCAGCAGATCTCATGCGAATGCAAAGTTACCTTGTTAGCTCTACACTCGCGCGAGACGCAAAGTAAAACCCCTCGTAATTCACAGTCGAAAATGGCATGGCGCATGGAGAGTCATAAGTACGAGATTGACTCGAGTTTTAGCCTCCTTCTGAATCGCGCCGATCTCACTTTGCTCGCGACATACCTCATGAGAGAGTCGCGAGAAATAATTACTATAAATTAAGGACTATAGAAAAATTCCGGATGCACCGCTAAGGGCGAACACGCGAATCGTTGAAGAAAGAGACTTCGCGGGTGTTTTTCCCACTTTTAATTACCGGCCACGAATGTATTCTCGTTCTCCAGAATTTTCAGAAGCGCGAAGCGCCTCGTTTCGGGACGAAATTTACTTATCGGGGTGAGACCCTCGCCCTTATGATTCTCCAGGCGGAGCGTAGTACTCGCCATTCACGCTAAATTAAGCACAGGCGAGAAGGGAGGAAAAAATTAATCCCCCGGTGGCAGAGATCAGGCGAGTCGATATGCTTTTTCACGGGTCAGGTCGTCGAAACGGGGAACGAAATTGAGGGCGAACGAGGTGCGGGGGAAGAGAGCGGAGAAGAGGCCAGGTTGGGATAGAGAAGTTCTGTCAGGATAGGGGCGCATCCGGATCCCGGATGGGCTACATTAAATATAAACAGCAGCGGAGTCGGAACGAGGAGTTGGGCGGGAGCGAGATGAAACAACTCCCCCTCTTCTTATCCAACTGAGTCCCGTGGCACCTTCCTTACGTGGAATTCCTTACAGGGTAACTTTTCCAGTTCCGATAGACAAATTTCGCGTTCTCTCTATTCTACTTCTCGCCTCGATCTCTTCTTCATCCGATGAGCGTTTCAGTAATTTAGTTTTGTGCGTCCTGATGCGTGATTTTTTTAAAAACTTTCTACAGACTCAACTCTCGAGCAGAATATGGATTTTACTCTATTTTATCACGCATTTCACTTTCAACTAATTTAATGATAAGAAAAAGGCATTGTCTTAAAAAGCGTATGTTCTGGTATAATAATTGAGCAAAAGAGATTTAGCGTTTAAGAGATGTTGTAGTTATCGATATGAAATATACAAGATAACAACCGAAGAGAAATATACCACGATAACCAGTGTCATATAATACACACTTAACATGATTTTATTACTCATAAAAAAATATTTTAAAGGGTCTATATGTCCCTCCTCATTCTCATTTTTATCGCAACATAACACATCGCGCAATGCGAAAATTCATTCATTCGGAAAATCAACAGAATTGAAATAATCCCAAAAATGGAAGAACGTACTTTCAGGGAAAAAACACGAGAAAAATCGAAATTGGCCGTTTTAATTTTCCAAATAACGTCCCAAATCTTTCCAGGTTTCACGTTTTTGCTAAATGGCTATTTAAGCGTAGTTAAAAACACATTTAATCCCACTACCGTGGATTTTAGTGTCATCGACAGGAACGAAAGATATTACGGCGCACCAATTTTCAATTTTCACAAAGCTGTGTCTAAAAGCCGGACACGTAATTAAAGAAGGTTAAACATTTGCTCGTTAATCGAGAGTTGTTATACTCTGAATCGTAGCGCGCACGACGCACGCCCAAAATTAATTTACTCCACCATTATTAATTAATTATGCACAATATTCCTACGCCACGAGCTCTAACAAATTAGCACGCTGTTTGTTTGATCGAACAAAGTAAAGGGAAATGAAATTTGTATATCAATATATCAAAAGGGAGAAGAAAAGGTAGAGGGGAGAATACGGGGTATAATTTATTAGATTCATATCATCAGATTCTATGAAATCTCTCAAGTGACAACTTTTTTCAATCGAGGGGATATCGTTGCCCTTTGCCCTTTGCTTTCTTGCGTCTCAGGTCAACACAATTCTCCTTTCAAAAATCTCTGTTGCGGAATAACACTCTCGCTTTTGTAAGCAATTTTATATTTCGTTTTTTTTTCATTCGTAATCAAAATATGATCGCAAAGTTATCCAGCTAACTTTAGATATATTTATTTGTCTGAATCTGAATTGCAATAATTTTCTTTCCAATAAAAATATTACACATTAATATTCAATGTTTAAAAAACGGCACATCACATTTAACATATCACGAATGCTTTTTCTCATCTCTCGATTTTTCTATTTTATAAACACATTTTGTTTCTTCTTTAAAAATAAACTTTTTAAATTAACAAATTATTATTACAATGATTATATTTTGCTTGCAGCATATGTAGGACCTGCGTTAATTCTTAATTTTGTAACTGGCATTCATAATTTGTCTACATCTTACACGATGATACATAAAACGTATTTTATCTTTAAAAGAAACAGTGCTCTCTCCTCTCACTTAAACCTTGGATTATAAAAATATACTTTACCGTCTAAGTGACTCTGTCTTTTTAGAAGCATTCCCCCCCTCTCTCTCTCTCTCTCTCTCTCTCGTACACCTGCGCTTTGACCTAATCCCATGGCTTCTTGGTCTCTTTAGGCGCATTACAAGGTTTGGCTTCTTCGCTTCGTCGCACGACGTCACCGTCTTATATGTGTGCACAATTTACCGAGATAGTGGCTGGTTCTATGGACCGCCTATAGTAAAGCCGGTGCTTCACGATCGCTCTTTTCCGCTATTTAACCCTTCGCTATAAACTTCTAGTACGATCCGAGCATTTATCATCCTCCGACAAAGGATTTAAAGCGGGGTTTACGCAAAATAGCGACCAAAGTGAAAAAGCAAAAAAAAAAAACTAATTTAGTCGAGTAAATTTGTCATCAATACATTGAATTTTTTATTCCGAAAAGAGGAAAAAAATCATGTGTTCCAAGAATTTGCATATCGCAGGCAATTGTGTGGATTGCAGCAATTATTCATTTTGACAAACATCAAAGCGTCGTTTTGATTCTCTATTTCCTGTAGCTGTATTCGAAGCGTGCTCATTCGAAGCATGCAGTTTATTTCCCGATTTACTTTCGTGACATCGAAGAAAACAAAATCTGAGCGGCTCTTTAAAAATTTCACGGCTACTCGAACGCATGGCAGACGTTATAAAGTTTCCATGAGTCTCCTCGGTATATTATTTTACAGCGCGTTTGATCGTGACGACGCGAAGCGACTGCTGGTTTGAGTGCGCTGCAAAATTCTCATCAGCGAGATTTAGCAGAAGATTTTGTCGATCGATCGAACGAGCCGTCCAGCACGTAAAGAATGAAGGTTCGCATCGACGAAGAAACCTTTGCGAAACCGGGCGAGGAATGGGCGTGAAAGGCAGGGTTCGCTGTCGATGGTGGTCGACAACGACGAGGTTGGTGTCGGAATCGGGGGGAGATGCTCGGTGAAACTCGCGGAGAGACGAACTCCACCGGGAATCGGTCCGGGGTGGAGGAGAGGGTGGTAGGAATAGCTCGTTGAATATTTAAGCTTCGGGAGGAAAGATCTCTCTAAAACGTGCATTTTATGAATGATTGAGCGACCCTCCATGGGACCCTCGCAACGTCGCCGTGTATAGCTTTCATGGTTCGCAAGCGAAAGGAGGTCGCACGATAGAGGACGCCGACGGAAACTATAAGTGACTACTTGTTCTTACTTGCGCGAAGCGTCTTGCGTTAAAAAATCGTGCGTTTGAAGCTCTCGTCGCAACGACATCGTATATCGACATAATGTGAGGAGCGCGTGTGTGGACACGAATAGATTTAGCGTGTGTAGTTTGAAATGTTTCATAATTATGATATATAATTAATTTTCTGCCTGAAGAATTGATATTTACATACATATTTATACAGAATTTCCAGCTGTCATAGCTTTAATTTATTTTACTTCTCCAACATATTGGATCTTTAATACATTAATTCCTTAAATGCGATTGCGCTCATGAAAGTCTGGTGAAACCGAAACGTATACAGTCATTGTGCTTATCATAATAAAATCATAATAATATCATAATAAATTGTTTGGGGTTTTTTATCAATTAATATTAGCTCGTTTTTATTTATTTGGTCTATTCTCTTGTTCTCATACTTGTTGTTTTACTTTGTATTAATTCATTTTTCGTTAATTATTAAAATATAATTATTGTCTTCGTGTAATGTTCAATTTTTTGCATCAAGATCCAGACTAAACAGAATAATTCTGTGAGCAATTGGGTTGAGTCGTACTCTTTTCTAAGATAGAAAAAAAAGTGGAATAGGAAAATCTTTCAAAGTCTAATGTCTATCATTTTATGATTATATTTTCTCCGAACAATGCACTTGCAAAATGTACTTTTCTAAATATATTTTTAAAGGAAATACACTTTTAAATCGATTCTTCTCACTATCTTACGTATAAAAGTTAGGATAAGATGATCGAAAGATTTTTCTTATTAAGAGTTTTTCTTGTAAAAAGGAATGTGTATTCGCAGGAATTTATTTCAGAAAATAACTTGAAAGAACGAATCACAAGAGTTTAAAGATGTTTCATGTTTCGAATCAAAGATGTTTAATGTAACTAGTGACTAACTCGACATTAATGCCATGAAAAACATTTGAAAAATAGGAAAATGTGAAAAATATCACAGTGTCACATTTGAACAATTAATGTAATAAAATAATTTCGTAGCATGATATAATTTCTGCAAAAGCATTGATTTTCCGATTATTATCTAACCTTAATACTTTTATACTCAAGATAATGAGATAATCGATAAAAAGAGAATAAGTTAAAAAAGTGCATAAAAAATCCTTTTAAAAAAGTTATATCTTGCGAATGCGCCAATGTGCGCATTATTCGAAAAAATATAATCACAGAATGAGAGATTGTACTAAACAGTGAAAGATTTTCCTCTACCTTCTCTCGAGTTACAATTAGAAAAGAGTTAAGTCTAGCTGTAACCCAATTACCAGAATCACTCTATAAAACAGGACGTTGTCTGATAAGAAACGATATTACGAGCTCCTGCATTTCATTCTTGCGGTCTTCGCGAACGTTGATGCGCTATATCGCGAATATTAACATGGCATTAATAATCATGTGTATATTTGCGGCGCGGCGTTGCGCAGAACTGGAGATGCGCGCGTGTAAGCCGCGCTCGACTATTAATTGCATTCGCTCGTTAAATATTCCCCGTTAATTTAAATTCATTAAATACGAATATTACCTTGCCGCCCACTTTACCGCTTGCTGATGTACATGAAATATTTATGTACACAAATTACGCGGCCGATTCCGCAATTAACCAGCCGGAGGAGAATGAGAGAAAGAGGAGGAAAGCGGATGCGGACCGTTTCTGGGTTTGTTCCCAATCCAAGTGCGGATCCGCAAAGGAGACGAGACGGCGAGTTGAAACGCTCTCGTGAGAGGGAAGTACGGGTGTTGATTATCGGATGGCGCGAGGTGAGGATATATTCAAGAGTTGGACGACGTCCTGGCGAAGGACTCGCCAGGAAATTGCTATGCGGGCGGTGGCTTCCGACTGATCGGCAATGGTCACCGCGGCATTTCTAATCGTTATTCCTAAGCGCTGCGCGCACTTCGCCAGTTCTCCCATCTACCCCGTCTCGTCCTTCGCATCCCCTCGCATTCGCCCTTTTTCATCTCGCGCGCCTTCCACACGTCCTCGGATGGAACCGAATGCCGTTCCGCATCCGTACGCGCGATCACGATGGCGCGTCTCGATCGCGCCTCAGCATCCGCAAGTATCCGCCTCCTCCCTCGCGCTTAATTTCATAATCCGCGCGTGTTTTCGAACGCGAACGCGAACGAATGCGTTGAATTAATCATGAACAAGCGTAATCACTCGGACAATGTCGCACTCGTCCTTTTTCCATCCGTACGCGCGTGTCGACGCTGTAATGGAGTTTGTTAGGAAACACTTTTCGGAAGTTACAAACAACGGAAGCACTTGATGCATAATTAAAGGAATGATACATATATACGAAGAGATAATATTTTCGACTCCCTCTTCTCTTTCATCTTCTTTTCGTGTTACATGATGTACACATCGCAAGGAATAAACATTACGCGCTTCTCTTTTCATACTTTCTTTCATTTTTCAAAAATGTGTGAATGAACGCGAGCGATCATTTCACAGACTACACTACAATGTCATGGCTAATGCTGAACATCACATAATGGTGCTTTTGTTTGAAATCTGCATCAAAGCACATACGTACGGATGATAATAACTATTATTATTATCAACATCATCGTCATTATCATAAATATAACATTTCCCCTCTCTGTCTCTCTTCCTATAAATATAGAATATGAGTAGAGTATAGAATGAATGTATAGAATTGTAATCAAACACAACAAAGAGCAGAGCTTTCATTCATTCTGATAAGATAATCCATCAGACTTGTACGGCGTGTGTCAGTGTGTGGCACAGTCGTCGACCATTACATAATTTATGAGTACGACCTATACGACCTCTGGACGTATGCACAATTATAACAGTAGCACTTATGAAATTACGTGCGAGCGTATAACGCACTTTTTTCACGCAACATAAAGCATTTCATTACATTTCCTGCCACGCTAACGCCGGCCTTTGACGAAGTCATGTTTGCTCTGCAAGTTACTCCGGATTTGTCGCTATTTTTTCAAAATTATTTACGGTATCGTTTTTTCGAAGGTACACAGATATATGTCGATGTGCAATATCGTACTTGGATCTTTCGTAATTATTCCATTAACTTGTAGAAAAATTATAATTAAGTTGCTTCTCTCTGATGAAAAGTACTGAAATGTTCACGAAATGTCGGAATCAGATAAAGAATTTACGCGGCTCCAACCAGAAAGCCAAATCTAGTTATAAAATTGCTGAGAATATTTTTGTACATAACGAATTTTATGACATTTATGAAATTGTTTGTCATAAAAATTGTTTGAGCCTACAACAAGAACGAAACATTTTTAATTACTTTCAGTTGAAATATTTTTATATAAGAAAGAGTATTTATTATAATTTGCAAAAAACACAGGAACAATTTGTATTTATTGTTGCAAAACAATGATCAAGTGTCTCATAAACATCTGATAATTTTTTAATGTAAAAGAGAAAAAGAAAACACAACAGGTAAGAGAACAAGTTGTGTAATATATCGGAAGGGCATAAATATACATATAAATGTATATAATTTTTTAAAATAATAATATACCTAATAATAATAATGTACCTAATTAATTTCTCTAATAATAATGTACCTAATTAATTTCTCAAAATTTTTAAAATTTTTGTTTGTCTATTTTAATAATTCATCAAAGGTTAATATTATTTTAAACAACAGTAGTCAACGAATAATTTTACATTTGAGATAAAAGAATTTTGTTGCGACAGGTTTATCCCACCGGCGGAATAATAGGACGCGACGCGAAATGTTGACTTTGTCTCTCCACGCTCGACGTAACACAGGCATGTTCTTGCCCCAGGAAAAGAGGGTGTAAAAGTGTAAGGTAAGACGTAAAACCCTTGTCACGCAGAGCCGGCAGTTACGTATGATATGACTGACGTGTGCCTTTCGGGCGGTGCGTTAACGAGAGGAAGAGAGGCCTTCCGCGGATTATCGCGTGTCCGTATGCATTATTGCTGCACCACCGCACCCCCGTCTGATCCACCTTCGTACACCCCGGTACAGACCGGAGGTACCACTCCCTGTCACGCCTCTGTCATTAATTTTCATGCCCCGGCAGGACGATGCGTCGCGTTTGTTAGAATTTACGGGTAACTCGTCCCCTTTAGGATGAAGGGATCGGCGGAATGGTGGAGAGAGATCGGTCGGGAGTCGACCCCAAGGGAGTCCGGGGACGATTAATTTTTCAAGGTAACACGTGGTGCGATATTTCGGCCTGTATTCGGTCGACAGTGTCCGCCAAAGTTGATTCTGTCGACAGTATCTCCCGAAATGAGTCGCCGAATTTTTTTCACTGTCAACTCCGCTTGTTGCAAATCCTTCGCCACAAGCTTATTATTTCCACATATTATAATAAAAGTAAAATATAGTGTTATTAAAAGCCTACAAAATGACGTCTGTATTACTTTCGTTTAGATATTTTTACTACATGCTGCAAATTATATTGCAAAAGAGAAGCGTTAAAGATTGAAAATATTATACATGTCTCTCATATTTATACATAAATCTATATTTTAATTAAGTATTTTAATTAAACGTCGATTCACGTTATTGTTAAAGCTATTACGCGTCGCTGATTTACTTCCGCGTACAGTCAAGGATATACCGATATCGTAACGCAAGAAAACGAGCGGTGGATAGGTTCTTCGGCAAAACAACAATAACGGTTCTTACGATTGGCATGTGAAATAGCGACAGTTCAATTTGGCCGAGCGTACTGTCTTCACAACGATCGTTACTTTTGGAACAGGAGTATCATCGTCGTGAAAGAGGGCCAAACTCCTGGCGGCGATATCGATACGGTTTATCAGTATGCAGGCAACGAAACTGAAGACGCTCCTCCGTTTTACTCGTGCCTTATCCTCCATTCTCTCCCCGTTTTCTCTCTCCCATTCTCTCAGCCATGCAGGCTGAGTTTAAAATTTCCCGCGGGATGCTCGCGGCAGGGAGATGACAAAGCAGGGGAGAGATGGATAGACCGATGATGGGCAGGGGCGACAAAAAAACATGGGACTTCGGGCTACGTATGCAAATTGCAAAAAGAAAAGAAGGGAGAAGGAGAAGGACTCATCGTGGCTGACGCGAATTTTATTTACCGCACAGAATTCCGCTTGTTGGGATAATTTCGTATCGGTTGCGCATCGTTATTGGCGTTTATGTGCCGTAAGAACGAAACGAGGATGTACGCGACTGTGCACAGCGAGACAATGCAGAGGACACGCGAAAGGGCAATTTGCATTCAGCGGACGACTACTAGCGGAAAATAATAATTGCCGAAAGTAATAAATCCTTTGTTTGCAATCGCATGAAACAGAAAGTCGATGGCCGGTCCGAGGGGCGATCGGAAAAAAAAATGTCATGCCTATTTGTTCGCTCATAGGGATGTATATAATCAATTAAGAAGGAAACGAATAAAGAGTAGCGGCCTGGACAATCAATAGAAGGTAGGATGAAAGAAACGACACGGGCCAATAATATTTATTGATAGCGTTTCAATGAGGCGACATAAAAATCCCTCTTGAAATAAAATCCATATGCATTAGTTATTAAGTCTTGGTTTTATCTCTTCGAACAATTAATTTCGGACAACGGTACGGGAGGCAGGAAACACCATTTTTTCCGGAAGTTTTGCTGCCGATGAGAATATTCTCCCCGTTCGAAAAAGTTCGCTAACTCAATCACGGGATAACCACGTAACTCGAGCAGAGAGGGTAGTTTTCGGAAACCGAGTTTATCCCGGACTTGGCGACGAGATAGAAAAAAATTCGTTGAACTGTGCGACCGGAAAAGAGAGTTTCCCAGCTAGACGGCAGAGATTCGATTACAGGTTTTGTTCTAGTCCTGATCCGATCGGTTCGGATCCTCCGCTCTACAATTTTGCCTTCCGCAGTATCCTGCGATATTGGTCTCCTTGCGCCATAGGACAAAACGCATGCCAGACGTAAGCGGACTCATCGACGAAGAGTCAATTATCGTGATTGGCCGCAGAGATTTTTCATCCAATGGGCAAAATAACGTTAAAGTTCACAATTACGAGATAGAAAGTACTAATTGCAGCTAATGCGATTAGGCGTAAATTATACTACTATTTAGCGTACTTATTAAACGAATCAATAGATTGCTCGTGTATCAACTTCCATATCAAATTTTCATCTGGGAAAAAAATCGATTCCAGTTTTCCTTAAATAATGTTCATGATACGGAACAGATGTATACATATAGAAGAAATTCCAGCGACATTGCGTCGATTACATTTTTATGCTTTGTACCTTTTAGCTTCTGTCTTTCTCTTTTTCAGTCAGTTCAGTTAGTTTGAAACTCGTGACGGGAGGGTACGGGTTGCCATAATTTCCTGTCGGTTATACGTGTAACAACATGCGTCGCCAATGCAAAGCAGCCTCAAACTATTTTAGTTTTCAAAAAATGAGATCTGTATGACGTGCACGCGTTGTATAAATCCTCGCCCTCGCACGCGCGCAAAAGAGAGAGAGAGAGAGAGAGAGAGAGAGAAGGGTGGAGAAAAAGAAGAAGAACAGAGGTGATAGGCGAATAGCGGGCGCGAATAACAAAAAAAAGAAAAACTCGCAGATAGAGAGAGAGAGGGAATGAATATTCGTCTATTTATTTTACGGTCCATATCATGTAATTCGATTCTGTCGAGTCCCACAGAGAGCTTCGTTCCTTCAGGCATGCTTCTTGCCGTTCAGCCGCAGCGCTCCCGGTCGTATTTCCAAATTTTTGCTTCCTTTCCCGACGGGATATCATTATACTTTCACCCCCGTCTTGTCTAACCCGTTTTCTCGGATAGACGGATTAATTGCTGGAGAAACAGCGGACCAATGAAACGTTAAACAAAATTCAGAAATTCAGTGCATCGAGACTGATTTATCGTACTCGATAGGAAATTTCTGAAAGCTTGCTCACTAGAAAGGTAAAGCGCCTAGATAAATTTTTAAAATAAAGATTATTTACTTAGTCATATTGACTTTTTTTAATTTTATTCTCCAGTTATTTCTATCCTGTATATCTTTATTGATATTTCGATATTGATATTTCAGATTCGCTCAGAACCAAAAAACAACGCGTTTAATTTTATAGAGACATTTTTCACTTTAAAGCATTCTCATCATCAATAAATATTATCGATACCTACATGTTTTTTATTTCTTTTACTTCTGGTTTTTTTTCCAAGTTTTACCGTTGTATTTTTTTTTTCTATGTTAAACAAACGTAGAATTAATTAGCTTAAATTGACTCATGGTTTTCATTACGTCAAATTCGTGCAGTTAGCTTATAATCGCAAATATCATCGGTCAGACGTAATATATTGCACCATTCGAAAAAAATCGACTGGCATCGAGCGAAATTACGGCGTTGAGTTTGGGAGGATTGTCGTTGCCGCCTTTCGCGGCAAGCTTGTCTCAACGCGGTTACACAAGACTGAAGTTCTACGAAGGTTACAAGAAGGAGATTGCACTGGGTGGTTGCAGTAACAGTAGTTGGTAGTAGAAACGAGTAGGCGAAGCCCCAGCGTGTAGCTGGCTGTGACTGGCTGGCTGGCTGGCTGACTACCGGGACTTGCGACCTATCGTTTATTAATTAACCGGCTTAATTAATAATTCAATAACCGCTATCACCGAACCGCCTCCCTCCTTCTTCTATCCCATTTCGCGCTACGCCACGTCGCTATTTTCCCACCACCTCGCCCTCGTCAGACACGTACACGAGCGTTGCGTGTACGAAGCTTGCCGAATCTGGCGAACCAGCCCCCACAAACCCACCGTGTGTATTGTTTAGCTACGTACACACACGTGGGTGGAACACCGAAGCGCACATGTACACGCAACAGCACCCGCGTTTGTGTTCACAGGGTGTCCCGGAACCACACCCTCGCTCTTAACAACGGGGGTTCCTCCGATCAATCTGGCACTTTCTCGGCAAAAGTCAAAATCGATAACGTCTCTTCTAATAATTTGCGGTGATTAATGATGAAACGAAATTCTGTCAAGACAAAATTCAACATACACACACATATATATATATATATATATATATATATATATAAGGCCTTAATCTCTTTCCTCGTGTATTTCACGAGACTTTTTGGATTTTTAATCGCTCTAATCTGAAATCGAACCAAAAATCCATATATGAAAAAAGAATGAGGAGCGCGCGATATACCTGGTATATGTATCGCACGCCGACGTGTACACGAAAGACACGTTCGATATACACGGGCGTGCACGTGGGTATACATGACCGTTATATGCAACACGCGTGCATACACGGACGCGAGTGGGATCGCGAAGGGCACGTTTTCACGCTCGGTAGGGTGCTGCGACACGTGGCCGGTGTAAACCAAACGTGGCGGTGCCCGGTCTCCCTGTGTAAACGTGTAAATGTGTATAATATAACACCCCGCAGGCCGCGCAGCCAAACCACTTTGTCGTTCAAATAACATTTTAGCGGAAGCACCGCCATTACTCCATCGCCACCCCGTGTAAATCGACGCGAATTTTTCAAACAAACGAAAATGGAGGGCTTAGAGACTCCTGAGGCACTCCATTGCGAGTATCAGGAGAGGAAGAAGGAAAAAAAAAAGAAACGGAAAACACCCGATATTGGTAACGATATTAAACTAAGTCGCATCTCCATCGCTGGAAATTATTAAAACGCCGAGAATCACTCTGAAGATATAAAATACGGGAAACGTTCATTAAAAAAAGTGAGGATAATAACATATAATTCATAAAATGTAAACGTGTATAACGATCGTGCATTGCGAACACGAGAATTACGATATCATAAAAATGAAACGAGATTTATTTACATACGAAATTATATATCGCTGCATAAAATATCATGAGAGATCGCGTGTATATTATATATAAGGTATATAATCGTGATGAAATTTGCAAGGAGAGCTAGTGCGGCTCGTCGAGCGTATGGCGATTCCAGTTATTTCATTCTAATATCGGGTTTTTACAGCCGGACGGTTTGTAGTCCCGGGCTTTCGGCGCGGTCGAAATAAATGCGACAGATAGACACTTTTCCAGGGAGAGATATACGCGCGGGCGGCTATTATCCGGGAGATACGCGATAATAAAAAAGGCGATTGGTCGCCATTCGATTTCGATGTTTTAAACTTCGAAATGGCCGGGTGCGCGTCGGACGAGACGGTCGGAAAAAAAAAATAAAAGGAATCGTCCCGAAATCGCGTCGATTCGACGCGCGTCCGTCGCGCGCGTTCCGGCCAATAAATTTCCTAATTTAATGCAGGACGCGCACGTTAACATAAGATCCACGTGTTACGGCAACGTGATCGCGTGCTACTTCGCGTGAACGCATGTAATTCCCAGTTTACGTTATTAACGCGATTTCCGAGGGTTAACCATAGAGATCCGAAATTTGTGGAAATTAGAAACGTGCAGAATAACAAGTGCCTGCGGTTCCTACGGAGAAATTATTATTACATCGTGTACTACTAGATTTCGTGATGTCGGATTATACAATAAACAAATAACTTTTCAATATTGTGAGTGAGAGAGAGAGAGAGAGAGAGAGAGGGAGGATGGGAGAGAGAAAGGGAAGAGTGGTAGAATTTACGGTGAAATCGCGTACCGGCTTTACATCAGCGGGACGTTTGACATGCGTTATTCCCGATTTATGTTATTAGCGCGTTCCCGAGAGATATCGTGTAAAAGCAGACTCCCGTAAATTGAAGTCGCATAAAAAAATAAAAAAAAATACAACTACCCATATTTTATAAGAAGATAAAAGATAAATGATCATAATCGGTTTTTGTTAAATTTTACTACGCTGAGTTTCCACGAAACGTTTAACGGTGCGGAGAGCGCTACCGAGTAGCAAACTTATTCCCATTTAGAGTTCAACTTTGCAGTTTTGGGAGATACTCAAATCTACCTGCAATGGAATCGCTATCGCAAAGGTCACCGTTAGTAATTTGCATCTCAATTTGCGAAGCTGCCAGTGAAATTTTCGTTTTCAATTCGCATTGCTCAGGGCCATACTCTGGCGAATTTTGAGGGACTGAAAAATTAATCCGATGTGAATTTTGCATAAAATTTTCTCATTATCGTATCAAGCGGTTTTAAAATAATCAAACACGAATGCTTCTAATCGTTAAAACGTTGTAATTATAGTTACATAGTCTCTGCTGCATCTGATATTTATGTTATCGCGAAATTATAAATGTACAAAGGCTGGCGCAGAAAGCAGAATGGCCCAGAGCGTAAACTCGCCTCTGACGTGGACGCCGCATTTTTCGTTTATTTTTTAGCGCTCCCGTCAATAATACCGTGCGTACACATGCGATGGAAAGCGCGCGGACAGTCGTACCTCGCGGAAAAATAATTCGTGCGAAGGTAACGCAGATTGATCTCTCCCGCGTGGTCCATTAGTTCGAGTTACAGGGCTTTTCAAATTAGACAGGAATACCACCTCCACCTAGAGGCAGGTAAAGCGAAGGTATAGCGACACTCATATGTCCTGGCGCGTCATATGGAGTAGTTCGTATCACGCATCGATCCTTCACGAGTATAAACGTCAGCACATAAATGCGGATCTATATGTGGAGTGTCTAAAAACTATTGGATATCCCTTTAGCCACAAACTGAAGATATAAATGTATAACACTTGGCAATTGTTTCGCAAGAAAATTTCAATATCCTTAATATATAGCTGATAATTTATTTTATTTGAAAGTTGCAATGCAGATTACACATTATAAAAAAAGATAAAAGATTTTCTCAGTCTACTAATTTCCGGTATGATGTATCGGTTGAAAGGCCATCACTACATCGCCGCTCTCATGGAATGGAGGCGAGAGAGCGGATTAGGTTCGAGGGCAGAGACCTCGCATCGTGCTCGAATTTGAAGGCGCCTGCCAGCAGGCAGCAGCAACCACCGCAGCCAGGGTTGGATGGCTGCCGTATAAACGAGCTGCCGCGAGGGTGAGATCGGTGAGATGAATCCCGGAGACGAATGGGTTCGCTCAGGATGTTAAGGCCGGCTCGACACCACGACACCACCCTTCGTCTAGCCGAGATGATAACAATCGGACGGAGCTGTTCCGAAAAATGGTCCCCTAAAACCACTGGGAAAGGCAGTTGTCTCGATGACCAGGAAGAAAAATACCGGGATGCGAAAAATACGAGGGATGTGCGTTGCGGGATTAAGCCGGCTCCGGACAAATCCGAATCGTTTCGACAGCGGGCGAAATTTTCGTTGGCAATAATTAATAATTACATGGAAAAGATAAAATGGATCTTTACGAGTTCGCGTTTAATTAGAAATGTATCTGAAAGACGTAAAGAAATAAGGTAATTTAACGTCTCGGCGAGAATGTAATTGAACGAGCACAAAGTATTGCGGGGCCGCACGTACGACATAAGCCTGTAAATATAACTTCCGTTATAGGGATAATTGAAAAGCGTATCTCTTGGACTTTTTCTGAGCAATCGAATGGGCAAAATCGATAGCACGATAAATAAGCCGAGAGCGACTCACGGATCTCATTAATCTGCCTGCGCGCGTTCGTGATTCTCGTATCCAATTTGTCAATGAAACAAGCGAAAACTGCGGTTGAGTTAAAAATTTTCGAACGAGCGGAAGTAGATGTGCAGCTTGCGCACATTTTGCCGGCGATTGTTTTCACATTTCACGTTATTATTTATCGTAGTTAATTGAATTCGTTGAAGTTGTATAGGCTGCCATTTAGATAACCGGCACACAACGGTCTGCAATTTTTACATTCTCTTCTCGATATTTCGATGCTTACACACGCATATTTTATCAACATTTGATACACCAAGAAGAGATACTAAACTAATACTATTTTGCAGGTGAAAATTAATTATCTCAATTTTTTTAGCTGAATATTTTTATCAGTGCCTCTATTTTAAAATGAGATTAAACATACTGCGCAAAATGGAAGCACAAACGTGTAGGGAGAAGACAAAAGCGCGTCACGATCTATTTAGCATAGTTACGAAAGATTCATCATTGTTGCAAAGTTACCAAAGCCGTGAAATCGCGCAACGCGTGCTTGACGGGGCATGTAATTAGTATGTTAATTCATTCACCAACAACTCGTATCCAGGATCTCGGCATCCTGCGCGGCGTGTATTATGCAACGGATAATTCTCAGCTGTCATTCGCGGGACAGCGCGATCGTTCGAATGTATGCAAACCCGCTGAACACTTCTATTCTGCGCGCGAGATCCGGGCTTCTCGCGCGGAGGGCTGAGGGAACGTAACTCGAATCGGCATCGATCCACCTCGACAAATCGCTGCGGCGCCAACCAACGCGGTGAGAACGGAACCGGATGATCGGCGTAGAACCGACCACACGACAGTCCATCGAAGTGACACAAGTACGACAGGCGCGGACGGTCGTTTCAATGTTAAAGCTGTCGGCTTTAACGGCGAGCAATCGATCGACCCCGTGTTGACTTCAAGGTTTCTGCTGTTTATCGCCAAGTGAGTCACCGACGCAGCGCGGCGGAATAATATTTCTGCTACTCGGCATTGAGATCACGTTGACGGTGCGTCGGCGTTTTAATTAATCGATCGCTCGCAATTAATTCATCGGCGCAATTGACGGTGGCTCGCCCACCGTGCGAGCCATAATAATGGGCTGGCGAGAGCGGAGCGGCGTTATTTCCACGGGACGCAATGTCGCCGCTCCCCGCCCGCGTGCCCGGGCCCTTCTTATTTAAACTAATTGATTTATTACGCAGCCCGTTGCTAGGAGAGCGCCTTTCTTTAATAATCCCTCATTGGGCCCGGGGAATAAGGGACGACGCCATCGCGAAAACTTATGCAAGCAGCGTCTAGACGCGTCGCGCTTTAACGAGGACGAGAGCAATGAATATATTTAACAAATTAAAACAGATCGTGACGGTCGTCCGAATGCACGGTATCTCAAGTTTTGTGTGTGTGTGTGTGTGTGTGTGTGTGTGTGTGTGTGTGTATTTCCTATATTTATCTCTCGCTAGAATTAATCTCGATAATGAAATCTTATCTTGTAGCTTTCCGATATAAAGATCTTATTTTATTCCTATTTCAATATTCTTAAACGCTTCGGACGGATGTACTATATTTAGTAACTCGAATTATTTAGTCGAGAACGGATATTTTTCCCTGATTAAAGTATCATTTTTACCAGAATTTTAGGTTGTACATTTTGAAATGTATCATGACCCACTTCTATGGCATTTGCGATTTTCGAATTTTTTCGAAGGATCGTGTCCATTTATTTTAGTCGTTTAGTAAAAAAATTCAAAAAAAATTTTTTTTGGTTTATTGTCATTGTTGAAAAAAAGGTAAGAATTTTGGGAATAGAATAAAAGTTGTAGAGAAAAGAAAAAATTAAACATTTCGAAGCAAAAATCCGTAATTGGTAGACCTCGTTATTTACAACTAGACACTTTCCTTCTCATATTGAAAATTATATTGATGATCACCCAATAAATGAAAGAAAATGCATTGTTTATAATTAATGAAGCGGAAAAAATAGCAAACAAAAGATCCGGATTCGAATGCAAACAATGTAACGTCTGTATTATTGTTTATTTTGAGGTATATCATACAAAAATAAATTTTTAGTACAATAAGATTATCATTCCGAGTAAAAATTTTTCTCTAGAAATAATTCTGAGAAGGTTAATTGTAGCTTATATAATGTATGTACATTTTTGAAAACATAATAACATTCACAACTGCTGCAAAGAATATTCTGGCGCTAACAGAACTAATATTGACGATGAATGAAATATTGAAAATGACCTGAAAATTTAATAGATTGTTTCTATTTATTATCTAAACTCGTATGCAAAACCTGAAATAGATTCTCTAATCGGTTCACAAGTTTATTCTTTTAATTTTGCATGCGTTCTTATGGAGTAGCCGCATTCTCATTTATAAACGAAATTATAAAGAAGCATCATCAAGTAGAACAAAAGTCAAAATAAGGTCACTTGATTTGACGTTACATTGATCATTTACATCATGATTTGGTAAATATGACGTCAAATTGACTTTATTTCTGACTTACTGTTCTACTTAAGTATTGGTAATATTCTGAAACTTTGTTTATGGGTTAATTAAATATTAAACAGGGTTTCTAAAAAAAGCCCGATATCGATTCACTAATTTATTCTCGAGTTACAATAAAAAATGATGCAAAACTTCAAAAATACGATATACTCTTGCATACTATGTTAATTTTTTTTATATATCTTACGTATTTTAAATAAGAGTAAAAGTAATTTGGTATCTGGGGTATGCATTAAATATTATTAATATACAAAAGACTTTTTCGTTTCTTGCAGTTGGTATCAGGCCTAAAAGTTTTTTACTGACAATCACAAAATTCGCAAAGTATGCACGTATATTCATTTGCAGTGCTAGATGTCACATTAACTAGAATTATTTAAGCTTTACACGATAAGAGTACATATGGTGTAAATCTTAAACCAAGGAGATATAAAATTCCATCAATTTCAAAATGAAGTAACTTTTGTTTGGGACTGTACAGCCAAAACATCCTTAACGACTGTCGTTCTTTAACTATTGTTACGTACAAATCAGTATACCGAGTGCTAAATTAAAAAGCTGTGGGAAATGAGTTTTAAATTAGTTGAGCGTAGGTCCTTAGAGAAAGAGAGAAGCACCAGTCTCACAAACCCGTAGTCTCGTAAATTCGTCGTTTTCGTTCCGACAGATTCTCTCTGACACGCTATACGTGGCCAAAGGGTTAAGCTTATTTGAACGAAGATAGAGAGATAGTTTTCGATGTGACAAGCCGATTTGCTATGTCGAACAAAGACGAGTCGAGTCGAAGAAAGTCGCTAAAAGGATCTAGCAGCGTGTTCTCGAGATAGGCGAAGGTCCGAATAGGGTCGAGTTTATTACCCGAATTAATTGGTTTATGGATTGCCCCACTCAGTCCGCCAGCACCACGTGCGGTTATATTGGTGATGGTGGCCAAGAGGGAGAGACAGGGAGAAAACGAAGAAAGATAGCTCGGCAAATAGGGAGAAGAGAAAATGATTTGAAAATGCAGTAAATGGGGGGATCATGCGTGAGAGGGAAGGGAAAATGAGAGGAGGGCTCAACGAAGGAGAAAGGAGAAAATAAGCAAAAGAAGAGGAGGGAGAGAAGGGGATCATGATCCGCAGAGTGGTGGTGGAGCATGCGCGGGTGGGAGTGGCACCTTATTCGTTGTACCGCTCCCGCCAAGGGTTTCTGTCAACTACGAACTGCCGATGGTAAAGGTTCTCGGGTAACCTGTAACAACGGGGCCGGTGCTCGTTGCCGCAAATCTACGGTATCACGCATATTTGCAAAAGCTGATTTCCGCTCCTCTCAAACGTGACGCGGAGACGATCGCCAACGTTGGTGTGTGTAATTTTTCTTTTTTTTTCTTAACTTAAAAAAAAGACTACTACAAAAAACATGCGTTGACACTCTCGCGGGATTATTGTTCGTTGAGCCGAGAGATTTGCGATCGCGGAGTTGATAAGGGGTGTATTTTTGAGAGTGATAGTGTGCGCACGAGGACACGCGCGGGGGACCACTGGTGAGAAGGATGCAGTGATGCACGACTGATGAACCTGAGAAATATGTGAATTAGAACGATAATCGAGTGTGCGATGCAAGAAGCCGCGACGGGAGTACGTCGCAGCGGGAGAAAATAAAGGTGGTCAATCGCGATTGCGGCACGTGGCCAGGGAACGAAAGTGTCACGTGGATGCATCGCCGTCCGCTTGCGTTGGGATTCGATTCCACTCGCGAGAATTTGCAAACGTCAGAAAGAATTTGCGCGATTTGCAGAAAAAAGAAGGATCGTGGCGGTGGAAAAAATCGCGCAAGAGAAATTCATTGAACCGGGAAATAAACGCAGACGAAAATTCACGCTCTGACTGAGCTTTGACGTTTTTGCCCTGTTTTCCCCTGCTTTCGTCGCGCACAGAGGGTGAAAGAGGATCCGGACGCAAGTGATCTGGCTTTGATATGAAATTTACAACGAGGTGTTTCGCGCCGAAGACTTTCGCTTTGATATTGATGATGAACCGCGGTCGGTAGAGCGCGGTTAATCAACGATGAGGAATCACCGGTAATGGGAAGCATTCATTTCCATTTCGAGCACGTTCATCCTTAGAGAAAGGAATCCGATGCGAAGCCTCCTCCGAGACGCGTCGATGTTTGCGTCGCGGCGAGTAATCATTCCGCGTTAATTAGCGAGGATCAGGGAAAACGGAGGGAGCGGCGTTAATGCGCGCGTTGCGAAGGAGGGTCGTTTCGCAGCGCAAGAGGGAACAAGAGACCAGTTTCGTGAGGGAGTGATATCCGTTTGCTGGGGAAATATACGTGTGCTCGGTAGCGCGACGCGCACCTAGGCAACGTCGGACGCGCAAAAAAAAGAGGAGAAAAAAAAGGAAACGGAAGAGACGCCGAGCGTAAAAAGTTCGCGAAAGCGAGCCCGAGGGAGCGAGCCTGAGGGAAGTTGCGGGAGACGAAAAACATTACGGGACAACGTTTACGGTGGAAATAGCGCCGACCGTCTAACAACTGACGATAAAAGGAGGATCGTTTAGCCCGAGAAGACCTCTGTGGAATGACCGAAGTAAGCCGGGGTAATAGGGAAACTACTTTCGCGCGGATATACGACGGCTAAGTGCGCTTATCGTCCGTGTGGCTTCCATGAAAAAGCACGTGGCGGTGTCGAAAAAACATTTCTACTCACGAGAAATCGAGAGAATCTCTTCTCGTTGAACGAATAAACCACGAGAACGTTGGATAAAGTGTCCGACGTGATAATTCAATTTTGATTCGCAAGTGGCGAAAACAGCTGTCTCTTCTACGATATCGCGCTCGATCGACGCTCACGATCTTCCGAAAGAGAAGATTAGAAAAATATCGGAACGTAAAAGTAAATCACGACGGGAACGTCGAGAAATTCCACGCGTTCCATTAAATCCGAACGTAGGGTGGAATTTTTTTCACGCTAAACGACCCGATCGGTATTCGAATTCTTCTTAAAAAGCACGAGGAATCTTTTCGCGAGAATCGAACAGCGTGGGAGAGACGTCGGGCGAGGACAAATCGGCGAACGCGCAGGAATTCCGCTGGTTCGATCGAAATCAATATTCAAATGCGGGCGCTCGACTGTTTCTAAAGTATCGAGGAATATCGACGCCGACGATCTTCCTGGCAAGAGACACGTGGCGTAGTTCGAATCGCTCGTCTCACTCAGAGTCTCACAGGGGACGGAGAACGAAGGGTGCGTTGATGCGTTCCGTGGCGGACTCGATTAAGCGGAAATTCCCGGACGGCGCAAATTCAGTGATATAACTCTCGTTCTTTTTCTCGACAAACGGTACAAACGACCGCAATTATCCGCCCCCTCTGACCTCTGGCCCCACCCCGTGCAAATGTCAAGTGAACGATGAAGTACTCGGGGGTGCAGACGAGAAAAAAGTGGAACGCCACTTCGTTTGCCGACGAATCGTGCTCCAGGTGCCGCAAGTGTCTGACTAAAATGCAGCTCGTACTACTGTCAGCGCTATTCTGCTCTTCTCTGACGACAGGTGAGGCAGCTTTAATCTCGCCGGGAGGCGACATCTCTCCCCTCCCCTCGCCTTCTTTCTTCGTTACATAATTTGTTTTTTTTTCCTCGCTATTTTAAGACCAGTCGCGTTTTACATGCCGCCCTTTGATCGCAGCGCGTATTTTTAATCCTTCTGAGATTTTCTACATTTTTTGAAGTGTACATCTCCAGTTTGCGCGACACATCCCGAGATCTCACTTTTAAATTATAACGGAGGAGTTACGAATGGCCGCGGGAACAGCTTCCTTTTCATACCGATATAAACGTCACGATGACATTTACGCGATCGAGAAAAGGGCGAGTAAGATTTATCTACAGCAGAGCTGCGCGCAATTAACATAATGAATAATTGTGCCGCGCGCCCGCGATACGTCATTCCACCGATAAGTGCTTAATAGGTAAATTAACGGTGACAAAGTGACGCAATTAATCCGGTAACTAGTTATTAAAGTCATCGCGGATACGACGCGCACACCCCATCGCTATTATGGCGGTAAACCTCGTTTTACTGTAGGCTGAAAAGAGATTGGAATCATAAATATTCAGCGACGTTTAAAGCGAACGCCCGGCGGGAAATTTTCACTTTGAACGATATACAATGATATACATTGTACATGTACATATTTACATGTATGTGCGCGCACGCGCACGCGCACCCGCACCACACCACACCACACCACACCACACCACACCACATTACACCACACACACGTTCGCGTGCACGCATGTATGTACTTCAGGATCGCATAAACGGAAGACAATTTAACGGGAACTTCATGTCGTCCCGTGTAACGCGACAAACTTAGCGTAACCGATGTAATTCGTACGCAAAGTGCTCGGGCTCGTAATACCGTGAATTCAGTGTTATTATTACACATTTCATCCGGCGATTGTCACAAATACATATATACATATACCGCAGATTGCTTACCGGTATAATTAAATTGCATTAATAAACAATAATACACAGCGGACAATCATTACGGTTATTCCTTTGGGCGCTGCACTATTCATAACGAAATGACTTTACGTTGGAGCCATGAATTTTCATTAAATCCACGCACGTCCCGCTTCACGCAAAAACCTGTGATTACAGTATAATAATTTTACGTGAGCTAATAATCGTAAAATTGCATTTCCTCCCGGCGTCCCTTTTATCGGAGGACCTCATATACTAAAGAAACGATGCTCGAGTTTCGAGATTATTTTACGGAGCGAGGTCTTTCCTCCAAGGAAAATATGTTCGACCGAAGGAGGACACGTATAAATTTCTCGAAACAAATATTTTTATTCCACGCCGTGGAAACAATCTCGCAATTTCAGTGTGTGTCAGAGGCAAGACCGGCAATTTTTATGGCTGCGTGAAAATTTATTCAAATCGGTTATGTGCAGAACTCAGGGCGATCATGGTGTGTCATTTGTTTTCTCCTAAGAACGCTCCGCACGTCGGCACGTATCCTCCATGTCGCCGACATCGTCGTCGGCGGGCTCGCGTAAACGCAGTCGATCTGCAGAAATCCGATTCCGAGACAAGAAGTCGCAATTGAGATGATTCGTTGGCGACAATTGCTCGTTCCGCGACTGCCATGATCAAGCTTCCCTCGAGGCGCGTGAGGTGAACGATCCGTCGTCGTCATGAACCTCAATCGATCGAAGAATATAAATCAAGCACGCGATCGTAAAGGAACCTAAATTTCCCGCCTGCTTCGAACAAAGAAACGCGATCGTTTTCGTGGATGGAAGGTACGACCGAATGGAAAAAAGGAAAGTGCTTGGGAAAGGAGGAAGTGATGGGGAAGAGTGAGAGATCCGCTGAAAGAAAGGCGTACGGATGTGGACGAATGCGACGCTACGGGCAATGGAAGGAGATTATGCAAACGGCAGCCAATTCGATCGAAGTGCACTGCAAATAACCGCAGTTTTAACCCATTCGGCTAAATGCACGAGAAAGGCCGGCTGCCTACCGTCCATTAGAATATCGCGCTCAGATGTGTGATCTCAGACGTCCACAGCCGAACGTCGGTGTTTGTCGTAGAAGAGGACGGACTTTAGGCCAGGTTTCATTAAAATTGTAACGACGATCATTCTCCTTGCCAGTAATATTTTTACAAATTCAAATGAAGGGAATTAGTTGACGTCAAACTGGCATATGATTGGTGAGCTACGAGCCGACTTGGTTTGTCAGACTTTTACCGCAGTGATACACCAGTTTTGGAAATCGAAATTCGATTTACATTTTGGAGTTAATGAATCTAATCTGTAAATCAATGTAAATCGAATTTTGATTTCAAAAATTGGTGTATCACTGCGGTGAAAGTCTGACAAACCAAGTCGGCTCGTAGCTCACCAATCATATGCCAGTTTAACGTCAACTAATTCCCTTCATTTGAATTTCATTAAAATCTTACTATTAGTCGACTCGCCGTGTCATTCTTGAAAATGTCCCAGCCACCGACTGATTAAAACTTTCCTCGGTTTTGCAAACAAAAAAAAAACATGAAATATACACATGTGTATAGTGTCATCTATCTCTAAAATAAAAAGACATATGAAATATATGAAAAACGATGCAATATCATAAATACAAATGTATTGATGAAATATATAGATGAATGAGAACAAGTAGGCGATCGATGAATCAAAATCTCATTGACTTAATCGCAAATCGGAGTTTTACATAATCATCGCATAATAAATCCAGCAGTGAGAGTGTCACTGCATGTTTCCAAAAGGTACCGCAACAAAAGTGCGCTTATAAAGTAATTAGCAATTAAACTACTAATACGTTGATTAAAACTTATTATCGAACGATTGATGAGCTGCGACACGGCCTTTTGCGCAGATAATGTTATACGTTACGAGCATGAAAAGGGCAGTAACGCGAGATTACTGGTAATACCTGCTAACTGTAGCTACATTTGATTGTGATATCCACCTATTCGCAGTATTTTCAAGAGTGGCCGGCCGATAGCCTCATCCGGCTGCGCCTCTTTAGCGGTATTAGCGAGCGAGATTCGAACTCATGCCCGCGGATTAGAGTACAAGTGACTCCATCGACGCAAACACTACACCGAGGGAATCACGATCCAATAGCAAAAGTTGTTCCATCGGTGTTGAACGGACTGCAATATGCACAAGGTCCTGATAATATATGAAACACAGATCAAATATTAAAGATAACGGTACACGGTAAAATAGTTGAAGAAAAATCTCACGCTCCTTTAATTTATAACGAGTGAAAATTTCGCGACGTGTTATTTATAGCATTAATCGTCTTAAGATTAAAATACACCTGAGGCAAAGATTTTACTATTTATTTTACATTTGTGTCCCGCTCGTCAGACCGTTCTAACTTTTAAATATTTCATTCCATTTAAATATTTCAAATTAGAGAGCTGCTGTAAAATTTAAAAAAATCGATCCCCAGTATTTCTTTAATGCGGGCAGAACTCAATTGGGGCCATATCAAGGATTGGCTTGCAAAGTTTTAACAAAATTGTGCCGTAACAACAGAAGTTAGAGTAAAGCCAACAGCTTCTTGTAGTTTCCTGCGAACAGATGAGGAGGAATGTAAACTGCTGTATGCGTGCGTGACGCAAGTACGATCGTTCTAGCGAAGCTAGCATCAAGGGAATTAATTCGCTCTTATCGCCGCGCTACGATCGGTCGCTACGAGGGGTTTGCGGTATTCCAGTCGAATTATTATCATGCTTAATAACATTCCGTGCACGGCGTACGTACGTAAGTGCGCAAATATTGCAGACACTATAGAGAGGGACAGGGAGAACTCGTGTCAGTTTGCGTTTCACATAATAAAGTTAAGAGTGCCTGTAACTTTTGCATTTTATAGTTACATCTAGCACGTTTTACAATCACGAGCGAACGTTCATACTGCGAATTAGATCGTGATTGATTATAAAGGGGAATGTTGCCGAATAAATGCACGTACCAAAATAGTAGATAGCAAGAGGAATCTCTTCATTAATCAAATATACGTCCAAATATAAAATAGAAACGACGTATTTCATGTATAATGTACAATTGTCTAGCTCGAGGGAAAAATCGGACTCGAAAAACTCAATTCTTTCTTTCGCAGTTTACACACACACTCACATATTTCATATGTGTGTTACTTTAGACAGTGCTTTTTTTACCATTCTTTTTTTCTCCCGGAGGTCAGCGAATTATCGATCTTTAGGAAATTAATAATTCACCGAGGTGCACATATAGATGAGCCGAGTCTAAGAACTCTCCTTTGTAAGTATCGTCCGTAAAATAATGTACTTCTCAAATAATTCCCCTTAATGGCAGCTTCTGTAGGCGAGATTAATGATCTCGCAAGATGGCCTTTCGAATGAGAAGGGATAATAACAGCGTGCTAACAGGGACGCGCATAATGTAGGTCATTCCCGCGTGCGCGCGGAGTCGGTCGGACCCTCGACGTAGCCGGGTGTTTGGGAGGCAGAATGCACTGAGCCCATCACGTCGGAGTGCATCATTTTCATACGTAAACACGCAAGGGGTAAGGACGAGAGGAACAAATAGGGGAATGGCGCGCATTGGCAATAAGACAGATGGTTTCTCCGCGTTCCAGCCGCGTTGCCGAAGTACCTGCCGGGACCCATTCAATCCTACAGGACGATGATTCCGGTTTGCTCCTAAGATAATCCTCCCTCCCAGTACAGCGAACGGCAAATCCAATCTCGCGCCGGCGATTAATTCGAAAGAGCTACCGTCGAGGACTTACACGGTCCCGGGAAACTCCCAAAAGTCGCTTAAAACACCCGGTCGTACATCGAGAAAATAGCTTATGACTGCCACTTTGCAATTAACTTTATACCTAATGTCATTTATATCAATGTTAATTTAACATATTACTTAATTATATTTATTCGTGTCGACAAAAATAATAAAATTATTATATATGTATATTTAACTGTTACGTGCGGAATGTCTTTATAATGTAACGTGTTTTACACGAAGTAACATCGCTGTTTTTATTTATTATTACTTACTACTTATTATTACTGATGAAGTTTTCCTTTATAACGCACAAAATATGTGAGTTTTATAAGTTAATTACGCATATTTCTATTAGTTACTGATATTTGTGGATTTCAACAGCTTCTATATTGATGTAGTTTGGACACAATGTCAATAAGACAGATGTTAACGTACGTCTTCCATCCGCATACTTATATGTAAAATGCTACACTTGATAAGGACCCAAATCAGAGGTTGAAACATTGTGATTTGTTAATAAAATTGGCCAGACAGGTCAAACAAATTGAAATTTAATAAATTATTATTGCAAAGTGAAAAGGATGTAGGACAAAATAAAGATTTTTAATGTATCATACATATAATATAATTTATTAGTATAAGTTATTGAACATTTTATACTCCACAGAAACTTCATCAGCGATTAGCAATAATACAAAGTAATTTGTAAAGATAAATCTTAATCAGACATATGAGATGATGAATAAATGTAAAAATAAGAGACAGCATGAGACACGAATATTGAATCAAGTCACGATAAACAAAATTGTTCGTTTATTATCCCACGTCTTTTTCACCTTGCATTGCAAGAGCTTGGCCTTAAAAAAAATTTTTTTGAAGATAAAAGAACGAAAAAATAACTATTTTCACTTAAATTTAAAATTTTTCCATTTTTTGATATTAAAAGCTAAAAATTAACTAGACACTCTTGAAACACTTTCAGAAAAAAAAATAATCTGACAGTGGCTGTTAAAAAATTTATTTGGAAAAATGAAGTGAATTTTAGACAAAAGTTGGTTGAACTTGCCTGGGGCTTTTGATACCCCACGGTGCTAGCTAAGGGTTAAAACTATTATTTTTTATTCTAGTTTTAAGACTTTCGTGGCCATTGATATTAACCGAGAGTTTCCGGATGGATGCCACGTGCGTGTTGAACACTTTGCCGACGTTTCGCAAACATTGCAGCTTGTATCATCAGAGCTAGAAGCTCCGACTCTGTTACTAACTATTATTTTTTACTCCAAAAAATCGAATCGGTAAACAGCTGGCTCCATGTCTAGACAGATGTCATGTCAACTACGAGTTAATGAGTATTCGACAATCAACGTGTTGAGATCGTCGAAACTCGCGCACGATGTGGAGAATCTTCGACAGTGTATTGTATATGTAATTCGCGGCACTTCAACCGCAGCCATACCGGCAATCGTGTACAAGTCATGCACCTGCGTCACCTTGGGAGACATGCCATATGTATTTATACGTTGTTAAGGCCCTCACTGCTCGTTTAATTCGCGTTATTCGCCGACGACGCGTTTACCACGACGGTTGTCATATGTCGTAAACCTAGAAAGGGAAAAACAGACATCACATCGCACGGATCTCGGTGAAAGCGGTTTTTAAACAGCGTACAACCGTTAGTTTCGAGATAAACGTGTCGCGCTCGGTTCGGAATTGACAATGCGAAGCGACTCGATTCAATCGGCACGCACAATGGCGTACTTTCCCTCTGTCTCGCGCCCGTCCTTCCTCTCCCTCCCTCTTCCATCCCCGCGATCGTGCCAATCTCTCCGTGATGCGCACCGTGATCGAAAATATGGGGCATTAACTTCGCAAACGTCAGAATACCTGACCGCTCGACAATGGCCGCAATTAACAATGGCCCTTATAATACCTGCGCTCAAACCGATACCCGCGATTATCGGTCGATATTGTGCGTACACACACACACACACATACACATGCATGTGCGTCGCGTGCGGTTAATAGAGCCGTGGGACCGATTTCGTGACAGACAAGCGCAAGTATTAATTTCATATTTGTTTCCGCACTTAATTACCGTAATCGGTCGCGTCGCCGTGACCGACCTATCGATCATTCTCTCACACCACTCGTCCTATTGAGCTAAGCGCACGACGACACCATGGATGTTTCGCGTGAGCTACAGCAATTGCAGCAATCGAGACGAGTGCACTTTGCGTTACGTCATCCCCTTGTGCCTCGTGTCCTATCGCGAATCAACTCTGAATCGAATGAAAACGTACGTATAAGTAACGGACAGAAATTCGCTCGGGATATTTTAATTCCAGTGACACACAGTACTAATAAGTTCCTCAGATCGTGATACATATTAATGAGATAAATTATTTATTATTCATTTTTCTGTCATGAAATGAATTGCAAAACAACGCACACTGTCCGTTCCTATTTCGCGCGTCAACGCAGAATCCCCACAAGATTTTAACGGATGATTTCCTGAAAGCGGTCTCTCGTATTACTGCCCAGAGCATAACGAAACACTCGAAGCTCGATCCGCGATGTAGAGAGACCGCCGACACGTTAATGAAGCTCCACGACTCGTGTCATAATCGCGTGCCCGTGTGACGTTAATCGAGTGGTTTTCTCGAGCATAATCGAGACAGAACAATAAGAGCGTGGGGGAAGGAAGAGGAGGGGAGAGAGGAAAATCGCGACGGAGGAGACGACCTCTCTTTCACTCTTTCCATCCCTGCGGCAGCGATGCGTAATTGACAACGCGAGAGAGAGGTAGACGGAGAAATTCCGTTTTGGTCCGTACATTCGATCAACCATTGTCCACGTCCGCAAAACTGAGTTTTCCATGAGCGGACGGAGAGTGCGAGCGAGAGGAGAAGATCGCATTTATTATTCGGCCGCGTGCTCGACGTCGCTCGCAGGAACAATAGGAAAATGAGAGCGACGATGTGGGCCCGGCACGTTGGAGCACCACTTTCGGCTGTCGATCTCGCGTTCGCTTAAAAGCCCCCTCCGTCCGATCCGGGACCGTGCTGCCGTGTGCATGGCCACTGCATTTCGGCACATCCGCCCGATATCATCGACGAGGAAAAACAATCTCCGTCACGTGGGTGTTTCGCGTGCTGAAGGCCTTCTACGAAGTTGCGGGTGCGACATGATTACAGATCCCTGCCTCATTTTAGTCCGACGCCTCGGAGAATGCAGCTCAATGTCGCTTTGCGTTTCTGAGGACGCCTCGTCTCAGATACATCGTATGATATGTTTATTCTACCTCTCATTAATTATCAAGTTAACGATAGGATCGACAAATCTAGTCGATGGTACGCAGATGATTTGCCAGACGGGTCGATGAACAATTGAAATTTGTTTATTAATGTTTATTAATATTCACTGGCGAAGAAGAGTTTGAATTTGTTAACAATAGGTGTTTTAACGAATTCGTCGAATTAGATAAAGTTAGTTTAGTTCGGTTTACTATCCGCTTTACCATCGCGGAACTTGGATCCTCGTAGATCCTTGATCCATCAGTCCCCGGCTCCAATTCCTTATAAATTTTGCGAGTTACAGATTCTGAAACGCGCACTCGTCGCTGACACCGCCTCTCTCGCCCAATCGAAAAGTGTTCGATCCCCAAATCGACAAATGTCAAACACGCGTCGCGTCGCGTCTGGTTCCATGCGACAGATAAAATAGCGCGTAGCTTTTTCTCACCATTTTGCGGGCATTCGGGCGATCCGCGTGATTTAGCCGGGCGTCACTAATGCGATTTGGTACCCGGTCGATGATTGATTATTAAATTAATAATCGAATTACAAGCGTGCCCGCGGGCGCACGACGTACACACACACACACACGTGCGCGTGCTACACAAGCGCACGTGTGTGTATGTGCACGCGAGTGTATGTGCACATCTATGCATTACATTTCGAGTGCGCGTTGCGGTCGACGACCGACGAGAGCTTTCGCTCAAACGCGTTCGCGATACGCGAGAAACACGCGTTTGCGATTTCTACGCGTTGCTTGCAGCGCGCGCGCATGTGTGTACACATATGGCATACGGGGTGAGAAGCGTTTGACCCGGATCGGAGCCGTTAACGATGCTTTTCGAAAGCGCCGCGACGAAAACGTCCGTGTAGGACAGCACTCGGTGTCCGATAACGGAAGCTCTCTAGCCGTGATCGAACATCAAATGCGAACGGTCGACGTTGCATCGTCGTTGTCGTCGTCGTCGTCACGCCATGTTGGAACGTGTCATTTACACAAAAGGGAAGAAAGGAAAAAGGAAGAGGAGATTAACCGGCCAAGAAGGGGCTTGGTAAGCCGCGTTTCCGCCGCAATAAAATTATAATTGCACGTAACGAGGGAAGGGCGGAGGGGCGGGGGGGAGAGGGTTAAAGCCCCCGCTTACCTCGTTATTATCTGCTATAGTAAACACAGAGCGGAGTATCGAGTCTCCGAGGTAACTCTCGCATGCGCGCGTCCGTAACGCTCTCGTCCCACGCAATTATAGAGAACATACATGCGACATGCGAGGAATTAAAGGGAAAAAGTGGAAAAATATGCTGGAAACCCCTTCTGAGCACGAGAAACGCGATAAAACGACAGGTATATACGAGAGGAAGAAAGAGAGAGAGCAAACATTATATCGCGCTGGATGGAATCTCCGCGCGCCGACCGCACGAAACGAATTGTGGAACAATCGTGGCGGAGTTTCCTCTCGTTGCGAATTTAAGTGGTTACGCGATATGGCCGGCGAGCTTGGACTCTCTCGCTAGCATCCAGAGACAACGGGCGACGTTGTCACAAGCGCACTAATTGTGTATACCTCGTCGTCCCGATGGGACTTTATTATCGTGCCGATGTCGAGCACCGTCGCCACGGAAGAGAAGAAGGGCTGGTAGGACAAAAGGCCGCGATGGGAGGCGCAATTAAAAATCACGGTCTGCCGCGAAAGCCACTCGCCAGAGAGCTGCGGGAGATAAGCGCAATTGACGAACGTGTTGTGCGAAACCTATGATAACTCGACGATTATCGCTCTTCGTCATCTCTCATTGTTGGCTCCGAAATAAAGTCTATTTTTAACTGCTGTACACATATATAACTGTTTCCTCTCGGAAAGATAATTTTGCACGATAATGAAAATAATTACAAAAATATTTAATATACCTGCACGAAAACAAATGGCCATACTTTTTTAAAATTAAAATTAGAATTAATTAAACTTTATATAAATTGCTTTTTTTTTAAATTTTATCTCTTCCGATTATACAATGATGTTTCATTGCGAGAGCGTGATCTGAATATCTCAATGCCGGAAAAATATTATGAAGGAAGAGTGAAATAAACAATAACTTGTAATTGCTCAAGATGCATATTAAAGTAAAACGCGGCAAAGGATCTAGATGTAACAAGTACGTGGCTATTCGTGCGATAGCTTCTTATTAACTATGCAGATTAACGAGCTTACGGTTTTGTTGTGACAATAAACAAATTGCACGAAAGTTCGCGTAATGAACGAACGGCTCTGTTTCGCGCGTCTAAAGTTTGACATGCACGCGCGCTATTACGAATAGTCATATTTCGAAAGCATTAAGCTCGTCCAATTGAGAGTTTCGCGCGCGCGCACGCACAGCATTAATTAGGGGGGGCTCAAAAGGGCCCAGTTACCCTTCTCCTTTCGCCACCACCGCGATTGCTATCATCGGCAATCTCGTTATATGAAACTAGGCAACAGCGGATACGGTTATTCCTCTATTGTCGTGATTACTACCCTCCGCCCACATTGTCATTCCGCAGTCTGATGCGCCACAATTGTGCATCCCTCGGAGATCCAGAGGACGTTCGGAGCACAACGACGACGATTTCAAAAGGATCATATAAATGTAGAAAAATCATTTCAAAAGGGACTCTCAAATGGAATTCAAGACCACGCTCGCGAGTCTCTCGCGTCGCAATTTCTTTGTTTAAAATCCACATTACCTGTGCTCCGCGAGATCACCTTCGCGAAGAAATTGCAAGCTATTTTCACGATTCGATGCTTATTGCGCTATCACGAAACAAAAAGTAAATCGTTTAATAAGAAAACAATCGTAAACAATGTTAGTAGTGCCGGTGTTGTCATTTTATGGGCGGGCGATAAATTGAACACGGAGTAGCTCGCTCGAATCTTCTTAATCAAATACACGAAACAAACGCGAGTCGTCATTTGAAATATCTTTGAAGAAAGATGGGCGTACCAGAGTAGGATACAGATTACAGTCGTCGTGTGGGACCGCGACCGAAAGATTAATTAGACAGATTTAATTACGTTTCCTTTTGCTACAACTTACTTTACTACAGTTTCATTACCGTAAATTTGCTTTACTTCTGTCCCCTCGTTGCTGTTTACTTTGCACGGCGGTAGACAACAATGCCGGTACATAATACCGTATTGCATTTCTTGCTCAAACGCTGGTACTTGCATCTGCATCGCGTTGCTACAGCTGCAGAGGAGAAATTTGCGAGAATAGCGGAGATCATTGAGCCACGCTCGCATAACAGACGAAACGGAAAGGATATCCAAGCTTGCTCCCTTTTTCCATCGGATATCTCAGTATCATTTATGCAAGTTGATTCGTCGTTTGCTAGGGTATCAATTTTTATTTAACTTCCCAGCCAGCGATGTTGTCCGTAACATTGTATTCAAAATATATTGCGTTGGAACAAGTTGAAGTTAATGTTGCTTGTTACGGGATGACAACAGCAATATTTAAGTTACTTACTTTAAAATTAGCAGATGTATAAATAAAATTCATAATGCATTGAACTATATACTGAATTATATACATTAAAATAATAATTTTAATAATAATAATAATAATAATTTATGATAATAATTTATAACAAAACTTATTATGTCAATATTTAAATCATTTAAACCATCAGAGAAAATTGATTTGAAATTAATATTTTAAAAAATATATTAAAAACTAATTATAGAGAATATATATTCGTAGATTCTCGCGTCGTTCGAATTTCGTGAAATTTGTTTCTGATTTTATTGATAAAGGAAGGTATGCGAATCATACCTTAATACTGTGCGGTCGCTCTGCGGTAAGAGACACCATAAATACCGTCCCGCCGATCTGCATTCGATGGTTAATTTACACGAGGAGGACGACAAAGGTCTCTCCTCGGCTGCGGCGTCTCTCGGACCGCCCCAGGGGACACCGGGGCTCCTCGTGCACCTGTATCGCCGCTTAGCCGACGCAGCTGCAAACGGGAGAGTAGTGACCGTAGCGGTAACCACCACGTGCTGTCAGTATCACGACAGCGACAGCGGCTAGGCAAGAAAACCTACATGGGGTCGGCGCGCGCGCGCCGGGTAAATTCGTAAGCAATTATCCGAACTTGCAGGAACGAGACACCAACGATAGCAGTGGCTCGAGTCGGCTATAACGACATTCCTCTCGCGGGATCGTTCCCGAATTAATGCATAGCCCGTGGCTAGAATACCGTGGTCCGGAGAGAGCGAGAACGACATAGAATAGCCCGGCTTTGAGAAGCAATTATCGAGTTGCCCCTCTCTCTCTCTCTCTCTCTCTCCTCTCCTCTCCTGCTTATCGCATCCACTGTCGTTAGTTCTGAATTAAATCCTGCTCACGTTTTTCGTGTGGACGAACACTGCACCGGCAATATCTCACGGATTATATAGACGACTTCTTCTCTCTGGGTATCAGCGATTACCTTAGCTACTTCCATACTTGAGGAATGATAATCAGTCAACGCATATGAAAATACTGTGTTATCAGTTTTATTATAGTTCTTTATATATAACTTTCTTCTGTCTATATTTCCTAAACTTTTTTGACCACGAAAGTAGTTAAGTACAACACAAAATTTTACTTTTTTCTGTGGTCTAGAAGAGAAGAGTTGTTTCCTATAGTTTTTTGCACACAAGCAAAAATGATTGTTTCTGATTCTATTCTGCTTCTCTGCAAAACCATTGCACAAAAGATCATATTTTGATAAAATTTTTTTTTGTAAACAATGATTGGGAAATATAAAAAGAGTGAAATAGAAGTAAAGACGCTTATATATATATATATGTATAATTATATTTTCTAATAACAAGAAACAATTATTGTTTACACAAATAAAATGAATAATTTTTTTATATTATATTATATTAATTATAGACCTATAAATTTTAGCAAAAATGTGTTTTTAATTCCATTTTTCTCGTAAACGTGATAGAACTTGTGGATTCGGATTTAGCAAGAAACTATGGGAAACTGCTTTTCTTTTCCAGACCGTAAAATCATGCAGACCTGTGTGATTAATGGAGATCTTTCAACGGAATTCGCATGGTATCCAGGTTTTGATTTTGTTTACTTGTGGAACAAAATTTATTTGATTTATTTTGCTTTTGAACAAGCAATCAATTTTTGCCGTATGCAGATTGTGTTTGATTATTACTTGTTCAATTGGAAACGACATAGTATGACGCGGCAAACGTTCAATCCTCGTTTGACTACTTAACAAGAAGGTATCCATTTGCTGCAATACCCTCGTCACATTTCATTTCCCTAAAAAAAAAACCGTTTTATCGTCCGAAGCTGATTACTCGCATACATACATATATATGTACCAGCTAATTAGTTCATTACCTAAAGATCTTCGTGGTCATAATCATTCGATTATATCATATTATATTATATAATAACTTCTGTTACTATTATATGTATAGTAACTCCTGAAACACGTCATTTTTTATGGAAAATACTATGGAGTATTAATAAACATGATTACATAAATAGTTCTGTTTGATATGCACATATAAAGTGTCCAAAGGTAGCTCTTAATTGACCTTTCCAAGATTTCTCAGCTCTTGTTGCAACAACTGGTAAAGCATGTGTTACTTTCTGTTATATAGCCTATTGTGAAAGTTTAATGAGTGAGCAGATGTACGTTTCAGTTGGTTTTTCACGTTTTTGTGTTTCTCATTGTTTTGCAACGTCAGGATTTAGCCCGTTAATTTTAGTTTAAGCATAGTTTTTAAACATCAAATGTAGCACATTATCTTAAATATATTCAGATTAATAGTAAACATATTCAGATTAATAGTAGATTTGAATCTAATCCTTCCATCTTAAAAGGAACGTAGCAGTCGTCATGTAGATTGACAAATGTTTCTAATTTGATCTCCTTTTATGCTAATAGTGGATACGATGTAAAATGTTTCCTATGATACCACGAATTATATTGCAATTTACAAGATCCATTTAAATTTATTTGCGATACTTGCTTAGAAGGGTTAACACAATTTTTAAATTGAGATAATTTAACTTGTACTCTATTTATTTTTTATTCACATTTGTTTATAATAAGATGGTATTTTTACATTTTTTACAAAAAAATTGTAAAGTTTTCTTTTATTTAAAAAACTGTTAAAACTATCAAATCTGTTATTTATTCTTTTAGGATGATTTTTAAAGGGAATAAAATTTGAAACAATTTTTCGAGTTTCAAAATTTATTTTATCTCACTTTTATTACAGCATATCAACGTTTGAGCGTTGTGCGCTTAAATAATAAACAATATTTGCCACATTTTATAAAATTTGTAGATAAACAAAAATATAAATTGGAAGGTCATCGAACTTAGATACTTTACCTTATCATTTACATATATTGTGAATACACATGCATAATATGCGATTAAATATTGTTGTTTCTTTATGTATACAAGTATAATAGAACTATGTATAAGATTTTCAAGGGGAAGAATTCGATTATCGCTGTTGAAAATTTAACATGCTGTTCCTTTCAAATTACAACAGTCATCAATCGCCAAGCACATAAATAATACGTCTTTCGGGCCAGAAGCGCTCTCGAGGTTTACAAAGAAAAAAACAAAGCAGTACTTGAACGTCACTCGAATCGCAACGCTTTTTAATGAACATTAAGACACTTTTCCTGTTGACGGCAGTCAAGCATTACGGAATGAGTGCGTCGTAAAGAAACGTTCCTCCGCGACTATTACAGGGGCAATTGCGGGGACGGAGAGTAAACTGAACAATGTCATCGTCACTAATTTCAGCCAATTGCGGCCGCACATGTCCCGTCTACGATGCCCGTTCGTGCGCGTGTACGATCCGAAATGAAATGCGTGTGCGTGCGCACGGTTACGCGGCGAGTGAATTACGCGTGTAAGCGTGCTCGCGATGCGATAATTATTACGAGGGGAATTGCAGGCTCGAGGAAGGAAGGTATACGTTGTCTCGCGACGTGTTCGATAGCATAGCAACGGCAGTAAACAATAATACGACCAATTAAAACGACCAATTACGTCGTTGACTGCATGTTCTTCGTAACGGTCGTAGCTCAAATATGGTCGCCAAGAATGGCCGGGAGATATATTTCTTCTTTAACAAGGAGAAGCATCCGCAATGCGTAACAATCGAAAATTAAGATAATGTGAAAACGCCCCAGGATATATAAACGATATATTCCAATTTTTCTGTCCATTGTTTATCTTTCTTAAATTTTCAGGCAATTATACATACATCTAACAGAATCAATCCGCTCATTACATGAGTGTCTCGTATAACACATGATAGTATTTTGCATAGGTATTCATTTTGCCTGTAAGAGCAAACGGAATGGGAGCTTTAATATATACACGCTTATCGCCAGTAGTGAATATGCATATGTGATAAAGCCAACCCCGACGTTTAAGATTACCCAAACTGATTGCGAGAGTGCACGCTGCGTGGGAGCATTATTAAATGCGTCGCGTGTGTGTGTGTACGCGGAAAGAAGCGTTACTCGCGTGACTGAAGTGTTGGATGTGTGTGCGTGAGTCACTTAAGCACAATGCTCGAAGCGACGTCTCTGCTCCGACGAAGAACTCGCGCTGGTTACTGGTCATTTGACTTCCCGACCCGCCCACATCTTGTAAAACGGTCCAGCCGTCTTCCCACAACCGCTCTTGAATTTTCGAGCAATTCGTGTTAATCAGCCCTTCCCTCTCCGTCCCGTGCCCCTTCAAGAAGACTACCTATATCGTGGTAGTTAAGTGACAGGAGAATTTTAATATCTTCAGAAACGGGCTACACACACACGAAATCATTTGTAACATAGTTTTGTGTCTTGTTCGAGGAATTTTAATTTTCTTACACTTTCCTTCATGCTAATATTACATAGCAATTTTGACGCGATACATTTGTGATATGAAAATCTCAATAAAAAATATGTATGAAAATCTCACAAAAAATGCAAAACGATATTTGCAGATCATGTTTCTTCTGTCAGAAATAATATGCATGTGTCGATAAAAAATAATAACAATTGCTACTACATTTTAAAGTTACTACATTTAAAATGACTACATTTTAAATATGTTTATGTTTAATTCGAATAGAAGATTTGAAAAGGATTACTAATTGCAATGTAATAATGGAGCAGGTAATTGCATGCAACGTGTTGTTTTTAAATTTCATATCGCCGTTCTTTCCTTGATTGTACGGTGCTAATTAAAGGTACGACGAGCGATCGATTTTCATGAATAAACGAACAATCGAAATTAAATGCAAGCAATTAACAGGAACTCGTATCGTAGTTTTGTTCTGCGCCATATATATTCATGCAAATTTTTATTTAATCAATTTATATTCGTTTTTATTAGCTCACTATTAAACTCAACAATATGTACAATATACACAAAGTATTATTACAAAGTTTTATAAAATCCATATATGTATCCATATAACTCGTGCAAAATAATGTTTAATCAGGATAAATGAATTATTCTAGAGCTAAGAATTTAAAAGACAATTCAAAACACGCTGTGAGTGACATGTCTTAGAATTTAATAGGGTCAATAATCTTGTTATGAAAGAATGAGAACTCGAATTACGAGCGCGAAAGCGCTGCTATTTCAACTCTCACGCAAATAAATAGTTCCCACTGAAACGAATCGTTTCAAACTGAACAAAGCGAGAGAGCCCGAATTAACTCGCAACGGCTGCACCCGCTGTTAACATCCCGCAAGAAATTTCCCAAAATTGAACGTTTTACCGTGTCGCAGGTAGGGGTGAAACGTGGCGCCCGAAGGGTTTTCATAAATCGCGATGCTCACATAAGTCCCTTTAACTAGAAATGTATTCCGCGAACTCTCAATTCTAATAACATATCTTTGGAAAAAAAGAAAGATAGAATTGAAGAATCTGAGAAAAAGAGAGGGAGGGAAGGAGAAAAACGAATGTGTGTGTGTGAGGGAAAGAGAGAAAGAAACAGAGAGAGAAATACGCTGTATGATCGTTAGTTACTCCCCGTCCAACAACTGCAAAAAAGAATCACAAACAAAACGTGTCGATGTGTGGACGTATGCGGCAAATGTACAAATAAACACACCACCTCCCGCGATAAATTTATCGCGCGTGCTTAATTAGCGGGCAAATAACGCGATTAATGCGACGCGATAGTTTGTCGGGCGAATCGGAAAGCTTGTGTATACCGGAAACTGTTGCTCGCGACAGGCAGAAACGCAGCCGGTGTCCCGCGGCCAGAGAAAAACGAAAGGTACAAAGGGCAAACACAATAACGCGTCCGCTGTAACTAATGCACCGGTTATTGCGCCGAACTATTTATTTTCGACACATGGAATATCACGGTGTTATCGATATATCATGAGAAAATGTGAATTTCAGAATTATATCGAGAAATTATTATTAAAAAGAGTATAACATAACGTACCTTTATTCTTTCTTTTATACATCGAGACTTACTATACGAGATTCCCTTATTCTTTCTCTAACTGTTATTCTTTAAAATATATATTCTTTATGAAAAGTTTGCATAACGTTGTCAATGAGCTATGCTAAGACATAAAGGACAGATAGGATTTTCACCATTACTTACGAAGGGCGAAGAAACGAGAGACGATGAATCGTGGAAACTTTTTATTCGCCGCGGTGTAAAACGCGCGGAATGGAATGAAACTCGAGGTATCGGCTTTGCATTTGATCAACCGTGCAATGAATAAGGAAAACTTGGCCGTGTTCGATGCGTCGGAAACTGTTGCGCTTGTAAGCCTGAATTGCAAGCTCACACAGCTGCGGGCGAGAAGGCGCACATACCGAGAAATAATATCAAACGGAAAATAAATGGCATTCCGAGTTATAAATTATTCATAATAAATCACTGATGCCTCCCTTTAGTTTTCCTATGCAATATTTGGAAAATCGTGACGTATAAACCGGATAAATGCACGGAATGGAATAAAACTCGTGATTTTCATAAAATTTATTTAAACAATAATTTAAATGATAAATTAAAAAAACATATAAAGCTTTATGTGCGCTTGATCGTAAAATATTCGCTCGTATTAATTTTTATTAAAAATTATATTTAAAATACATTAAATTAATTCTAGAAAATCAACTCCAAATAAGATATAAAAAAATATAACACGATATATTATAAATCTTTCATGTGCTATTTATCAATTTTTATGTGTAAAATTGTAATGTGTAAAAATTGAGTAAATTATAACGATGAAATAATTCATCTCGAATAAGCAGTGTGTAATGAGATCATTGCGAAAGAAAGATAGAGAAAGAGCTAGAGAAAGGTAAAATTAGACCCTTGCCGGATACAGCGTGGAATAAAATTCAAAGTATCGGCTTTGCATTTAATCAGCAGCGCGACGAATAAGGAAGCCCCGTGTCCTGTTCGTATTCGTCCTATTCGAACTCGCGACGAGGCGAATCAATCCTCGAACTTCAAAGGAATCCCACTGCTCTGATCCTTCGGGATTCTCTGATACGCGTGGGAGTCTTTAATCAGGGTACGCGAGTCGACGGCCCTCGACGGTACGTCGACCTCGAAATGGGCTTGCTCGCCATTATCTTGAGAGCTGCTCTGTCCGTCCGTCGTGTGGCATATTAATTAAACCGCTAATTATTAAGCTAATTGCCGGTTTAATTGGCTCGCGAGAGAAGCTCACGTGTTCACAAACAGAAAAATAGAGACCCCGAAGAAAGGACTTGCGCGGACCGCTTAATTGTGCACCGTGATACTGTACCTTCGGAGTCAGCTAACAGCTATCCGACAACCGAATTAGCCAACGCTGAATCAGTCAATCGTCTCATTCCAAATCATCGTTCTACCCTGTAACACAGATAGTCAGTCTAAAATTAACGAAAATTTTAATTTATATAATGATAAATTAATGATTTTAGGAGGTACATATATTTATACGATAAATAAAATATTATATGTTTACGCAAATATCTATATGCTCGATTATATCGTGCCAGTTTACTTGTTTGTCTCGCAAGTCCTTTTTGTACTCGCGATATATTTGCGCATTCGATACGTTGTTCAATATTTATATCTTTGGATGTAAAGCACGTCGGAAGCATTCGTATCCCGATACTGTACTCAATGCAAGGTGAATACTTCGTATCAGAAGCACGCACGGAAAAGAAGCAAGGAACCGCGGTTTCGTCCTGGAGTGTACTCCGAAACCAACCATGTTCGTGGCCCAGCCGGCCCTGCAGACAGGACAGGGTCAAAAGGGTCCGCGTGGTTCTATTGTGTTCTCGGTTAACTACTGCTTACTGTAACACAAAGCCCTGAAAAGCCGACGAATTATTTAAAAAGACGCGTTATTGTTCTGCAAAACGAATGGTCAAGTCGTCGTGAAACCACTTGTTAACTAGACAGGAACTCTCTGAAAGAAAAAACAGTATATACACTATATACACGTGAAAAAATGGAACTACCAACGTCCATATAAATTAATAAAAACTATCAGGGAGTAGCTATAAAAATTGGAATGCATCATAAGAATCGAATATCCATAAATGTAAAACATCGTTCAATAAAATTTTGACGTATATTGGTTTTGTGGTCTGACTTGTTTAACAGAAAAATACGTAACGATGTTTGAAGCGATGTTAAAACACCGGTGTGTCATAAAATTGAGTGTTATCAAAATAGGATACTCAAAATAAATCAATAAATGCTATGTAACAACACTCTGTGTGTTGACATACGTGAGACGAAAGAAAACTACCTATCCGCCGATTTTATTCTTCTAATTTCTCGTTCTTCGATATTTTGCTAAAATCGTTGTGACAACACGATCGTTGTCCTTAAATAAACCGGTGTAAAAATTTAAAATATAAAACAGCTTCTTGTATTTTTTTAGTTTTATTTACTATATTTTATGATAACAAAACTGTCCTAGACAATAGAGATTTTGGATAATATAAATCGAAATAACAATAAATATAACATCAATATACGTGAGACACAAATGGTAAATAATATATTAGCAATCCATAGCGGAATAGTGACATGATATAACGGATAACTTGATAATGAATTTTGAACGAGGTCACAAGAGAAAATAACTTCAAATCTATATCTACTTCCTTGCGAGTGAGTCTTCACTCAGTATGAATGTAACAGCATAACTATTTCGAAATGATTGTGAATTTTACATCAAATAGACTTCAAGTGTTAAAAATAAAATTATAGAAAAGTTACTTTTGTAAACAACTATTACTCATTTGGGATGAGTAAAAATATTTTTGAGTTATTTCTCTTTGATATTTACAGGTCTTTTTATTATCAAAGTTTCAATTACATAGAATGATGACGTATGTTATCGCATTATTTGGTATACAAAATTTTCTCGCAAGTATTGTAAACCGTATACATTATCGACGAGAGAATGGGTGCAGATGAATTTTTTGTTTGCATTTTGAAGAGGTTTGCACAATAATAATTGGCTCTCACAATCACTATAAATTTCAGACCGCTTTGGAGTACTCAATTGCGTTTGGTTGATCAAATATTTTTAATTACCGCTGTATTTGTCCCGGTCTGCGGATGCACGCTAAATAAATTAATGCGTGCATATCAACTATCGCGAAGCCATTTCCCGCTTGAGATTTCCATTGCGCGATCGAAATTTTCCACTTTATTTTCCGAAATCTTTCAAGAAACGAGATTTCAAAACATTAGGTTAACTTTTTATAACTACTGATCGATTATTCGAATTTTATTATCACCAGTCAAATTATTCGAATTGTGTTCCATTATATCATCAAACAGCATAAATGAGTTAAATTGTGAGATCTATTTTGAGAAGATACTAAGAAATAAATCAGAAAATTTTATCGGTACTATATTTCAATATTAATTTAATATATTTCAATATTAATTTAATTATTAAATCCTATTAACAAAATTTACTTTTATTTAGATATAAATACATTTATTATTATTTAGAGGAAAGATTTGTTGCTTAAATTAATTTAGCATTTAAAAGTTTGTATTATAAAAGTGTTTAATCTATTATAATATTGTTTATGCTATTACGCGACAGTACATATTTAAAAAACATAAGAAAATCGCTCGTGCTCTTTGTTACATAGGTGCCGGATTGGAGATACGAAAACTAGAAGTACCCAGTATCGCCGATCCAAGATGGGATAGAGTGTTACTCAAATGCGAATACGATCTCGGTGGTAAGGATCTCTATTCAGTAACGTGGAACAAAGACGGCCAGGAGATCTTCAGATTCATGCCGGGATCACCGACACCCAAGCGACCTCAAAATATCAGCGGGCTGTATATTGACCTCAGCCAGAGTGACCGCAAACAAGTGACACTTCTGGGTCCGAACACCCGCAAAGGTGCGCGGCAACGATTTATAATTCAAGCGAGAATTACATCATATTCACTGTCATATCTCTCGTATAAAAGATAAATCTTTCATGCACAATGACGATCGTAGTTTTATAGAAAAACACAATTTCGAGATGTAAACTATTAGAGGAGTTAAAAGTAAATGTCGAAAGTTTAATCAAAGATTCAAGGTGATAATTCGATTTTCAGAAAAATCGGGTGCCGTTTTATCATCGCTTATTAAGATGTCATAAAATGAAAAAAAAAAATTTTTTTCACCCTTTTTAAGCTTATATCCAGCGTCTTTTTTTAATTTGATATCGCAGGTAAAGTCGACTTGGCAGGATCTTACGGCTGCGAGGTGTCATCCGAAGCACCGAGTTTTGAGACAGATTACAGAGAGGCGAACATGAGCGTGGCTGTACCACCTGAAAGTCCTCCGACACTCGAAGGGGTGCGACCTTCTTACGAAGTCGGTGAGATTCTCCAAGCGGAGTGCACGTCGGGGTTGAGTTACCCTTCGGCAGTTTTAACGTTCATCTTGAACGGTAAAGAGGTGAGTCGATGATGTTCGCGAGCGAGAATTCCGTCAGTTAAATTTTCGAGGAGTCACATGAGTTCGAAGAGACGATCGGAAGGCTATTTTTCAAGATTCTACGAAGTAAATTTCTAAACTTTCACTCGCATTGAAAATTGTTTGTGTTGGACAAGAAGACTTTTATTTATCTAAAACAATTGCCAATCGAACTCAGATTTCCATCAGACGTTCTCAAGTTACAACTGATAACTTAAAGAACTTATTGATATGTTTTTATTAAGACTGATCGGAGGAATATTTAGTCTCGAAATTATTTAGCTACTTTAAGGCATTCCTATAGCGTCGACGATGAAACGAGCGAAAATTTCGTAATTAATCGCGCAACGTAATCCAAAGCTCGCTTCCGCTGTTAAGCGAGTACGGTGAACTAGGAACCACATAACTCCCATTATTCAATGCTACGCTGCGCACGTCATTCGCGAGGAGGTACTACTCGGTTTATTCAACGACAATTTGTCAAGCGAGAGGCCAGTTCGCGTGGGCATTTTTATTTTGCTCGCTAACCGGTCATACGTTCAAGTCTCAATAAATACAGAGCTACGAGCCATAAATTAATTCCTCGAGAATAAACTCGTGAAACGCAACGGGATGCTAACGAAAATATGCTGTTCATACAATAAAAATCGTAATTTAGACAAAATTGATATAACAAACATTTTAAAACTGTCGCAATTTCTTTCGGGATACTCAATTAAGTTCGAAAATTGAAATTAAATCTTCTTTCGTAATTTTCTTTAATTTTTCATATTAGACATCTCGATAACACGCGGCTACGTAAGTTCTACCGCTATTAGAATTAAGATGTGGACTTCGCAAATATTTTTAGTTTTAAACTCTGCGGCTGATTTTTAACAGGTAAAGAGAGCCTTAACTACAGACTTGCGGGGAGATAACATAGACGGAAGGCTCTCCAAGACGCGGTTGGGTCTGACAATGCGCCTGGAACGGCATCACTTTTCCGGCGGCAGCCTGACTCTGATCTGTCAATCGATACTACCAGGAATCGCTAATGATCAGCCTTCCGAGACCATCAAGAGTGCCACTCTCGCCGCCAGCAACCAGCGTCTCGCTCAAGAACCCCCTAAATCGGGCTCAAGGTCGAACGTGGGGCTCTACCCGATTCTAACTTGCTGGACAATGATCGTGATTCACGTGATTCATTACGACAGTCTCAGACATCTGCGCGTTTAATGTCAGTTAGTTCGATCGACAAGGTTGGAGAACCCGCGACGCCGATATCTTTAAAAGTACGTGTTAATTATTGTATACGTCTCTTTCTCGCGATCAATCGTGGAAATCGTCGCGTATCATCATCGGTTCTTCTCTACGTGTCAATCGAGTGCGACGCACATTTCAGTGCGAATTTTCGCGCAATCTATATACGTTCGCTCGCATGTGTACACAATGTTTAGAACACCCCGTATAACGTATAAATCGGAGATAGCAATACAACACTACGTAAAGTAGGTCGGAACGGCGGGCACGATTGTACATAGTGTATAATTGTGAATTAGCATTACAAATTGTCGTGTATAATTAACCGGACGGAAGGACTGTGGAGGATGAGGATGGAGAACACGATGAAAGTAACATGAAGGTATATCGGGATTTGTGGAGACGCGCGCGAGATCGCAAGCGACTTTTGAGAGAGTGAGAGAGAGAGAAAACGGTGACTGGAAACGTCGCGTCCGAGAAATATTGTTTATACATCTATTATTCGTCAGACCAGAAATATTGTTTAAGGAACATAAGTGTATACGGGTCGTAAACCTAAGTACGGCTCAACGTCGGCGTAGTATAAGTATGTGGTTAATTCGACTATATTTCTCCACATCCGATCTTCCTCAGCGAGACATTCTACGTGTGAAGTAAGGGATACGGCGCTTTTGTTTTCTGCAATTTTACACGATCCGAAGTATCGTCGTTATCGTCAAAGCGATTGCAGTAATAAAATGATGATTTACTCAACTTGGTTGGTATTATACTTTTCTCGCGAACCAGACATCCTATCTAGTAAAAACGTAGCGTAAAAACAATTTTATCAAATATTATTATATGACATACATAAACGATCACTTAATTCTTATCATACCGAAGAATAAATCGATATATGCGAATGGCAGAAACCATTCGAGGCTCTTGTGATTCGATGGCTTCCTTTGCTGGCATTTGTACAATGGAGAACAGCCATCTCGTGGCTCGATATATACATAATTTGCGTAAGTAACAAAGACCGGCGAGATAAGAGCAGTTTAAGACGTCAAAGAGGAGCCGAGGGACAGGGTAAACAATAAATGGAGAAATTAGTGAGCGAACGATCCTCCCAAGGAAACCATCGAAAGAGTAGAGCGGCCACATAAACCGTCTCAGATTCACCAAACGGATCCTCCCTCACCCTTCGATCTGATCTATCGGCACGCCAACTCTGTGACTCTCCTTCCTCTCCTTGATTCGATTTCCAGATTAATTAAGGATCGCTGGTCTGAAAGGACGCCCTCGAGATCCTTTCAACAGCGTCGAGTATCCGTCCATCCCGAGGGCGGCGTAACGAGCGCCGATTCGAATCGGTTTCACGAGACACCGAGCCTGATAATGACATTTTCCGTCGGCTCAGGTAAGTCTATCTTACGACTCCATGCCTGCTTACTGATTACGAACATCTTCGATGAAATCCTCAGTATCCTTTAGTCGCCACATGAGAAGGCTTTCTACGACGGTCTCCTTTTCTCGACTTTTGTAGATAGTGATTCGACTGTGATTTGTGAGAGACTCCATCAGAATTTGTGAGATCAAATTTTTTCACGGAAAAATTAAATATCTATGAAATTGTTATATATTTTATTTTTGTTAATTTTTATTTTATTTTTACTTAATTTCGAATTAAATTCCTGTTAGAAAAAAAAATGTTGAGATTATACAAATTGATGTTAATTAGTGATTAATTAGTGATTGTTATTTTATAATATTTATAAACCATCAAAAAGTAACGCTTCTTTTATTATTTGTATCTATATCTAAATCTAAAAATTCATTAACAACTTGTAAATCCTCGATGTTTTCATCATTTGTGATGTTCTTATAACTTAATAGTTCGCGAAAAGAGATGTATGATTGATCCAAACGACCTGCATAAGAGAAGACAATAGTCAAGCACCGAACTCACAACTGAATTGTAGACGATGTTACATTAGGAAGCTTTAGGGCGCTCGAAGTCAAAAGGTAGAGACTCACTTCTCCATTTCACTATTAGTCCCTCTCCACTTTGCTTTATCACCTCTTCCTTAACACAGAGAAAGAGAGAGAGAGAGAGAGAGATATGTTTGTTGCGTGTGTATATGCCATTGCAGTTATCATATGTGCTACGAACACATATGATAGCAGTACACTTTGGCTACATGTACGAGAGTGCATGCGTGCTTGCAAACGCGCGCGCAGTTGAGTATATCCCGCAAGAGATGCCAGGAACTGATACGAAATCGATAGAACCCAGTTTCCGGCGACGTGACGTGCCAACATTATACCATTCGCCCAATAGCAGCATCAACCGGCGACAGGAACAACACTACGCCAACGATCTTCCAGACGATTCGCGCGTCACTCGAGTACACTCTGATTAGGGAGATAGATACGTTCTCTACATCTCTCTCTCTCTTTCTCCTTCTCCCTCTCTCTCAAAGAAATTGTCTCCGAGCCAATATCGAGAATTTCTAAAGAGAAATTACAACAATATATTTTGCTCTTTCTTGCTACTCATAATTACATATGTCATAAATAGAAGATTTAACAAATGTATGTATGTATATATTATTGTATATATATATATATATATATATATATATATATATATATATATATATATATAAAATAGAGTGATAAAAAGGCAAAAAAAGGATAATATAAATTCAATAAATATTCTATATAATTATAAAAAAATCAATAACGTTAATATTTTAAAAATGATAAAGCGCGCAAACACACACACACACAGTTACATTATATTATCGTGCCAAAAGATATCAGTAAATATAGCAAATGGTAGTTGAAAAAGATGGAGATTTTATATACGCTCAAATGAACAATTTTGCTCGTGCGTAATAATGTGCAAGTAATAAATATTTACATGGAAACCATTAAATCAGATTTTGATTGGTTCACGAAAAGTGAGAGGTAATTGCTCAGAATTATCGAGTCTCATATTTTCGTTCAGCCAATGTTTCTATGCTCCCATGTGTACAAATCACCAGTCACGAATAATAATCGAATGCTGTTTAATCGCAAATGTTTAATATTAGACATTGGAATTGGATAATCGCTTTTGTCCGCAAATGTAAAATGAATATTTAAATTAACATCAAACGTAGAATATTTATAGCTTATATATATATATGTTTTATGTTAATAGCATATATATACGTTTTATGGAGCAATTTTCAATATCTTGTGAGAACAATTAATTGTACGTACTCCGAGAATTAATAACTCAATTAAATTAATTATTGTCCCATTGACGTCAATTCCATTTCAGAAACTCGCCATTACAAGTCAAGACCACTATAATACTCGCGTTCTCTCTTGGTGACAAACTTGGGGAACGTGGTGCGATTGGCAAACAGAAAGCCCGCATACCGATAAGGAATTATGATGTTGACAGTTACATCACGATTGCTCATAAGTGATTTCCGAACCAAAAATTCGCTGCGGAAAATATATCATCAAAAAACTCGCGGTGGCCTTTCTTTTTCAGATTTCGACATATGCGGGTGAAATTTTGATTGCAATAAAATTTTTTTATTACAATAAAATTTTCTGATACAGATGATTTTTTATTTTTAAGTTTTTTGAATATAATCAATTTCTTAGCAACTGTATTTTAAATTTAAATATTTATCAAAACTAAAATTTATATTGTTTAAAAATTAATAACTTATGTATCGGAATCATAATTTGCATAACTTTAAGAATCCTTGAATTTTTTGTATTGCACAGCTTGCAGATAAATCTGAAAATTATATCTTCGTTATACGCATTATACGTGAAACTTTTGAAAAGCCACTTAAATAGAAAGGTCCTTGGTAGAAGACTCAGTAGACAGTTCAATCTCTCTTAAGGTAGTAGTTTGTTTCTGATGGAAAAACTACGAGAAAGCAATTCTCGAAAAATTGTCAGCACGGGGAAATTCCAAGTTTTTGATCCATACCGCAGCAACGCCGCACAAATCCATAAAAGATTTTATTAAATAGTCGAAACCACTCGCTTCGTCTCCTGTTGAAAGGAGCACGAAGTTTTAAGGGAACGAGAGGCAAAAGAGGCTACATTGGCTAGATTAAAGGAAAAACTTCGCGATTATTTCAACTTTACCATTCGGGCTTTTCGGGACACTTCATTCTTTTCGCAAATGCGATTGACGAATTTTGAAGCATTGTATATTCATCCATTTGCAAGCACTCGCTTTGTCCACTAACTAGGCTAGGCGAACTAAACTGACAAGTTATGGTAAAATCTATCTACATACTTTACTAGAATTTTACTTTAACATTTGATCGTTATACTTAGCATTAGAAATTAAAAAGTTGACAATTACGGCTTTTCTCTGAATTTAACGCAAAAATATTGTCTTTTGTCAATTAGATGCATCACAAGTATCATAAGTTCGCATCGAATAAAGTTTTACTACAAATAAATTTCAAATTCACATTTAGTAACAAACTCAAATCGTTATACATGATTCAAAACGCTTTGTATGTATATCTCTCCTAGAAAGAATGACACAACTTCCTGAGTTCTGACAGACATTAGAAAACAAACCTGTGGAATCTGAATAGACAATTGGGTTTCTGTCGGTAGTTTAAATCAACCTTCCACGACCTTCGCTTTCTTGTTTTCTCTCCAGCGAAATATCTTCAGGTGGTTCGCTGTTATGAGAAATAATATAAATGCAGTCGTTGCATAAGAAGACAGCTGTCAGTTTAGTTATTTTGATATCAAATTAGATCTCGCACAACTATTTAAATCGGCTCTCCTCGTTCTTTCCCTCGCTATTTTTATTTCCTTACCCTACTTTATCCAAAATCTGCGAGATTCTTTGTTGTATTCGTACTCAAAGAATCATTCTTTTTAAAATATTGATTTAAATTTAACAAAAGATTTTACAAAAAAAAAGAGCAAAAACAGAAAATTCGCACAAAAAGAACTCTCTAAGGTACTCGCACAGATTGGCGCTTGACGAAAGTCACATTGCATTTGAGTAGTCCAGGAGAATGTTTTTTAAGAAGAATCTCCTTAAGAAGGATTCTGAGCGAGACCAGAAAGCACCGAAGTTTTCGAGTAATCGCGGTTATTACTGGAAGTGCAGTTGCTAAAGTTTCACGGTAAATAACGAGCGAATTAGAATTATTGTCGGAAGAAAGTAGAGGATACTTCGTGCGAAATTTCACAAAGTCCCGGCTAGCCTGTCTTTCAATAATGTACTCTGTTTCCATCTTATGTGTCGCGCGGTTTTCACGATTGTCTCCGAGAAAATTGAGAAGGAACTTCCTTTCTTCATAATGAAGAAATATCAACCACGAAAAATTTTTCATCATATCTTTATAAATATATTATTACGATTTATATGCGCGCCTGTGACGTTGTCATTTGGAATATCTGGAATAATATGTCAGAATCATTATTAATGACGGAAAGCTAAAATTCTCACCCTTACACATTATTTCTGTATCGGTATTACAGTAAGGCATATTTTTATATTATCACATGCTTCGGTGGTCGAATTGGTATGACACCCGCATGGAATGGGGGAGTTCCAGGTTCGAATCTTGGCTAAGGTAATATTTTTCGCAATAAATTCTTCATCTTATAAGTGGAGATTAGATTCATTAACTCCAAAATGTAAATCGAAAATGTAAATCGAATTTTGATTTCAAAAATTGGTGAATCACTGCGATGAAAGTCTGACAAACCAAGTCGGCTCGCAGCTCACCAATCATATGCCAGTTTGACGTCAACTAATTCCCTTCATTTGAATTTGTAAAAATACTGGTAAAGAGAATGATCGTCGTTACAGTTATATTTTTATATTATTAAGTAGCATAATCAGTGTACCAATACACAATATTGCTACGTCAACAATGAAATGATTGTGACATTAAACTACAGCGTCAAGTCGCGTGACACAATGCACTATCTCTTCTTTTAGGTCCATGTCGAAAGATCGTTTCGCCCTTATGATAAAGAATGACCCCTCGTTCTTGGTACCCCCGCCAACAGGGAGTTGCCTCGGCAGTAAGAACTTATCGTATCCGCAAAATCTCTCCTGCCGCCGTCCAGAGAGTAAGAAAACTTATCAGATCGCTCGTAAAAAGTTATTTTCCGAAAATGAACTCCCCGACCGACAATCTCTGCCAGCGTGAACAATACCCCATAGGGTTCCGGTGGTGGAAGATACGCCGTAAGATGATTCTGTCAACCGACGCCTTGATCGAATCGATAACTCTTACAGAGTTGACTAACTCGGATATACTTCATCCACCCCTCTTTTCGTGATGCACTTATTTTCGTCTGTAAAAAAAAAACTGGGACATCGGCAGAAAAATTTCTAAATTTATAAGATGCCTTTAAGTAAAATATACAAATAACTCTTTCGACAGTATTGAATTTTTTATTTAAACGACTACGACATACATATATTGCTATAGATATCCCCTAATAGAAGATTATCTTTTTTATTCTAGACTCATCAAGATGCGTGAAGTATCGTCATAAATTCAAGGAAATATTTTCTCCCTCGGCCGCTTAATAATCTCATTGTTTTGATGTTTATTCGCGCCCCAAGGCTTTCACCTCGAGTCTCAAGGATCAGGATCGCTAGCTTGGATCTTTTCAAATCTCACGTGAAACGATTCCACGTGAAACAAAAAGATTACAGAGGGATTTCGCCGTATAAAGGCGAGCTTGTGAAATCTCACGAGGGAGAAGAGGGGGGGGGCGAAAGAGAGATAGACGGCGAGTGTGGAAAATGATGAAATAACTATATAGTTTCGAGGAAGAGAGAACTCGAGCTTATTGGAACTCGACGCGTTTCGCGAGGCGACCTTCGAATCCGCAATCCCTCCCGGACGTCCACAGCGATTTTCCTTACTTTACTTCCTCTTTCTCGTAGCACACATCGTGGAAGATTGCACAAGACAGGTCGAAAGAGGACTCTCCGCGGAAAGTGTCTTGTCCCGTATGGTCGTGGTCCACGAGGCCGTGGCCATGCTTTTCTCTGAAAGCGCACAACGTGTCGAAAGCAATGGGAAGCGCAGCTTTATTTGCCGAGAAAACACTTTGCGAGACGAAATAAAGTATCACGCGGCAGAAAGATAATGGCTTTTCTTTCCGCTGGCTCCCATCAACGATAATGGGCGCGCTGAAATATTTCTGGCGAGGAGAAGATTGAAACTTGCTTCATTACGCAACGACTAATAAGGTCAAATAAGGTACCCTATCGTGAATACAATAACGACGATTATTCGTGGTAAAGAAAGAGAAGAAACGTCCAATTCCCGGCGAGAGCATTTGCTGAAAAACGCCCTCGCGCACGCGCGATTTCGCGTAATCACCCAGAATCGTCGTCGCGGGAAATTGCGGTGAATTAGACGTCTTATTCTGCCCCGCGGGCGGCAAGCTCGCGCCCGACTTTATTCTAATTAGTCACCGGAAAGCTCGGAGAGCGCGATACTTTCCTGAAATGCCGGCGGGCGCGCTTCCGGTGGAAAGGAGCTCGTGAGAGGTGGAACGAGAGACAGGAAAGGAGACGAAAAGGAGCGCGAAGGAGTCGGAAGTGACCGTGCTCGTTCTACCGCGTATTCGTCGTGTCTCGAGAATAATTCTCAGCGCGAATAATGGAGTGGACCCGTTCAAAAGTCTCATAAATTCCGTGAAACGTGCTATCTGCTGGCTGGTGGCTTCGTAGAGATGCGCCGGGCTGCTTCGCACGGCTTAATGGCGCTCCTGAATATATCGGTGTGGTGTTATGTTAACAGAATAGAGAGAGAGCGAGATAGAGAGAGGAGAGAGAAACAAAGACATAGACGGTGGTCCTGCTGGATACGATATTCTATAGCGAGAACGAACAGGCGAGTTAAACAGCCGGAGGCTACCATTTCAATTCCCCGACTGCTAACTGCAACGCGCCGCGTCGTACCGGGCCAGTATGAACACCAGAGCCTCTTTCCGGCGGCATTTAAGGGATGGTGCAGCGATATTTCGCGTATGTGCTACGCTAATTAGCAACGCGACGTCGACGCCTGAAGTCAATCGATAATGCTCGTGAGACAAGTCGGCGGCGAGCTAGTAGCGATTGTTACACTTTGATCGCGCGAAATTGTTCGCGTTTAACAGCCGCAAGATGCGTTTCACGCGACCGTAACATTTCCGGCATGCGTACCCTTTGATTTACGGCAACTGTACGGTGTGTACATGTGTCCACTAACCGATGGCCAGTGGTTTCGATTTAGCTTTAAGACAATTCGTTGTAATTGGGAATACGACGTATGTTAATCACAACGGATTATATTCAATCAAAACAAAAATAGTATCTACTTGTCAGCTGATGCTTGTGTCGAACGAAAATACTTGACACGAGAAAAATACTGGAAAACCAATTTCAGAGAAAAAATAGACTCCTATAACACGGATTTGTACAGCGTGATGAAAAAATTAGGGCACTGCTCGTATAACGCAGTAAATCAGCTCCATAAAGCGCGTTAAATGCAAGTAACAAAACACAATACTTATGATATAAAGAAAAAAAATTTGTTTTAATGAGGCAAATTGAGTTCTTGTTTGCTTTTTTAAATTTGTTTTAAATTTGTTTTGTTTTAAAATAAAAATTCTGTCGTTAACCCCCTTCGTTCTTACTCTAGTCATATACGTCATATTACAAATTATGAGATAAAATATTACTACAGTCTATATCTTTATATATCTGTGAATATATATTTTAATTAATTATGGTTTTACCTTACAGCTTTATACAGCTATAAAAACTTTACATTTGCGTAGAGCGCACATATTGATATGTATTAAAAATTTCTCAACAACATAGAGTATCGTTATCTTTTGTTTGCTATTACATTTTGATGATAAAAGTCATCATAAATGCAATAAAAGTTCGTAGAATTATAATTATAACTTCTTCGAAATATTTTAGGTAGGTTTTATCAAAGATAAAAAAATAATTTTTATTATATATCACGTAATACAATAACTTTGCAATAAAACTGTAACGACGATCATTCTCTTTGCCAGTAGTATTTTTACAAATTCAAATGAAGGGAATTAGTTGACGTCAAACTGGCATATGATTGGTGAGCTGCGAGCCGACTTGGTTTGTCAGACTTTCACCGCAGTGATTCACCAATTTTTGAAATCGAAATTCGATTTACATTTTGGAGTTAATGAATCTAATCTCCACTTATAAAATGAAGATTTCAAAAATTGGTGAATCACTGCGGTGAAAGTCTGACAAACCAAGTCGGCTCGCAGCTCACCAATCATATGCCAGTTTGACGTCAACTAATTCCCTTCATTTGAATTTGTAAAAATACTACTGGCAAAGAGAATGATCGTCGTTACAGTTTTATTGCAAAGTTATTGTATTACGTGATATATAATAAAAATTATTTTTTTATCTTTGATAAAACCTACCTAAAATATTTCGAAGAAGTTATAATTATAATTCTACGCTTTTATTGCATTTATGATGACTTTTATCATCACCAATCATATGCCAGTTTGACGTCAACTAATTCCCTTCATTTGAATTTGTAAAAATACTACTGGCAAAGAGAATGATCGTCGTTACAGTTTTATTGCAAAGTTATTGTATTACGTGATATATAATAAAAATTATTTTTTTATCTTTGATAAAACCTACCTAAAATATTTCGAAGAAGTTATAATTATAATTCTACGAACTTTTATTGCATTTATGATGACTTTTATCATCAAAATGACAAACCAAGTCGGCTCGCAGCTCACCAATCATATGCCAGTTTGACGTCAACTAATTCCCTTCATTTGAATTTGCAATAAAAATTATTGCATGTAATTGCAAAAACAATATATAGGAAAATTCGTAATCTCGTCTCATGGAATACACTGTTGTCAGTTATATTTTTGTCGTCAGTGAAAACTGTTCTATTAATCACCAGTCATCAAGATAATGGGCAGCATCCGGTGCTTTATTTCGCTCACCGTGTGTATAGTAGGGCACGTGTAAACTTGAAGTGCTCGATGGAGCTTTCCCCGAGTGTTGATCGAGCCTAGGAATCCGACGAGATTGCGCGGGCGGTAAGAGCGCTTTACCGACAATCCGAGCAGAATGTCGGAAGGAATCGTGAACCGGATGATTCAATCAACTTGGTAGAATACCTCCGATGCCCGCGAGTCGGACGGGAATTGGATCGCAGCGCGCAATGAACTTGCACGCTTTCGGCTGGCGCCCGCGATTTTCCCTTTTAATCCCTTGATACTCTTCTCCGAGTCCCGATCCGAAGTATTTGTCGCGTCGTGTTACACACTCCCTGACATTTTTTTACAGTTTTTCCGAGACCATAGCAAATTAATTAACCCGTCAGCAACAAATTGATATTTCTCACGCGTTTTTGTGGGTTAATAAATTCTATAAAAATAATACAAAGTTATTATACACGTACATAAATAAGTACGTAAAGTAAAGTAAAGTTTTTATGTCTTGTTTATCCTTCCTTTTTTTCTTTCATAACAATTTTGTAGTAAATATAATAAACGTAAAATTATTTCTTGGCAATTATGTCTAGTTTTAAATGCAAATTTACTTTGACGTTTAAGGTAATAATAATCCTGGTCAAATATTTTTTTCTGCTGTTTGTGAATATTTATCTGTTACTTTAAAAGTAGAAACAAATCGCAAAACACGGCAACAACAGCACAGAAACGATGATACAGGTAAAAAATCCAAGCTGCTAACAGCTCCTGAGGAATAGTCGCAGTCTTCTCATCCTGTGTCCCCGAATATTAATTATTCCACTGGGGAAGAGACCATCGTCGGCGGAGTTCGCTTATTGCATTGCAAACTAAGAAGAAGCAAGCGCATTGAAGGATCTGCTGAACGATCCCTTCAACCGGCGGTGGTTCTACCTCTTTGGAGCAAGAACAAAAAGAAGAAGACGACAAAGAGGAGAAGAAGAAAGAGTAGACGCACACAAAGAAAGAGTAAGAATAAGCAGAAAGTCGAAAAGGAACGGAGACGACGACGGAGAAGATGATCTACAATCTTCGAAAGAGAGAGAAAGAGACAGTGGAAAGGTGACGAAGGCGAGAGCTGTGAGAGGAGGGCAAAAACAATTAGCTAGCACCCTATCTCACCCCGGCATGCATCAGAGGGTGGAGATACCCGCTGCTCTCTCGAGGTGGGAAAAGGAGACTGGAGATGAGCCTCCATGAATATATCGATATCCCATTAGAGGGTTTCCCTCTTCACCGTCCGCTTCCTCTCTCTCTCACCGCTTCTTCGGCTCTCTCTTGCACTCTCTCATCATCCGCCTCTGCTTGCCACTAGACTGTTTAAAGAGTGACTGGAAGCTAGCGTTGGCGCTCGGATGAACGCCCGCGAGGATCGCGTGCCGTGAGAACGAGGAAGGGAAGGAAAGAGAGGAGGCTGGCGGTTCGTGCCGCCCTCCACGCCGATGATTCCGCCGGGGTGTTCAATCCTGGAATGCAGGCTGCCAGGATGGAGTTTCGCATCGCATCCGCCGGCATCGACGCAGACTAACGGCCTCGACCTAATCCCGACATTAATGCCACGGCAGGCAACCGTTACCCGTTTTGCACCTATAAACCACCTAGATCCTTGCTATGCGTTTCAGTCCTTTCATCGGAGGTGGTGAGAGACGGAAGAGAGAGGAGGCCGAAGGGGGGCATCGGCGCGATCGAGTGAAACCATCGTTTCGCTTGTAACGGCTTCTCTTTTCTCTTTTTTCCTTTTTATCGCCGTGAGACGGAAAATACCCCTCGCTTGCATATAACTACCCCATTATATTTTCGATCACGTCTCAGGTACAGGTTCTCGAGGACAAGGCTGCGAGACACTCGCTCGAGGTCGGGAACGAGCGAGGAAGCGAGAATGATCGATCTCACCACGGGAGTGAGCGAGTGAGCGAGTGACGGCGCAGAAGAAAAGATCCGATTTAGCAAATCGCCCGTGCGGATTATTCGCGCTTCCTTCCTCGCGCGTAGAAAGCACGTGCCGCGAACTTTTTTCATTTTGAGCCCTCGAGACTACTCCGCTATATCTGTGAGTGTGCTTAACGTCGGAAAAATTTCGCCTGCCCTCCAGCAACGATGAGACTTCATCTATCCTTAAATGAGCGCACAGGGAGGTCGGACTCTTTGCAAGATCGATGATACATTTCCCTCGATTTTCACGATCGATCGAAGTTTACTATCATAAATGGAATTACTATCATAAATTATTAAATTCTAAGTTACCATTGTAATTATAAATTAGAAATGACATATACATATACGGACTAAATATTACTTTGTATAATAATTTGTTTGAAATGATATATGATAACATCATATTCTAAAAGGATCAACTATTCTTTAATATCCAAATATCTCTCAATATTCTTTGATTTTTCTCAATTTTTGTAAATCTATTCAATATTGATTTTTTTTTAAATATGTATAAGATAAATCATATCCACATAAAATATTACAATTCATTAAATTATAAGTTACCGTTATAACAAGGAAAGAGTAGTGAATGACGTCAAACTGGCAAAATTGATATAAGAAATTGATGTTTATTTCTACGTTTCGACCTTTAGATTTAGGTCCTCTTCAAGTAAATATATTATTCAGTCCAGTAGTCAAGAATACAATGTTTTAAAAAACGTTGATTTAAAATATAAATATAAAAGTCCATATTTAGTCCATATTTAGTTGTCACCAACAACAGACACCTTTTATATTCGATGTTAATTTTATATTCATATTTTAAATCAACTTATGTGGAAATCAACGTTTTTTAAAACATTGTATTCTTGACTACTGGACTGAATAATATATTTACTTGAAGAGGACCTAAATCTAAAGGTCGAAACGTAGTAATAAACATCAATTTCTTATATCAATTTTGCCAGTTTGACGTCATTCACTACTCCCCCCCTTCCTTGGTATTTCCCATCACTGGCAAAGAAGAAGACACTTGCACTGTTTTACCGTTATAAATTGTACACACACGCAAAATATTTTTATAATTTATCTCAAATGATGTAAATAACGATATATAATCTTACTATAATCTATTACTACATTCTATTCGAATAATCTTTAATATTTTCAAATATCGACATTCCTTAATTTTTTAAAATCTTAACTCGATATTGAGTTCTTTTAAAACATTCAATAATAAAAAGTCAATGATTCAATTCTCTTAATGTTTTTTATACGTTGTATTGTTTGGTCTTAATATTATCTTACATCTAAAAAATTTCTAAGCAATAGATTCGTAAATCGGCCTATACATACAGGTGCATGATAAGATTGGAATCCTTTCTGCTCGGTATTCTACAAAAGTTCGGTATTCTCCGCCTTTCCACCCCATTACACGTAGCCGACCGAGTAAAGAGTCTCACTTTATTTTTGACCACGTACCGAGATAGCTAGGAATTTCATTTCTCGCCTCCCTAGGGGTATAGTTACGTTCAGATCAGGATATCACCCTTGCAACACTTCTCGCCCCTAAGAAATATTATTCCGCGCGAGAATCGCTTTCTTCTCCGGCGCGGTCTCCTTGTTTTTCCTTTTCCTTTTTTATATTTCCTATTATCTCGACGATCGCGATCTCGACGCGTGCAGCATCACTATTTGATACGAAGGAACCATGCTTCTGCAGTGCACGAAGAAACTATATACATATATAAAATTAGAGATCTATACAGGATCTTTCAGACTTGTGCAATTCTTAACAGAATATCTTCTTACTATAATAATTACTCTTTTATATATTATTTTCTGAATAATTTAAAATAGTCGCTTTGATAGACCAAGTAATATCTTACTTTCTTTACGGTCGGTTTCATTACATCCCTGCGATGAGGGATCCAAAAATCCCACGCGTCTCGGGGTGGCTTTACGTGTTAGTTAACGACTACTCGTATAAACACACCGGCTTCATAAAAATGCGCGCGAGGGAGGGTGGAAAACAAGACCAGGATACTAATTAACTCGTGGCTCGATGTTATAAAGGTACAGAAAATGTTGGCTTCAAGCTGCTCGTTGACCACGTAGAGAAATGGATGTTTATAAAAAGTAAAGGAAAGAAAAAAAAAGTGAAAACGACGTCGCGTGACTCGCACGATAACAGAGGGAAAGTGGTCTTATTTCTGTGAGAACCCTGGCCGAGAAGATTGCACTCCATCCATCAGTATGATCCCAGAGATACTGCGTTTCTCATACACAACAGAAATCACACAATGCGAGCGTCCGTGCACGCGGGGCGTCCTATCATTTGGATTTATTAACTTCAATGGAAAAGCTCTCTCGCGCATTCGAGGAATCTGTTAAAAATGCAGAGACGTACGGTTCGTCATGCAAATTGAATGCTAAATGTAGATGTCCGACTCTGATCTATGTCTTTGATGGTCGATAAGAAGAGTTCTCACGACAAACTTCTCGAATTCGAGATGGATTGTGCGAAGTTTAAATTTACGCTTAAAAACTACATTTCATATTTATCGTTGTGTTTCGCAAAAGAGCTCCAATAAACTGTGATAATGGAAAGTTTAATAATCATCCCCCCAACGAGACACACGTTTATTCGCGTAAAGAGTGATATTTCCGACGAGCTGGCGGGCAAATCCGTGCATTCCATTCTCCTTCCCCCCTTCTCGCTCTCAACGTCTTAAATGTAAATTTAATTTTTACTCATTACACGACAGACTCATTCGTAGCAGCGGTTACATACAGCTCTCCTCAGGTTTCACGTAAGCCGCGGGCTCTCTGTTAGCAAGTACTATATTCCGACGACGAGGGACTGCCGTAACCGGTGACTCAATCTCATTTACAAATGGACCAGTCACCCGCGGCAATTTCTGTAATATACTTAACCGTACTCTCCGGTGGCGCTCCGCCTCCTCCTCGTCCTCCTCCTTCTCTGCGCCATCCACCTCTTTCTCCTCTTCTCTTTCCATTCCTTCTCCACTTTCCCGTGCTGGTGCAGGATTACATTGTCTGTGGACATTCTCTCGTCGGCTGCGGAACGACTACTCGCGCAATATGCATTCTCTCGCGAGGCTTCGCGTTACGAATTACGCGAGGGTAGCGCGCGATGTTACACGCCGCCGTATAAACGTAATGCGAGATTTCATGCCACGAAAACTGGCCCACCAATTTCGAGCAGCAGTCGGTGGCCAAAGCTGTGGACGCGAGACTCGGCGGAGATGTGATGGGGATTAGGGGTCGACCGTGTGGATACGTGATTGAGGAAACGCGCGAGGAGAAAAGTCTCGCATCCTGAATGCGTGAACCGGCCTTGTCGGCTTACAGACCGACGAACTGACATGCCGGATCTATTATTCGCGGATTTGACGCGCCGGTATTCCGCAAACGGAAACGTTCGTCGCGTTGCCGATTTGCGGAAATAAATCCAAATTCCCGTAAATCAAAACGTCGCAGGCGGGAAATCGGCTGCTGATATTGTTTTCCGAATGAAACCGAAGGAGACTGATCATAAGAACATCAATTATAAATGTAATAATAAAGGTGATTATCGATTACTATAACACACTAATAGATTTATTGTTGATAATATCTATAATTCTGTAAAATTAAAAATGTTAAAATTTAGAAAGAGTAATCAAATTAAATTCGTAAATCTCGGGTCTCTCCGGTGAAATTATTTTATCGGCTGTGATTTTTACTCATCGAGGATATTATTCTTTCCACGGTTTAAGAATTTATAACAAGACGCAAAAATGATAAAGGAAATGTTAACTTCCGTTCTTCACATACAGAAATATTACGTATGCTGCTGGTCATTTAACACTTTGATGGTAGCGTAATTATTTGCGACGTGGAGTAGCAATTAACCTAATGCGAACGGTGCGTTCCTCCTAATACGAATGCAAATATTACCATATGAAAGTGCAGTTTCTGAGCCAGCTTACGATCTTCGCGTAGAAATGATGTTGACAAGCAGGCTACAATTTAACATTCAAGAACGGTGTCAACACTTAAAGAATATCGTAAATTAAGTGATTGACGACACGACAGCTTGGACACTAATTAAATCTCGCAGTGCCAATTAAATCGAAGGTATATACGCGGTGATATCGAAACGAAACAAAGTACGCGTCAAAACGTTTGCAACGCAATTCAATTCGACAATAGTGCGTGAATTGTATTAAAATAGGCTTTGAAACAAGTGCGAATGAGAAGTAATTACAGCAAAGTGATTATACTGGCTCGTCGAACAGTTGCAAAAGGATTATTTATTTGACGTGCGCTTTAATTCGATTTTTCAGATTCCATCGTCGGGATCAATTAAACAGTTTGGAATTATATTAAATTTCCGTGAAAAGTGGCGTCGCACGAAGTGGATCATACTCGACCAACTATGCTTTTAACGTAAGCCTTTTTCAAGCGAGTTTAGAATTCGTTCTCGATGGCTTTTTGCGCTAAGCTTCTCTAACAAACTTATGCATGTAATTTACGGATATCGAAGCTCTCCGCGTTCTTTTCTGCCATTGTTCTCGGACGGCGACATTTTAATCCGCGAGCTGTTAACGCGCGCGAGCGAGAACGCGAGAACGCGGTCACATGTAAGCGAAACCAATTAGATCCGAGCGCGGTGTCGAACAAGCAAATTGAGTCGTTCGACTACCTCAAGAGGAGAACTTATAATTTGCGTTGCCTAGGGAACCGCAGGTAACGCAAATTATGCCAAGTGGTCGGCGACAAGTGTGATGTCTAGAACGGAGATCGTTCTCAGTTTCAGTCATGAACTTTCTGAACGATACTGCATTATACGCCGTAATGTTGAAAATTACACGACCGCAATCGCCGACAAGACTCAAGACATTTCGCGAAAAAATTAAAGAAATAAATATTTACAACGCTTTAGTTAAATGTCGTTAGAATAAGAGTAAGAGAGATACAGGCTTTTTCTTGTCTTCCAAGTCTCTTTCGAGATGAACAGTTAAATATTTTCCTTCGTCTATTTTACTGTTTCACAGAGACATGATTTTTTTATCACAAAAATGAAATAATTGTTTTCCGTAGTTTTTTGTCGACGCTGAATATGATCCGCATCAAATTGCCCTCTCACGTTACAATGTTGAGCCGTTTGCAGTTAAAATTTAGAAAACTATTTTAATGTATTTTGGTACATTTGGTATAACTACGATATATGACATACCAAAGAAGTTTTATTGCAATAAAAATTAATTATATTGTTAGGACTTTCAGTTTTTAGAAGAAATTTGTCGCATCAATTATGGTTAAAAAAATATTTAATATAAAGTCAATGGTCTAATGTAAGTCGCAACTTTGACACAATAAACCTTACATTAATCATATATCTTTTTAACTATAATTGACACAATAAATTCTTTTAAGGGCTACAAGTCTTAACAATATTCTTAAGTTTGATTGTAATAAAACTTCTCCAACACGTTAGTGTAATATGACAATAATAAGCAAAGTAAAATTCTTTTTACAACTTTAATCGCAATTTCTTAAAGTCGTGATGTGACAAAGCAACACAGATAAACGGGATCGGATTCAGCGCCAAAAAAATGGCAAGAAACGATTACCTTTGTTCTTGTTAAATTCTTGTTAAATTTTTTGTTAAATAGTGTTTTTTTACAATTTCAATATTCAACAGTCTAAATTGTATTTGTAATATAACAGATTAAAGTGACTTTTACTATGCGATTAACACTTCTTACTTTAAAATTTATACACCTGGATGTTATCGTAGCATGTTATCTTCTTGCGCTAAACTTAGCAAACTTGATACAAGATATATTCTCGCCGCAAGCCTCAATTGCAATATACAATGTGGACTTCCGTCCTAGTTCGAAAACGGATTTACCGGAATGAAGAAATAGTATAGAACCAACACTCCTATGCATATTTGAAGAATTCCTCGTCGCCTAACGCTCCACTGAAAGTATAATCAACCTTGAAATGGGGAGCATTCATCGCAAGCGGAAAACGTTGAACGCGAACGGAGAAACTGCGAAAGTTTAAAAAGCAGAATAGAGATGGAAAAGTCGAGCTGTAGTCGCTGGCTTGCTGGGGATCTGTCAAGAAGCTGACGGCGTTTATTAGGCGGAAAAAAGGCGAAGCCAGAGAATTAAACGATAACGTGGGAAAACCTCGGAAGCGCGGTTCGAAGCAGTGGCGGTCTGCGCGAAACGACGGTGACCATGAAAAGAAATTTCAGTGAGCTTCCTCGCGAAAGCCCCACAGCGAAGATTTGAAGAGCATAAAAGGATTTCACGACGGATGACACAATCAGGAGCGCGAGTAAAATCGAGGCAATTTTCAAAAAAGCTCCGTGGAATCAGTAAGACGGTTTGCAGAAAGGGAGAGGAAGGGAGGGGAAGTACGCGAAGATGGAATTAACCTCGGCGAAAAGCTTGTCAAAATAAACTCAAAGAAAATTCCTCCAAGGCTGACAATATATTTGAACCTCGAGGTTATAACATCCGGATGCTGAGTCAGAATACAGTGCAGCATCTCTATGACGAAGTTCAGAGGGCGATGATATCTCTATCTGATTCTCAATCTCATTAATTATATTTAAGTGTTAATAACAAGATTATTTTCTTATAATCTCTACCGTTGATTAAGAAAATTTAATATTAGAAAAGCTCTTGTATATCGTTATTAATTTGATAATTTGATAATCGTACAATTGCAGAAAAACTAAAAAAAATATATGCTACAAATGTAGTATTTTATATATATATATATATATATATATATACATATATATATATATATAATTATATTTGTATTCGATCAAACATAATATAATATAATATAATATTCGAATCCTGGCTGAGGTAATATTTTTTCGCAATAAATTCTTCATCTAATTTAGAGCCAAAAATTAAAATCGATATCGATTTTAAAGTTGGCGATTTTTCTGCATTCCAATGAGCGACAAATCTGTCGATGGTCGCAGATGATTTGCCAGACGGGTCGAAAAACAATCGAAATTCGTTTAATATTGTTTAATATTCACTGGCGAAGAAAAAGTTTGAATATGTTTAATACATATAATTATTATTTAAGTATTAATATATAATATGAAATTATATTATATAAATATTATATAAAATAAATTGTATTATATATTATATTATATGCAATATATTATTTTATAATATAATACAATATAATTATATTATATTGCTATATACTAAGCCAGAGAGAAAGAAAATACATAAAAAATTGTATACATATATTACTATTATATTGTAATTGCATTTTTACTATCAGATAGTGCACATCCTTCGCAGTAAAATAAAATTTTCTTCCTTTCGTTTCTTTTTTCGCTGCATTCAGGTAATCGCTCGATGATTACTAATATATAGTATCGTTTTAGTAGCTATAGACCGCTGCTGCTGAAGAATTTGTAGAAGAAATCCCCCGTAAGTTTCTTCGTTTTTCTCACGGTAGAGTGTAATAATTTCGCGGACGCGCAAAGTTTTGCGACGGAATATCTCTCAAGGTCCAGCCCCGAAAGGTCGTTCCTCGGGATAAATCAGTCGAGGAGTTCGCGCACGTTACTCTCTTCCACGGATGATAACTTCGGCGAATACTATTTCACGCTCAAATTCCCGGCACCGAATTACGTGATAATGGAATTCGATCGACAAGAAGAATACGATAAGTTTGCCCGTTCACACGATATTATTGCGAATAAATGTCTGATATCTAAATAAGTCGGTATAAAATCGTTTAAGACATGTTTTTAGACAATTTAGCTTTCTTGCTACATGTAAAAATATTTATTCTTCTGTTCGTTATATATTTCCCTCGTAGGTATTGACTGAGATATCAAGAAAGATTGGCATAGAATCCCATTACATAAACGTTTGTTTTGCAATACGCGAAGCCGAATATAAAAAGATCTCTCATCATTGAAGATCGATGCATAAACTATCAGACGTTTGCGTGAGCTCAAGAATTGCTACTCACGCGCGAACGGACTGATCCTTCGGCAAATAGCATCAGAAACATTTCCTCCTGAAATATCTACGAGGTATCTGCTTTCCTCCTTCGCCCGTCCTCGTCCGTTCCCACTCTCCTCTCTACAATTTGACTCACAGAATTCCCTTGGCGACTCCTTTGAAACACCCAATCGCGGTAGTAAAGGTTGAAAGTCCGGTGTCCTCCCGTGGTGAGCTTCACCCCAAACGACTTCACAATGAACACCGACCCGAAAGGGGTAAAGCAATGGTATAAACGTCTCGTTGAAAGTCCGATGGACCAACAAGAAGGGGCGAAAGTGTTGAGAAAGAGGGAAAGAGAGAAACGAGAGAGTGGGTAAGGGTGAAAAGTGCGACTGGTACGAAAGGCCGGGATCCACCGGAGATCTAATTCTTTCGACTCTCGCTCTAAATATTGGAATAAATTGAGGCCCCTTCAATTTCGCGCCCGAGGTTCCATCCCCGACAACCCTGCGGCCACCCCATGGCCGTACCACTCCTCCAACAACGGTGGAGCTGCGGCGACGAGGGTGGCCCTTATCACGTGTTCGCTTCACTGCGCTTCTTCGTGGCTGAAGGCACCACCTTATACCTCGTCCCGTCCGCGTTACCAACCCTCTAATCCTTCCCCGACCTACTCCCCGGCGGCCACAAGCGACTATTTGCAGCCCGGCGGATGCGCCTGCTAACGGGTGATCCATCAATTTCCAGATAATCCTTTCGTCTACCGATCGGAAATAAAGATGCCGTGACTCTCGAAGGATACTTTCGCATTGCCGCTTTACGCGACACTTCGATTCTCGCGAGGACGAAATATTTATCGCCCTCAAATGCGCATCGTTAGAAAGATTTATATGTCAACGAGTTTACTTTATATTACAATCAATCGGTGTTACACCTATCCGGTTTAAATAATTATCCACGACTATATCATACTCTCGGAATCTGTTTATTTGTGTTGTGTTATTTAGCGCTGAATATTCAAAGCTTATCGTAAAAATATTTTTTCTAAATGCTGAAGAAGATCCAGTGAGGTCGAAACGTACATATGTATTTCTCTGATAATAAATTTCAATTTCATGTAGCGTTGAATTCTTCGTTTCTCATATTATATTTTGCGAACATGTAAAAGACATTTTTGTTTTGGCTCGATTTGTCTTATTGGCCTGTATATTGCTTATTAATTGTAAAAATATTTGTTTGAAAATCGGAACTTTCTAAAATGTAAATGTAATTCGCATAAATTTGATATAATTATTTTTTTTTTAAGCAGTACCGGTCACGCTTGCGTGATGACGCGATGAGGGGCTATTAAATCGTCGAATAAATGGAACGGCCAATTCCGAACGACCTTTTTTTCCGAACACTGGATCTCGGCATCTCCCGATGCATATTTCGCAGGTAATTCCTCTTCCATTTAATCTCGCAGAAAATCTCGTTCGTGTCTCCGTCTCGCGCGCGCGCATGCATTTACACCGATATCACCTCCGCGTACGCCTCCGTCTCTAGCTTCTCCGCCAACCGGATGTTCGCAAGATAGTTTTGGGACACCGGTTCTCCTAAAAGTCACTCTTAGATAACTGCACTTGGAACATTAGCACACGTACTCTCGCGCGCTCTGTTGTTTCGCCCCTTAAAGTCACAAAGTCCTCCTTCGACGACGAGCAACTACGAGAGCCTCAGCTGCTACTACTGCCTTAACGGCTCGTCCAAAAACGATCCTACTAATTTATTTATACCAAGTGTGCGCTACAGTAAATAATTACGTTTAGCCGAAAGTTCGACACGAGGGCATGCCCTCGTCTCGCTATCATGGTTGATCAGCGAAAACTTTTCAAAGTTCGATAAACTCTGTAATAAAGAATCGCTTTATCGAGTTTACTTGTTACCCCGTATATAAAGTGTGTTCCAATCATGTCATTTCTAATGTTGATAACGGATTCTTTGAATTTAAAGAGCCAAGTTGATAAAAGTTTCAAAGAATGCAACCTCGTCGCCACTTTTTAATATTTAACGTCAAATTAAAATTCATGGAACGAAGTTGGAGTGAATTTAAACGATTTCTTCTCTTTATTTGCATCGCTGCTGTTATTAATAATATTTCGGACGCATCACGTCAATTGAACGAATTCCGGTCACAGTTGTAATACGGGTGTCTTCGAATTCCTTCGGGGGTAAATTGAAATAATCGCCGTGTTCTCGGCATGCCAAGGTAGATTAAGCGTGCATTCTCGCGGGCATTTGACAGTCGCAATATTAAAATTCCTCCCCATCGCGGTGACATTATCGCCGACACGATCGTTACTAATTCTACCGACATTCCGAGGAAATCCAGATTTCCATTTCCATTCTGGTAATCAAGAAACGCGCCAGCTCCTACTATCGGATTTTTATTCACGCCCCATACTTTTTTAAGCTGAATTCTCTCCATTAACGAAGGGGAGAATAATTTGTTATAAATGGTTGTTATCTCTCTTTCGTCATACTTAAATTTTTCATACCGATCAGCAACTTTACCGAAATCAAAATTCAGTTTTTAAGTTCTTAGTACGGAGATACTTCCAAGTACGGAGATAGTGCTTTACAAATATCAGTAAAAATATTAACCTCGTAAATATAAGACATTTTTTAAGTGCTCCATCGATGTAAGAAGATTTAGAAAAGGGAGCGACATATATATTCCTCGAATCTTGGTAATATTCGTAACTTACACACTAACTTAACTCAATTTTATGCTTCGCTCTCACACTTTGTTCTGCCCCGACGTTATGGATACTATCGCTTCCGACTTGAGCAAACATCCGGTTAGGTAATAAAGAACTTACACTAAAGTCAAGAAAGAGTCCCGGCATGTCGATACATATCGTTTATTTATTGCTCGCACTATTGTTCACCAGACTTAAGAATTTCTACAATATAACTTAAGTATTTCTACTATATAACTTAAACTTATATATGATTAATTTAATTAGCAATGAAAGCAGTTATTCCTAATGTTTTAGACAATATTAATCGCAAATAATAAAATTAAATAATAACATTGACATTTTTATTAACATATTAAACATTAACGTTTTCGTTAACATATTAAACATTTTAGATTCTTATTTTTCTAGGATCTATTCACATGTCCTAAGACTATAGACTCTCTTGTATCTATTTTCAATATTTAGTTTAAAAAATTCGTTATTACTTCCCCGTATTGGGTCGGATATCTGAAGTTAATCTGAAGTACGACAATTCCGCTACATCGATTCGTTTGATATTTCCAATTGAAAAGTGAATTAAATTTTAATTTAATAGATAGGTATTTGCGCTTTGGTACTAAATTCAACTTCGAGTTTAGCTTTAAACTTTAAAGTGTAAACCCTGTCAAGAGGGATTCATCCAGCAGCGGCTCGAACAGTATGCTTCACAAAGTGAACAATTTATTCACTTTTATTCCGTACATATATATATATATATGTGTGTGTGTGTGTGTGTGTGTGTGTGTGTGCGTGTGCGTGCGCGTGCGTGTGCGTGCGTGCGTGCGTGTGCGTGCGTGCGTGCGTGTGTGTATGCGTTTACATATATGTGTAAATATAAATAATTTATTTTATAATAAAAAATAAATATGCGAAATTATTAAATATGATATCCGTTATTGTAAATTCCGAAAAGATAAACATTTTACAAATGTGAAAATCAATTATTTTTTATAATTATAAAAAATAATGAATTATAATCATATTCATTAATTCTTGATATAATTTATTGAGATAAAAATATAACAAAAGTACATATATTCATAATGCCGTATTGATTTGTTGGATTTGTTGTGATAAACACATCACACTTTAAAGCTAAAAGAGAAGACAGTTATTGTCGTAAAATTAAAATTTCTTAAAATATGTAAAAGAGATTACAAATTTCTAACAATAAGAATCGATAACAATTGCTTTTCCAAATGCGAGGATTCTGAAACATTAGCTCCTAATACGCATACGTTGTTACGTCGACTACGTTTCCAACGAAATGATTCGGATTTCCATTGAACTCCGAAGAACCAGTACTTTATCTAACGGGTGTCGATAAATAATCGCCGACAGAGAATGCGCCTGCCCTGCGGGTGTAATAATTTTCATACCCATTCAAAGGCCGGGCGGCTTCCACGAGACAGAGGAATATCGGAAGAAATCGACCTGAAAGATACGAGCGGATACGTAATATCCTCAGCTCCTCCCCACTCCATCCTTCCTGCCGCGTGCTTTTACCCTTTCCCGATAACTTCTCTTTTTCTCAGAGCACCGAGACACCCCGTAGATGTTCTAGAAGAAGAATGCGCGCACAGAAAAGCCACAGCAAAGGCAGCAGTGCACAAAGAATATTTCGGACGATTATCAAATGGCAAAAATGAAGATCCGAAATTCCTCATTACACATCACTGCTCAGTCAATGTAATTGAAATTCTTTGAAAAAATAAAAAATTCAGTTTTATCCTTTAAGTCTATCTAGTTTCTTCTAACGAAGCATTTGAATAAAAATAAAAAATTGTACACTGAGAAAATAATTGATTCAACAAAATCGATTTGTCACGGGCTGTCAAATAAATTTTTAGTTGGGACAAACAAAAATTTCCTTGTCCAAGCTAAAAATTATCAAACAGACTAAATAATTAATTAAAATAATAAAAAATTTCGTTATTATTGCTTTAGTTGAACGGTTTAGTTAAATCAATTACTTTTTTCTCAGTGTATATTCTGTTTTATAATTTTATAATATAACCAATTATTTTCAAAATACGTTAATATTTCAAACTAATTGCTAATTGAAAATATCATATAAAATTATTTTAATTAATTTTCAATTAATTTATTAATTTTCTCATGACATTATAATTAAACTGTTCTTTTGTTAAAATTATTATTCAGAGCTGTTAAATCCAGTTGCCAAACTAAAAAATTGCGCAAAATAGTGGTATTCTGGTATCAAATGAAGAGACACGTCACGTCCGATCAGACGAAAGTCAAGGGAAAGATCGAGATCAGATCACGTATCGAATGATACTCGAGGGCAATTCGGAAAGGAGCTGACGAGGACGGAAACAAGGCTTCTAACATGAGTAGGACGATTATGATCTTCCCAGATGAGCCCACTTTTACTCTTCCCTGTCGACACTCGCCTCGAGAAACTTCCTATACTTAGGCGCTCCTTAACAGCAGCGCGTGAGCTTCAAACTCGATTAAACTCTGTACAAAAAAAGAAATGCGCACCGCGAGTGAAATTTCGCTCGCTCAACTTTAAAACGCAAAAGTTCGACCGCACTGAAAATGAGGATGATAGATTCCGCGACGGGACGACGACAGACGTGAAAGGAAGGGTCTTCCCGCGAGGTACACGACATCGATCTACCCTGTCCTGAGCACATACAGGATCGTCGCCGGCATCGATCGTTTCGCTTTTCATTCCCCCTGCCCCTGCTTGACAGAGACGACACACGCGTGTCAGAGATTATGAAATTTTGCCGCTGCAAATCGAACGCACGACGACGATCGGGCGATCTAGCCTCTCCTCATCTCCAACACGTTTCTCGTCCTTTCCTTCCACATCGCCGATCGCCCTTCTCGTTTTTCCGATTTTTTCCCTTTTTACTTCCTTTCATTTCTCGTTGCAAGGTACACGTGTCGCACGCCGTCAAATGTATGGCGTCAGCTGAATATATGCTGGGTCTATCATTTTTGAGAAATACTCATACTACGCGAATCTCGATCGAGCCAGTAAAAACAATGCTAAAAAAACAATAGTGGATAAATACAATACAAATAATTATAATTTACGGCGTCGGAAGAGATAAGCGTCGAGTAGCGTTTAGTAGCGCTTTCTTACATTAAATACTTAATCAAGAAATAAATTGACTGAAAACTGTAGAGGTTCGGTAGTAAGAGCCGGATATCATAATTTCCACAAGAGTTTTTTCCACAAGTGAGTTTTTTCGAAAGTAGCCTGTATAACAAATATAATAATAATACATCTCTAACTTTAATCTTAATTTCGAACAAGAACGTCTCTTCCTACTCGTACTACTTTGACACTTTTTCCAATCTGCCTTCCGGGCTTTGAGTTTATAAAACTTGTCCGTTCGGCGCGTTTCGGTTGGTCATAAGTTACCTTATAATATACTGGACAAGTTACACGCGGTTTCACCGGGACTCGTTCTATCCTCCCTCTTCTGCTCCTCTTTCTTCCTCCCTCTTTCGCCCTCTTTCTCTCTTCCTATGTCTCTCTTGTAGTCATCTCCTCCTACAACTTGTCCCCGAGATTCTAAGATTCCATAAAACTTTCTTGCTCGCCGCATGCTTTTTTTCTTGTCATCGTATGTCTTCGTTCCTTCTGTTCTTACGACTCTCCACGGCCTTCGAGTTCGATGAAACTTTCCCCGTCGTTCTACACGCCTTTCTCTCTCTCTCTCTCTTTCTCTCCCTCTCCCTTTTCCTTTCTTCCTGTTCATCTTTTTCTCTTCGACAACGTTCTCTTTCTTCCAATTCCTCTTCATCCATATTGTCGGTGTAACCCGCGCTATTCAGCGGAACTTAGTCTCCCCGCGTCGACTTTTTCCGAGCGTTGCAGCAGCTCGCAATTGTCGATCCCGTGACTCTCTTGAATCTCGCAAAAACGCTTTCGTGCTTCCTTCCATTCTACAACATCACCTCTCCCAAAGCGGATATAATTCCGCGGAACATCTCCCTTCTGGTTTTCACTGTTCGCCCTTTTTCCGCTTCGCGCCTTCCATCTCCTTACATCAAAAACAATTCATCCTCAAACGTCCTTCCTCGCTTCTCGCTCGCATTAAATTCTATACAATGTCCCCGAAGACGCATATGGTGGCACTGAAGGTAATAATTTTTAGCAGCCTCGACAGAAATATAAATAAGAAATTATTAAAGATGCACATATCATCTCTCATTTTATATGACATATAAAGAAGAAATAAATATATAAACTAGAGAATATGACTCTTTCATTATGTTTTCAATTCAACAGACTTCAAGTAACTTTGAAAAGCATTCATAACTATTTATAAACAAATTGAAATAAATTCGCTTCTAGGTCACTTAACAACCACTTAACAACTTTCAAGCTTCTTCGGTTCTTTTTTCCTGTTCATCTTTTCTTTTATGGATTCAGCCATAGTCATATTCCTTGCGTCCTCGCCATATTTTTCTCGTCGCCACGAAGCATTATATTCATCTCATCTTGCCATTCGTCAAATTCCACGGAGCGTCCCTTCGTTGCAGCACCTCGTTCCCCTCGTTCTCCCCGCTGTCGCTCATCGATTTCGCGAGATATCGTATAGTCATCAAATCCGATGAAAACACGTCCGCGTTCTTCGTCATCGGCGCCGCTTCTCCTTTTCGTCGCCATAACTTGCCAGCCGTCAAATTCCGCGAAGACGTCTTCGTTTCCTCTCATACTGTCGCGCGCGTGGCCATCAGCCACCATAAAACGTCCGTCATACCTATTGCAAGCGTCCTTCCACGATCCCCGTGGATCTTCCATAGGAGGTTCCATAAAATGTCGGTGAATCGCCGGAATCGTGAATCATGTCCCCGAGGAAAAGGGACGACCTCGACGAAGCGGAGAAGCGGTGAAGAAGGCGGAAAGCGGACGCAAAGGGGGGAGGGAAGGGGATGGCTGGAGAATAGGGATGGTGGTCCACGACGGAAAATATTAACGATAAATTATTGCGCTACATCGAGGTGCAGTAAGTTATTGCTAGTCCTGCACCGGCAATAACCGTAGTAGCGAGGCCCGCTCGGGTGATATAGCCGTAATATTCTCGGCACGACGCGCGCACGTTTACCCACAGCAATGATGTTATACGGCGCGTAACACGGAGTCGGTGGCGCGTGTATACGTGTTACGTGTATGTGTACACGAGATCCATCAGTGAATTTTTGTAATTAAATCTCACGGCAGTTCCGTATTTATTTATACGCGCGAGGAGTTAATTGTCAATAACCGACGAATTCATGAATCGCGCGCGCGCGATACTCGCCGTCGAGTCAAATACGTGACGGCAATCATTTCTCTACAATTTTAGCAAACTCCATTTTGCAACGACAGATTTTAACCACCAGACGCGATACAGCCCTATAAAGGTAGGTCGTGAGAGAAATTATGTATTTATTAAATTAATAATCATAATGAAAATATAAGCAAATGAAACTGCGAGTAAAATGAGTAAAATCTGTATCAATACTATGCATTCTCTGAGCTGTGAATTAAATATGGAGTGTAATAAAGTGCGTAATAAATTAGTGTAATAAAATGTTCTTATATTTTCAATGTTACATTGCTTTTATTATTTTAATTTACACGATATATTTTTAAAACTGACTCTCTCTCTCTCTCCTCTCCTCTCTCTCTCTCTCTCTCTCTCTTTAGGTATTAGATTTCAGAATTATTTAAAATTTTATGTAATATCATGTAATATGAAAAATATTTGAAGAGAGAATCAGAATATCCGTGAATAACTATAAAATACATTAATATATTCAGATATATCAAAATATACCAGAAATTCATGTATTACACATTACCAGAAGCGTAATAAGGTTTTCTGCTGACAGTCTTATCAACCACCTATCAATTACAAACAATTAATTGGCAACAAATATTTTATCCTTCTGTTATTTGTTTATCAAAATATACGTATACTAATTTTCTGATGTTACTCGAAAAACATTCACAATAACACACTATTAATTGGCAATGTATATCGATTTCATACACGAGCAATAAAATGTTAAGATAAACAAATATATCGAAATATGTATACGATATAAAATTATAAAGAGAATTCTATTTAAATTAAATTTTATTAAATATTAAATTTTAAATAATTTAATTTTATTAAATTCTGACACGAATTATGGATTGTCTAAAATAGACATATAAATTATTTTCTCTCACATAAATCTGATTTATTTTTATTAGTTTTTTTAGGATATTAGGATCTTATTATATATTTTAGAAGTATGTTAATTATCTCCAAATACTATGTTTACTATGTTGATCCCTTTGTTGCCGTCTTCATATCAGTCGACGGAAACAGACCCTTGGAAACCATGAGTCCACAAAGAAAAATCAATCGTTTTATTGAAGAAAATAAATTCATTTAAAAAAATTAAAACGTGACGAGATAAAAAATAAATATCGATCTCATTGTAAAAATAGTAGGGGAGAGTGGTCCTGAGTCGGCCCACTAAGCCATTTGGCCGAAAACAGAAGATAAATTATTTAATGACGCTGGCGAGTGTTTAGTTGTGTACAGCGATCGTTTTCCTACAATTCTATGTCATTTAGAAAGATGTAGGGTGGCTTTTGCAGTCGCAATGCAGTGCGGAGTGAAAAGGTGCATTTTGGAACGCGGGGTGCCGTCTTAAGACCACAGTGCCGACTTAAGACCATCTTCCCCTACACGAAGTGTGCTTGATAAATAAAAGAAGTAAAAACAAAAATAAACGCAAGTTGCAAAGGAAAGAGTTCAGTAAATGCGATAAGGTAATAAACATTTTCCTGCAGACGCTCGAAGTAATAAATGTATAGCAGCTCTCTCTCTCTCTCTCTTTCTCTTTCTCTCTCTCTCTCCTCTGCGCGCGCGCGTGTGCATACATGTAACGTTCTTGCGCAATAAATCAATATTTATCCATCGCTGTTTGTTATTCAACGAATGGACCAGCGTTGACTTGTCGATGCTCCTTTCACATTGTTTCAATTTAACAGAAACTGTGATAAACAGGATCATTGCTTTTTTCTATCATCATTCGTAAGTTACAACTAAATGTATTAATTGTAAGTACATCTCGCATAATCAAATATTAGTTTTAGTAAGTGTCCTGCAAACCGACACATCATTGCAGTATTGATAACCAACTATATTTATTTTTATTTCTATTGCATTCTCCCAATTCATACCATTTTTCTCGTGTAAACAGTAAACCAGCGAGTTCACTGTTTTATGAAAATAAAAACTGGAATATTCAAAATGCTGTCCTAATGGCTTTATAGCGAAACAAAAATGCAACTTGTTTTTTCGTTTTCAAAGATATTTTGATGTCACATATATTATAAGTCAGTCTGTAATCTTTTATAAATAATATTTGTATTATTACTTTATTTTACAAATTATATACGGTCTCCATATAACACAAATTCATATAACACGGGTTGACGGAAAAAGAAACAGTTTTAATATTTGTTTGTTTCAAAATAAAATGAAAAAAAATATTTTACTGTTACATCTTTACTATTCATTTTACATTTTTTATAATAAACCTTCACATTTTTTTATAAATATTTTTTTATAATATTTCCATTTGCATGTATAACCCATATATGTATATGTATGTGACCTATGTGATTTGTTGATAATACGGAACACATCCTCTATATTACACGGAGATCTACTGTAAAGCTCAAAAAGCATCAGCTTAAGTGCAAATTCTTGACATTAGAATATAATTAAAACGTAATAATAAAAATTCAACGTAAATGCTCATCATTCTCTTCTTGTCCGAAAAATAAATCGCGATGAGGAATTGGAATTTAGGGGGTCGGCTGTAATTAAGCTGGAAGTGACTAGGCGCGGCGGGATGACTGCCAATCTGTAATTCGGCCAGTTAATTTATTTTGCCATCTGGCAGCGCGGGAATCGAAGAATCGGCGGCCGATTATCCCTGAGAACAAAACCAACCGAACTAGTACCCCCGGAACGGATCTCATCCCCTAATAACACGTGACTCTAACTTCATTACATCGAATATAGGGTCCGTAATTTCTGGCCGCACGTGACCGCACTCTCTTTCAATCAATGAGACGATCGATATGCAGATAATCCGAGATTAAAGCGGACCTCGTTTCGCTAAATTTGTCAATGGCCAATCGGGAGAAAGATATCTATGTGCCGATATGATATACGCACATCCGACATATTGACTTTCAATCACAGCACTTTGACGAAGAGTTTTGAAATGAACTGATTGACGGTGGTATGTCGAATAAATTTTAACAGGAGATTTGGACTTTATGCGACGTACATAATTAGTCTCTCAATATCAAGATACGAGATTTTTAACGAGTCGGTATATAATCGATCGCTCTGGCATACAAGATTAAACATTGATATCATCATGCTGCTAGAATATTCACGGTGTTAATATTACAACTGATGATATCTCGTTAAATGTATCTATAGGGCGTCAGTTGCAAAAGCGCGTTTCAAGTTCGCATCTGACGAACTGCGCGCTTTGCAAATGCGCCACCGGTGGGAATTGCCCGCGATTAAACGACACTAGAACCCCCAACGCCACTCCATTAATCATTAATCTCAATATCGACGGGCATCCCCGAACGCCTATTTTCTCGGAATTATCGTTGTTCGATGTGGATGTACCAATCCCGCTCGTTATACCGCCAAAAATACATCCGTACATACAAACCAGAAGTACCTTATCGTCCACAAAGCTCCGAGTTGTAGCGCCCAATTATGTCTGGTAATATGTCGATCGCTTAATTAGTTTCGCCATTCCACTATGCGCCTAACAATCATTCCATCCCTCTTGCCTCACTCAAACTACAGGAGTAGCTCCTTCTCAAGCGTAACTCGTGAATTCTTGATGCTATTTAAACGGCTAATTAATAGATCCTGGAAATTGGATAAGCATGTAATGAAAGACTAATTTAATATGGTCGCGTTTGAATACTTTTACGAGGCGTTTAATAGAACTATTGCACACGCCTCGAATAACACAGTGGACGATTGCACTGAGAGTTCAATCATGCGCGTGTAATTTTACATGCCTTTTGTTGTTTGTCAGGCGCGTAAATTAGCGCACGGAAAAAAAGATTAGCTACTATAACAAAATTATTTATATAATAGTTGCAACTTTAACAAAAGGTTTTTGCTAAAGTATTGACAAAGTTTTGCTGCCATTGCAAAATTATAGCTCTCGCTGCAAATAATAGTTAGCTGTCCACATTTTACAAATAGTTTTACTATAGTAGCTAATCTTTTTTTCCATGCGCACAGACAAGAGCTCTATGGGATCGGAGAGCATTGCCAACGTGGCATACGGGTGCAGAGTTTCGTGAGTTGTCGCGTTTATTTCGTTCTCGATCACAGATCGGCGCGTTCATGCTTTAGGGTCCCTAGGCAGCACCGGAAAAAAAATCGATCCCAACACCAGCACCCGCACCAACGACGTCGAGAGAGCGGCATTGCTCATCCGACCTCGGTTCGCTTCGATAGCTCCTGATATTCTCATGGGATCAGTCTCATCCCCGGGACCACCACCTTTCGGTGGATAGGCAGGCTGCGAGAAAGGCAAGAGGAAGAGGAGAGAAAGAGGGACAGGGGATAGATGATAAGAGAGAACGAGATACAAATTGATGCAGAGGAAAAGAGATAGAGAAAGAGAGAGAGAGAGACAGAGAGGTCGGATAGGCAGATGCAGAAGAAGGGGAGAAAGGAGAGGGCGAACCCGTTTGACGTTTCGCGTTTCCCCGACATACTCCCGCGGGATGGTGGCGGCTTTCGTGCCTGGAATCCGCCACGGGATATCCGTAGGAAATGGATATCGTGCACGCTTCACAGGATAACCGGATAGAAAGAGGAAGGGAGAGAAAGTGGGAGATCGGTACGATGGGAAGAACGAGAGAAAGAGCGAAAATGAGAGGGGAAAAGAGAGAGAGAGGTAAAATCGAGAGGTTGAAAAGTGGGAGAGGTGTATTGCACCGCAGGGGAACAAATTTACGAAATGCAGAAAGGACAAATTGTCTCCTGCCTGCAATTCGCGATATAACATTTCAGTGGGCAACGAAGACCTACGCGCAAGGAAGGTTCGCAAAGGAGACACGTTGCACAAGGAAAATACATTTGGCTGAATGGCACTAAAAATTAGCACTTTAATATATTTACATAAAATTATTAAAAGATTCGGTCAAAGCTTTAGCAACCTCTGTTTCAAGCTAAAATTTCTCATGACAAAGAAAATAATGTTAAATTAGAATAAAATATTTTCTTTCCCCCAGTGACTTTTAAATACCATGAACGTACCAATATAGAAAGGAAACAGATGCAAACCAATAAAAACCAACAGAGAGATTTAATCTTCTAAATTAAAATTCCAATCTCTCTTTCTCTTACCAAGCAAACATTATTCTAAAAATTTTATAAACTTTTCCTTTTCCTTTCCAGTATTTAGTTCTCTTAACCTCCCAAACGTCCTTACAGTTTTATCTCATCAAATACGAGTAATGGCATAGTGGAAGACTCATTTATCTCGTATAATGCGAAAGGGAAATTCATACGAGAGATTTCTCGTTACGGTATATCAAGTCTCAAATGGACTGCGAACGACGAGCCAACAACCTTAAGCGGATGCGATCGCATTCCTTGCGGCTTAATTGGCTCTCTAAGTGGAGTATGTGCATACGTCACGAGAGCGGTCAGAACAAACTATTCCGTTCGCGAGTGTTTGCAACACGCGGCTGTAGTTCGTAAGTTCATCAGAAACGTGCATACAAAGTACATGCCAGCGTACGGTTGTCAAATGGTTTGCCTTTAATGCCCGTAGCATGCTCGGGGAAACATTGCCGCCTGTATTGCTGCTCGCTGCTGCAAGTTTATTTTATGTTTATCCCGCAAGTTCATTTTTTAATATGCTGGAAATCTATGAGCGCCGCTTCCACCGACTTTGACGGCCGACTTTAACCGCAGTTTAATCTGCGAGGCGCGGTAGTTACTTTTCACAGTGTTTCAGCAAAGTACGTGAAGCACAAAATGCATGCATAAAAACCACTTCTTTATCTCGCTTTAATTCCGGTTTCAAAAAAGAACAGAGTAAAGCAGTCGTGGTTAAAAATTAATAGTTGGACCGTGAAATCCTCGGCAAAAAAACCCGTGACAATTAAAAGTCAGATATGATACGCGGATTATATCGAAGAAATCGAAAGCAAAAATGCGCGAGCGGCGTTTCCGTCGAATGAAAATATTTTCGTTCGTGTCCACCGTATAAACCGGTTGAAAATAATCAACTTGGCATAAACGAAGCCGAATATTCTAACGATAATAGAAGCTCGCGTACGCGTGTAGCGCCATTCGCTAGAATAATATTTTTAGATCCTTGTTCACGGTTGCACGGCCGATCGGGAGTGGTGGTCTTGTCGTCGAGTGATGTTGCCCTCCTTCTTCCCACAGCATAAAACTACCATCTGTCACTGACCGAAAGACTCACCCTCTTCTGCCGCCCCAATGCTGAAGGAACTTGTCGTTCCTACTTCTTCGTACCATTTCTTTCGACCCACCTCCCGATCGTTCTCGACAAATTTCGGCCGCCCTAATGCGCGCGGGACGATAGACCGCCCTGGAAGACGCGGAATGACGTCTTATGCACGTTCAACCGGGGGGTTAGTCCCGGCGAAGAAAGCGAATAGGAGCCCGCAGCAAAAACACAAATCTCACACGCGCAGCTGGTTGTCCCAAAAGTAAATGGACCAGATCTCGCGCCCTCATTCTTGAGGCTGAAGTCAATCAAACTCCTATTTGTGAAAACGACAAGTAGATAATGGCGTTTAACTCAGAGTACGAAGTACGAAAGTACAGAATTCATTCTGCATTATATTTACATCACAACTTTTTAATAATAAAGGATCTGTCAAGATCTTTTCAAGAATCATGATTATGACGAAGCAAAAAGAATTATTTTTAAATTGCACACTTGAAAGCTATTATTTGCGCCTGAACGACCTATTATTTTCTGTGACAGGTAGATAATAAACGAACAAAATACTGTTCTCTGCAATGTTAAATGTTAAAAATTATTCGTGGAAAAAACCGTGAATTTTATTTGTTTTTCGTGTAAAAGAACGATAACACAATAATACGGTCGTGATCGAGCTTCAAGTGTTAAGGGTAAGCGTCGGAGGGTTTCGAGGGTAAATACACGTACATTTTCAGTCTCCCGAAAATTTATCCCCTGCGGACACGTATATAGGGCTACCCGTCTATATCCACTCCGTAATACGGGCAAATCCTTCGACAGGCAAGTCGCCGTCGTAACAAAGAACGGAAGGAAAATAATACACGTACGGGGGATGAATATCACCCTCAGCGGTGATTACTCGAACGATCGATAAATTCGACTAGATCGGACTAGATCGATAATAATGACGCCAGGATTTTTCTCAGGTGCACTTATTCGTTTCCATCGACGTAACGTGAAATTTATGACACACCATACTATTAGCACCGCCGCCGTCGAGCCATCAATAATAATCAAGAACTGACTGACCACGGACGCCAATTAAATAACGTATCTGCTCAATTTATCATGCGCACTAACTGCGCCCATAAAGCGCCGTTAGATGTTTGAGAACATCTTCTTTTTAACGAAATTCATCTTCATGTCGGTGCGTGGGCGCGGAGGGGACATTAACCGCGCGATACCGCTGTCAACATTGATGTGATGCGATATTAATTTCGCGAATCATCTATCTACGTAGAAAATTAGACTGTTAAATAGCTCATTGAGTTTTTCCAAAAATTCTAATTGTGAAATTCCACTCAATTTGTTTGTTAAATAATTTATAAGAAATAGATGAATCGCGCGAGCTCCAATGTAAGTATATCTCGTTTTAATACTGCAGGCCTCTGTTTTTATTTGCCTAGAAATTACCATTTCTCTCTCAATCAATAATAATATCCATTTAAAAAAAGAACAACAGAGTTGAAAGGGTTAATTACAAGGTACACGAGGCAGCGGCGAAAAGGTATCGCGGCACACTTCCGCACGTAACAGACGTGACAGAATGGAAATCGAGCGGGTGAAAGCGTTTAGAATTGCATACGACGTCGGACGTGTTTGTCGCGCTTCTGCGAGCGAAAAAATCGAAAGTGCGGGGCGACAATCTCACGTGGTGAACACGGTATACGAACCATACCATGAAATTTCTTTCCGCGGGAAGGAAAATTGCCGGAGTCGAATCCTTTTGACCTAGTTCGCGCCGCGATGGTGGCGCGAGCGTAAAAAGTGCGCTGGTTAAGGGTTAATAATGCAGCAGCGTTGCTGAACTGAAAACTCGACTCTCGACTCGCGACGCAATGTAATTTCTCCGCGAGAACGTGGGCGGCAGCGGAAAGAGAGCGTAGTTTGGAAAGAGAGCGGAGAAAAGAATAAAGGGTACGCGCGCGGCACGCCTCGAGATGCATACATACGTACAAGCCGAGCTAGCGTTATGAAAAATTGAGAGAAAGCAAACATCTCCTGGTAGCTTTCCGGACTTGGGCGCGGAGGACAAGAGAGCTGTAAGCAGAGCGTGAGCAAAGGGTGGCACAAAAGGAGCCGGTGGTTGATCTATGTAGATCTTTATGTCGCGTTGGCCAATGCAAACGATATTTCACGTCTACGTGAAATGCAGAAAATGCAGAACCTCCGCGAATGTAAAATTCCTTTTTCGAGGCCTTTGAATATGGATCCTCGAAAAAGGCAAACTCAACCTACGCCGCTTCAGTAATATCTAATGAGTAAAAATATCCGTGTATCCCTCGTGCTCAGCCTTAATCCACTTTAAATAGAGAATTTTTCGACCGTTGAAATATGACCGAGCTGCAATATTCATGCATTTTGATGTTATTAAATATAATGCATGCGTTCATGCAGTATTTACAATGAAAATTAGTTATATAAAATTAGCGTATTTAATCTAGTAAATTTCAGTAATTCTGCTTAGTACAATGTATCCCGCAATAAATCCTGACGCTATTATGCAACAACAAAGTTGCGGCACAGTTAATTTTAATTTAAACCAAATGTTTCAATCTGCAATGTTTGAGTTGTGCGCCTCTGATGTGTTATAGTTCATCTCGACACACGCGCGCACACAGACCGTAAAATGTTGCCTCGTTCTGTCCTTTTTGGACGTCCTGATGACAAACGTTGTCACGTATGAGTAAATATAATACGCACTATAAATCGCGGTGATCCTCCTTTATCTCTCCTTCGCGAAAATATTATCATTCTACGGAGCTCCTCTCGGAAGGGAAAGGTCTTGTTTGATTTCCAGCGTGCAATAATCCTACGCGATAGCTCTAGGCCAGCTTTGAGATAACCTGTAGCCACCCACGTACGGATATTCCCCAACTATGTGTGCGAGTTTATATACGCGTACAACAGCCCGTATATATTAGCATAGCGCGCGCGCATACATACACGCACACACACAGATATACAAATATATATATATATATATATATATATATATATATATATATATATATATATATATATATATATATATTTATATATACACATATATATATATATATATATATATATATATACACACATATACGTGTATACAGAATACACACGATACGTACACAATAAGGCTATAACCCGTTCGCGCAATATTTCATGTCAGATTATGTAGCCCCTTTGCAGAGCTATCGATATCGATAGATACGGCCAGGTGTATATAGATTCTAGGACGGGACACGGTGGAAATAGAAACTGCAGCTGGACGAACAGCGCGAATCTCGTCCTTACGAGTATCTCGGATTGGCAGGCTGAATCCGCCAGCTAAAAAGATGAATTCTTGCCGGATGAATAAAATATTCCTGGACGAGATGTGACGTTTTACTAAAGAGCGGTCATTGGAATAATTGGGGACATTGTAAAAATAGATGGACGATCGATAACGCAGTAATCGCAGAAAATGTTAAAATTTCCGAGGTTCCGGAACTTCGCCCTTAATTTTCATTACACGCGCGACACCAAGACAAAATAAACAAACTCGCGCAACTAAAGAGAGAACATACAAAAGATTTGCAGGATTTCCGACGCGACGGCAAAAGCGGCTCAGCAAAAATATCCCACTTACCGGGAAAATTTTTACCACCACGCGTCGTGCTTTATCGTGCCCGGGGCGCAATTAGGACGTACGTGTATTTATCTTACGTACGTCAACCCGCCACCAACGCTTTTGACCCCTCGAAAAAGGGGGAATGAAATATCAGTCACCGAGATTTTCGCTCTTTAAAGCGAAAAATCGCGTACGGCGTGCCGGAGAAACGCAATTTTTCATGTCGGATTACGCTGAGGAGAAAAGAAGAGGGAGGCAACATAGAGGGTAACAGTGGAAAAAGAGAGAGAGAGGGGGGAGGGTAGAATGACGTAAAAGACATTTTACAAGGACGGGCGGGTCACGCGCTACTGTCGATATCGATATCTCGCTGTTTTAGCTTCGGTTATCGAATAATCTGGTCGGAAGAATATTGATTGAAGAAATAGAAGAAATAAAAAAATCGCAGTTTATAATTCGGCGACATTTTGCGTCAGCATTTGATCGTCTGATCAGCCGACCAGTCGTTTCGTGGCATAAATGAGAAGCAGAGAAAAAAAGAGAAAACTGTCCGGAGTTTATTAAATCAAAATAACGAGGAGATCTCGAGGGTAGCGGTAAATTTCTGAATCGAAACCAATATCGAATTATTGAACGGCCGCTGTTACAGAAGCGGAATAAAAAATAAAAGCTTCGGAAAACAATCATGGTGCTCAGCGAAAAGGCGCCGTCAAAGGCCAATATTACGATGCAGTCCCAATTGCATCGAAGAACTCCGTTAAAATATACTTTCCTTTTTCCTTTAGTTCCTTTTTCCAAGTATTTTCGCTACAACAGCAAATTATCCCATTTGACAGACGGAAAAACTCCTAGGACTTTTTAATTCTCTTCGAGTATTCGAATTACAAGGGACTTGAAACATCTGAATTTTTGCGAATCTCCTTCTCCGCGTTCAACGTTTAGACAAGCAGGTATTTACAAAATATTTTTATCTTCTAATAATCGCCGGACATATCGACCACACGTTCCACACGTGAGCGGAGGAATGTGACCGAAAACAGAATTTACAGACGCGAAGAAAAGAGCGCGCGCGCGCACAGTTAAACTTCCGGCAACGGCATAAACTTCCCAGCACCGCAAGAAAGCAAACAATATTTTCTGCACACGGGGTTTACGCGGCAAAAGGACGACGTGAAGAAACAGCTGCCGCCTCGTCGTCCTTCGAAGACAGTTCGACGAGTTCGTCCTTGCGTGCGTCCCGGCGGTGTGTCTCATCCCCACATCGTCGTTTCCGTACACGGTAAATCGAAGCGAGAGAGTCGTTGATTCGATTAGAACTTAGTTCCTTCTTGCACACCGGGGACTCCCGGCGGCGACGGCCGTAGACCGTAGTGGTGGCCTCGAGTTTCCCTATTCTGATCCAACCGAAATGTCCTGGGAATTCGCGTCGACGAATCCGCGGTGAGAAAAGCACGAAAACACCGGGAGTCGGTCGGCGGATCATCGGCCGACCATCTCTGGGCTTTTGTCGTTTCTACGCTCACTTCACGTAAAACGTAAAGGGTTGAAAGGGGCTTTTGTCGCTTTTCGTCTCGAAATTGTATGTATTTCGCAGTGATTCCGGAAATGGCAGAAACCGAGAACAGCAAATGTCGGAAAAGCGGCGATTCGGAGATTCAAGGAACCGTGCAACTGGGACATCCGAGAATGCGAAGAACCTACCTCTTTCTGCATTCTCGGGGCTGCCGACAATTCGAGAATTTGAGAAGACCTACCTCTTTCTGCATTCTCGGGGCTGCCGACAATTCGAGAATTTGAGAAGACGCTAAGACGCTAAATATTCTCGAAGGTCTCTGAAAAGCTCTGTCCAAAAGTACGAAAATCCATTAATTGGTAAATCCAGAATATGAAAGTTAGAGAATCCGAGACTCCGAAAAAATTGAAAGACATGAATAAAGAACGCGTATAAAGATATACAAAATAAATTTGGGGAGCGATCGAAAATATTTTACTTGTAATTTAAAAAATAAAAGGTATGAAAAAGAGATTTTATACAATCGAAATATTTTATAACTCCGCGATACACCGTATTGAACCGAGTTGAACACAGCGCGTTCAATTATCAGGGCGCTATTATCGGACAATTGATTTTGTCGAAAAGCGAAACGTAGTTGTCGATTTCGACAACGAATTTCCGGATCGAGGCCGAATAGTCGATCGAAATCGAGGACAGACGGGGGTGGCGCACGTACCTGCCTGGAAAACGATTTATGCAGTAAGTGCTGATCCGTAACAGCTACAGAGACGTAAGCTTATTCTGGAACACATTTCCCATTTGCATACGAAATGTATCCTCGGTTAAGCTGTTTGAGCTGCAGCTAACGGAATCACAATGACCCGAGGACATCTCGAGAAACAACGAGGAGTACTATATTCGAGGTACAAGCGCACGATGTTCCGGGTTTGTCAAAATGTTAATTATATGCCACGGAGCAGTTATCATAGGTAGACACTTTCGTCTTCTCTGGTGGATAGATGATGGATGGGAGCGCTTTGCCTCGCAACAAGCTGACCATTTCGCTCGCGACTTCCTTTCAAAGAAAAGCTGACCGCCGAGCTCATTTGTGTCCTCTATTGTGTTCTCTAAACATCTCGATGTAAAACGATACATAAGATACGCGTAACGAAAAGATTATATAAAGAAAAGAATACATTAAGGGAACAGTTATTTTAAAATATAGCCTTAATAGAAGCATACTATTTTTATACTTCTCTTTCCATTTTTCAATGAAACATTTTTCATTTTTCACTTTGAGAACAGGAGGAAGAAAATGATAAAATTTCCTAATGGATATTAATATGATATCAAAAACATAGTAGATTTCTTTTAATTTAAGCATATAATAATCTACATACAAATTTAAATACATATTATCGGTTTTTATTTCTCATTGCTAGCTAAAAAAATTATATAATTGTTATTATAATATAATTATATAAATAATTATATAAAAAATTATATAAATAATTATATAAAAAAAATTATATAATTGTTATTATAATAAAATTATATAAATGTTATTATAAAGCAACGGCTATATAAATTCCCCTTCGATTTAATCTTGGAAAAATGAATTTTTCTCGAAATCTTTAATTTCTTACGTGCGTTTCGAGCACGCGGATAAAATCACACGTGCGTTTCGAGCACGTTCGATTGAATCAAAATCGCACTATCGCATTTGAAATCCAGAAACGTAGAGAGGCAGCTTCGGTGAGCTCTTGAAGCTTTCCCTAGAAAACGATTCCCCTGGGCGTTGTTCTCCAGGACTTCCCATCATCGTCCTTCGCGGCGAAACCATCCCCAGCATCCACCGCCTGACTCCCCTTACCTAACACTGATCTCGCAGCGTCCCTTAAAGCTGTCCCTTTTCCATTCTGGCTACCCTCATAAACGTCTCCGTTCTCATCATCGTCATCGCCATCATTACTATTTACATACGAACGCATTACATTTTTATGCTGACTTTATGCCGTTCTCGGGATCATCTTGCTACCCTTTTCTGGTTTCTTCAAGAAAGAAAACAACCCTATGGGGTACACTGACAGAATTTTCTGAAGCCTCACGCTGCGATAGAGATGTCGATGATAGAGATGACGTGCCAAATAAAAGTAAAAAGAGGCATTTTTTGTAATAAATTACGTAAGAATTTCAATAGGCTATCAAGATAAGAGCTATTACTCATTGTGTTTTCCATCGTGAGAGAATACTAAGTATGTGAATTACCGAGGATGCAATAGATTTATATTTGCATTCACATGTCACGGTTAATAAAATAATAAAGATACTTTCCTATAATAATTATTTAAGACACGCATTTCTAATATATAAAATTATAAATATATAAAGTTTAAAATAAGAAGTTGTATATGCATGTAGATCGTATTAGCCGTGCCAAGGATAATATTTTCCACGGGGAAATTAATTGCCGAGATTCGACTGAATTTACTATGCAAATGTTCGCATCACTCATCCCCAAACGTTATCTTACTGTTATCGCTATTATGATCCTTCCTATCACTATCCCGCCACGATTACCTTTCCATTACCGTGCCGGATGGCCGGAAGAAGCCATTTTTCGAGTGAAAATTGCGGCGCGTTCATAATTCACTTATCAAAACTGCTGAATCGAGAATATGCGGTGGTCCGACGAAATCACGGACGGACGAAAAAATGGCGATATCGCGTGAAATTTCACCGATTGCGTGCATCAATGTACTCTCTTTCTCTCTCTCTCTCTCTCTCTTTCTCCCTCTCGCGGCTGACATTTTCGGTCGCGAACGGAACAACGATCTCGACGCCGATTGGCAGACGATGCGTGCACAAGAGAAAAAACAATCGGAACGCGACGCGTTGACTTTCGATCGTAGGTAACACAACGCAGGATAGACATAGTAACGGCGGAACAATAGCGCGGCGTAACAATGGCGTGCGCGCGCGAAAAGCCTCGCGTGACCGCGCGCGACATGTGTGCGTGTCGTATACACGCGTGCGTGTTCAGCCGGCGGTCAGAAGAAGGTAGGCAGTAACATTTCCATTTACAATATTTATTATTCATACGCTGCAGTCTGTTTCTTTTCATCCTTTCGAATCCCAACCCTCCTCTTTTTCACCCCCTTCTCCGGTTAATCGTCCTGACTGCTCACTGTCTTATTTATAACGCACGCGAGGTTCATCCAATCACGTGGGATCATATCCGTTACCTTGAGTCGCGCATGATGATATCTGTCTGTCTAAAAATAATGATTTGCTGATAGACTCCCACCGCTATTAAGCGGATTACGAGGGGGGACGCATGCACGCACGCATATTCGGCGATAGCGATCGTGTGACTTGCAGCGAGCCCACCGTGTAATTTTCCAGGAATAAGGGATGTTTGGAGCTCTATATAAAATGGACAGGAAAAAAACCACATCGCACTGAAAAATATAACGTCGAAGTTGCCTCCGGAAGGAAAAAATGCAATGGTAATCTAGGCTTCGTGAAAATAAAAATGTAAAAATAAATAATGCAAAATACATGAACATATATGAAGATGTAAAACGTGACGACTGTTTTTACATTAGATTTGTCCACGCCGATGACTCGTCATTGCGTGTTATCAGCTTTAACAAGCTGCGATAGTCACAAGTAAAGCTAACCGTGTTGCGTAAACAAAAAGCCAATTTTACCAGGCGATAAATGCCACATAGAAGGTCTGTTAATTTTTCACACGCTTTGTAACACGGATTTTGTCAATATGGGCATAAGCTGGCGTGTTAATTTGCTCGAAAACGGCTATTTAATTCGTTGACATGAGAGATTGGGAGATGTATCTGTGTATTTGTGTTAACACACACGGTACGCACGTGTCTTCGCGCTTGACAAATTATCATACTAAGAATAGGTAAACGCACGAAAACTATCGAAAATAATTAAGGCCTTTGTACTATCTGCAACGGGTACAATTTAACCAAATTGTAAATTACCTCGAGGGGTAAAAGGTGGGCAAGAGGTTTCGTAATGTTCTACTCGCTTTCTTCGTAAGAATAGTTTCTCTATGTGCGGCCGCCATGCAACGTGGTAGCCATCACCGTGCAATAATAATAATCGTAAATAACGGCTATAAAGGATCGTCCTGGGTAATGGACGGCGGTAACTTCGAAAGTGTATCTGGATGGGAAACGAGTGAGGCCTGTCAGACGGGGAAAGCGCGAATAAACAAGGGCGAAGAAGGAGAAATAGAAAAAGAAAACGAGTGGGAGATATCACATGTAGGTCGATAGAAGCAGGGATATGTAGGAAATTAAAGAACGACAAGGTCAATACGAGAACAACAAAGAGCGCGATTACAAATCTCGATGGTTATATCACGAATAAAGCGGATCCATAAATTCTCCATCGTTTCCGATGATCGGGGAATCGTTAATCGCGGACGAGATTACCGGGCGTCGTAAATTAGGTAATGAGTAATTGCATCCTCTGTATCACCAAAGTTAATCGTCAAATACTGAACGACCCGTTCGGCCAATGGAATTTAATGCATAGTGACGCTTTCGGGAGTCCTGTGCAAAGCGGGCGCGCGCGTTCAATTAAGCGGCGTATAGTGCGCGATATTGGAAAATATAATAGGACCCTAACCCAATCCCTCATATAATATGCATGTGATAAAATTTAACGTCGAGCGGTCTGCGCGTGACACCGAATAAAATGTAACGGGTAAATAATAAATGGTAATGCCCGCACATGGTAACGGTAATGCATTACGACCATAATACGTTACATGGCAATAATATATTAATCGCATATATTATTAATGTGATAACATTTGTAGTTTCCCGTAGTTCGTCAAACTCGCCTCATCTGCAATGCCGCCGCATTATTCCCTAACATGACATTAATTCGGCGCTATTATTTCGTATTTGCTCATTCGAACACGCGCCGAACGAAGCGCCGAGATCGTAATAAATCGTGCAATAAATCTCGCAACGGATACGTATGAATGACGTCGAGGGAAGGACTCAGCAGAAAGTTTGTCTTCAAGATTAAATATTCGTTCTCCCCCCCCCCCCCCCGACCCTCTTCTAAGGATAACACACATATTGTATTAAATACACTGTCGTGCGTCCATGCGAAACGCGTCCGTTTTCCACCATCACCATGTACAAACGCATACAGACGGAGACGCGACGCGTGCAAAGCCGTGAAATACGCGGTCGATTTCCGCACGATATTCGCACGGAACACAGCCGACCGTTTGACCATCGGTGCTCGATGCACGCGGCTCGCTGATTTCGATTGATTCAGAAGATACACTTCAACACAAAGCGCTCTGCGCGCGTTAAGGGAGCATGTTCTCTCTCGGCAAGCCGCATTATTTTGCATTCCGAGCCATTAGCCGTGCATAACGGGAAATATAAATCGTAATTACGATGCTGCAACCTTCGCCGTGTCGTTCCTCGCGTTGAAATTTTGCAAGTCGGAATACGAATCGCACCAATTGATTTCAACAGCGCGCGTATTCCCGCGAGATGTTCGTCGCGTAAAAAAAACATCGCTGTATAAACTCGCGCTTGTATGGAAATATCAGCAGATCGTATTTTTAAGCCTGGTAAAAAGTTCGCCGCATGACAATAACGGCCAACATTATTAAAATTTCACTCTCGCTCGACCGTTGGAGTTGTATTTACACTCGTGGTTACTCGAAACGAGAATACAATTTCAACGAATACAATTATTTCACTTGGCGAGATTTTTTCCTCCGAACGAATTACAACGGTGCGGCATTAACGTTCTCTCGTGAATCAAGAATTTAATAGCGTATGTATAAAATACGAATGCATAATGATGACGCATGATTGCGCTATCTTGGGAGAAACATCACTGTGATGAAAGATGAGCTGGCGCGAGCAGGATAACATTTATTATAAATTTAGCCCAGATAGCATAGGCGGGAGGTTGCTGTTGCTTCTTGCTTCCCATCCGGTTGCTTGTACACTATAAACTCATCTCGTGGTTATTAAGGGGCGATCGGCGTCTACGGCGGACCGAAACTTCCGCGAAACTTCTTAACGAGACGTAACAAGGTCCATTCTTTACCGGCGCTTCCGAGCGGTCCGTCAGTAAATGCCGCAAATGCGCACGTTTATAATTCGCGAGAACTTGGCGAATAACTAAACAAAGCCGACATACACAAAGCCCTCTGCGAATTACGTGTGTGCGCGTAATTACACGGAAGCACCGTTCTGCCCGCCGAGCACTTTTTCCCCACGTCGTCCCGAAACAATGGGCGCCATCGTATCTCGCATGTCCGTTGTGGAAAAAAGGAAGCCATGCGCGTTGTCATGCCACCATGTGGTATCGGGAATTTGCAATGTTACGCGTAGCGAATTGTCACGGGAGGACTGATATCGTTGGTGACAAAATTGAATTTGCACGATTCCGCCGCATATGTTTCTCTTTCCTTCGCGAGTAACTATATCCACTGTCTAAAAGTGAATCAGTGTATTATCACTGGAAGATAGTAAACAGTCACTAATGATAGCAGTTATAAGTATAGCACTGTAAATTGTAAAATTTCACTAAGAGAAGTAGTTAATATTATAATAATTAACTGTTTCAATCAGTAAAATTAGACTATTATATAGAGACAGTGACTTTAAACAATAAAATCAGTAATGTGAGAAATTAATAAACATACACATCCACTAATAATAGTATAACCTCAACATTATACTCTTCTATTCAACAATTTAACTGTTACAATTTTACTACAATATGTGTTATGATTTACAGTTATATCGTTGAATAAGAAATTATAATATTGAGGTTATACTCCTATAAACTGGTATATATTTGCTTTTTATTTCGTACTATTAGCGCTTCTTTTATTTAAAGCGTGCGACCACACCGTGTGGTATCGTAACAAAATGAAAAATAAGTCTCACCGATAGATAAATTACTGATTTTACAGTGAAATTTTACTCTCACTATCCATAATCAGTGAGACATAAGATAAAGAAGCAAAAAGTAAGCGTCTCTACTGAAGATCAGTGAAATACTCAGTGAAATCCTTTTTTACTGTTTACATTAATAATATTTTCACTGACTCACTTTTAAAGATCAAAGCATTTGCTTGCTAGGCGAGACGATACCCGTAACAATCGGAATTACGTATCCCTAATAAGATAACCGATCGCGGAATTGGGAGATCCTAGGAGTGTAGCTCGAATAGCAAGATCAAGGTTTGCGTCATCGATATCGCGATGAAATAAAAAAGAATCTCGCGTCGTGTGACGTTTGTGAACGCGACTTCTAGCTGTCTGATATTCCCGTGACATGTTGAGACATCTCTAAAGCTGCAAAGAAGAAAGTTTTTTCCCGCGGGCATCAGCAATGTCCGTGTTATCACCTGTCAATTTATCGCGCTAAAGCGGTGACCTCTGCCTGCTCATCACTTTTATTTTCCCAGCGCCCAGTTGCAAACTGTCGCAATAAAACGGCTCGTAAACCCGGCGCGAATATCCGTCGTTGGCTTGTCGGGCCCTTCACGGGGATTTTCTGTTGTCCGTTACATACACGCGCAACACAACAACGGACGACGTAATACCGCTTTACAAATATTCATCGCAAATGTAATCTCACGACTGTAAGAACAGATCCCAACAAGATACAAAGCTGCAATTAGCTGTAATAATTTCTTAATGGGTTTAAATCTTCGATTGCCTTTGTAATGGAACGTAAAGTCTTAATCTCTCACAAAAAAAGCTGCCAATATATAACATTTTTAATAGGACTTTAATTAGTTCCGACTTTTATAATTATCACTTTTTCACCGATTTCGTATCTCGTAGCAGACTTTTTCATACGTCTAACGATGACAAATACGACACGATATGTTCTCACGAAAAGTGCATTTGGCAAAGGGAAAGCGTTTGTGATGTCGAGTACATATACAGGGATATAGAGAGACATCTGCCAAAGGAGATAAATTCAGACGTATGCGAATCCGGTTAGCAGCACGAATCAGCAGGGTGCATAAGCAGACAAAGAGCGCGGAAGGGCATAACGTAATGCGATAGAAGCAACATCGCAGGACACACAGGTATGTATATGCAGGAAGCGACAGTATACGATAAGAGGTCGCGGAAACAGCAGAGGGTGATAGAGACGGTGAAGAACGATGAATTCGAAGTACGAGCGCGATGTGAAGAGACAAAAAAATGGAAGAGTACAAGAAGGATCGACAGCGGTGGAGGGACAAGAAATCTCTGCTCTTCTATGTATATCTATACACGCAGCCCCGCATGAAAAATGGGACGGGTCCGCGATAGCCTGTTTTTAATCACACCCGATAGCGAAAATTTTCTTCATCAAACGACTCGTGTTTGTATCCGGGCGGTGAGAAAAAAAAGTAAATCTTATTAAGAATAAAGTTAATTACGAAGTTTCGTGAGTGTTGTCGTAGATCGTGCTCAGAACGCGTATTCCCTGCTTAAGGTGTTGGCGGCTAAAGGAGAGGGGAAATTTAATGCGTTAAATTTAACTCGGTGACACAAAAAATTAAGTAGACGGAAACCGAATTCGTCTTTTCGTAGTATCAATAAGTCTCAGTCTCGTCGCATAAGTGTGTTAGTTTGACAGGAGAGGTACTTTCCAGTTTGTACTTTACACCACGATTCGTTCTCTCACGGCTACTTCATAATTAATCTTATCATCTAACTTTACCAGCAGGGACGCACCGAATGAACCCACACCCTTTGAATTGGAATTATTTGATTCCTATCGTTAAGAGAGAAGAAGAAATTAAAAATAGGATAAAGTTCAATTTAAGATAAGATCGTGTAACATCTTTTTATGAATCTTCGATATTGAAATAAAATCATTGAAAAGTATAATGCATTTTAATGTAAAAAAGAATTTTTTAAGTTAACTAATCTAGCGTAATGATTCCATTTCTGTTTTGGTATTCCCCAACGATTGATTCTCCGCGCGATTTTTCGACTGGTTCGTACCTTAATCCGATCCTGTGTACGTACGATAGAACATATATCCTCGCAGCGAACATTGAAAAATTGCAGTCGTCAATCTACAGCCGTGTGAATTTTTCGAAAGAAATCAAACGTCGTCCGTGGCAGACTGACTCGTCGAACGCGAGCGGAATACTAATTTCAAATGAAACAACCAGTCTAAACTGGTACCATTCAGACTACTGATTTTCTGAATATTGAAGCAATCAATAGGAATACTACATTGCGGAGGAAAGTGAGACGACGAAACTGGGCCAATTTATGGGATTACTACTACTTAGCGCTTGAGAAATTGCGAGATCATATCGTCCGATCGCATTTCTGACGATTTCTGTTTAACGTCAATTCCGTTCTGACGATCTTTTCCGGAAATTTCCGCAAATTGGCATTAAGCTTTGTTAATCCGCGAAAATTTCCGCGCAGGGCGCGTTTTGACGGATAACAGATCACAGTGTCCCGAAACTAATCGCCGACTGCTGAATTCTAATGGGATCAGATTAATTATGACATTTAGCGTCTTGTTCGCGTCGAGAGAATACGGATGGAGAAAGAAAGCCGGGCGGTAGTGGATGGCGCGGCTTCACGAGCTTTCCTTGGACGAAACGTAGTCCTGCCGGTGACGAATGTAAGGCAAATAAGATAGGCGGAAGGAGAGAATGGTGGAAGTTTAATGTCCGGGTCCTTGGCAGTCGAAATAAATTAAACACGGTCTTATACCACTCGGTTCTCCTCCGCTCGGTACTTTGGCTAGCGGTGGGTTGGTGCCGAGGTATCCCGAATTTCGTCTTCGTCTCTGTAGATATTTATTTAACATCCCTCGTCTTCCGGCTCTCCTTTCGCCAGCATCTTCGCCTCTCTCGTAGCTTCCAACGCCTTTGTAAATTAATAAGAGCGGACAAACACGCAAAGGAAGGAAGGCGAGAGGCTCGTTCTCTCGTCGCGGACTTTCGCACAAGGATTAACGAGGAAAACGAAGCTAAGCGTGTCTTCTCTAGCTTGCAAGAGGAAAAAAGTACGTGCAAACATCTCGTGGAGGTGCGACCTTTAAGGTCACCTTCATTTATTCACAGCTGAGCCTCAAGCCGTCGCGTCGCGTCGCACCGCGGAAAAGAGAATTTCGTCCTTGCTCACGCGCGAAAAGGGAATCCACTGATAAATATTAGCTATCATGAGTTGCGGTTCGAATATATTTGCAAAAATTTCCCAAGGAACACTCTACAGTAATGCAGACTAAGTCTAGCAAGAGACGTCACACGAATACTAAATTTTTTTATAGCGAATCAACGTTTAAATATATTCGTAACATCAGATTTTTCTCCTGCCACGGGACCCACGGGAGACTTCTCTATCTTTCTTTCCCAACTTCTGCATACGTTAAAAGGGTTAAATCTGTATTCTCCTTCGCCCGCAATTTCCCGAGCACGAATGGAGGATTTCGGGACGTTACTCGGGGTTGCGCGCGGGGTTACTCGAACTGTATGATTAAATTCCCAAAAGCAGCAGGGATGCTTCCGACACGACGATTCAACGTCTCTTCTCAGAGATGCAAACACAGTACGAGCTCTGTGGTGGGTGGCTGTTCGTATAGGTGTAAAAGCAACCTTGAAGATGCGCTAAACGTAACTACCCTAATCCCCGAGAAGTCGATGCGTCGTCGGGGTTAACGAAGCGCCCCATACAACGGACGCCCTAAATCAAGTTAAGGTACCGTTCCCGTATAATTTCTCAATTTCGTCATTAGGGCAAGATCGCGGCGCGCCACTTCGTTGTCTAATCAAGCTAGTTTCCAACCTGCCTGCGAATCATCGGATAAAATAATTGCGACCGATATGAGAGCCAGTTTCGTCATTACTGAAGCTGGACGAATTAACGGAAAAGATCGACAGCAATTTGATGAAACGCGATATGTGCCTCCACTACCCACTTTATACTGATTGCTATTACGAATTCGTAAGAGGAAATTTGTTTGAGAGAAATCACAAAATTTCCTCGAGCGTATAATTGAAACAGACTACTGCGAACTAAATAGACGATTGGAAATGTAGAACCAGTGCTAGCCGCAATGTGTACCGTTAGGATGCTTGTACTCCTTACACGTAGCCGCGAATACGTGTAAAGCATAGGGAGAGAAACGCTCGACGACAAATATTTAAACGCATGCAGAAGCAATGATTACACGATGACAAGAGGTGCAGTGTCTTGACGCGTGATTGCAGCAGTTCGGAGTCAATGTCTATGCGATGTGCAGACAAGAGATGATATTTTTTAAGGTTACATCGAGGTCGCTCGCAAATAGCGATTTAGGTACAAAGAGTCCATAAAATGATTTATGAATTAATTATGTGCGTCTCCGCGCGCTTTTGAAAAAAAAACAATACATGTTGTTTATATATATAATATACAATACAACAATATATATTATATATCGTTTAAGATCCTAAAAGTGTTTATTTTAATATATACATCTTTAATATCTTAAATTAATAAATATCTGTAGTAGCGTAATTGATAAATACTCGAATTATAAAAATTTATAAATAATATTTATTATAAAGAATATTTATTGATTCTTATTAAAATAATATAATACTATTTTATGCTGCACCATCATTCTCTCTCAGATTTATAATATTTTCAGTATGGTGAAAATATTTTTTCACGAATTATAATTGAAGCAAACAGTTACATGTATAAATATACACATGTATACGAGAGAGACAGAGAGATAGAGAAGAGAGCGCATTTTTCACTTAATTCGTTAGATGAACACGTAATAATCGCTCATATTTCACAATGTGCTCTTATTCACAATCGTAAAAATTACGGGTGGTATTCATGCGTTGCAAATGAAGTAACAAGCGCTCCCATCGGAAACCATTTAGGTATCGCTTGAACGACCACACTTTTCTGAAATACCAAGAATAATAGTCCATCGAAAATCAATTACCGGCTCGAGCGTTCTTTTCTACGCCGTTTAAAGAATCGCATTCATTATTTCTGGCAAGGGGATCGCGTGACGAAATTTGATGATCATTCAAATTCTCCCGTCGATCTTAAGAACGCGTTGTCCACACTGTAACTTCATTGAATTAAAATCCTTCCTGTGTAAATAAGAGAACAACTCTGTCATATAATCATCACTGAAAATTATAATAACAGATCTTACAATAAGTATCTTACGTTTCCTTTCACGCACAATAGCTTCATAAAACTGAGTTAGTTCGCGACATGCATTTGCGTGGATCAAAAGTCATCGTCTACACGATGGGTGTGTCCCGTATACGACCCAACGTTGTGAACTCGTATTTCGTTCTATTTATTGCTATTCCTCACGATGTTTCTGCATGACGAGCAAGCTTTACAATCGCGGCTCTCCTCTTCTCCGTCACTTTTCCTGTCCACACACGTACACGAAATGTCAATAAAGAGAAGCTCGCACACTCTCGGTATGCGACTACGCGGTTTAAATGTTCTACATGAACCTTACGAGGCTATCTCCCGAGACAAGTTTCTGATACAACTGAGAACACTCGTCACGTCTTGGAATCTTTTCAGTGACACGTATATATTTATGACGAGAGAAGGAGAGAGATGATAAAAACGTTTTAAATTCTCTTGAAATCACAGGTGACGTGTCTTCGAGATCCATACGTCAACAAACATCTCACGGTTATTTTTCAAACAAGTATAGTAGTTGTACGAGATATAAGATTATGTCGTTGTACTATACTTTGATAAAAAGTAGCAAGTATTTTTTTTTTTTCAAATTAACAAACAAACGACGATGTATAATTGCTGTAAAATACATTACCATTGCGATAGTGACTCGCAATTTATCGGACGTTTTTTCAAAAATTATCCTGGAAAACAAGGATTTTTGAGCTTCTCAACATTTGCTTCGTTTCAAAACGCTACATCTTCGAGCAGAGATATCGGCGGTCAATCGAATCGCGATCCCACGCGGCGGATGATCAGCTGATCGTGATCACGTGTTACGGGGAATCCCGACCTACCCTTACTACGCGCACGTTCCTGACCAACCTCTATGCGTTTTCTTAATGAACGCGCCGCGACATCTTTTAAACGCCACAACTCGTTAGGAAATAATCATAGACGTGAAACAAAGACAGTCTTAAATATTTAGATATCCTGTGTATAAATTCATATTCGTTACAAAAAGCTATCCTATGATATAATCAATTTAATCACGTATTTCGCAGAAGAAGGATTATAAATCTGATCAGATAAAAAACTAGAATTTTCAATATTTTATATGAGATACATTGTAACGAAATATTATAATTCTTGGGTGAAATAACAGTCTAATAAAAAATAAAATTTCTATGAAAAATATTCTATCCGAGAGCAATTTTTCTAGAAAATTCTTTACAAAATATAATGAGGCTTTTCACCTGTCTCCATGTCTCTTTGTGAGTTCCCTTGAATGAAATTCTACCACTAGTGCAGCATGATCATCTCGTCGACGGAAGCTTAAGGTATCGAGATTGCGAAATATCATTGTGACTTTTGGAGGAATGCGTAATGTCGACGCGGAAACTACAGTTTTACTATTGCAGGTTTAATGTTATAAGCTCGTGGATTACGATCGGCGAACTTGGTCGACGAGCGCGTTGCGCATGCGTTGCTCGCGGAATGAGAGCGAGATCTGCCGAAGTTTCCGCGAAAAAGCTCATCGCGACTCTCCTCGCGCGATTTACGAGATTATGGAAGCTGCGGCACGAGTGCACAAAGACAGGGAAACACAGGATTCCCCGCGAAGCGGGGAAAAACGCGCCTGCGAGCAGGGACGAGACGAATCGCAAACGAGCCACGCTCGTTTGTGCAAACTCCCTGTCGTCGCGCGAAAGACAACACGGAGAAAATTATTCTCCGCCGGTCGCGTTGTTGGAAAAGTAATTAACGCATTCGCTTGAGAGAGAGAGAGAGGGAGGGAGGGAGGGGGCAGGGAAATACGAAAAGGGAGGGAAAGCCGAGCATGTGCCGGTATCGTGCCGGGAAGTTTGCTAATTTCGCGCACTCGGCAGTGCGTAATCAAACGGAACCGGTATCGATCGCGGTATATCCCTAGGGGCGACGCGCAAAACGCTAAATAATTCATCACGAAGGTACGACCGTCATTTCGCGAGAGAGGAATTCCCAGCGCTTCCTGGACTCGGGTTCCTCCGTCCCCCTCTCGCCCCCCCCCCCGCTCTCACTCCGGTCCCTTCGATAACATAATCGCGGTGGGCGAATCGTTTCGTGCGAAAGCATGGAGCAAGCCGGAACAAGAATTCGGAGCCGGAGGCTGCGTGCGGATGGTGTACCGTGGAGAGGGATGATGGAGGGAGGGTAGGGGGGAGGGGGAAGGAACCGCGCGGGAACTATAGGAATTATATACGTCAGAGCGGTGGGATTTCGATTGCGAGCGGCAAAGTGAAATAGCCGAGTTAATTACGCCGCCGCTCTAATCGAGTTTCTTTATGCTATTAATTTGTAGTATAATACGAAAGATAATGTGGGAATGAAGTCCCTCGGGAGACGACAGCTATTACATCGTCGTATTTGCAATATCATTGCGGCGCACGGTCTGACTTTGAAAAGTTCGAGATAATGAATTCCCTCCCTCCCCCCCACTACCACCTCGGCGAGGGAGGGAGGGTTCAAATCGCGAGATTTTTGCAAAATTCGATGGATTCGGGACTTCTCATGCTTTTTTAATTAAATTAATTTAACGAAGAATAAGGTTGCACCACATGTTTTATTTTTTACACTTTGACGCTACTATTGTGAGATCGTCGTGCGTCCTTATTATTGACAGCCTAATTTGACTACGTTTTTAATTTCTACCATAGAGTCGTACCTGCGGGATGATTGCGTTTTCATCCTTATATAATGTTATATTTTTATACATTTTTATCTATTTTTATGTCAACTATTCTTGAACAACGGCTTTACGTTTTAATGTTTCTTATAATTTGTATTAATGCTGATGAAGACTCAATGTAGTCGAAACGTTCATTGTATACATTTTAAATATAGTTGAGTTAACTCTTGTCGGATATATATATATTTTTAAGAAAAGGTCCTTGTTGTTGCTCGATCACGTTTCCTATTTGGCCTCTGTATTTCTATCAAGTAAATTAATTTAATTAAATCGGTTAGAATAGGAAGGGTGAACCAGAATCTTATCCCTTTTCTTCTGTCACGTCGAGTGTCCTCTGCATTCAATCTGAATTTCGATAGTCAAGATCATCCTCTTAAGCCTTGTGTCGACGATACTAGAAATCGATCCGAGATCTTGAGCCGCGAAGTGTTCAGCCAATAAAATTGCCTCTTTTCCATAAAAGCTGCGAGTTGATTGGCTACATATTTCTCGGCTCAAGATCTCAGACCGATTTCTGGTATCGTCGACACAAGGCTTAATGCCCGAATCACACTAGCGATTGGCGATTGCGTTTGCATCTACGTTTGCGTTTACGATTGCCTCTTGACCAATCAGATCGCCAGCAGCTTCCTTCTGATTGGTCAAGAGGCAATCGTAAACGCAAATTAAGACGCAAACGCAATCGCTAGTGTGATTCGGGCATAACGAACGTTACACATGTCACGTTTCTGCGTAGAAAGATGCGTACAAACGGAACGTGTAGAACAAGGATTCCATTAAGTCAATTTCGGCTAAAATGTCACATGCCTCCCGCCTTTCTGACTAAATCTCACAGAGTTCATTCAAGTCATGCGGCTTTTCATATAACGATGATATTTAACGATCAGCTTTAGATGCGTGACATCGCAAGGGTATAATTTTGTTTGTTTATTTTTATAGAAGAGCAAGAAACTTTGAGAGACAAATTCGCGCGGATTCCTAAAAATCTAGGGCGGAGGCGAGAGGGCGCTCGTAATCCCAAATAATTCGCATTGTAAATTAAATCACAAAGGATCCCCACCCTTTTATCCCATAATTCCGGGTTTCATTAATCGTCGAGCGTCTAAAGCGAGCGCGCGCGATTACGCCGCATAAGAATAATTACCGGGTAATCGCGAACAAATAAGCAATTAATTATATGCGGCCATGATGGATTTACTTACCGGACGGTATCGCGAGTGTGTCGCCCCAGCGCCCAATGCTTTCCATCGGGATTGTACCGTTTTCAACTTCAATCGAGGGTTTCCCACTCGGACACGAATGCCGCGGAAAAAAGCGCGGCCGAATAGCGCACGACGATTAATCCGTTACAACGATCGCTCGAGCGGCTTCCGCGGCAGCTTTTTGCGCGATGTACTTTCGCCGGATGAAAAATGCGAAAAAACCGGGAGCGGGCCATGTCCCGACTTCCACTCGACGCGACCGGCGCGAAACTAATATGGCGCGGCGCGTTGGCGCGCGCTATTGGTCGATTTGAATATTTCAAATTAATTCGACCCCTTCGCTCCTGCCCCGAGGCTCAACAAGAAACCGAGAAACCAACTCCCGTGATTGCAAATGCAAGGAAATATTCAATAGAACGCTCATGAATATAATATAAAATACAAAGCCTTAATCTTTCACGATGATTCTCGAATGCTTTCTGTTTTAGTGCTCGAGATAAATCGTAAATATGTATACCCATAACAAATATAATTATACAAGTAATAAAATGCAAAATATGTATAATAACATATTGTATATGTATATATATATATATTATAAATTATAACATTGATATTATGTTACTGCTAATTAATTAGCAGTATTAGCACTATTAATTAGCAGTAACATAATATATATATATATATATATATATATATATATATATATGTATATATATTATGTAATTAATATTCCCAGCAAACACCAATTAACAGTGACATAACATCAATGTTATAATTTCCCACTCAACAAATATAAATGCAATGTAACGCGTGTTGTATCACAGTTACATTGTTGAATGGAAATTTATAAGATTTGATGTTATGTTACTGTTAGTTGTTTTTTGCTAGGTATAACATTATATCAATATATATAATTTATATTATATATTGTATATTATATAACACGCGTTATGTTATATATTATATTGCTGTATATTATATATTATATATTGTATATTATTATTATATATTATATATTGTATGTTATATATTATATATTATATATTGTATATTATATATTATATATTATATATTATATAATATATTATATATGATATATAATTATATTTACGGTAATTATTATAATATTATTATTCATAGATGTTCACATATTAATATATTGATATAATGTATGTAATTATATTATGTAATTATAATAATTTACAATTCCACAAGCTAGCACAAAGATCTACTCTTAGTAAAAATTCTTTTAAAAAATTGAGCAAATTAAAAGTTGAAATCCTCATTAATTTCCTCTCTTTCTCTTTTCCTCTCTCTTACATATAATATAAATATAATATAATATATATATTCTTTTCAGAAAACAATAATCTAATCACGCGACCCATAAGAACAAGCATCAAAATCCTTGTTTTGTCTGATGAGGAAGAAGGTCGACAGGAAAGGATAACGATGATTAACGGTGACAAAAAGCACGGCAACTCCTCGCGACCACAGGGGTGAAAAAATAGATTACCAGATAAGCGAGAAAGTGGGAAGGCACGCAACAGGAGCACGAGCGCGAAATGGGGCGGGAATAGGGGAGAATCGTCGGCACATTTGGGAGTTAAATGGACCATGGACAATATAAACAGAGCCGCCAGAGAGGAAACGCGAGGGAGAAAATTTCGAACGATACTTTTTACCCCTCCGCGTGCTTCGCACTATCACTCCTACCCTTCCACACTCCCATCGGCCTTTTCTTCCGTATCACTTCTTCCTCCTTCGCACGATTCCACGACGCGAAAGAATGCTTCGAGAAGAATTTTCCGCGACGCGGTCTCGCTGGTACCTCGAAGGAAATCTCTTAACGCGATCAAAGTTTTCCTCGAGAAAATCCTTCGAGAAGTCTCATCCCGAGTTCAAAGGTAAACCTTTTATCTGAGACCTCCAATATGGAAGCCTCTCTCGCCACCGTTACGACATTTTAAGACGTTTTATTCGATCTCTCCTCTCTCTCCTTTTGGCCGAGGATCAAGACAGTTAGATGCAGCCACAGACATTTAGGTGTATTCCGTATCGTTATTGTTTCCGTTCAATGAACGTTAATTTGAGCACATCAAACTGTAACTACATTTTTCGAGTAGTATCTGGTAATAACAGTTCACGGGGATCACGCTGAATTTCGGGGATCACGGTGAATTTCGGGGATCACGCTGAATTTCGGGGATGAGAAATAACGGAAAGGAAGAGGAAAAGACTTTTCGCTTTCAGAATAGTATATAAAAGCAATTTCTACGCATATTCACGATAATAGAATTAATCTTAAACATATCGATGTAAATTCCTAGGAGAAACGTATGTTTAGTTCACTTCTTTCTTTTTTAATAAAATAAAAGAATCAAGCTATAAGCGATAGTCCGGAAATCGAATCATGCAAGTGGCAATAAAACGAAGTATATTCGGAAATAATACAAGAGAGAAAAAATAGTATAGGGATGATGAATAGGCGAAGGGGGACAACCCATAAAATTGTAAACGGATTGTCCAAGGTCTATTGAATAAAGAGATATTCGCCTATTTCCTTCCTCTCTCATCCTTCGAAACACGAGCTCGTGTACAAAACTCGTCTATATTCCAATGTTTTTCAAGAAATACAAAAGTGCAATTTAGTCGAGACTTAAGATGCTGTGAGTATATGACGATTTTCAATTTATACTAATTTAAATCGTAAAAAAACGTCTTTCTTATTTTAATGCGTGCGCGCGCGCGTGTGTACACATATATATATCGCATACATGTATATACATATATAAATATATATATAATACAAAATATGTGAGTTATCTCTTGTAAATTTACGTTTTACAAACCGAATGTGTTATACATTCCACATTGCACTCGATGCAATCGAGATACTAAATCAATAATAAAGAAATATTTCAAAATGTTATTTAATCTAGTCCTTTGGGAAATTATTTTTATCGTTTAAAATATTTCAACACTCGATTCATAAAATGTAAAGATATAACAAAATAAAAATACTAACAATAAGATCTATATTTACGATATAGTATATTGCCGAGATGTAATAAATATCGATAGATAATGACAAAATGTTATATAAGTTATAACGAAAAATTAATCTCTTAATGAATCTTTGAATTAACGCGGAAATATATAATTCATATTTGTATGCAAGCAATACTGTAATGCTAAAATTGGTGTTGCATTTTGATGAATTTAATTTAAATCCAAATCGACGAAAAATTTATGAAAATATTTAGCATAAAAACATATTGCTTGATATATGTATATATGTCATAACTAATAAATATATTTATTAGTTATGAAAACAATAAATTCTAAATATAAGTGCCCGGCCATATCTAAGTTCACCTGATGTCACGTGATGAACACAACATATCGTATACTTAAGTACTTATGTGTATAAAAATTTCAATTACATTACAATTAAATAAATTACGTTGAATCCTTGTTCTTCAAATGTTTGAAGTTAAGTTTAGTTTAATAAATTTGGAAATCCGACAATTTTTTATAATGCTATTTTTATCTTAGTCTTTTATATAACAAAAAAGCCAATTTATCTAGTAATTCATAACATACATATAAAACTCATAATATAAATAGCATAACTTATATAATTTTTTGTTTATACAATTTAATATATATTTATAAATAATTTATAAATAATTCTGGAATAATTTTTCAATTCTGTTTACAAACAAAGATTCAACGTACGAATATTTTTCATAATAATGATTATAAGTAGAATTAGCTATATGACAATCACATATACGACTAATAATACATATACATTAGTCTTTGGTAAACTTTTATGGCAGTGTTTTATTTTCTTACCAGCGCGGAGGAATCGACGGTACAACTTGCTGATTAATTAAGGACGGTCCGCTACGTGACAACATAACAAAAATTTCTTTACGTGATAAACTGAAAAAAAAATGTATCTTTTCAATTAAAACTTCTTACCTCCAAGCGATGAGAGGTGCCAATCTCTCGGTCAATCTTTGATAATTTCTCTCCAGCTCCCGCTGATAATCCCGCTGATCGGGACCAATCAGATTCTTATTGCGCCGCAAAGCGTCGAGACATTTTTTCTGGAAATCTTTGAAACACAAACGAAGCTTGTGCTGCAATCTGGTCGGTTGCGCATTTTGTTCCCGCAAGCCGGAAAGAAACACGACCGCTACTTCAGCGGGTCCTTGATTAACTGTCGTGCCAATGCAACCTTGAAGAACCATTTGCAGCATCTTTGCGTCAGGTGGTTCCTGAGCGGTTGCAGCAGCCACCTAATTAAGATTACACAAAAATGTATTACACGTACTATTAAAGTATGTGAGAAAGATATCAGAAATCGATCAATACCTCGGCAGTCTTCTTCTGTATATCTTCAATTGCCACTTCGATAGGACTCAAAACTATCTGTTTTCGAGCCACGACTCGAATTCTGGTTTTCAGATATGGGAAGTGCGTCGCCACTGTTAATATAGTCTTTCGTTTGCACTGTTCACGTAACTCGCCGTGAGCTTTGCCACCAGGAGTAAAAGGTGTCGCATAAACAAATCGTTCTAAAAAACAAACACCATCATCGAAACGAATAATTCAAAAATTACTTGTGATAACAATGTAATATTTTGTCTAAATCAATACTCACTTATGTTAAAATTACGATGGAAGACTGTGGGTCTGTGCCTAAGCTCATGTGCTTCGAAGTATGGTTCCACATAAGTGATCTGCACATAAGCTTTGTCCGGTTCCAATTTGCTAGGATCGACAGGATTCGAATCCTTTATTATAACTATATTTTCCGTACCAAATCTCTCGGCATAAAAATTCTCGAGTCTTGAAAATATCTCAGGGAGCTTCGTCAAGGTTGGCTCTTTGTAAACAAATTCTTCACCGGCGAGATCGCCAAATCTGGCGCCGTAGAAACCAACTCTAAAGTATGTCCCGAAAACACGTTTACCAGCCAATTGTTCCACACGCGTATATGCCTCGTGAAGTTTACTAAAAAGTTTCGAAAAAATATCTTATGCAGTAAATGTGAAGTAAAAAGATTTGTCCTCCATATTATATTAAAACTAAGTAATTTAAATTTTTTTTACCCGTGAATGTTAGCTAATTTTTTGTAATCGTGTGCAGCTTCCGCTATAGGTAGCAATACCCTATAGACATCAGGAATAGCTTCATACATTCCAGCGGCGTGGAAAGAGCTAGCCGCGTGCTCCAATAAACCCGCCAATCCACTTTCTGAAAAATCAGGACCTAAGCAAAGCCCTTCTTCCCTTCTAGCCAGTACGTCATCGCCGACAGCGCTCTCCTCTAAAGCATTCGGTGTTACAGCATTTAAAGCAACGGCTCCTACGGGCCGGCCACCGCCACCTGGTTCGAGTAGATGAAGATATTCCGCTACCAGAGCGGCACTGTGCACCAAACACATTGCTGCTTCCGTGTGATTTTTTCTCTCCATGTGCTGCTGCGCCATATTTGCGAGCCAAGTCAGACGAAGATCAGGCGATCCTTGATAACCTTTAGCGATTCTAAATAAAATTTAAATATATCACTTAGTTAAAACATAACTTAAATTATTGTTGTTTGCTAAGATTCAAAAATCTCACCTATACATTAAATCCAAGAGCATCTCAGGATCCTCTTGGAATTCCTTCATTTTAACGGTATCAGAGAGGATCATATGAAGATTGAACAACAGATCCTTCACTTGTTCGGGAAAACTCGTGTCTGCAAGCTCTGTATCTCTCTCGGCGTATACCAACACCGTTTTCAAAGCTCTACGTAGGGCGCCCTCGCTAGGAGCTCTTCCTCTTCCAACAAGAGCAGATAAGGATGTTGTGACTTGCATCTTGACGCGCGCAAAATTCTGTGAAGGACGTGAGATTAAAATAACGTTTCAGATCACAACATCACGAGATATCATAACATAGCTTACATTCCCAATTTCAAAATTCTGTCGCATCAGCAGATACAGACTCGCAGCTGCGTGACTTCTAATAGCGCTTAAGGGTGAGCTGCATCGAGTGAGTAATGTTAAGCACAAATCTCCACAGCGCTCGCTTTCCTCATCGAATAATGCGCTATGATATTTGAAGACTAAAGCTCGCTGTGTATTGAACATGTGTTGAAGAACTGATGTACTTTGGTTTCTAGCTAGAGCTCTTAGCAACACTTTCAATACCGCACTAACAACCGCACCTATAGTAATTTCAAACGTGTGATTTATCTATCTTTAGTCACACTTAAGTAGCGAAATAAAAATTCGATGAATACCTCCACCGCCATCAGCTTGAACTACGGATTCTAAGGTATCTAATACGACAAGAGAAGCTTCAGCTGCTAAGGCTCCTTCTATATGAGCATCTTGTTCCACAGCTCTTCCTTCCGGTTGTTCGCAAGATCTTGAAGAATCAATGTATTTATGTAATTATAACTCTAATTAAAATAGTATAATATTTGTACCTGTAAGGCATTTGATCTTTGCGCCATCTCAATTTGTCTCCGGTCACTCTCTCCTTTCTTCGCAGCATCATTTCGCTCCTGGCACTTCCCTGACCGAGAATCACATCTTCCAGTCGCGATCTAATGTCACTAGTGGCCGTTGCCTGAGGTGGCAATCTTTTAAGTGCTTTCTTGCCTTTGTACTCGAAAGCTGCGGTGGCGATATTAAGTACTTGCAACAAGCTCAAAATGCGTCTCGCGCTGAGTTCGGAGCACCACTGTGCTAGAGCGGTTCGCTCTAATCCCTTCAGCACCCATAAGGCACACATTAATAGATGTCGAGTAGCTTCGGAGCTCAACGACACACGGCACTGATTGCTCGCTGTGTCCGCCGACGCTCCGCCAGCAATAGCCAATGCTACCGATTGCGTGATCGATCCGGATTCATCCGGATAAACACTTTTGTCTTTGGAATCCCAATGATAAAGTTGAAGTAAGGCATCCATCAAGATACTAAGTAACGGTAGATATAGCGCAGCGACTCTGGCTTTTGACGCAGGATCTGAATATCGTGGATCAGCATCGTGGCAGCTCATAAGATGTCGAACGGTCCCAATAGCTTTATTCTGTAGCATTGGATTTGGTATCTCCAAGGTGTTCGCTAGATCGGACAGAACGATGCCGACCAGGAAGTGCTGCTGTCTGAATTCCTGACTAAGTTCAGAAAACCGGGCTCTGTCCCCAGGCACCAGAGTGGATATCAGACTGCCTGAGCTGCCAGTTGATGGACTGGGCGATGCCGGAGCGGATCCCGACGTATAGCCAGTGCCAAAGGGAAGATTCAACGCTACATAATGTTCATGCGAGCACACTGTTCTTACGAGATCGAGTTTCAAAGCAAACAACGCTGCTGAATCGGGAATATGCATCGACGCATCTGATAGCGAGCAACAAGCGGCACGAACGAGCGACAGCACGAATCCTCTGTCCATCACGGATAGTAAATCGGACAGAAAATTGCCAAGACTCGATATCAAGTTAGACGCCACGCGGATTTCCTTGCCGCAGCGCGATATAACCTCGGACGTTAATGCGGCGGTGAGCGTCGCGACGTCGTCGCAGAACTGCGGTGAGAATCTCACTTTTCGCGGCGCCTCCAAGGCTCCCATCTCGGACAACGTAACAACCATTGAGCGCATTACCAACTCTAGGAAGAACCAGGAATGAGTTATCGCCAGTTCGCGTGCCTGACCGGTTGATACAACCCAGTGCAAGGCAAGTTCCTCATGCAGAAGTCTTCTGGTGGGATGACTGTTGATCGAGGGGGATTCCTGCCTCATAGACGCAGTTCTGTCCAATCCTCGTGAATGAATTTCCATCTCCAGATCTTCCAAAGGCAGATCGGGATTGCTCTGTGCTCGCACGACGCCCCCGCTGTGAGTCATGCTCGGCAAAGAGCATTGATACGCGATGTAGGTGGCCAGAAGCGCGTGTCTTCCATGCGCGTCCAATTGGCCATCCGGTAAATTGGTGATATTTCGCACAAGCAATCCTAGTGCCTCGAAGATGGTAGCTGCGACGTTCAACGATTGAGACGGTAATGTTGGCGGTCGCACCAGAAGACTTAGTAATTGATCTAGTAATTGAGGAAGAGATCGCACCAAAGCGGAATGCGAAGCACGCGCTAATTCGAGAAGAGCTGATTTCAATTCTGATTCCATTCCCGCTTCGCCGATACGAGGCGGAACTTGACCGGTTTCCAAAAAGCCGCATAACGATAAAAATCTGTAATATGGGAATTATGTTAAAATTTATTACACTTTTTAGTCGCTTTGTACAAGGAAAAGAATACTATTAAAAATAATGTATTACCTGTCGATATATTTGTCTTGCGGATGAACGCTGGAAACAGGCTCCAATATGACAGTGAAGACTCCTCGATGAGCATCAACCCATCGAGTGCCTGGTAAAAGAACATCGGGTGCAATGTAGGAATAATTTGCGGGTGGTGGATCTAGCATAGCAGGCAAACTGAATTCGCCTGATTGGAGATGACCGTCTCTTAAAAGTGGTAGCCACTATAAATAAAATTTTATACAGTTAGTACATCAGTCTCTCTCTCTCAAATTATTAAGTCCACTAGTTTTATTTAATTGCTGGTTGAAATTTACTGTATATGCAACCGCCGTTTCGACGTTTGGCTGTTCTGCTTTCTTCTGGCAACTGATATGATAGAAGGTGAACAATAAGTGATGTTTCGCACTTAAATCCGCTGGTAGTCTCATCTTAATTTCGTCATAAAAGTTCGGATTCTTATTATGGTACGACACGGAAGTGAAGTACTCGTGCGTCATTTCAGGACATGACGATCTGCCAAAGATAGCAGTAAGCGCGTCGGCTTCTTGCTCACCTCCCATAAGCTGAATTCTTACAGCGATATTACGGGCTGAGCCAGTTCTGGAGCTAAAGTTTGCTTCCTACATATAATAAAACATGATTTTAATGTTAATAATAATTAATAAGAAATAATTGGCCGGACAATTTTATTTGATTGCACCTTGGGGTAAAGATATAGGAGATTACGATACGTCAAATCTGGCGAAATAACTTCGCTCGGAAACTCGAGTATTTCCTTCACCGGTCGATTCTTTTCATCCGGATACGGAACTAATCTTCTAAGATCAGGATCAAGACATCTCGGCAGCTCTTCGGATCTAGGACTGAGATCCAATTTTAATATTCCTGGTAAGCATTTTAATCGTTTCAAGTTAGAACCAGGTCTCCGTAGTTCAACCAAAAGCTTATAAAGATCTTCATCACGAAGTCGTTCGCTTTCTTGCTTAAAGAAGCTCGAGACTGTTAAAGTAATGGGTCTACAAGAAAAATAAAAATTATTAGCCTTTAATTAGAATTTAAACCTTTCCGCAGGAAAATGAAGCATTATATAAACCTAAAGCTATCGAGGCAGTTGGCAAAATCGTCCGGCGACCAACTACGTCTTTTATCCGAACTCCGTCTTTCTAGCGAACCTCGTCGCGTTGGCGGTTCCACTTTCTTTCGCCACTGTTCCAGACCACCCGACTTTCTGTCTAAAGATCCAGCGCTGCCAGTGCTATCCGTATCACCACCACCTCCAATTACACCAGAGAGATGAATTGCAGTCCACGCGAGAGGCATTCTATAACGGCCCAAGCGTTCGCACGCAGCAGCGGCGGCAGCCCTGACCTATGAAAATGAATAAGATAAGAAATTGCTATTTTGAATGTCGTATCTATTATTTTATTTCATCATTTTATTACCTTATCTTTATTTTTGTCTTCACGTAAATATGGTTCAGCACACTCCGATATATCGCCCTGCAATACTTTCTCTAGCCGTACGACAAGAAATAAATCGGGACTGGGTTTACTGATACTCAAAACACAACTTCTAGCTAAGGTACTAGCGTCGCTATAAGCGATGTGTCCTCCAAGCATTCTCTTTAATCCCTCTGAATTCATATCGACATAGAAATTCTCTGATACCTGAAATATAACAATTTGTAATTAACATTATGCACTCTTGAAGTTGTAATTTCAAGGATAAAAAAGATATCGTACTTTTTTCTTTTCTTTGGCATCATACAATGCAAGGCTTGCAAATATTGGCTCTACTTCCAGTTCTAACTTTAATTGCAGACATTTTACAAGAATTTTATGAGCAAAAGGCTCTGTAGGTTCCGGAGCAACGCTGATTTCTTGCCACTCGTCGTCAGGAGAAGTCGGAGGAGTGTAAAGTGGAAATAAAGCTTCCTAAAAAATAAATATTTGATCAAAATAAAATGAATAAGTTTGCCGTTTTATAATCCTGTACCTGTCGATCCTCCAATCTTTTCTGCTCGTTCATCTGATCGATCGTTTCGAGGCAAACGCGATCTAACAAACTCGGCAGAAGAGGGTCATGTTGCGAATGCCGCAAATCCAGACTTGCCCAAGATCCTCTCGGAGTATCTCCGGAATTGGACAAGTCATCCTCCTCATTCGGTGACACACAGCCATTTGCATCTTCTTGATCTACCTAATTGAGATGAGAAATTGCTTTCATTTTCTGCTCGTCACAAACAAATTAATTTTTTCTTTTCCGTCATGTTTTATTACACAAATCAAGCTGTTGAATTCTTTAATCATCCATAACATATTCTTTAATTGTAATATTGAGAATTAATTTAATTATTTCTGGTAATTCAGTAATTTAAACTTGATCTTTTTTTTCTTCTTATTATAAAATAATTTTTGCTGAGGATGACTAAGTAAAGTAAAGTCGACACGTACATAATTGCTTAATTTTTGTGAATGCAATGTTGTTTTAAAGCCTTTACTTTTCTAGTAAATTAATTTTATCTCTAGCACTAGATACCTCAAAATCCTGTCTAGGTGTATCCTGAAGCAATCTGTCTCTAGCAATAGGCGAGATTCTTCCTTTGTATTTGCGATGTATTACGACCCAGTCTGAAGTAAAACTCTCAATACACCTTTTCACGTAAGGCGACACGGTATCACTGAAAGCCAAATATCAAAACGAAGGATGGATTATAAATGAATTATTTATAAATTTTAAATATTATAAATAAAGTATTAAGTGTTTTGATTATTTTGTTTTACATTGATTCATGTGGTACTACTGGTTCCTCTGTTCGAATCTTCCTCTTTACAACTCTCAATTCGACATCCCCTGGTGGAAAATCTAGTATTGGTTTTAATGGATCGCGGTCCAGTACTGACTGATGTTGTCCTAAGAATTCTTCGTAATCAAGTGGCTCTAACACCTCGCACAAGGACATCTGTACATGGATTAAATATTAATTTACTCCAAGACTAGCAATATCTTTATACATATATCATTTTTTTTTTTAAGAAGACTCCATACCGTGGAAGAAAATCCTGATACGCTACTACCGCTCTTTGATAAATCACGAGAATAGGAAGTAGAAGTGGCAATTTGCCGTCTTACATCGGCGGCATGCTGTTTGCTTAACTTGTGAGCAAATGCACGCTGGACTGAAGACATTATAAATGTCCCAGCAAAATAATCCGACGAGACTCTGTAACCAAAATAGATGTGGATAAGTATAAATCTGACAAAACTACAAATGGTTCCAGCTACCCAAATAAAATCCAAATTAGTGTATCACATACTTGTCTTCTTTTTATTTACTTGATTTTCTTTGCAATAAAAACAACACATATTTTTGTACATGTCAAATTTGTCGATTAATCATTTTACTCAGATAATTGCGTGCTGAATCAATACAACAAGACATTATAACAAAAGCAATGGTAAAGTTAGAAAATAATGATTAATATTTATAAGTTTTGTGAGAGTAGCTTGGAAATAGAGCAGAGAAAGTACAACCATGCCTAAATCAAGTATGAATAACAAGATTATTAGGATGAGAATAAACGTATTTATTATATCGGATAATTACTTGCGTTAATCCGAATTCATCGAGAACGGGACGGCTGTGTAATAATCAAAAAATCACCAGCAAGAATCCACTGTCCTCTAACACCTCCCTCGACACTTGACGTGAATCCTTGACTGACGCTTTTCGATGGTCCTTCGAATGATTATTACCTATACTAGCGACTCGGTTGCTCTTCTCAAGATCCTTACCATCATATGGTACGCAACTGTAACATTAAAATTATATTTAATTTTTTTATTATTTAAGTATACTATATATATATTTAAAAAAATATGTTTCTAAGAAAGAGAAAAGAAAGAGGAAAGTGAACTGAACAATTAAGTCATTGCCCAGCAAACACCAATTAACAGTAACATAACATCAATGTTATAATTTCTTATTCAACAATATAAGTGTAATATAACGCGTGTATTATGTCACAGTTACATCGTTGAGTGGGAAATTGTAACATTAATATCCCACCAACTAACATTAACATAACATCAATGTTACAATTTCCCACTCATCAATATAAATGAAATATAACGAGTGTTATGTCACAGTTACATTGTTGAGTGGGAAATTGTAACATTGATGTTATAAATTCTTACTCATCAATATAAATGCAATATAACGCGTGTTATGTCACAGTTACATTGTTGAGTGGGAAATTGTAACATTGATGTTATGTAACATTATAACATTGATGTTATGTTAATGTTAGTTAATGTTTGCTGGGCACTCAACAAACACTAATTAACAGTAACATAACATCAATGTTATAATGTCTTACTCAACAATATAAGTGTAACATAACGCGTGTATTATGTCACAGTTACATTGTTGAATGAGAAATTGTAACATTGATACCCAGAAATCTCAACTAACATTAACATAACATCAATATTACAATTTCCCACTCAACAATATAAATGCAATATAACGCGCGTGTTATGTCACAGTTACATTGTTGAGTGGGAAACTGTAACATTGATGTTACGTTAATATTAGTTGGCATTTACCGAGTTACATATTGCAACAAAAAAAGTCATATTCAGGCTTATGCAATTTCTATAAGAAATTTCACCTTGCTTTTTAATAATTTTTAGAATGTTAAATTGTTCAGTATCACAAACTTGCTCGTTGTCCTTATCACAATATGGTACGATGATACTTATCACAATATGATATGATGAAACGCGTTGTTGCTACACGAGATACCCGCGCACCGAGATACACGCTTCTATATACACATTCTGTCGAATGACAGCTGTGAACGCGAGTCGAGTAGGCGGACACCGGGTATGTCGTAAGAAATGCGGAGAACGGCAATAATGACGAGTGACAGGAAATCCGAGTCAGATCCGCGGAGTCGGCTCGTATGATCGGAGAGAGATTTATGGAATTTCACGTATACGAACGTACACCATGTGTCCCGCACTCTTGGAAAACGAGGAGCGATGTTTGGGTGGCATGACTTTCTTCGCGCAAAGTCACCCGGTGGAGGTATGCGGCAGCAACGGTCTACCGCTCACGCCGAATTCCATAACCATCTACGGGAAGGCGCAGTTTTTGAAGACCATCGATCATCCACATCTCTCCCCTTATCTCGATATAATTAGAAGCAAGCACGGTGAGTCCTGATAACTGCGAGTGTTCGTCCAGTTTGTGGAGACTGTTACAAATTATTTTTGCGTTGCACATCTGCAATAAATAATTTTTGTAGAGAGGATTGTGGTTGTCACGGAATACAGCGGAAATCCATTGAGCACCAGGCATGACCTATGTACGGAGGAGATCATCAAGATATCCTTTCAGAGTCTCTTAGCGCTACGGCATATGAATGAATTAGATCTGGTACATAGACACTTGAGTCCAGATAATATATTGATTAAGAAAAACGGCGATGTTCAGTTGTACAATTACGGATTGTATTACATGACAGATGGAGGAAAGAATGTATCTTTCCCAATCAGGTATCTTTAAATATTTCCTTTTACTAGATATCAATGGATTTAACCGTTTGTGTGTGTGTGTGTCATAACATCTCAAGATTTTCTCTTTTTAGTTCTCCGAAATATACGGCACCAGAGGTATTTCTGACTCCTGGTCCAAGTGGTATTAAGATAGATTCCTGGTCTCTGGGAATGATCATGGCGGAGCGACTATTAGGGCAGCCCATTTGGCCTGGCGTAAAATTGTCCCAGTGCTTAAGGAAAGTTCTGAGCTTAATATTGTGTGACACCAGCATATTCGAACGTCTCGCCAGGGAAAATAATTGTTTCCACGCTTATGAAGTATGGATTTATCTGTCATGTTGTTTACATTATAATGATATATATTTTATAATATCGCTATATCTTTATATCGTGCAGAAGTTACCAAAAGAGCTAAAAGAATTCGTAGATTCGTGTCTGCAAATTCATCCTACTAAGCGTAAGACTCCAGAGGAATTACTGGAACTGCCGTTATTTGCAGAGCATTTACTGAGAAATATGCAGGAAAAGGAAGAAAATCTCTATAAGAATATTATTGTTAGAAAAATGGACGAGTTATATTATCTATGGCAATTGGCCGGTGGGGATATTACTGTGGAGCTAAAGAAGCAGAGTCTCATTAGATCAAGACCACCTATCTTAACTATTCCAAAGTACTTTTCAAACACATGTGTATAATGATTATTAATATAGATTGTGTTCAATGAGATTTTATCAAATATTTGAAATCTTCTCTGTTTCAGCTTAGTCATATTACTAGGTCAAATGTTTGGCCAGAGAGACACAGCTAGTCTACTCGATGTGAGGGTCGTAAAAGTTCCTATGGAGACTCTTCGTCAACGTTTAGCTCATATCCCATACATAGCGAACTATCCTTGGTTAACAAATCAGTCAGTTCACTCACTTTCATCTCATTCTACATTTATCTCTATATTACGAAATTATTAAAATCTTACAAAAACGTTGCAGAATGCGAATTCAAGCACAGGAAGATCTGACAAACGCTGCGTCTCAATTGCCATTAATCATAAGGGAGCGCGATACGGAATATCAGTTTCACAGGCTTGTCCTGTTTGATAGACTTTTGCAGGCTTATCCACTCACTCGGGAAGCGATTAACGAGGAGGCACATAAGGATATACCACCTCCAGTTAGAGGTGCCGTATGGGCAGCTTTGCTCGGTATCACCGGCGACATACAGAAACGGTATGACATGATTGACAAGGAAACGCCAACGCACACTGATCGACAGGTATAATTACTATACGTAACATGACGCTCGACATACAATATAAATACATTTCGCTAATAATTTGTTAGATAGAGGTAGATATACCGAGATGCCATCAATATAGCGAGTTACTGTCATCTGGTGCCGGACATGAACGATTGCAAAGATTGCTAAAGGCGTGGGTCAGAAACAATTCACATTACGTCTATTGGCAAGGACTCGATTCGCTGACAGCGCCGTTTCTTTATCTAAATTTTAATAATGAAGGTATGTGGTGCATCCCCCTCCCCATAACACATACTTGTATCTCTTAATTTACCATACAACTGATTTTAGCTCGAGCTTTCGCGTGTCTGTCGGCCTTCATACCAAAATATCTCCACAAGTTCTTCCTGAAAGACAACTCAGCGGTGATACAGGAATACCTGGGCAAGTTTTCCCAAATCATTGCGTTCCACGATCCCCAATTGGCGAATCATCTAAAATCCATAAACTTTGTACCGGAACTCTTCGCCATACCATGGTTCTTAACAATGTTTTCACGTAAGTTTTGCTTTTGATATGCCTTTAGTACGCCGTCTTATTAATCGTCATAATTATACTAGAAAATAAACTGACTAAAAATAATGTTTTAGATGTATTTCCGTTGCATAAGATATTGCATCTATGGGATAAACTATTGTTAGGAGACTCATCGTTTCCTCTTCTAGTTGGATTAGCGATATTGAAGCAACTACGAGACTCCTTACTAATGTCAGGTTTTAACGAGTGTATTCTTTTGTTTTCTGATCTGCCCGAAATCGACATAGAATTATGTGTTAAGGATTCCATGACAATGTATCAAAACACACCCGCTAGTATTACATATAGAAAATACCAGTATAATACAGCGAAGGTACGGTATCAATTGATGTTTGATATTTAATTACCTGTATATTGTAATTCTAACTCGTAGGATATAAATTGGATTGAACCTGAAGCGGGAACCGAGAGAATGCCAAGGATAAGTGTAGACGACTTTTTAAATCTATATAACAACTCGCCGAGCAAAGTCATAGTGGTTGATGTACGTAGTAATATACAGTAAGTATTCGTTTCCAATTAAAGTACAGTGTGTTCGTAATTACTGTAATAAAAAAAATTCTGTTGAAAGGATTTATTTTCTAAACTAATAATTTAACTTTTAACAGATTCGAGAGAGGTGCTATTCTCGGCAGTATCAATATTCCATTCACAAGTGTGCAATTATCTCAAACTCACATCGACACACTCGGGCCGCACGCAAAACCGTTGATAGATAATAAAAGTAGTGTCGTTGTGATTATTGGACCACACGATCAAAACAATGCGTTGGTGAGTAAATCAGATAAAAGAAGAAGATCTTGAGAAGAGATTTACCCTGATATTTTCTAACAGTTTGCAGATTTTCTGGTAAAATGCAATGTCGTGGGAGTCTGTTCTCTGCAAGGTGGAATTAACGCGTTACGCTCCAAGTCTCCGAATATCATAGTACCTGCACGCTAATTGAATAACTATGTAATACTCAGATTTATTCATCGATACAGTACAATTGATATTATATGACCTGTAACATGCATAATGATCTTGTACAATTTTGTTATAAAGGATTTCATTGTATTGCGCGTGTTCAATTACTCACAAAGAATTTTCCATGTATACATCTTCGTGTGTGTGTGTGTGTGTGTATCTACATGTATGTATACCTCCAGTTGCTATGACAACGAATGTAGTCAAACCTATGAATACTTGACACATGTGTTTCGTTATATCTCTCTCTCTGTTTAATTTTACTTGCATAATAATAGCTTAAGTAAATAAGTATGGACAAAAGTATACCACCAGATCTTCACAAATGGCTAAGAAAATGCTTGAAGAAGGAGTTCGGGAAAACCATACAAAACGCTATAGGCAAGGAACAGGTGCCCAGCGACATTGCTTACAAACTCACGCATTCGAAGGATATGGCTGCTATGCTGAATTCTATAAAGAAGGCAATTGCCGAGCAATACGTAGCAGTAAAACCCTCATCCGCGGCGTCGCAATCACAGTCGTCACTTTCCTTCGTGAGCGACCTTACGGCAGACGATTGGACTTCACCGCAAGGAAACGGGGAGGAGTACAACTGCGTCATCGACAAGATCAGTCGCGACAAGCCGGTCCACGTGAGACTGGCTGGCTATGAAATTTTATTAAAAATCGATCTGTCTAACATAAATAACAGTTCCCAATGGGACGTTTTCCAAAAGACGTTGTTGGATGGTCTCACAGATGACAGCAGAGCCATATTCGAGGCCAGCATGCAAGTACATGCAAAATTGTTGAATTGCTCACAGTTACATACTTACAGCAACTTATTGAGTGCGTTCAACGCGCAATATCATTCACAGAAAATGCGCGAGACTCTGCCCACTCTAATCTCCGGAATCAATTTCAAGTTTTTCCTGCACGAGAAACTGTTTCGCATAATGTACCTCATAATCCGCTATCAGGAGGAAATGTTGAAAAACACTAGACACAGTGACAAGACTATGGAAGACGTTATAGAACAATTTATAGTATTTCTTAGTACGCATAGCTTTGGCAACTCGTTGCAACCTAAAACCTTGAACATGCTGAACATCATCTCAGTATTAGAACCACAGGCCAAATGGAGCAAGAGGTGGCTTCATAGTCTCTCTATCAGAAGGACTTTCATCACTGTTCTGGGCAAGTCTCCGACGTTTCTGCAGAACGTTATGGAATGCGTTAAGAGCGGTTTGACAGAAACACCTTGTTCTTTATCCATCTCCATTACGGATGAGAGCAACGAGCTGTGTATTTCTGGAAATACGATAAAAACCGCAACTTATCTGCATTCTTTGATTTTCGTCTCGCAACTCTGCAGCTATGAGGCAGGCAGAAAATTGCTCGCGGAGAGTTCGTTAGAAACGCCATTTGACGTGGCTGATTTTTTAATAGAATTGTTGGGCTCCTTAAATAAATTGGCGGCAGAAGCACCGAGTGGAATATACAATACTTCCTGCAATGCTCTTCAAAACATGCTTAATGTTTCAGACGTATTATACAACGTTGAATTTTACCACTCTGCATTGTGTCGTCTGACATCTCTCTCTGAAAATAATCTAAAGATTTGGCCGCACACGTTAAATATCATTACTCATATGGTGGACACGGTAGATGGTCCAGCATTTTTGATTACAAATTGTAAAGAACACTCAACACAATCCGAAAATGCACCGCCAAAGTGTCCAGTTGCAATCGTAATACAGTATTCAGCGAATTTATTGAAACAACCGTTTTCTATAATGGATATAAAATGTATCCTGGATTCCTTTAACGTGGTAGAAAAATTATTTAATATTTACGACGTTTACGAAGCTACACAGGAACAAATTGAGACGCAGTTCTATCCAGCCGTCGCTAATTTTTACAAAAGATTAAATAAATGCAGCGTCGAGAACGAAAATAAAATTCAGCCACTCGATAGGTAATTCAGATAAGAAAACAGAAACTTTATGTCTGAAAATTAAAGCTCATAACGATACATAATCGCTGAAATTTTATTACAGCGCTGTCAAAAAAGTTTTATTAAAAATGGTATCGATACCGCTCGGATTGCAAGCGCTCGTTAATGAGAAATTGGTGTTCGAGGAACTGATCCGGAGATCAATCGCTCCTCTAAGAGTGATCTGGAGTTCTACCGATATAGTCAGCTTCATCTCATCGGCTGGTTATTTTGACTTGGGCTACAATGTGCTCGCAGATCTCGGACCCCACGTTTTATCGACTTTACTGTCACAAACATGCACGAACGCGGAGGATCCCAGATTCTTTTACGATCCTTGGGATACGGAAAATGTCGATGAATTTCTACATATACTCGCATTATTTTCCCTCAATTTTAATTGTAAAGAACTCAATAATATTTCTTAATGTTCTGAGTATTCTGAATGTATAAATGCAGAATGTATTAATGAATATCCATTAACAGGTTTCGCCGCATTTATGGTAACTGACAGCGAATTGGATAATGACGAGGAAAAGGATTATCCCTCGAATTTGTTTGAATTACTACAGGCTGTATTAGATAAGGATTTAACTTATCATCATTTAGCTCTTCTATCGTTGAATACTGTAATTTGGAACCTAGACATTTGTGTTTACCTATTAAATTCATTAAATTTCCAGGTGATACACATTACATGCAATGGGAAAAGTGGTTATACTTGTAATAATAAATACAATTTTTAGGAAGCGCTATTAGATTTTCAAAGAGACAGCACAATTGTGATTGAAATTCACAAGGAAACTGATGAAACCGATGAAACAGATTATGAGAAGACAGAGAACGATGATGACGGTGATGATGGTGATGATAAGCCAGAGTCAAGAAAGGAATATATAATTGATGATTCTAGTTTCCTGAGACATAATATTTTATTAAAATTATATTACATGACATATAAAAGAAAACAAAATATGATACCATTTGAGGAATATGAACTTTTTTCGGAATTTCCACCTCCGATAGTATACGCGGATATGATGGATTTTCGGGAAATCGAGTGCGAGTCTGAGCTAAACGATATGCTGCAGGAGGAGAGGCCCGGATTGCTAGATATCAGTTGGGTCTTACAAGTTAGGGCAGCTCATAAAGCATCGCGATGCCCGATTAAGGTAATGTTACAAAGATAAATGTGATATACAGTTTAATTATGAACATTAGAAAAATAATTTTTATTTTAGAATTCAATGATGATGAATTTGTTGAATCAAATGCACAAGGCCATTCCAACTGCAGAATGGGTGGAGCAATTTGAATGGAAGGAGAATATAACGTACGACACAGACTATTGGCTCCCAGAAGACATACACGCAATTAATATTGTTTTAACTTACGCTGAACAACGAGAGATTTTAAAGAACAATGACGACAGTCAGAATAATTTGAAACGATTCATTCATTCTGCCTACATATATATACAATACAATAAACCGAATAGATTCGAAGGTTTTGATTGGTTCTTGGCAACAGTGTTCATTATCTGTAATGGAGATCTGAACAAGTATGTAACTTGTATTAACTGTAAATAATTCATCTATGATGGGAAAACGGAAATAATTAGCACAAAAATAAGTTTGAGCCTCAGCTGGCCGCGAATTAATCCTTTGACAGCCTTAATTTCCGGTATGGTCACATATAGTGGCATTAAATGTTTAATCAACATTTCTTCGCGATATTTTAATCACAAAAAAATAAAATTGATTAAACAAATATTTTAAAGCTATCAATAGTGATTAACTCAAGCTAGTCAGATATCATCATTGGCAGGTCTCAGATTGAAAACTTGGTTCTCACCGGATTAATGTTTCTTTTTTTTATCATCAACCCGTCTCAATATTTCTTTTTTCATCATTGACCAGTACCAAATAATATGCTAATTATCAATCATTGATTACAGATGCAAGACTTTTATCATACAATTAATTCAATTTCCATCAACACTGCTTCTCTGGCCGAAATTGGGCAAAGTTATCGATGAAAAAAATAATGAAGGCACTAGTTCGCAGTTCACTTTCATGCAAGTTTTAGAAACGATGGTTAACATCGAGCTTCCAAACATCAAATATGGATTAAAGGTGAAAATGAAAATATGAATTGAATTTTATCATTTAAAGAATTTTTAGTTACCTAAAAATATAATGTCCTGATTTTTAAAAAGGATGTCTTCGGTATCAATTGGTGGATGATATTCAATAGAATGTTAACACAATGCTTCTGGGGAATCCTTCCATGGAGTGAAATAGTTCATTTTTTTGCAATTTGCATTTTGTACCCATCTGATTATATGGTGTATTATTCCGTATCACTTTTGCAATTTTGCCAGGAAGAATTGCTGCAGGATTTAACAAACAGAAAAATGTGGCCGGAAAATATGGTATGCATACGAAATATATTAAGATAAATATATTGAGTTATTTACATATCATTAAATAACTTGCCAAGTGTATTTTTTCTACAGGTATTGGATGAGTATCGCTGTCATAGTTACATTACGTACATGGATAATTTAGGTCAACGATACAGAAATCGGGTTTTACCGGCAATGACTAAAAATTTAAATTCAGAGGACGAAATATAGATATGTGTATATCTCATCTTGGTAACTTAAAAAGCAAGAAAGAAAAGATACCATGTTAAAACATACCATGTTAAAAAAAACATTCGTATTCATATTTTCAAAAGAAAATAGATTTTTAACAGATAGATAGATAGTTTTAACACTAGATAGTTATACATTAATATTATGTATATAACGAATAACAATTGGCTGCGACGATATAACGAATTAAAATTACGCTGTAACTAATAAAAATTTCTTTTCAATTTCCTATAAATGCTTTCAATTAGTATTAGCTGTAATAAACGTATATACACTTTGCTTTGTGTATGAGGACATTTTGTGTACAGATTGTATTTAGAAATCTTCATGTATACACAAATATAACATTGACTGGTATTTATGTAATTCGCATTTACCTGCGAAATTCAACGATATGCGAGCTTTTGCTTGCAAGTTTTCCAATGATAATACCTCAGACACAGAATTCAGACATCTTTTTACATATACAATACATAATAATCTTTTAATATTGTCATTTACTCTCTTGTTTGTTAACCAAACAATCAATCTTCGTGAATTGTAAATAGTTTCGCTACTTCATTTAAATCGTCATACTTCGTGTTTCCTACAAGAACCTAAAATAGTATTAAAAATATGTTAAATTACATATAATCTTTATTTTATCCAAATAAATCAGCACTTGGAAAAGAATTACAGCATAGATATAAACACAGATTAATGATGACAAATTTACCCGTCTGGCAATCGACATTCGATTGAAGATATTCCACAGCACTATTCCTACCACAACATCATTTCGCAGATAGAAAACAACGCCCTTCCCGAAATCTTCATATTTCGTAGGTTGCTCTACATTCTCAGACATTTCTTTTTTTTCTTCTTCTATGTTATCGACATTTTTCACAATTTGTGACATTGATTTTTCATCAGATTCAGAATTCATATTTTCTTTCTATAAAAAAAAAAAAAAAAACCAAGAGATAGTTCCATAATGAAATACATCATATTTTACTGTGAGGATTACTTACATTGCTAGGATTATTAACTGCCACTGCATTTGTTTCCGCTTTCGCAAAAACTCCAACAGTCGGCAAAGATGAGTCTACAATACCTATTGCTTCATATCCTACATCAGGTCCCAAGTCTGACCAAAACATTGATTGATGCAGATAAGGTTTACCTGCAAAGAGAACTTTGTTTGTATTTCAATGCTTTCACCAAACTACAATATTTCAAAAATATATATAAAATGCTAAATTACCTGCGCCAGTCATATTTTCACCTGCTAATCTTCCGGAAGTAACCGCATGATCATGATGTTCGACTCTTCTTCTACCAAGTTTGACATCATAGAAACATGCGGCGTCACCGGCAACCCAAAGATTGCTTCTCGCTTCCAATTCAGCGTTAACAAGGAATCCTCCTATGTTAGGCTCTATCTCTAAATTAGAAGTTGTTGCCAAATCTGTATTTGGTTGAGCACCTACCGCTACTATTACTTGATCAGCATCAATCTTTTCACCAAAAAATAAATAAATAAATAAATAAAACATTTCAATGTTAATAAGAGTACTTAATTACGTAAAATTATGAAAATTTTTTTCAATATATCAACATACAGTTTTACCACCAGTGAGGATAAGAGATAATCGACCATTTTTATATTTATAATCTTGAACTTCTGTGTTAGGTTTAGTGCAAACACCTTCTGCTTCAACCTTTTTCGTAGTCCACTCACTCAGGTATTCTGGTAATACTTGTGCCATTATAAACTTTTCTTTATAAATTTGGAAAATATTTTTAGACTTATCTATAATAAAGCACATAATATTTTATGAATAAATTATTCTTTCAAATATCTTCATAATAAATTAAACAACTTACAACTCTTAGCGAGCGCGCAGGCGAGTTCTGAGCCGAGAAATCCACCACCGATAATTACAACATTCTTACATTTAGGATTAGAAACACTTTCTTCTAAATTAAGAAAATCATCCTTCGTTCTGAACGTTGTAATCTTGTTTTTAACGTTGTCATCAACGGATTCGAATATCGGCAGATTTTTAGGTGATGCGCCTGCAATACATAAAAAAAAAAATTTTTCAATATTTTTCAAATTTTAATTTTGACTTTGATAACAATTTCTAACAAAACCTACCGGTCGCAATGAGGCATTTGTTGTATTTTATTTCATAATCATCTTCAAGAATTACAGTTTTATTTACAACATCAATTTTCTTAACTTTCCAACCCATGGCTACAGCAACTCCACCCTTATCAGACTCAATAAGATTAGCAACATTCGAATAGAACTCTCGTGGTTCGTAGAATATACTACAAAATAAATATAAACATTCTATATGCAAGACAAAAGATAATTATTGTATTAGACATTATTAGAAAACTGTAAGTTTAAATCTAGCAAAATTTACCTTCTCTGAGTTCCATTCCACTGATTGAAACGTAATTGTGCAGTTGTTTCTCTATCCGTGTTGTACCAAAGTTCTTTGGATAATGGTGGCCTCATATACGGAAACTCCTCCTCTTGTGCTATAACTAAAACCTAGAAGAAAATTCTTATGTGCGCAAAACAAAAAGCAAAAGTATAAGTATGTGGATACATGTCATACCTTAGCTTTAGGATCTCTAGATTTAATTGATCTAAATGCTGAAAATGCAGCTGTTCCTCCACCTATCAACAGATAAGGTACCTCCTGAGGTATTAATTTTGATTCTACTGGAACTTTTACTTTGTCTTTAGATCTCCAATGCTTCCTCCCATCTTTCTTTTCTGAAAGCATAAAGAGAACATATATTTCTTCGACATTTCAAATATTGTATCAAAATAATTCTTGGCTTAACTTACGTTTGCCTTTCTGTTGACCTGTTTTGTCATCTTTTGACAACAACGGTGAAGCTATCTGTTCAAAAAAGTTAAATTTAATCAGTGTTCTTAGTCGAGCAAACTTTTTCACATTGTATTACCTTGTACGTAACTCCTGTTACAATCAAGGCAGCAAGTAAATGCCAGTAGCGAAACTGATATTTTCCATTTTTTCCAAGATCCGAGTTTTTCTCATTTGATTGTGCCTGGTTGCTGTTCAGCTTGCATTCCTGAGCTGCTGGACAAGAGCCTTCTATTTCACAGGCAGGAACTGCTGTTTTTTGTGATTTGGAATATCTAGAATCAGGCATACATTCCTCTGGCCTGATAGTAGTACCTGATGGCTTATGTGGTTTCTTATCACTTGTATTACTACTGTGGCGTAAGTTACTAATATTTACAGCACCTACAAATGTTTTCAGTAAGTTACCAATAAGCTATTAAACAAGAATACACAGTATTAAGAAAGCATCTCTATTTATAAATAGTAACATGCAATAAAATATACAAAATACATCAGTTTTACATTTTTGAAAAAAAAATTAATAACATTTTTGAAAAAAAATTAATAAACATTTTTGAAAAAAAATCAATAAACATTTTTGAAAAATATAAAAGAGATCGACGAGTTCATCGACGAACATTTATTGATTTCCCTAAAACGACAAAAGTGCCTGTTATAACGTATCTACAAATCTAAAAGCATGCGTTATTGTCAGGTTATGTCATTCGTTGCCTACTTCAGAGCGGACGCACTGCGCGTGGAAGATTGTAAACACAGCCTCGTTGATCCAACCATACAATTATCTCTCGCAAGCTTACGCAACCAGAGCACAGGTAATCGAATGAAGAAAAAAAAAGGAAAATAACGACGAGATTCTCGTGGAAAAAACTGCAAAACATGCGGGAAACGAGATCGTCTCGAGTCCGATGCCAGCGAGCGTGAAGTGCAGAAAAGGGAGAGCAGAAAAGGGAGAAGAAGAATCGTCCGGACGGTCGATACGCACCGACGTATTTTACAGGTCGATAGAGACGATTCGCATGTGTGAGCCTGGTGGGCAGTTGGGCGACGATTCTACCGCAGACGAACATCTTCGCCGGCCCGGTCGTCCTTATGCAATATGGTGGCCGTTCGCCGTGTTTCCCCTCAGCTGCTGCCGTGTGTAGTAATCAGTCACCGGTTGCTGTCGCCGCTTTTACCATGGACCGGAAGGACGCTTGCCGGAAGGATGCACGCCGCGCGACACGCCATTACCTGGATTCTCACCTTCTTTCTCAAAGTCGCATCGGGTCGTGAACGGACGACTCCCTGCGCGGCCGGTGGTCACGAGACACGTGAATTTAGAACCCGCTTCGCCGCGACGCGCGTGTGTATGTACCGTACGTGCGACACCGGGTCGGATGATCGAACCGATTGGGAAGTTCAGGCTGAGCGCGGCTAACTTCAGACGAGATCGCGCGCAGGCCCCTGTGGAGCTGAACAAAATTTTAAGAATAAAAAGTTTTAGAATAAAGCCAAAGGCACACGATACTATTTTGTCTACTTTGCTTACCAAGACCCAATTAGGATTAAGTTTTAAGTCACCTGACCCAAAAGTCTGCATCCTTATTGGCTTTCGTAAGAAATCTGGCAGGCAAAATAGTTTAGTGTGCCGTTGGCTTAAATTTAAAAAATATATATATATTTAAAAAAATAAATTAATAAATTAATAAAAAAAAAAAGAACAAATAATTCGTAATTACGGTGACGTTTGAGCGAAATATGATTTCCGATACCAATCACACATTCTTTGATAATGATAGACACGTGTGAAGTTTGCGCTCGATCGATGATTGTGATAAGAATTAGCGAAATATCGAACGGGGTGATTAGATGCGTATCATGATTTTGTCTGTTTTTTTTTTTTAAGTTTTTTTTTAATTCTCAAAATCAGAGACTGTTTTCAACATTTTTTTTAAATTCTTCGTTCGATATTTTATTATCGACATTAAGGGGATCCTTGTCTTTTTTACCGACATTTTTTATTTGCACTATTCTTTGAATTGGCTTTACAGAATTGAAAAATATTTTACACGATGAAAGTACGAACAAAAATGAAGAGGGCGGCGGTCGACTTTATATCAAAAACAAAAAAAATTAAAAATTTTAATTAATTTTTAATCACCAAGCGACAATATTTGCTTAATATATGTATCTCACCACTGACTTAAAATGATAGTGTTCCCCACTAGAGACGCTGCTTAAATAACAAGTTCGCACTAAGTGTATCGGTTATTGCGATAAATATTATCACATGTCTTAATGGTCGAATTGGTATGACGCCCGTACGGAATGGGGAAGTTCCAGATTCGAATCCTGGCGGATAATATTTTTCAATAAATCCCTTTTATATATATATATATATAATTTATCAAACATTCAAAACGATTAAAATCGAATAATGATTTTAATTTTAAGTTTGGCCTCAGCTATAGGATCCCCTTAATATCATAATATATTTGATATAAAATAGTTACGTATATATATTGCAGATGGCGCGTGCTGTACTATTTTCTTCCTTACTTTTGTACACACATTCAGTTTTCTATTCCTTAGGTTGATATGCATTTTTTATCTTTTTTTAATTTTTCCATTTTTTTATATCTTATTTTTAATTATGTTTGCAATAATATTACCTTAAACTTTTGTACATTTTATTATTAGCCTAACGTTACTTTATTTTATAATCTTCCAATGAAGCGACACTTCCTTTTGTGTAACTTTGTGTTATTTTATTAGACGTGAGGTATTTAGCTATTCGTCCTATATAATTTAACCGCTGTAATTATCGTACAAATGTAATGTATTACATGTATGACGAGATGAGCTTGTTCTTATTGCCACTTACGTATTTGTCAATAAAAAATAATTCCCATGTACATTTTTTAAAGGAAGAGAAAAAATACTTGTTTGTCTGAACATCGTTGATTATTCCTCTACTTGATTGTTATTATATTATACAATATGTGATGCGCACAAAAAGCATATTTCTTTTTCAATAAAAGAATATTCTCTAATTATTTTTATTTCTATATAGTTTTTTTTTTTTAATTTGACAACGAATATAAAAGATTTTTTTGCCGTAATTTTCTGCATAATTTTGACACAGAAATAAAAATGTAATTTAGCACACGCGAGGAAAAAATTGTATTAATTAATATTTTGATAACTGTTGAATAAAATTATATCTACTGGTGAATTAATAATTAATGTCTAATCGCGCGATGTCATCTTAACTCTGAGATCTATATATGATATCTATATCACTATCATTTGTGTGATTTCGTCAATAAATTTGAATAGATTATTAATATTAGCAGTACCAGAGAAACTGACAGTTCTATATATTATTAACGATATCATGCAATTACGAAATACGATTTGTAATGTAACAGTAATAACTTCACGTAGAATCTAACAATTACTTGCCATTAACATGTAAAAGTCTTTTCCCTTTTTTTCATTTTTAAATGTTTAGAAATGTTTTGCATCCCGTACTTCCCATTTTTCTCGAAAAGCTTTGAGAACGCGATAGCGATCTCGCATATAAATGGAACATTTCACGTTGAGATAAGCTGCAGTTTATACTCATAATAGGATGAATTTCTTGTTAAAGTCTTCATCAAAATACAACTACTTAGTATTCTGTTTTTAATATGATACAGATCATCGATCAAAAATAATGTTCACGCGAGTTATATGCAGACTATGCAATGTTTTAAAGACGTCTAAAAAGTATAAATTATATATATATGACGTCTTAAAGACGTTTTTTAATATGGTTTTGATGACATGTGTTGTTGTCTGAGATATTTAATGATGTTAAATTACATAATTTTTAATAATACTTTGAATAAAAAATACGAATATTATTATCAACGCTAATTCTAGCTTTTGCCGATGTAACCATAGAGAGTAATAAAATTGTTTAAATTTTCATGTTCTATACACAAAATGAATCTGTAAAAAATTATAAATATTAAAATTGCAATTTTAACATGTAATGAGTGATCTATTTATGAGTGAAAATTTATGAAAATATTTTCCTAGTAAGTGGATTGGAAGAAATAAAGCGACCATATTCACCAGATTTAAATAAATTTCTTTCTATTGAGACAAGGTAAACTATAATGTATGTCAATAAATCTTTTTCTTTAAACATTTTGTGAATTAAAATAATTAATGTAATTCGAGATACCCCCCCCCCCCCCATTGTAAATCAATTGCAAAACGTTTTTGTAGAACTTTAGAATCATATCTCGGTTTGTGATATGTAATGACTATGTTTGCATATTTATTGAATATTGAAAAATAAGAATATATATATATATATATATATATATATATATATATATGTATGTATGTATGTATGTATGTATGTATGTATATATAAAATGTTAAAATTTATTCGTTCACTTATTCTATATGCATTTTATAATCATCCTGTATTATATTGTTATGCAAAGTCACGACACTACGATCTAATCAGAAGGAAGGACAAATTGCTTATTATACATACAATTAATAAGCAAGTGACTCCCATACTTAAAAATTTTCGTTAAACCGTAATCAGATACCATTTTTGAAAGCAAATATGTACTTGCTTTTATCTCTAGAGACATTGAAAATTTAAGAGACACTTGTTCGAATAAATATCTCCGTATTTTGCAATATAAACCAATCCCTCCACTGTCATGTAGGTATAATTTATAACCATCTATATTAGTATATAAAGAACGGTAAAATTAAATCACCATACTTACGACTTTCGACAGCGACTTTCCTCAAAATGAAGATTTATATATTCGCCCGTTTGGTTGGCTACGGTCACTTTCGCACTTTCCATCGAAGTTCCCATATGAAATAGAGAAAGAATCTGAAATATATTAAGAATACAAGTTCTCGATTTATTCTCGATATAGCGATATAATGTCTGAAAAAACAGTGCTAAATTTATAAATAAAAATACGCCCTTACAATTTAAACTGAACTTTTAAAATATATTTAACTGTATTTATACATAAGTATTGATACATAATAATTCTTTGTGATAGAGTCGCCGTTGTTACCGACAAGCGGAATAACATGCACGTAGCAACACGCTAGAATTAAGGCGCGAGCGAGCCCTCTTGTTTCATTTGTTATACCGATTCTTTTCTGTTTTTGGAGAGACGTGCTCAAGCCTGCTAAGGCGAGTCAGTCCCCGTTTGGCTGTCGCTCAGCCCAGTCGACTTTGTAATAAGCGTTTCTAATAAACCTTATATTTTCATTTATACCGTTGTTGTTACCGATCCTCTTACAATAATCAGAAGTGGGATATGGCCCATATGTTGAAGCAGTGCGTGAGAGTGTAAAGTATTGCGAATTAGATCGGTCTAATGTCGTAAAAATTGGCGGTAAAACGGACGACAGCAGTGTGAGTTCAGAAAAAGTTCTGTGACAGTTATACATTCGCAAACTGGTCGTGACCTGAGTGTAGTGATCAAATCGTTGCTTGAAGGCAAATGAAAAGTGTTCAAGATGAAGGATCCAAACAGGTGCACTGTAGCCGAGTTAAAAGAGAAATTGAGGCAGATGAACTTGTGTACTAGTGGTAACAAGGCAGAACTTATCTTGCGTTTGAATGAGGCTGATCCTTCCGGGGAATGGTTGAGAAGTATTGATACGGATGTGATCGAGAGAGAAGAAGACATCGAAAACGTTGCAGCAGGAGGCATAGAAGAAGAGACACGAGATTTCGGTCTCCCACACGAACGACACATTGATTGGGAACGAGAACTTGAATTTTCAAGACGAGAAAATGAATTGATGCGACGAGAAATGGAACTTATGTACAAAGAGAATGAACTGCTACGTTCCAGGCAAACAGCGCCGGCAAGTTGTGTTTCAGTAGCAGCACAACGATTTGAAGATGCAACACCGAAGATTAGCTTAACTAGTCTAAAAGAAATGTTACCGACTTTTGATGGTAAAAAAGGATCCTACCGAAGTTGGAAAGAACAACTGATAATGGTAAAACGAATATACGAGCTGGACGACAACACGAGTAAATTGTTATTAGTAGCAAAATTGACAGGTAATGCTGCTGAATGGTTTCATTCAGTGCCCACACATCTTTCCTTAACGATAGACGAGTTATTACGACGCATGGAATCCATGTATGACCGGCGAGAGAAACGATTATCATTACGAAAGGAATTCGAGAACAGAGAATGGCAACAAGGTGAAACATTTGCAGAATATTTCCACAAAAAGCTTATTCTAGCTAATAAAGTTCCGATAGATGACAACGAAATTGTGGATTACATGATTGAAGGTATCCCGTCCAAGGCAATAAAGTACCAAGCCATGATGCAACAATTCCCGAATAAAGAAACTTTGCTGAAAGCATTGGAAAATGTTTCCCTCGGATCTGAATATAAAACGCACAAAGCGGAGAAGCAGTCACTTGTCAAAAACGCGAATAAAGCCACAGGATTAATTAGAAAGATCGAAAGCGATGGAACAAAATCTGAACCTAAATGTTTCAACTGCAACATGACGGGACACATAGCCGCCAAGTGTCAGAAGCCGAAGCGTGAGAAGGGTGCATGTTTCAACTGTTTCCAGCTGGGACACAAATCAAAGGACTGCCCGACAAAGAATGGTTCTACGGAAGAGTCTACGAAGAGCAACTTTGCGAAGGATAAGAATAAAACAGTCGAAGTCAACAGTGTATCCAGCCTATCGACAAGAAAATACGAAGATTTCAATAGAGACATACATTATCAATTAAGTGACGATAGCGAAAATTACACGACAAATTGTAAGCTCGACTCTCTATTAGACACCGGCAGCCCCGTAAGTTTTATCAAAGACAAATTCGTACCGCCAAATTTAATTTCGCCAATAAAGTCGGAAGATATTAAGTATAGGGGGTTAAACGATAGTACGTTAGAAGTAAAAGGACGTTTAAAAGCTAAAATTACGCTTAATCATAAAGAACCTAAATACGTAGTATTGCTAGTCGTACCCGAAACATCAATGAGACCTACTGTTGTAATAGGTAGAGACATTTTACGACAATTTTTTGACAAAGAAAATTTATCTAATGAGGAAGTTGAGAATAATACAATTCGCGAAATATTAAATATTGATGTGGACGGAATATCGGGAAAAGAACCGCAGGATTTATTAGATCTTAACCCCAGTGCAAATTTAGAAACACAGCTAATTGTAAAGAATTTGTTTGTCGAGAATTATATCAAACCTGCAAGGCCTGAACATCCTATAACTAATGCAGAAGTCAAATTAGTACTTAAAGACCCCAGACCATTTCACTTTAATCCACGCAGACTTTCGTATACAGAGAAAAATGCACTTCGTGTTTTGTTAGACGGTTTACTCGAAAAAGGAATTATACGCCCGAGCGACTCCGAATATGCATCACCTATCGTACTGGTAAAAAAAAAAACAGGAGATTTAAGACTCTGTATAGATTACCGCGAATTAAACAAGATGTTAATAAGAGATAATTATCCATTGCCGAATATAGAAGATTTGTTAGATTCATTGTCAGGTAAGAAATATTTTTCAAAGTTGGATTTAAAAAATGGGTTTTACCATATAAAACTATCAGAAGATTCGATTAAATATACAGCTTTTACAACACCGTTTGGTCAGTATGAATTTGTTCACATGCCATTTGGACTAAAAGTCGCACCATCCAGATTCCAAAGATATATAAACCAAGCATTTGCTGAACTCATACGGGAATCAAAAATAGTTGTTTATATGGATGATATTCTTATCATGTCGGAAACACTTGAGCAACACATAACGACTTTACGAGAAATATTCAAATTAATGGTACTAAATAAACTCGAATTAAGAATAGATAAATGTACATTTCTGCAGACAGAAATTGAATTCGTGGGATATCTGATAACGGAAAAAGGCATAAGTCCAACGAAGGAAGGAATAAAGACAGTGCAAAAAATCCCAATCCCGCGTAACAGTAAAGAAATACACAGTTTTGTAGCCTTATGTTCATACTTTCGAAAATTTATCCAATCATTCTCATTAATTGCTAAGCCACTGTACGATTTATTGCGGAAGAATGTACCGTTTACTTTTGGAGCCAATGAGTTACATGCATTCGAAACGTTAAAAGAAAAATTAATTAATGCGCCTGTATTAGCTATATATAATCCAAACAGCGAAACCGAACTTCATTGTGACGCGAGCAAAGCGGGTTACGGAGCGGTGTTAATGCAGCGAAGTAATGACAAACAGTTTCACCCAATCTTTTTTTTTTCTAAACGAACAACCGAGACAGAAAGTCGGTACCACAGTTTCGAATTGGAAATGATGGCAATTGTATATGCTTTGCGACGTTTTAAGATATATCTAAGCGGTATTAAGTTCAAAATAATAACAGATTGTAACGCGCTGACACTCGCTCTTAGGAAAAAAGATATAACCCCACGTATAAATAGATGGATACTCGAAATGCTCGAATATGATTATATTGCCGAACACCGTTCAGGAGCGAAAATGAGTCATGTAGATGCATTAAGCAGGCTACCTTCCGAAATATTAGTCATTAGTGATAATCCATTTGAACTAAATCTAACCTTAAGTCAAAGTCGTGATAGCAAACTACGAGAATTACGAGAAGAGCTTCAAAAATCTGACGATTCACACTTCGAGATGAGAAACGGAATAATTTTTAAAAAATGCAACGACGACTTGTTATTTTATGTCCCTCAAGCAATGGAATCACAAGTCTTATATAAGTATCACAATCAAATGGGACATTTAGGAACTGAGAAAACATTGGAGACAATAAAAAGAAGCTATTGGTTTCCGAATATGCAACGCAAAATAAAAGAGCATATTTCTAATTGTTTAAAATGTATTTCCTTTTCGCCATCTGCGGGAAAGAAAGAGGGATATTTGCATTGCATCCCTAAAGGCCAATTACCATTTGAAACGTACCACATAGACCATTACGGACCTATCGACAAAGACCGATTAACAAAGCGATATCTTTTAGTAGTCGTTGATTCATTTACGAAATTCACTAGGTTATATCCGACGAAGACAACAGCGACCGAGGAAGTAGTGAATCAGTTAACAACACACTTTTGTAATTATAGCAGGCCGAGTACTATTGTATCAGATCGCGGAACAGCCTTTACGTCCGACGAATTTAAAACATTTTGCCAAGAAAACAATATACAACACATTTGTACCGCAACCCATTCACCTAAAGCAAATGGGCAAGTAGAGCGCACTAATAAAGTATTAGGACCCATGATAAGTAAGCTCATAAATAATGAGAAAAAAATATATTGGTACAAGATATTATCAGATATCGAATTCGCGATAAACAATACCATTCATAAAAGTACGAACGAAACCCCTAGTAAACTTTTATTCGGGATCAATCAACGCGGTAAAGTAATTGATAAAATTCAAGAATATTTAGAAACTAATGTTAATAATAACAGTGACTTAGAACGGTTGCGAGCGAGAGCGGCAAAAAAGATAGAAAAAAGCCAAAAGTATAATAAGGAATATTTTGACAAAAAGCGAAAACCGTCACACATCTATAAAGTAGGCGATTATGTCATGATAAAGAATATAGAAACTAGCAAAGGCACTTCAACTAAGATTATACCAAAATTTAAAGGACCGTACGAAGTAGCGAAAGTCCTTCGTAACGATAGATACGTAATAAAAGATGTAAGCGGTCATCAAATAACAAGTAAACCCTATGAAGGGACATGGGAAGCCATGAATATGAGACCATGGATCAATGTTAATTGACAAAAAGATAACTTCGAGGACGAAGTTGGTGGTCAGGAATGGCCGAGTGTGATAGAGTCGCCGTTGTTACCGACAAGCGGAATAACATGCACGTAGCAACACGCTAGAATTAAGGCGCGAGCGAGCCCTCTTGTTTCATTTGTTATACCGATTCTTTTCTGTTTTTGGAGAGACGTGCTCAAGCCTGCTAAGGCGAGTCAGTCCCCGTTTGGCTGTCGCTCAGCCCAGTCGACTTTGTAATAAGCGTTTCTAATAAACCTTATATTTTCATTTATACCGTTGTTGTTACCGATCCTCTTACATCTTCAAAGTTATTTTTTAGTTACTTTTTATAAATAATAATTTTAATCTCACTTAATCTTTTCAAGTAATAATCTTTTTAAGTGCCTTTGTTCTGAATCAATATGATCCTATCATCGAATCATTTTAATAATAAATGATGAAAAAATTATGTATTTTGAATAAAGATGGACTATCCTTGGAGTCGCAAATGTTGGCAAATGAAGATAAATCCTTGAACACACCTGTCGAAGAACACTATCGCGAATGTAGTCGTCTGTGACCTTCTCGATGGTTAGGTGTTGGTCACAGTATTTGCGCTGTTCACTGTTTCGCCAGAGGAAGGAAAGGAGGAAAGTGCACAGTAATGGTATTTGCAAATGCCGCAAGTAACAATTCGAATAATTACGACCTTAATCCTTCCGACTTGTTCCGATGGTTATAACTTGCGGAGAATGACTTATGAATTATCGTTACTGGACTGTAGTGAATCCTTGTTAAACTATAAAATTAATTAAAAATGTCAGATTTAATAATGATTATATTAATAAAAGACAATCATAATATACCTGTCATCGAATCATCTTGTTTTAATTGAAAAAGTTTTAAATAAAATTGTCTTTTGTTGTTTTTAGGAACAAATGGATAGGTTAATATGGATTTCGGTAATCGTTCCTTAGGAAGATTGGATTAGAATTTTAATCGAGGGATATATAACATTTTTTGGAATTTCGATTGTGCCACAAATTCGTGATAAATACCCTTTGGATAATTAAAATTAGTCTTGTGTTCTCGTTTTGTTGTACGTTATACATTCATCGTTACACATTCTCGTTTCATCATACATTATTATATCTGCATTCATTACACATTCTTTCGTTTATGCTCATAATTCATGGCACATAAAGAATGTATATTCTGAATATAAAGTGTTCAATTTTGTATTTAATTTAATTTTGTATTTAACGAATATTACAAGCGGATAATACTGCGCGAATGAGGTGCCTTTGATCTTGATCGTGCGACGCGATTAGGATGATTGCCTAATCTCTAATGCAGTAGACGTTGTGTGCGGTAATCGATTTCGAGAGATTGATGTAACATTGATTATGTTCATCGATAAATGCGCGACGGTCAAACCGAGTTAATCCACCAAGATCCATAATGCGGTTAAATCTGATCGAAAGTAAACGTATACGAGACAAAAAGGATTAACATAATTATTGCATAAACCAGCTTCAAAATAGACGAGAATGACCTGTGTCGCTGTATGTATCAACGCGCGTGCTATCAATTGCGCTTCGAAAAGTACGTTTTGTTTTCCGACAATATGAGAATTTATTTTGTCGCTTTTCGCGCTATGGCCGCGCACGATGCATATCGGTTTGTATTTGTTTTAATAGATCGCATAAATATTTTCTTCATCTGCACGCAACACGATTTATAGCTGACGGTATTTACGTATTCGAAATATACGTGCAAACAACTACTAGTACAAACTACGGCGCACGTTATTGATAAACTATTCTTGTGACACGAGAAATTGAGAAGTAAATTTCTAACCCCGTAATCTTTAATACGAATTCGAATTGAAATGTGCGTTCAATTGTTCTCTGTTAGCGTTAGACGTTAATAATAAAATAATAACAATTACATCAATTATAATTACTAAGTTATTTGCAACTTTCAATAGATACTAAGAACAATTGAGAATACGCTTCATATATTGATTGAACAGCTTTATTCAAAAGGCGTATTAACAAATTAATAAAAGATAAAAAATTCATAGACATTTAAAATGTGTGTATGAAGCTGGCGTATCAATTCGTGGAAACTCATTATTGAGAGTTCTGACTTCCTTTTTATTAGTTCTAGAGTTTTAGTCCTGATAGGTTAAACACATAGTTCTGGTCATTAAATTCCCTTAAAATGATTTTTTTTGTATAAAAGATATTTAAAAATTGAAATATAATGTTTATCGTCAAAACTTATGTAAAACTATAGATCTCTTAAAATCCTACAAGAATTATGGAGGGAACTATCGTAAGACAAAGAGATTTTTTAATTTGACCAAAACTATATATTTAATTTATTAGAAACTCTAGAATTATGAACTCTAGAACTATGAAAAAAAAAGCCAGAACTTTCAATAATTAATTAGAGTTTCCACGAATTGATACATCAGCTTCATACACACATTGAAATCAGAAGATTATTAGATGGCGAAACCAGGAATTGTCGTGTGAAAACATGATCAAAAAACGTACATTGCAACACAAATACTGCGTGACAGAAATAATAGTTACTCTCGATAATTAAAATTTCTCGATAAAATTAATTGAAAAAGAAATCATGCAGGATTTTTTTACACAATCAATTTCTCGTACTTACACATTAAAAAAATAGATATGTTCGTTTCTGTTCTTTTCGTTTCAATCATTTTGATGTAACGTGAAAATAACATGTCAATTTGCAAAGTTTACAGTGTTAAAAATCAAATATTATTTCAGAATGTGGAGAAAATCTTTTGCCTTGCGAAAAATTTTGGTAGTACAGATTTAATAGATATTAATGATTATCGATACGATTATCTAATGTGTTCGTTTCGCACAACAACGAATTCAATGTACAGTTTCTTCAATAAGCAACACATTAATTTATACAAGTGTTCCTAAAACTATATTATATATATAAACTATTGTATCTTATATATATATAATATATAAACTATACTATACTATATAAGAATGTTATTTAATAATGATTTTAAATAATTGATCTTGATTTGATAAAGCAATATAACATGACAATATCGACAAATATTACGACGAAAAGAGATAGCAAGGGTATCGCAAATAGCAACGTCGAAGCAACAACTTCTAATGACCAGAGCATGAAATTTTCGTAACAAATATTTGATTTTACGTTTAACACTGGATTATTCGACACACGTTGTTACCATGTCACGCACCGATTGTGAATGAACATGCAATCCGTAATATGTAAATCGTTACAAACAAAATTAAACACAAATTTTGGCTAACAATAAGATAAAGAATTATAATTAATATATTAGTATCAAATTAAAGTCTTCATCCGACATTTTTATTATAGATTAACATTTTCATTACGTGTAAAAATAAACTATTTTACTATACACATTGTTCCTTTATTATAAAATACTTTTAATCTGATATCAATATGTGATCTTTATTAAATTATCTTGATTTTAATTTATATATTTATAAAATAAAAATATTCCTTATTTATACGAAACTTTAAAAAATCGATCTAATAAGTTATTAATAGTGTACATAACTATTAATAATTTTGCTTATAACTAATGCTTTTACACTTGTACGTATATATAACGTATATATATTTTTAATAAACTAAGTAATCGCTTATAATTATTAATTTATATTTCGAGATAATAAGTTATTTCTGCCATACAATAGTCACAGATATTTTTTTAAGAAGATAATTGCGGTGTGAATATCATTCCAGAAATCATCACGAGATTTTCTGTTTTTACCACAAACCAGGAAAGTGACGAATATTATGATAACGGAACCTGTGAATGCTAAGGGAAAGAACCAGATGAGAAGAAAAAGAATGAGCAAAAAATAAATTAATGGAAAGAAAAATAATTAGTCGCGCGTGTTGAAATTATTCATTCTCACGTATTCAAATATTCCTTTTAGATAATTAAGTGCATAATGTAAAATATCCAGATGTAGCTATATAAACAAATTTGAAATGCATACTAATGTTTGTACTACTTATCTAAGATAAAAAATAATTGATTTTCATTAACACAAAATATCTTAATAATTGATAATTACGTGTATATAATTATATTATGTGTATACATGTAACTATTAAATAAAATATTTCCTATTAGTGAAAATCATCAATTCTTTTCTTATTTTAGGTAAGATACATCACAGACTCGTATATTATAAGTCTCGACGAAAATTGCAATAGAAAGAGAGGAAGCAAACGAGGACGACGACTAGTTGATGGAAAGAAAAGTGGGAAAATGCGACCGAGAAACCAATATGCTTTGTACTTCGGCGTGCAATTAAACGGTCGAGAGGGTCCGCCGGTGATATTTTTCGACCAGCGATTATTAGGATTTTTCTCCCTCGTTCCCTGGGGCGTACTGGATGATACTGAAGAGTTCTCTAGAAACAAACGCGGCTACGCACAGCTCTCCGACGCGACGTGGCTTTCATTAAAAATCGGATCCATTCATATTCTCTTTTAACTCCTCACATCTTTCTCCCTTCTAGTTTCTGACGGACAACTCTGCTGTCCACTTGTTGAAAATGACTCTCCGCATACGAGCGTCCATCATCCGGCCGCTATTTAGACAAAAAATATCAACATATATACAGTAGCGCTCAAAAGTATTTTGACAACAAGAAATTCTTTAATTCTTTAATTCTTTAATTCTTTTCTTTAATTCTTTAATTCTTTATTCTTTTTTTTTCTTTTTCTTTAATTCTTTAATTCTTTAGCTCTTAAGGAGAAGTGGGAAAAAATTCCTTTGGATCGAATACAGAAGTTAGTCGACTCGATGCCGGCTCGTTGCAATGCTGTCATAAAGGCTAATGGATATGCTACTAAATATTGATTTATTTAAAAATAAAGATGATGTTTAAGCGTTAAAATTTTTTATTTAATTACAGTATCAAAATACTTTTGATCAATCATGTTCTTTATTTCTAGCTTGGTTTTGTAATTTTGTTATCAAACTACAATTTCTTTTACAAAAATATGTAGACAAATCAAGTTTCTTCCAATAAAAAATAGTTGTATATTTGTGTCTTTATTTGTATTACATTAGCTCAATTATTGTCCTTGTCAAAATACTTTTGAGCGCTACTGTATATCATAGTAGGTAATATCAAATGCCAATATGAAATTTTGTATATATAACTTATCGTGTTTCTTCAAACAATGTATTTAGATATTTTATCACACGATGTCACAAATTATCGTAATAAAATATATATTATAAGAGTTTATAGCTTTTTAATTCATGCTAAGCTTTATATCTGTAATAATAATATCTTGTCAATGTGAAATTTTGTATCTAATTTATCTGTATTTCTTCAAACAATGTATTTCAATATTTTCACATTATCTCACAAATAATCATAATATAATATATATTATATAAATACATACTATAAGAGTTTACACACAACTTTTTAATTCATTCTAAGTTTTATATTTGTAATAACAATCACAATTTCGAATAAATAGTGATTCGTTTAATACTGGACTTGAAAATAAACATGTAATAATACCATGTAATAATACCTGCAAAAATATAGTTTACAGAACGAATTTCCACAAAATACAAAATGCATTTGTTTCGGATTATATACCTATTATTATTTGCCATGAGCACATGTATTATTCGCAAAAGCATATTTGAATTTAAAACAACATTTAGCACATATCAATGATATAAAATATCATTGATATGCGAAAAAAATAATCCAAGTAAAATATCAAATACAAATGTCTCAATCAACAATGTGTAATTGTAACTTTAATCTCATTTAATTTATGTATCGTGGTATTGTTTTTTCAGTAAATAAGATATATTCAATGAATAAGATATATTCAATCAATATTTTTTAATAAAACACAACGACAAAAAATCTAATAAATTAGTTGAGATTGACTTTTATTGTTTCAGAATTTTTAATTCTTGGAAATGTAAAAATCTACGTAAAATTCAAATTTGGGAATGCGGCAGGCTTGCATAGCATTCCAATGCTATCACGTATCGTACCAGCATATAATAAAACAAATCCCATAAAATGTTTCAATTAAACAAACAAATTAAATCGTTTGCTTCCTGGAAATTTATCGCTTTAGGATCAATATGCATGACTAACCGTTTGACCACTTAACTGATAGTGCAACGGAAATTAATATTAACCGTTATTGTTTCCTACCTTTGCGTGCACCGATCTGATAAATAAAATGTACATAGTAAGCGCGACCTCGTGTGCGACAGATGCAATAAATATCACGCATTCAGTGGAATGCGTGACATAATTTACAAAAAAAAAAACTGAAAAATGCTTTACGCATTAATAGGATGTAACCCTAGGAATTAACCATAAATTTTCATGATTATTACGGATTGCAGCAATGTTTATAAATTAGATGTTATTATTGGATACACACGAAAGAGAGAGAGAGAGAGTGTGTGTGTAACGGCACGGTGATTATCTCATTGCACGTGAGATTTATTTCGAAAGGATCATGCCATTTTCGTTGCGCGTCCTTCGGATGCTGTAATGGAATCGAAATCAGATTTCGAAAGACGATCCTTTGATTCATGCCTGCTCGACGATGCGTAATATCCGCGGCCCGATCGAGAAGCCTTGAACATCGTAGTAAACGCGATTGCACCTGTCACTTGGCAAATACACGTGGCGGTACCATTGCAAAAGAATCCGCGGTTATAACTGTTGCGGGATGAGATCCACACGGACGAAAGAGATCTTCGATTCCTCACCATTAACCGCAACCTTCAGTGCACTTTCTATTCATCAAGTTGTTACAATATTTCCGATCACAATGGTGGTTGCCTCAGGCGTGATTTACATCCCCGGATTCTTATTGCGGTGAACTTCTTGTTTATGCCATGTCAACTCATAGGACAAACAAGGCCAAATATGTAAAAAACGAGCTAACAAATAGATGACATTCAAATTATTAATTTAGTATAATAAATTTATTGTAAACAAAACCATAAGTGTACGTTTTGACTTCACGGAGTCTTCATCACGCAAAAAGAACATCTAAATTAACTACGTATAATGAAAATCTCCCATCCGGATCGTACTAATGAATTCACGATTGGTAATAATGTCGTGTTAATAATCAAACAGATTGGTTCGGTTCTTCTTCGAATTGATGACCGACAACTTTATAACCATGTATTGATAGAAGATTTTAATTATATATAGTTAATTTAGATGTTCTTTTTGCGCGCTGATGAAGACTCCGTGAAGTTGAAACGTTCATTTATAGTTTTGTTTACAATAAATTCGTTATACTAAATTAATAATTTAAATGTCATCTACTTGTTAGATCGTTCTTTACATATTTAGCCTTGTTTATCATGAATTATTATTTATAACGAGCGGAGTATATTTTCTAATGTTTTTATGCCATATCATCTGACTGCTTGTTTCATGAGGAAGTTTTTCCTTTTTTTTCTGTCTTTCAAAATAATATATCAAAATCGAACAATTTCGCAAATTATCCCTGGCGGATTTTTAAGCACGTATAAGAAATGACTTTAGTTTGTCTTTTTAAAAATGCAGTCCTCGTCTAAAATAACTTATTCGACCAGGCAGATTGAGTGCTCATGGAGCCACTTATTTCCGTCTCTTCGTTTGACTTTCATTTAGCTTGCTTTACTTCTCAATCACGCGGTGACTCTTTTCTCCTTATTGAAATTATTGATCGCGTACAGACAGGAAGCACCAACACAGCAGGGCGACGTCGTCGTTAACTTCAGAAGCCACGCAATCTTCCTTCTCGGATGCATTAAGCGTCCTCCAAGCTTTCTATCTCACCGGTATTACCAGTACTTAGGGAACTCGCATCGGCGATATTTCCACGATAAAAATGCGCGCGCGCGCGATGCGATACTGATTTCCACTATAAATGATGAAATCGATGCTATCGAGCAACCGTGGACGGAGCGTTCGGAAAATCGGATGTTCGGCAACAACGAGGATTTTAGCGTCCACGCATTAAATGCCCGTGGGATTATTATCGGCAACAAAAAGGACTTTCGACGTGGCATTGTTTGCGCGACACGTGTGAGTTAGCAATTTATCGCCGTGGAGTACCCTCGGTATCGAACGCGGACAGAAAAAGAGAGAGAGGGTGAGAGAGCCGATCGGCGTTGCGGGGATAAATGCAATTTGCTCGCAGGAGGGCTAATGTAAAAGTTAGTAGACAGGCGGTGCTGTAGGTCACGACATAATCCGATTTTCCAGGCGTTAATACGGGCGTCCCGAACCAGCGGCCGTGTGTACTCGCCGTTACTTCTAAACCGGCCATTTCCACGATACGGGCGCTTCTAGACTCTTAACGAGACGCCCGATATCGCCGTTGTCATTAATAACACCGTCGGTGCAGCCACGGCCCTTGTGCACCGGTCCAAAGTCCCGTCGCCAAAGAGCCAAGTTAAACAGATAGGTAATTTTATTTTGCCCGGAGACAGGTGCCCTCGGGACAAACGTGGATAATAATTACATGCACATATTAATAAGCAGGTAATGTGAAAAGTATAAAAGTGAATGTGTAAGTGTATTAATAACGAAGCGTATACCTAGTGTCATCAGCCGGCTGTATATACGAGCATGAAATATGCAAATCGAACCGGAAGAAAATGTACATTTTATCTTACCATTGAAAAAGTTCCATAAAACAGAAAGCGACTGTGATGTTAGAAATAGATGTCAGAATAAACTCTAAAGAGTAAAATGAGACAGATGAAATTAGATATTACTTCGAATCGAGTATTCGAAGCGGAAGTAAGAAAGGTTGAAAAACGTCAATAATCACAAATAGGATAGTTTGCGTTAAAAGATTTCATTTTCTGATCTGTTCGGGGAGATGCAAGGATGCATCGGATAAACAAGAACGGTAACGTGGTGCCGGAAGGGTAATCTAGAGAAAAACTGACAAGCTTAACGGGGTCGCTATGCAACCGGGCAGCCGTTGTATCGCTTTCTTGCAACGTTTCTTTAAATCGCCCGGATCTCATATGCCACCCCATTCCCTTTTGTTACATTCTCGTTCGTTCCGGCCACTCCGGAACACGTTTCGGTCGATCGATTTCGCAGTGGATACGCAGGCGGTCGGAACGGAGCGCAGGAGAAGCCGGAAAAGCGCGCGCGTAAAGGGCGGCGAAACAGGGACGAGGTTGGCAGGGGAAGGAGGAAGGAAGGAAGAACATATAGGTCGGTAGGGGGAAAAAAGGGAACACTGCCGCGGAAACGAGATCGAAATAAAAGGGTTGCGAGAGTTGAGAGCGCGGAACAGGACAGAAGTGAGAGGGAAGAACCAAAGAGAAAACGTAAGACCGAGACCGAGAACGCAAAAGGAAGAAAGAGAACGAACGAAAGGGAGGAGAAAAAAGGGACGTCGGAGACCGGAAGTGCGAGAGACAGAGAGGAGACGCGGGAGACCGCGTTCAACCCAACTACCCACCTACCTACGGGGGTGAAGAACGGCTCGTTTGCTCCGGCCTCCACCACCCCCGCGAGCCAACTCCCGGCCACCAACCGCCTCTCTTTTTCCAGCGTTCCTTCCATCACCCCCCTTTTTCCTCGTCGCATCCGTCTTCCTTGCTCCTGCATATAAAACATACCTTTCCCGGTCTGCCTTCCGTCGTGTTTCTCTCGTTCTCTCTTTCCCCGCGACGGGAAAACAAATTCACCCGGGGGAGGGTGGTGAGTCCCTCCCAGCAGTCGTCCTCGCTCGCGCGGCGCTTTGAATGTAACTAATTAGTAACTACGTTCAACGTGACGTAATAAGCAGACGGATTCTACTGGCAAGCTCACTGCCGCGTGCGGTGTGCTCGTTATCATTTTATTCCGAACTTTTCATCCCCTTCTCGCCCGCGACCGGTAATCTCTCCCGTTCACTACGATGATGACGACGACGACGACGATGAGACTACACCCCGTGCCTCTCCCACACTTATCGCGCTTGCCTACTACCTTCGCTCTCAACCATCGTTCTCCGCTCTTTTCCAACACCCTTACCAAGGGTTGAAAAGAATTCGATGCTACCCGCTTCGAGCATCCGAGAACCACACAGTCGAACAAAAACGATTGTTCTGTTTGCGTGCAGGTTTTTACGAACGGATTTGGATTCCATGGACAAAATAGCAAGTCTGAGGACAATAGAAGGATGAAATTCTATCTCTCTAACACTTATTTGTAAAATATGTTTTCCCGTGTATAAAAAAAATATATTGCGTATAAAGGCTTTTGCATGTAACATTTGTAGTTGTAATCACAGTCTGTAACAAAGTTTCGTAAGAAAACTGACAAATCGTAGCCATCGATTGTTATTCCCTACGGAAGAAAATAATCAATTACGATTGATCAGTTTTCCTACAGACTTACGACTAAAAATTTGTTACGCAAAGACCTCAAGTGACAAAAACGCTTCGAAATACACGAAATAAATGCAATTTCCTGCGAATAGTTTCCGATATTTTCAATTCGACCCTTCGAATGTATCGACTCACTTTGGCATTATGCAAACATTCGGTTATTACGCGCGAGTGCACGCGCGCGCTTACATATTTAACTTTTGCAATCCAACGATATAGTTTTATTTACATTGAGTTTGCTCGACTTGAAATGGCGCCGTTTCGCTGCAAATTACGGTTTGCAGACTTTGCCTCGAGTGTCCCCGCTTCCAATCCAAAATCGAACTGGCGTGACGAGAAATCGTCGCGACTCGACGAACGTGAGCTCCGAGCAGATCCAATTTTCGCAAATTTCGAAGTTCGCCCACGAGCTCTCCGGGCCGCGTAGCTCGCAACAGATATGTAACTTCAGCTGCGATTAAAACCGTGCGAGTTGCGCTGGTACGACGCAAATGTACACGAATATCTGTCAGTGATAGACGGTACGAGCGGGAGTCTCGCAAATAATATCAGCCGGTTGTTCCAACTGATCGGCCGCACCGCCGGGAATACACCATCGTCATGAAGAGGCGATAATTAATTGCTTCCCGCGCTATTGATTATTTATATCGCGCCAAGCATAATGCGAGATACATACGCGATTTAATCCCACACTCCCTGTCTTCCTTAAAAGTTAACAGAGACGGATGAACTTGAAATTCACATACTCGATTATCGCCGACATAATTTTTATTCCACGCTATCATTTTCGTTTATTTATTTTTTAAGGGGGTTATGGCGATTTTTCAATATTTTAAGAATATTTTGAAAAAATTACCACGTGTAAATAACATTATTATGTACAATATGTCAAAATTTCAGAAGGCTCAGCTTCACCGAAGTCGAGATATAAATTCTCAAAGTTGCGAGTTTTAACATTGAATCTTATGGAGAGGTCGTTGTGAAAGGCATATTTTGAACTATAACGTCGAAACAAAATTTAGGAAAGTTTTTAAAAACTAATATGTTATTAAGGATTATAGTTACTATTCTATAGTTGAATTTCAAGAAGCTTAGCTTCACGGTTTTCAAAATATTGCGTTTTAAAGTTCAAGACGCGGAAGATTAGACGTTATGTGCTATCGAGACGTGACAACGCTGCGACGGCTGTCCGACGACACGCGAGATTTCTGCAGCAGAAATCATGTAGAAATTTTAAATAATTGTGCATGAAGACATTTATTTATTTAATATAGGCATAAATATAGGATAGATTAGAGAAAATAATTTAAAAAATATTATAAAATAATTAAAGACCTTAAAAATGATTAAGATATTTTAAAATACATACATACAACAGATATATATATATATATATATATATATATATATATATATATATATATATATATATATATATATATATATATAAGTAATATCACATTTTTTTAGATAATAATTTTATGATTTCTTGTTCTCCACCATTTTTTAAAGTTTCGCTTAAATTTTTTAATGTGATATTTGCAATAGCAATTTTTTGCAGTATATTTTTCGCATTTTGACGTTTAACAACTAAAAATGCGTTGTTGCCGGATCATTATTTCCTTACGCGGTTGATAGTGTGTGTGTACACAAACGAAACACTAACGCTGTTGCACGGACAGTCATTTACAAAAATTTGGCTTCGGAAGAAGAGTGAGAAGTACGTAACGGGATACAGGCGCGCACAGCTCGCAGAACTGTATTTTTGAAGCGTATTGTACCGCGATAACCCCCTTAAATTGCACAAGCTTGAATGGAGATAAATTAATTTTTTATTCGAACAATCTCGACGAAGCAAGGTCTAAAATTACGCACGTGGGCCTCGTTCGAGCCTTAAAATATAGTACAGCTCAAATCACCGAACCAATCAAGTCCGATTCCAAGAAGCAGAAATTTTTCAAACGTCATTATTCCGTTATTACCGTAGAGCAATCTCGAGCAATCGCCGACTCTCCCTATCGCGGCTGTAAAATACGCGATAGTTTCTTCTGGATCTTTTGTAGAAACGATTATCGGCCGGCAGCGATCATCGTTGCGGTCGCTGTTACCATTACCAATCGCCGCGGGAGCTTAATTATCGCCAAAAGCGACACCTTTCCGAGCGCAATCTCGGGCTGCGCTCGAACGACTTGCGCAACTACACAGCTCTCTTTCTAGGGGTTTCCCCTTTTAATCGCGTTACACCACATCGCCACCGGTTCGAAACTTCCGCTGATAAGTCCTTTTATTCAGTCATAGAACCAACTTCGGGAGAAAGGAGAGAGAGCGGGAGGGGGAAGGGGGAAGCAGGAAGAGAGAAAAAGCCGTATCACGTCGATAGCACCCGTATAAAGAGTGTCCCAGAGCAGCGGTAGTGGCGGTGGCGTCGGCGTTCCGAGCTCTAATTATGCCCCGGGAAAATCGAGCGGGTGGGCCGGGAAAGCGCCGTGGCCGAGAGTCGAGTAGAAAAGTTCTCGTCAAGCGGCCGAGCATCGTTCGAAAAGCCGTGCACGTACTCGCGCAACTTTTATTCATTATAATTAGTTGTTTTGTATCGCCGACTGCCGTTGGTAAATACGAAAAATACGCGCGGCGACGTTGACGCGATTTGCCAGCTAGCGAATTTGCATTACGCGAACGCCAGGGGGGAGATAGTAGTCGCGACTGTTCGCTTTCTCCTCGCGCGTGTAGCATCGTTAGCGCCGCTCTTAGTTTGCCTTTCGGCGCCGATAAGAGTTTTCAGAGAAAAGGGGATATTTTTTTCGATTAGGAACATACAATTACTCCTGAAATTGACAACGGCATTGTCAACGCAAGAAACATGTTCTTTGCGATAAAACGAAGATATATGATGGCTTCTACGAATCTTACTGAGCAATGTTATTATGTTACATCGTATTGGCTATGTATTGTTTTCATACAAAATATAATTAACAAATTCAAAACTCTCCTTTGTCGGTGAATATTAATTAACGGACTTTAATTTTTCTTTCGACCCGTTTTGGCCAATTATGAAAAATTTGATAAAAATACATAAAAGTTCTTAAAATGTTAGTGAAATTAGTGAAAAATTAAGCGCTTTCATTTTCACAATTTCAATACTCGAGTAATTCTCGATCGTGAAAAAAGTCGAACAAAACACGCACACCTACTTATTACGAGAGCTATTTCTTCTTTCCTCCTCAGCTTGATGGTGGGCATGCATAAAAGAGGAATAAAAGTTTCTGCTGCCTTCCGCTACGCTTCTTTGAGTCAGTTCCCATTAAGGATACGGGGGAGGAACGCGTTTCTTTGTGTTAACGAGGGTTGCGCCCTCCCTTACGATCGCGCGAATGTCGGCGAAATGAGGGAGGACGGAGAGACGGTATGAAGAAAGCGGAATAAAGATCGCAGGGCGAAACAAACTTGAAGGAACGGAAACACGCTTCGTATTCAATTCTGAGAGGGTTGCATTCGCATGTTACAGCGTGGAGCACACATGTTTTTAATATACCATCCTTTTGTTGCTAACTATACGCTTTTTTCTCAATTTGCCTTGCATTAAAAGCGGAGCACTTGTCGTTATCGCAGATCCCTCAATGAGAACGATGACGATTCTCTCCCTCCCCCCTCTCTCTCTTTCTTTCTCCCATTCTTCCAAACAAAAACCCAATAAACGGACACAAGTTTACCGCGGGATTTTGATTTTCAATATTAACATCCTTGACGTCATTAGGACAAAAAAATTAGAGAAGATTTGTCGATTTATTTGAAATTGATTGAAAATTAAGTTTTGCAAACGCATATGATGAACAATCATGATTCCAATATCGGAATAGGACACACTAAAAACTCGTAAATTCTCGCTAAATTTTCATGAAATGACATTTCTCTCTGATATTTGAAAGGAAACAAACGTAAGAGATGTAATCTCAACATTTAAAAAATATAATAGTACGATATCTCCCAAATAATATAATTTACAACACTTGCAATTTTCTCTAAAATTCATAGAATGAAGATAAATAGGCACGATCAAGCCAGCTCTCTCTCTCTTAGCGGGAAAAGAGGAGAAAAGGAAGTTCCGAAGAAAACTATTCTGCTTTATACCCTCACACGACAGACCCGATTAAGCGCGTCATTTTTCCAATTCACTTTGTGCGCGTGACCGGTGCATTGACAGAGAGAAAAAATTGCACCTATTCCCCGTCTTCAGGAAAGAGAGAGAGAAAATGTGGTAGAATTTTTCCGTGATATTCTGCGAATCGAGTTATCTCGTTCCGCGGCGCTTATTGGAGCGGAAGATCGGATTCTACATTGAAATTCCTGAATTGACGGACGGGGCTGCTTTTTGCAAAGGGTAACAACCGCGTCGAGCTGCGATACTCAAATCCGCGGGAAAAAAACAAATCCGATCTGTAACTCGCGTTTCGCCGCGTAAATCACAGCACGCTCTTCCGGCTTACCTTGCAAAGTATCCCGCCAATTTTTCGTCGGCCGATTTCACCCGGACGAAAGTTGAATCCATATCGACATTAAACGCATCCGTGAAATGTGAAAAAGTGTTTACAGAAGGAAAATATCCCATGGAGACTCGGATCCATTTATTTTTATTAACTTTAGATTGCACCGGAAACGCACAAAAATCTGACAAATCATTTCAGTTGTTTAAAAACGCTGCGTTTCCGCGTTATTTAAAAACACTGCATATAAAACTCTAATCAATATAATGAAATTTAAATGACGTAACTGAAACAAGATTTAAAAAATCTAAATTGATTATATTTTTTTCCAGCTTAATTTCAAGAAATCTAGCTTGATTTCAGAAAAAATGAAATTACAATTTATATTATTAAATTAACAAAGTTAGATATTCTTCCTCTGATGCTTTATCAAATATTTCTAATTTTTCAATTTTAATTTTTTCTGCGAACGTCAAAGTCGAATATTTCGAGGTAAAGAAATTTATGCCCGCCAGCAGACTCAAGTTTCAACGAGCTCACCGAAGCGGAAGGGTAGATTCGCACTGGAATTCCCCGATTTTGCGATGATGCACGCTTTGTACAGAGCGACAGCCAAGTCGTCGAGTCAAAGTCTAACAGGGTCTCGAAGTCGTCGACATTGTAAACGCGAGAACAAGCGCGCATTCCGTCTAAGCCAAAGCGGGCGCAATATCTCGATGCATTCCCGAATATCCGCTTTACGACGGTCGGCCGATTGCTCGATATCGTAAATTGAGCGTGACGAGTTTGCGAAGGCTTACCGTAACATAACACGCCGGATTCTGCACGATCGAAAGCTCCGACGTGCGTACATGCGCGTCACACCGTGTCGGTTCGATGATTCCGCGACTCCGCCGCAGCCTCACGTTGCGGAAAATGTCCATAAAGTGCCTCTCGATGCTTACGATGCGGAGAGATTGCTACAAAGTGCCACTTGTGTGCGTCCACGGAACGAGAAATCGCCTCAATTGAGTTCCCGAGACGAGGTACTTTTCGCCGAGCGCCCTGATCTTTTATTTATCGAGAGAACGATTCGACTTTTTCTTTCGCGAATTATTTCTACATAATCGCAGATATCATTTAAATGTGTAAAATATTTAAAATATCAAACCTTTTGCCTGTCAACGTGTCCCCAGGTTAATTTTTGTAACATGGAAAATACATGCAAAACACGCCTGTTGAGTAAGATGTTTACAGAGTAGAACATTAGCGCAAAATGCCTCTTTAGAAATACTTCGAAACGTAACTCGTATATCATTAATTCCTATAATTCCTATAGTGTCGCGCAAGCACGGTTTACCTTCGCAAAAATGAGGTAATGAAAAAACAGTAAAAATGACGTTTCTTGTATGCCACCGTTACCGAAGACGTCGCATCATTTATACACGTTCCTCGACGCACGGACAGTTATTTATCGTTGGCGAATAATTTATTCTCATGAGACGTCTCGTCGGATCCGCCGTCGTGTAATAATAATAACGGTGGCACCTTGCCGCATGAAAGGAAATTCTTCGACCATTCTGCGTTCTTCGCATCTTCGATGCAGTGAATATCGTTATCGTGAGTCGTGGACATAAACAAGATCCGCATATTGAAGACGTGTTCTTTGCTCGTAGAGAATTCAATGAGTTTTCCGAGTGTTATATTTGTCTGTTACACATCTTAACTTTCATTCATATAAGTTTCATATAATCTGTTACCTTCATGTGATAATTTATGTAAAAATTTTAACTTAAAAAAGTTTCTGAAGAATTTATACCGATCAAAAATTGTCTACCTCAAATTTGTCAATATTTTAAAAATTTGTTAGTTATAAATAAGCTGTTAATATACATAAATATCTCTTAGTTTATAATAATAAAGAATTTTAAAAGAAAAAGAATTTCTATTTTGAGATTGAATTTTTATTTTTATATTTTAAAAGAATTATTATTTAAAGATAAAAAGAATTTTATTTTCATATTATTTTAGTAGAGAAATTACAGTTAAGAAATATATTATAAGAACTGTAATTTTAATGCAAAATTTTCTCTCGTGCATCACTTTGTTGTTCCTTTTAAATTATTTTGAAGTGAAACAAGCTCTTCTTTTAGAATCTCGTATGTATGCGATATCTTGTGAAAGATTACAGTAACGCCTCTATATCTATCTTCGGGATTCAGACTTCATTGACCAATGAAAAATAGCGTAGATACCGAGATCCTGCCCAGGGAAAGATTTTCTTAACGTAAGATGATAGATCGGAGGAAAGGACGTGTCGGGACGAATGAATTTCCGAGCGCCCTTAACGTCGGATAAACATTTTAATAAATCTTACTCACGCAACGTGACTCAAACCAATAATCTCCATGTTACGATTCCAAAATTACCATACTTTACGTTATACATCTATGAATCCACATCAATCAAGATTAATTTTTCGTAATACCCAATAGCCATTTTTCGCAGTTTCCTTTATTTTTACATAGTGAGAAGTAAATTGCTCGGACTGCGTATTTTAATTGTTTATGTAATATCTTCCAACCAAGAATTAAATAATTGGATTAAATGATCACATGAGTAAGCGAGCGTAATTTTAAATAAATTGCACGTAATGTGTGCAATATATTAGCTACACAAATTGATCGTGTGTATTTGAAACCGATTAAATACTTCGATATTTCTACCATCCAGGTATTTCGTCTAGAAAAACGATCCGTTCTACTTGAAGGTTTCGCTCGCTGTCGTGCCGGTCTCATCCTTAATAAAGCTAATTGCGAGTGCTCCACTCAGACCCCTCTTCTCGTCTTCCTCGGTTGCACCCTTCGGCTGTCTTCTCCCGTTTCAACTCGCGACTCTCGTTTCGTAATCATCTATTAAGCCGACACCCTTTCCAATTTATAAGGTCGACGCCCGGAAGAACGAGTACTACCGAGACAGACAGAAATTTGTCAGAGGAACAGTTGAGAAACCGAGCTTCGACACGTCACGGCGATGTTCGGCTTAATTGCTAGCGCGAGTAATTAATCGTTAAAAAAGGAGTGGCAATAATTTGTAAATTTGTAATTTTTCTTCATGAATAATATTCTGAAATTCTTATTCGTGTCCTATAATATGACATAATATAAAATATAAATGTTGATATTTATTCTTATTGATAATTAATAACTTTTTTACAGTATTTTATTCCCAAAGAAAAAGATATTTTTAAAAAGGTTTTAAAAATTTTTGAAAAAGATTTTAAAAATAAAACGTAAAATTAATGAGTTAAATCCCTTTTTATTTATTAAAAAATAGTTTAGTTTATATTTTAACGTTAAGTTTATTTTAACGTTTATGTAAAATAAATGACAAATAATAAAAAAATATAATTTTTACAAATCAATTATACAATATATAATTAATGAATAAATACTAAAAAAAACATTGTCTGCTGATCAATGTCGAGGTATGTTTCACAATCGTCTTTTGATTTAACTAGAGAAATATATGCCATTTACGATCCGAACTGGATCTTAGTAACCCAATAATAATATATATTTATCAACTCAGCAGACTGCGTGTCGATTGTTTATCGGTCATCGTTTAAGAAGTCTTCGTTGGAATTGTAAATCTAAAATCGATATTATATTTAATCGATTTTTTTGCAATAAATTCTTTAGATTTAAGTAAAATGCTTATTAGCATCAAAAGTTTATTTCTCTAGTTAAATTGTTAGTTACATGACGGTATTTCTACTTCACTTGTTATCGTCTCCTAATGTCGTGATCTCTCGTTGCTGAAGTGCACATGTCATACGGAAAATCGTTAATCGCGTAGAAAACGGCGTACGGGATCGATTATCCGCGTCTGCGGAAACTGCCTTTTTCATGCAAGCGCCTGCTCTCTCTCTCGAGGCGAGTTTCACGACGCTCGAGAAGAGCAGCGTCATCGATCATGCGGTTCTTTAGAGCGCAACGAAAGAAGCCTGCCACATCATCTCGCAAAGAAACCCTGCGAGGAAGTCCTGACGACGGACTCTCCCCTCTCCTCCGATATCGAAAAAAATCACGTGTACATAAATCATAATTTGTACATTAATATAAGTTAATGCAAATATATCGCTAAGTGTAAATATTTGCACTAAAGAAATAAATATATTTTGATACAGCAAAATAAGAAAGTTATGCTATAAATGTACAATATGCTGAAGTAATTTATTACTTTTAATTTATTAGTTAGGTCATTAATGTAATTACTTTTGATATAATATCTCTTCTAACAACTTGTAAGATACGGTGTTTGTGCATAATTATAGATAAAAGTATGCAAGCTGAATAAATGACGAAGAAGATTATCTTAAGATACTTTATGACGAAGAAATTCTACCAAGTTTAGGATCGATTGTTTTGACAGACTCTTGCTTAACGTTCTCGCAATCGTGATTTCAGCTGATTTCAGGCACAGTGCATCAACGTTTCCCACAGTTAATTATCGCGATTATTATTTGGATCTCTCTCAATGTAATGGTCTCTCCATAGTTCGTTTAAGATAAATCACATTTAAGATGTGTGGAGGTATAGAATTACGAATCACAAATAAGTATATAGAATTTAAGAACCCGCAACACTACATTAAACGCTACGTAATAATGTTGCTGAACGTTAAATCGCAATGCGTCAGCTTATGTTACTGTATACTTTAATGAAAAGAGAGAGAGAGAGAGAGAGAGGGGAGATCATTCTCTATTTGCGCAAGAAATATCTTCCTGTAAATTGCCGTGTAAATCGAAGTTCGCGTGCAAGAGTCGTCCATATTTTACATGAGAAAATTACTCCTGTTTCATGCTAATTCAATTTGCGCGTCGGTTTTTTGGGAGCGCACTCGTGCATAAATTACAAACGAGCATATAAATTCGGTGCAAATCTTAATATTTTCATCTCTCAAAGCAAGAAAATACACTTCTCAATATTAAAGCGTGCACAAATAGGTAAAATACAAATTTAATATTTATCAGGGTGTTAATTAAACATAAACCAGTTACTTGAACAGTTATATTCGACAGATTGTATTTTCAGCATTCGCCTACCGGTATGTATATGTGAAGAACGAGTCTTTCTTTGAAAGGCGATACGAGTGGAGGGAGTTTTACTGGGAGAGTTTTTACGATAATTAATTATAATTAAGTAAGTAATTGGACGCTCTCGATAGAGCGAAAGTATTCTTTAAAACAAACACGCCTCGTTATGTTACTTGCCACGTGTTGTGTACGAAATATAACCGCAAGGACCATCGTTTCATTAATAGCCGCGGTCTTCGCTCGTCCTTCAGATGCTTGTAATCAACCTAACCATCATTAGTGCCGAGTATAACGAGTATTTTTCTCATCACGTTTCCTACCCCGAGATTTTCTAGCCGACAAATTTTTATGATTATTATTATTGTTATTGCGTTGCACGCGCGGGGATGCAAAATTGCGATCGTTTTATCCGAAAGGATGTATACCGTGAATAAATATTTACGATATTGCACATTACTAATTATTGCAACTGAGTTGCACGCGATTTTTTTTGCGTTGCGAATTCAGACAGATCCATTACCTGTGTTGCGGTCCATTTACGACATTTCCTTCAGTTCTACATAAACATTTGTGATCAATAAAGATTGTGATCGCTAAGCTCTAGGGAAGCGCAAGGAAGTAGTTATAATGTTTATGTAAATGCGAAGATAAACTATCATTGATATTCATTACATCTATATAGGATAGTGAATGTATTTGCAGTGCTATTACGAACTCTATACGTTACAACATAATGCTCGTCTTAAGACATAAAATCACAACATACTCGGATAAAAATGTTTTATACCTTCCATGAAAAGAAGGATATTTGATGCTAAGTTAATGCTAAGTTTACAATATTAACGACAACGTGCGAAAATATCCTCATTATCCTGTCATTGTAGTTCCCAGGCAATTATACGATGATTTCCTTACGGCAGTTTTGCGACACATCCTGCTTTTTGTATTTGCCAACGCTCCCGCGATTCTTATATACGATTCCTATAAAAGGCGAAGGATCAATCCGCGCGGCTTTTACTCGTATCGTTTCGCTCCTGCGACTTCTCGCTTTTTTTTCTTGTCTCTAAAACGACTGTGAGTGGGTTTCCTCGTAACTGTTTTTTCACTTAGTCCTTGGAAGAGAGGTTGCGAGATATATTTGCTTCAGGATGGAAGTCACGCATTTCGGGAATTCGCTCATTTACGGTATTCAACAATCTTTCAGTCGCACCTACGACAAAATTGTATTAGCAGATAGCGATCGGTTGTTGTATTTTTAAGTTATATTTTCAAACAGAACAATAAAAGTTTCTTTGTAACATTTATGAAACACTACATGCAATGGAATTCGAGCAGATCCAGCTTTCTTGCCGCATTACTTCGGAAACTGCTGACTGCTTTTGAAAAAAAAAAAGTTAAATAAATTGCGCTTTCTCGGATAATGTCTTTCAGTTAAAGAAAAATATTTTTCCAGCAGAGTAGGCAATATCTTTTTATCCGTTATCTCTCTCGTGAGTTTACGGCATAAATGAAAAGTTAGGAAGTTAGTATGCATCGAAACTTTTTAGAAGCATGTAATTTAAGTTAACGACGGAGTTTAATGTTGGGCGTCACGCTCTTAAATTTCACACATTAACTCGTACACAGATACAATCCCCGAGAACACTTTTCGATAAACAATATTGCGACGAGTAGCAATGAAAGTGACATTAACAAGAAATAATTTCCGTGTAAACTAAACTTTCTTTCAAAATTTATAAAAAATTAAAGTTTTGTGAGTGTGTCCTGTAAATCTACTTTGTCCTAATAAATCTTGCAAGATCCTCAAAGAAACTCCGCTTCAAAACATTTTGCCTCATGAGATTTGACAGTTCGATAGACGTAACGCGCTTCTACTTTCCCTCTCGTTGCCTCTACTCGGTCAGTGATAAGGAAGGACGAGTGGAGAATCGAAGAGCCTCGGGGACGTGACGACTGCGGAACGCGCGGTGTCGTCGGCCTCCGATAGCCTTGACACGGTGCACTCGAGGTGGGTAACGAGAAGGAGACGACGAAGAAAGAAAGAGGCGGGAGCCGATCCCTCCTCCCCTAGTTGCATCCACCAGCGCTGCCATTGCACTCATATAGCGATCTTGCGCAATCACCGCGCGAGAGTTAACGATTACGAGCTTGCTCGCGACACAAGAGTTACGGATACTTTCTCCCCGATATTACTTTGGTCTTTTTGCTTTTCGCTGAACTACTTTAGCTCACTCTTAACACGACATCCCATTCGGTCAGGGTGACGCAACCGCAAAGCCGATTGTCTGCGGATTCTTCAACGAAGAGCGTTCACACGCGGATTTCGTCGAGATACGCCGGCGACTTCCCCAGGACTTCTGTGCATCGCGAACCGACGTGAATGTGATCGACGAAGTGAACGAAACATGAATCAATTATCATGAAACATGTATTAAGTACCAATTTTCAAACTGCTCTCCGTTACAAGGTGTTTTATGGTTTCGCATACTTTATTTATACCTTTCCAATTTTTTTTTAAATTGCAAACACGGGCAATAAATACGCACGTAAAGTTTTACATTCATTATTATACTGATGTACATTAAATGCAAGTATGTAATTATGAAAGTGAAGAAGTTATTGTGCAATAAACAGTATACAAAACGTTTAACAAAAATTTCTATACTTCCTTTTATTTATAAACTCTTTGAGCTTGAAATATTCTTTAGTAAAAATTTAATTAGTTATTTTCCTTCATTTTCTAACTCTTAACATTAAATAGCGTTATAATTAAATTATAAGTTAAGATTTCATTAAAGTTAAATCGACTCGAAACAATAAAAACTAAAATTCTCCCCTCCCCCTCTCTTTCTATTTGCATCTTCAAAATATATATTATTATTATATTACAAAATCTTTTAGCCGCTTAAATTAAAAATCTACTAATTAGAATTTTTCGGCGGTAATGCGGTCTGCCGGAAACGTAGAAAAGAATGGGAGTCGAAAGGAAGCAGAAGCGACAGAACTAACTGCTCCTTCCGGGTCGATTGGTGGGCCGTATCGAACAATTAGCGGTTTAGCATACAATAGATTTGCTTGCAATTGACTCGCGTTCGAATCAACGGGCGTTTGCGTCGCGGGTGTCAGTAATTAGGAATTAAAGCGGATGGGATCGTCATATCGTGGCGGGGCGCATGCATTCCAGTCGCCGTCGCTTTCCACGTGGCGCAGAGATGACATCCCTCGCGCGCGTTGCGTCGAGAGGCACACAGGCGTGAGAACACGAGAAACCACTTCGTCTCGTCGAGATAGAATTAATTAGAGAAGCGTGCATAAAACGGGCGACGACGCCACACGATCGATACATGCACAACGCGTATGCGACTAATACTTCATTTCCCGGGTAAATCAGTACGACAAGCTCGACGAACGTCAAATATAAATCATCTTCACAAAGGCATAAATTTCATTTTTCGAAATATCTACTTTATTCACATCCTTCTAAAGTGATTTTTTATATCTACACTTTTGCGATGGAAGATAGTTAAAAATCTCTTCGAGAAATACACGACGTCATTGTTCGGTAAAAGCGAGCGTCACAAATGTGACAAATGAACATTAATCTCGCCTGCAAATCGTTCGTCGGTTAGGAATGACGGAATACGTATGACGGAAGTTTCGCACGTCGCGATATTTCGTGAAAAGGACGAATGCCTTTTTCAGATTGTTCAATTTTTTATCACTATATTCTGGTAGAAGACAAAGAAGTCACCATAGTGCCGGTCTATTTTATCCTCTTTTTTTCATGCTATATAATTCCCATGCCGAGTCTCAATCTATGTGAATTTCGAAATCTAATCTAAACGTGCGAAGCGCGATGAATGAACTCTGCGACATTCGTCAGCTGGAAAATTAACTTGGATAATGACACATTAAAATAAAAGAGAAGCGAGAGTAGTTGACAAAAACTGTGAAAATATTAAAAATACATAAAAATGTAAAAAAAGAACAGTAAAAGTGTTGCGAATGCAAATCGTACAATTTATAAATGGATTAAAATTGATATCAATAAGCATAATTAAATCCTTTATTTTTCAGTAATACGCCATGCTTTGGAACATCCCGATGTAATTTACTGTGAAAACGCAATTTATGCTATGTTTTCAATAGCGGCTTTCAAAAACGAATAACGCAAACTGTCACTGCTAATTTTATATTATTTAGCTACGTAAAACGCTGAATTACTTTATGTTCCAGAAATAAAAGCCATTGAATCGACGACACACAGTTATCAGAGTCGGTGACCCGTTACAACATGCAATTGCGCAATTAAACTTTCATTCATCGCGTCAAATTATCTCCCTTTAACCCTAATAATTGCGTTATTAGTTGGCAAAAAAGCGAAAAATTCTCAAAAGGCAAAAAGATACAATGTCATATCAAAGTAATTACATGCAAAAATTGGAGTGTATCGAAACTTTATTCTCGATTTGTCGTTGCTCCATAGTTCATATGTGCCGACTCGTATCGGCACATTGTAGCCAAAAGGTAAATGGAAATATGATGAATACGGAAAACGTTGATTTTCAGCCGGGCCGAAACAGTTTCAAAACTGCGTGTGCTCGTCGTTGCTCGCGTTTTTCAGCAGCGCGAGCAACGGCAAATAATCGGCGAATAGACGACCACGGAATGCTCAGAAAACCGTGGAAAATATTCCGTCAGGCAAATCGATCTCCAGAAAGTAAACACGAATCTATTCTCCAGGCTAGCCGAGAGCGAGGAATCGCCCGGAGCCGCGTGACCGACAAGGCGGATGATGCAGCGTTTCTTCCCCGTGCGGAAAGAACGATCGATAGCGATAAGTTTCGCTCAGACGGAGAATCAAATTCGTAGTGAAGTTCGAGACGGCGTAAATTAGAAGAAAAAACATATCTGAGATATGCACGCTTAATACTTTAATCACGATCATACGTTTGCAACTTTCCTACATAAGTCATTGCAGACACAAAATTGTTAAGAGACTAACTACAACTAAACATTTTTAATATATTTCCACGTATTTCAATATATCCATATATACAAGAACTGTGTAATATACAAGAACTGTGTGTCTACTGTGAAATTTAATTAATTTTAATTACAAATTGAATTTTGTTAATTTGATTCTTATCATTAATCTAAGTATTACAATCTTCTTAGAGTTAGTATTACGATCAAAAGGAAGCGCGACGATTTTATATACAATATTCTACATATCAAAGTTAGTGTTTCTGAATATATTACGAAGATAAACGTTGACTTCGAAACTTGGAAACTATTTTTCTTCAGAGACTCGCACTCATTAAACTTCACGTATATTTCGTTAAAATCTCACGACCCCTTAAGCTTACGAAATATCACAGCTACATGTGATGTGACCATCAGAAAATTACTTAAGTGTTAAGGTGCTAAAGTGTTCATTTCTAATAATTCAAGCAAAGAGGATGTAACTTTGGTCTAGGAATTCAAGAATGGAAAGCGGAAAAAAAAATTGGGTGAGTCAGATTTTCTAACACCGATAAACGATCGCGCGAGCAAAGAAGTCCGAGATCGCACCACCGATCCAGGCGTGCCAGGAATGCTGGTGGAAAAGCTCGGTAGAAATTCAAGGTAGGGAAACCGAGACGGGGAAAGGAAGCAAAAAAAAGGAGAAGTGCTCAAATTCCCGCGCGACGAGAATTCTCACGTGATTCCTCGAGTGGAATTCGATGACGGCCCGGTCGACGCTGTCGCATCGACCATTGAGCTCAGATTGCTACATCCACGATTGGCAGCTGTCCATCGGTGCGAACGATGTTCGATCCGCCGATGGATCGTCGCTGAATCGAACGCTAACACACACGTCCTCCCGATCAATCGGCGCGCTTACCAATCGCGATTGTACGTGCGAGATTATCGACCCGCACGCCGCATCAGCTATAACGCGTCCATAATGTACGTGAAATGCATCTCTACTGTACGAGAAAGCCACCTTGCAAGGGAGACGTTGACACGTGTGATAAAACAAGCTTCACCTGATAAAACGGGAACTCTGGATTCGTTTATTTAACACGTCGCCCACCAAGCGTTCATTGCCTGCGGCGGTTTTTCTTGAGGTTTTTCTCAAAGACCCGATAGCACCACGCAATGGTGGCGTTGATAAAAATTACGTCATGAGTATAGCAAGCTGCAATTAAATTTCGTCGCGGATAATTCAAGGAATTTTCCTTCATGTGCAAATACATGGAAATATACATGAAAATTGACGTGAAGATAAAAGTAATTACGGAAAAGAGAGATAAAGATCGCAATTATAAGATGTAACTACAGAGGGAGGGATGAGGAGCAGAAGGGGGAGAAAATGGCGCGGGGTCACCGACAGGAAGCAGAAAAGGAAGATAAAACGGAGAAGAGGTGGAAAATCAATTCTTGTAGCATCTGGTCCGTCGTCTCTCGCTCGATAATTCGTGCGAATACCCTCGATACTTACACCTCGTTTGACACGAGAGACCCTTCATCGGAGGAGGGGAGGGCGTCGAATCGTCAAAGTCGACAGAGGCGAGTGGAGGCCCTCGGCCTGCAAGTTTTTCCGAAGGGAGTACGCGACGATAGTGCGCGAAGACGCCACTATTTCAAAGGAGAAAAATCGTCGCGAAGAAGTAGCTACTTCATAACGTCTGCAAAATTATGCTCTCGTCTACGGACAAGTGCAATTTTGTCTCGATCGTTAATCGAAACACGTCTCGAGGAACGCAAGATCTCGATGACACTTGAGAGCTCCCCTTTCTCAGTTGCCGATGATTATTAGAATAGGAAATTTGATGCTCGACAGAAAAAAATTGCCGACATTTTGTTCAATTAAAATTTTGCTGTTAGATTTTGACATAAAATTTAATTTCTGTTGATATAATTCGTTAATACTTAACTAAAGCTTTCCTTGATAAAGATGAAAAGATGAAATGACTTTTCAAAATCCAATTGCACGATAGTTACAAAGATATTAGGTTCTTAACAGCTTAATTCAATTATTTCAAATTATATTCAATAATGTCACTTATTCCCATTTTATTATACATTTCATGATACTTATGATAAATATCGATGCTCTAATTAGCAAATTGTCTAACTCCAATTTTTTCGAAAATCGTTTTTTTGTATTTTCTGTTGAGAAATATCATTCTACAGATGCCCCGAACTAGGTAAGCGCGCAATTCAAATTTTTTAGTTCGAAAAATTGCCGCACGAAAAGTGTCTAACTGTGGCGCTCAAATCTTTACAATAAGAAAACCACCTAACTCCAGTAAAATCTGTCAAGTCCTGTTTGTTAAAATTCTCGTGATTTTTTTCATCAAATTTATGGATTTATTACTCATGTTATAACTTTTTTACCTGAGTCAAATAAAAAAATAATATTTTACTCTGATGGATGCACATATCAAAACCGCAATTGTACTCTAAGTAATGCTTTCGTTAATGCTGCAAAATTATTTGATATTACAATTGAGCAAAAGTACTTAGAGAAAGGGCATACACAAATGGAAGCTGATTCTATGCATGCAGCAATAGAAAGAAAATTGAAGAATAAAGTTATTAATGTTCCAGCAGATTATGTTGATGTTTGTAAAACTGCAACGAAAAAAGCATATACAGTCGAGTATTTGAATTTTAAAGATTTTAAATCATTTAATAAACTAAAAGTTTATTCTTCAATACGCCCAGGAAACAAAACAGGTGATCCAGTTGTTACAAATATAAGAGGACTGAAATATACACCTGATGGTGATATTTATTATAAATTAAATTTTTCAAATGGATGGACTTTACTACCTCAAAGAAAGAATAAAGTAAAATCCTGTTTGACTTTTCAACAACTACCCGGACTCTATCGCGCCCGACTCAAAATAAAGAAAAGAAAATACGAAGATTTGCAAGAATTGAAAAAAACATTGCCCATAGACTATCATCAATTTTATGACAATCTTCCATATGAAAAATAAAACGCTTAATTATTTTTTTTACTCATTATTAAAATTATAATTAGATTAATTTAATATAAAATTGTAATTATAACACGATTTTAAAGATAATTTAACCAAAATTATAAATTTCCTGAGCCAAATATTATATTAACTACTTATAATCTAATTTAGACTACATTTCCGTTGAGTAGTATTAAAGAATTAATATATAATATAATTTTATTAAAGTTAACTTTACTAATGTTTATAAATTTTCCATTTTAAAAATAGGCTAACCTGTTAAAATTTAATAAATATCAAAATTCCAATTAATGTGATTGATTACTTTAAGTCCTATCTAGTTTTTAATTTCAGAATGCAAATTGTCTAACTCCTCATCTAATTTTAGAATTTCGGGATGAAAATTGTCTAACTCCAAAAAAGCTTCTCAGCTGATACAGTTTTAGTATGTAAACATATTTTTATATATGATCTTAACAATAAACATATTTCCAACAATATTCAAGTTTTTTATTAGTTATTTTATCATATTTCTATCCCTGAGGAGTTTTTTGGCTCTCCTGAAAAATTTTCTAAAATGGAGTTAGACAATTTGCTAATTAGAGCATCGATATGTAGAAATAATAAACAAATGAAAAACAACGGTCATTCTCTTTGCCAGTAGTTAAAATTCAAATGAAAGACATTAATCAATCTCAACTCCACTCATAAGATGAAGAATTATTGCGAAAAATATTACCTCATATCTAAAAATATTAACTCCAAAAATGTAAATCGAATTTCGATTTCATAAGTTGGTGAATCACTGAAGATGAAAAACACTTGGCAGAATATAAGAATATAATCAAACAATATTAGAATAACTGAAATACCCAAAACAGATTAATTTATTGCTACCTAAAAATCAATACGCAAAAAATGGTGTGTCAACGAAAACACGAATGTTAGCAAGAATGAAGTAACCCGAACAACGAGAATTCGGGAATCGTTCGGGGAATGCTTGCAAGCGCAAAGACGCATGTTAGGAGTGAGTTAAGTTGAGAGATAAGAGCGGCTTCAACTTCTCTCGCAAGAGGCGTTCTTAAAGTACTTAGAGTCGCCGAAGCAGAATCGATTTCTTGATAGACGTGCGCAGTGATTCACGAGCCACTATCGCAACAACGACGACGACGTCGGTGGTGACGTCACTGAAGACAAGTAAAATCTCACCAGTTTAATCATGACCATCACTAATGAAATTCATTAGATACTCTTGGGTAGATACTCCCTTTGTGATGACGCCGGGACGTGCAAACGTTCCATCATTCGACCTGCAGTACACTGAGAAAAAAAAGTTACTGATATGACTAAATATTTAGTTGGCAACATTCCTTTTCAAATAAAAAGTTTTTAAGTTAATTTATCAAAGCACATATTTTTTTTTTAATTAACAAATATTTGCTTGACGAGCCTGTGACCGCCGCATACGGTAGAATCGAGAAATATCTTTTTTTATTCAACACTTTTTTTTCTCAAACTCGTGTACTCGTTATTGAGACACTCTTCTTTTTTTACGCGATTTACCCTACAATTTTCGACGGCAGAAAGAAAAAGAAATAGAAGCGGTGATGAAAGTAAAAAAAAGAACTTTACTGATTCGTTATCGACTTTTCAATTAGTCACGCGCTCGTATCGTTTTAATTGGCCGCTTAATTACATGCAACGAATACCGAGACGAATACGTAATACGGAAACGGTCGACGGTATTGTCCGAAAATGTTTCTGGTTCGCGCGCGTTAGTATGTTATTGCCATATTTCAAGTAAAATGAGTACACGAAGTATACTTGCACGCTCTTACGCAAGTTGAGTTATCCTCGTACGCGGAACAGGTGCGTAACTGTTATCAGTTTTTATGCAGAATTTTCTTTCGCAACTTTTAATTCTCTCTTATATGAGAGATTAAACATAGTTTCTGTAGCTGAAAAAGAGGAAAAGAGAGGAAAAAAACAAATATATAAATTATTATTTATTTGTTCGGTTCTAAAACGCTGTTTCCTCAAGCGTAATTACATGGTACTTTGAAACTTTTTAAACAAGGAAAATAACTATTAACGTAGATAACATGTATAAAAAGAAAATAAATTATTTAACTGGAGAGAGAAAGAGAAGAGGAGGGGGAAGAGAAGAGAAAAGAGAGAACATTTTTACATTTGCGCTTTTAAAGATCTTTAAATCTTCATTCCCAATCATGATTGCACTCGTCGATATTGCACGCTATGTGAGCTTATTGAATTAGAAGAATTTCGATCGAAGTTTCATCCGGCGAATGTCGCACCACGACAATCCGGTTTTTTTTTTTTCATCACCCGCGTGTATTTACGCCGGGCGTTTCCCCGCATACGAGAGTCACAAATCGTGCTCCGTACCACCCGGGCCGGCTCTCGTGGCCGTCGTCATAAATCGAGAGGCAATTTGTCCGAACCGGTCATGCTCTTCCGTCCCTCGTGTCTCGTAATAGTTCGTGGCCGGGTTTCATTTATGCGCGGACCCCTTTGAATTCCATGCGAACTGTAATTCGTGGTTGCGAGCTAAGGGTCGATTCTGCCGCAAGTGGTTCTTAGCCATCTGCCACTTTCTGGTCTTTTCCGACTTTATCATGCATAGTTAGTTTCAAAGCACTTAATCTGTCGATTAATATTATATATTCATTGTTGAAATATCTTTCTTTTTGTACCCGGGTATTGATTTGTATATGACAATGAAGCTCACTATCGAATTCATTATATTCAATGCAAAATTCTGTGTTTGTGTGTGTACGTAATTAATAAATAAATTATTTTAATAAAATTACATACAGTAGAATCTTAATTATCCGGGTGGCATCTAGCTAAATAATTGAAAAACAGACAGTGGAAATATTTTATTTCTGTGTATGTATTTTATTTTTGTACATACATTTATTAATTAGTTTACATTATATAGCTTTATATTATAAAGCTATTGTTATATTCTATGTACATTATACTGTTTGAAAGAGTTTCAATTAAGATATATATTACTAGTTAATTTTAACAAAATAATCTATAAACTTACACACTGTTTTTCAATTATTTTTATTTGTTGTCGCATTATTTTTAAAATTAAAATATCGGTAAATATCTTTTTAAAATTAAAATATCGGTAAATATCTTTTTAAAATTAAAAGTTCGATTTCTTTTTGCTGCTTGAAATAATTTAACAACTTATTGATTTCATTGCTTGCTTAAAGGTAATTTTTATGTTAATCAGCTCGTGTACAAGTAGAATGTTGACTATTTTTTAACAGGCAAAGATCATCCGCCGCTTAGTTGATGTATATTATTAAAAATAAAAATAATAATCTTCATTAATTACATACAAAATCTTGCATATGAGTATATCGATAATATTTCCATCGTCAATGTAGTAAATGTAATAGATAAATATTATCCTATCACCTTTAATGATAGCACAAGATCGTAATATATTAATATCGTAATATTTAACACAAAAATTCTCAAATATCTCGACAGAAATAACAAAATACTTAAAGTAGAGCGATGAAAACGGATGCGTGCATTTATCGTCGCGCAATTTACATCTCTATCAGTCGTAACGTCGCGTGACTTTTCGCAGTGGCGCATCACCCCCCGCCCCTTCTCGTTCGTCGATTGTTCATCTCTGTTTTGCATTTAGCGTGTACGTTTTATAGGCTGAATTTGCATACTTTGTCTGCAACCTTTGTGGCCTTGCCTCGGTAGACTTTAGAGCTCTTTCCGGTATTTGTCCGTCGGTTACGAAGAGATTGCCGTGGGTATCTTCGCGAGTCCCCCTTTTCGCGGATCCCTCATTGTTTTGATAACACACAACGACGCAACACGTCAATCCCTCTTCCTTTCATACGGCAGCAAATTTGCAATTTATTCAAAATTTCAAATGTTACGCTTGTCTTGTAGCCGTACACCTACAGCGTAAAACGACGTTAGGCATTAATTTAACGGATCTTGTTGAAAATAAGTTCCAAGCGGTGATTCGCGTATCGACTCATTGATACACAAATCCGAACTTCTCTGCACGTATCACGCCGCTCTCGGATTTCGCGTCGAAGCGACCGGCTTTAATTGGACTTTCCATTAATGTCGGTGTCGTCCGTAATAAGCAAGATGCATTTCCATGTTCCGTATATGTTATATGTGTGTTCGCCAAGTCTTAACCGTGACGAATACCTCAATTGTTATATCTGTTCCATAGCATGTTGTGACACACGCGTCGTCCCGGGTAACATTAGCTTATCCCTTGAGGAGTTGTGCGCCGACTTCAAGCTTGCATGACACAGGCATTCAATATGCGACGCGATTGCAGATTTCAGAATAGAAACGCGAGCGAAATGATTTAAAAGACCGCTATTGTATATTTATTACATGCATCGATTTAAAGTCCATTTGCGGTTAACGTGTAAGCTGTAGACTTTTATAGATCTGAATTTGAAAGGCAAACGACGAGTTTCACGACATGAAACGCGGTTTGTAGTTGCAAAATGTTGAAAATTTGAAATTGAATAAGATTAGCCAATTTTACCAACTATAGTCATAATCGATCGATGACAGAGTCACATTATACGGCAACAATAAGCGAAAAATTTCAAATTAAACGCAAGATTATTTGCGATTCTTGATCTACGAAGATTACCAACAAACGCTGACACAGTACTGTGTTAAGAAGTACTGTATTAAGACATAATGGTCGGCAACTGGGACACTTAATAATTAGCGGCGTATCCGTATGCGGAGGAGGGAAAAGCGATGTATGAAGCATCCCAACAGACAATGCCGCTCATTACCGCCGTATCGAAGTTGCCGCCCGAGTCCTCGTAACGAGTAGCGGTGCGATTTTCAGGACGATAACTCAATAATCCTGCGAAAAGATCGTCCGCCGTGAAGAACGAAACATCGGATGCGGATCTGTATTTATTCCTACGAAATTCATACACGTGTGTATGCGTATTGCGTAGGTAAATCTAATTACAGCGCTCGTACATTGTAATTCTCGGGCTCCCTTTTGCATCATAGAAATAAGATGAAAACAGTATATAAATGTCTTTTAAGACATATCGAAATATTTCTCGAAATAAGACGTGCAGACGCTACAGAATTTATTTTAAGTAGAAGAAACTTCAATTTATAAATTAATTCCAGAAATACTTGTTAAGAGAGGAACTGTAATTCTATACTGTATATTTATACCATACTATTTCAACGATAGCAATATTCATTTTCCAGAAGTGACATTACGACCTCGTTGAAAAATGTAAACAGGAATTGATTTCGACAGTACTGACTGTAAATGCGAGCTCGATCTGTCAGCTTTATTCGGTCATTCTGTCACACTGTTTCCGGCAGTTTCCCCCATTTGCACTGTTCATCAAACCACACGTAGCGCTTCGTTATGCATTTGAGCAACTTCTAACTTGCTTGATTCTATAGATCGATTATCGACAAATATACGAATATACGAAATATACGATACGAACACTTGAATAGCCGTGCAAAACATGCAATGCTCGCACCATGTGTACCTTCAATGTACTGTAAATGCATACAATATATAATAATAACGATAACAGAGTTTTGGAAAAAGTATAATTGTAATCGTAATTGCATCTTTGAAAATATATTTTATTTCAGCTATTAAAAAGTTTTTCCATAATCTTCTAATGTCAGAAGAATTAGATTTTACAAAGTTTGCATATTAAACTTTAAACCATATTTCTCTATTAAATTAAATTTTACTTAATTTTAGTGATATTTTTTCTTAAACTAGTTCGAACAATTTTCCCCGTAATATATGACGTTATTACTCCATCATTAGATATGCCATCAGTTTTCGCTAATGAGAAAACCCTTTCAACTTTAAGAGCTCTGTAAAAGCTGTTTTTAGAAGAGAAAACGGCGAATCCGGGACACTCTTGGATCATACATCTCAATTCTGTGTATAATGGTGCATTATATTTAGCATTGGAGAAACCAACGACAAAAGCAGTATATTGATCGTCGATCCAGACTCGACATTCTCTGAAGATCTATGCTTCGGTTTTTCCGGCGAGAAAATCCCGCGGTCTCAAAAGCCGACCGGTTTTCACCTCCTGACCGTGAGGCACGTAATATTACGTCACGTACTTGCGGTATCCCGCGGCTCGGAGAGAGATTCCATCGCCCTTTCTCGATGTCGACGATGCACGCGCATTTTGCAACTCACTTCGAACGCACACAACTCCCTCGATCAACAATGTTCGCCATTTACTTCTTGCTCACGTATATCAGGGAAAACCCGGTTAGGAGCAAGGAAAATCAAGCTCGAGATATGTACCTCTCTTATATATAGACTCGATTTATCTAATTATTATCATACAGCATTCAGTGGGATGAAACGTTGCCTTAAGGCGATGAAGTATGTCAGTAGACGTATCAATCCTTGTACTGATGATCAAGATAAATTCCTCGTAATTTTGCAAAACTGAGCGTCTGACCTAAATGTCACATACGCCTCAAAAATAAATAGAATCTCTACCAAATGTAAAAGTGTAACTCTGATGATTATTGATTGAAGACTCTCGATATAGAAAAGCAGATTTTACAGCAGATTTTTCTTTTCTATATATCAAGAGTCTTCAATTTTACATTCTATACTAAATGTACCGCGTATAATATTGGGTAATACGTTCACTTTATAATCTACAGGAATTTAGCGTGGTGTGGTCTATCTATACTTATGCACAAAGTACCCTAATCATCCTATCAAAACTGCTCAGAATTATAATACAGTCTAACTTTCACTAGAGAGGAGATCAGGTTCGATAGGTCGATTCCGCATTTCTGGGAGCCAATAGTCCGTTTTTATGATTACGATGCACGTGATCGTCATCAAGAGATAGTTGCAAACTTTAGATATCAGGCGGCAATCGAACATCAAGATGCGGAGCGATCTCCGTTAAGTTTGCAAACAATTTCAAGGGAAACGCAATGATTGCCTCAAAGGTAAGCGCGCACAATCACGCATTTGTGTTCTTGCGAACTTCCAAACGTGATTACGTAAACGCTGCACGCTAAATACCGATGAAATAATAAGGGGATTGTGTGTCATGTGTGCAAAGCTGTCGCTTCTTCGTACTCCTCTTCACGACAGGATGACAGTTCTCATTAGTTAGTTTCTCGAGTACAGTCGACCTTGATTCTCGATACCATCAATGACCAGCATTGTCCATCCAAATTACTCATATCGATCATCGCGCGTTAGTTCGATGAGCTAACCGAGCGCGAAGAGGTCAGACACGTTCGCGCAGTGAAAGGCCTTCTACAGAGTAGTCTCGGTTGCTTTTTGTACGGCGATCGAGAGTAAAGCGCGAGTGATAGTCACGCACGCGAGACGTTTACCTCTCCGGCACGAAAGAATGATCGCCACTGAGCGACGATCCATTATCGCCCTGTGCATCGTTTCCCGAAGCGCGATTAAGCGGATGCGTTCCTGAACGAAGTACAACTAAAAAAGAAGTACAACTAAAGAAAGAAGCGAAGTAGACCTTTTTCAGACTTGCGCAACATTTTCCCGATGTTGAATTAATATTGATGTTATATTAATATTGATGTTGAATTTATCAGAGTATCAATCTGCTATTAATCTATGCAACTTGATTTATTAGCTAATTAGCAATGACTATCACAAATGCGATTGCAGTTATTATCATTATCATTTTTTTTATGAGTAATCTTAGGCTATTATGAACGCTATCTTTTCATCTAAACACGTGTATTGTCTTCATTGCTATTTTGATTTTAACTTAGTAAACGGTGTTATTAATTTTCCGTCACGCATAGTGTTATTGTCTATTAATCTTACTCCTCGACCATGACTCCTATCTGATCGCTTTACGATTTGACATACGACGTCATCGGGGACGCGTTTCCCTGACGAAACCGTGACGATTGCGCCAAGGAGGATTATCAGTAACAATTTATTTACGTGACCTCTAATAATAATAGAGTCCGGTGTCCTGGCGAGTGCACGCTGCCAAGAGATCACCCGGAGATAGAAATGGCTCGAGATGTTTATCTTCTCGCATGGAACTTGCACAATTTCGCGCACCACGCCGTGGTAACCACGGCCTGTCTACGTATGCATTAGCCAACTCCCTCGAGTAAAGCTTTCCTTTCCTGTACGGCCGATTTTCGCTTTTGTGATTGAGGTCTAAAATTGAAGTAAATAAAAATCTAATCCTCTTAGACAATAGACAAATTTCTATTCGCATCCTCCTTCGAATTTTTGGCTCACAATTAGATAAAAAATAAAAACAGACAAGATATAATTGATATTTTACGTTTTTACTTGTAGAATAGATTACTCGACAGTTTCATGTATTTTAAAAAATCATAAAACGTTAAAAATGTTCTGGCGCTAACATTCTAATATTGACTATGACCTGAAAATTTAATAGATTATTTCTACTTATTGTCTGAACTCGTATGCAAAACATGAAACAGATTCTCTCGGTTCACGAGTTCTTATGGAGTAGCCGTATATTTTCACTTATAAACGAAATTATAAAGAAATATCATTGACAATATTCTCAAATTTTATTTAAGAGTCAATTAAATATTAAGCAGTGTTTCTAGAAAAGGCTGATATCTGATTCACTATCGATTTATTCTCGAGTTATTAATGAAAAATGATACAAAATTTCAAAAATGTGCTATGATACTCCTGAATGTTAATCATGTCTTTTTTTACATATCTTATATATTTTAAGTAAGATTCGGTGTCTGGCATTAAATATTATTAATATACAAAAGACTTTTTCGTTTCCTGCAGTTAGTATCAGATGTAATTCACACCTAAAAGTTTTTTGCTGATAATCACAAAATTCGCAAAATATATTCATTTGCAGTGCCAGATGTCATATTAACTAATATTATTTAAATGCTTTACACGATAAAAGTACATGTGACGGATATCCTCAAACCAAGAAAGTATAGAATTCCATCAATTTCAAATTGAAGTAACTTTTTTGTTTGGGACTGTACAGCCAGAGCTTTAAATAGACTAAAAATCTTATACTGTTATAAACGGAGATTTTCAAACGCTCGATGTAATAGCGATCAAAATTCGGTTCACACAAGAGAAAAGTCTTCGACTCCAGATTACAACGATCTGACCCGACAGTTCCATTTTCGAAACATCTTGTATAAGTGTGATTTGTTCACTCGGCGGGAGCAGAAAACGAGGCCGGATGGGTTAATATCAAGAAAGTCACCGGCACGCGTGTCCGGACTGAAGAAGCGTCTCCAGGCTGGAGAATGTCTGTCCTAGGGTTTCCGGTCCAGCGAGCACGATTTGCCGCGCGATAATTACTACCGCGCCGAGCATACGAAGAGATTCCGCAATCGGCGTGCCATTGCGCCCGGGGGCTACGTTCTCTCCTTCTCGAAAAGGTGAATATTCCGTGGACGTCGCGCGATTATCTTGGCTGATGAATCATCACCGCGTTTCCCGCCAACGAGGTCGTCGCGTTTCCACATCCCCCTTCATCTGAGCGGGTGTCGCGAATGTCTCGGAGACGAGAGGCCTCTCAATCTCGAGGTACGGCCGTCGGGTGTCAAGATTAGCGTCTCATTATCGCGCGACGCAAGAGAGAGAGGGAGGCGGAGGAGGGAAGAGGCAGACGGCGATGGGGATTTTCGTAGTCGACGGTGATAGTGATGGTGGTGGGCACGAAAGTCGGGTTTCGTGATCCAGAAGAAGAACACGCGGGGGAAAGAGAAGACGGAAGGGCGGGGGCCGCGAAGAAAGGCAGGAGCTATAAAAGAACCGGCGGGCCCGACAATGAGCATCAAACACCTCCGACATGAAGGTACGTAGAAGTGAACCCAATCGCGAACGCACATATACGCACATCTGTCGTAATATTAATATCGAATGATCGAGGCGCACTTTCTCGCACAGATCAATCTCTTGCGATTGTTAAAGCTCTCAGCCTGATCGTTCTCTCGTTGCAGGTGTTCGTAGTTACGCTCGTGCTGGCGCTCGTCGCCACCGTATACGGTGAGTACAATGGGGGCTTATGGATAACGGGCGACCGAGGATTACGGTAGGGTGTTTCGCGTGTGAAGTGTCCGCGACGTTTTTAACCCCGGTACACCAGAAAAGTGGTTGCAACTGACTGTAATCGTATCAATTCGCTCTAGTGCCTCATATACAGGGTGGCCCACATAACTCTTAACAGTTCGATATCTCGGAAAGTATTTGTCAAATCAAAATATTTATGAGAAAGTTTTATTGATTTTATTTGAAGGGCCTTTCTAACTACATAACATAAACATGTAGTTGCTCTCGCTTCTCTTTTAAAGGGCGACGGGAGGTAACTTCACAATTTTAAATAGGATCCTCCATAAAATATTACATATTTGGATTTTACGAGAAAAACAAGTAAATTTTGTCCAAAACATTTTTTTGTCAGATCCTTCTATTAAAAGGTATGACAATGTAAAGTTTCAAAACTACACGAAATCAAAATTACATTATTTAAGTATTGATTAATTTATTTTATTAAATGTTCGAAATATATATATATATAATTTTGATTTCGTGTAGTTTTGAAACTTTACATTGTCATACCTTTTAATAGAAGGATCTGACAAAAAAATGTTTTGGACAAAATTTACTTGTTTTTCTCGTAAAATTTAAATATGTAATATTTTATGGGGGATCCTATTTAAAATTGTGAAGTTACCTCCCGCCGCCCTTTAAAAAAGAAGCGGGAGCAACTACATGTTTATGTAGATAGAAAGACCCTTCGAATACATAAAACTTTCTCATAAACAACTTTTTGATTTGATAAATACTTTCCGAGATATCGAGCTATTAAGAGTTACGTAGGCCACTCTGTATAATAATAATCAGCTATTAAATTATTTTCTGGAACTTGAACAATTGTTATTAAAGGGCTCGATATATATAGATATATATTATATATATATATATATATTATTTATATATATATGTATATATATAAAATATTATATATATGTATATTATATATATAATCTATTTTATTCTATCCCACTTCTAAAAAATTTATAATAAGATTTATTCTACATAACACGATTCATTCAACATTATTTATATTGAATAATATTCTACATACATTAAAAAAATACATTTAAAAATATGGTCATTATTTTACAGAAAAGAGATGACATCAGACATATCTTGATTTTAAAGTTTTTAATCCACAATTTTCTAATTTGTCTTACGTTTCACAATGTTTAGTTTAATTGACATGTCACGTTATAGAATAAATCTTATTATAAATTTTTTAGAAATGAGATAAAATAAAATCGATTTTTTTCACGTCAACAATATATTACTATTAAGTTGTTACTTTTTCTTCACAAAATTGTGGCAGATTTTAAGAAAATTAATTATGTCATTACTACTACGGCAAGAATTATTATTTGAAATAACAAGCGAGACGAACAGACATACATACACATACAGACATCTCAAATTATATTTCTCTTTTAATTCTTTATATGTTTACTAACTAGTTGGTTTAACGATACATTACACGGGCTCATAAGATTTAATTCGAGAGCGATTTGTACTTGCTTCCTGCCCTTTGAGGCGACTTACACAATCAGCAGAATACAACCTACAGTCTCCTTGTAGCAATCACAAAATACCTCGTGGCAATTTGCGGACCGACATGAGCGCGCGCAACCATCTGGTACCAAGCTCACAATCGCACAAAGAAAGTCGATAAATCCTACATCGTGCAAACATACATGTCCCACCTCTATAAATTGCAAGGTGGTTACCTAACTGGGGACCGGAATTTTCAAATGCGATGAAAAATAATGAAATAACTTCGAAATTACAGGTGGTTATATAAGTAGCGGCGGTGGATATGGCGGTGGCGGATTCGGCAGTGGCGGATTCGGCGGTGGCAGTAGTGGCTGGAAACTTGGTGGCGGGGGTGGATACGGCGGCGGCGGTGGTTATGGCGGTGGAGGTGGCGGATGGAAGTTTGGCGGTGGTGGATTTGGCGGCGGCGGCGGCGGCGGCGGCGGCGGTTACGGTGGTGGCGGAAAGATCATTAAGGTGATCACGCTCAGCAGTGGCGACGGCGGATACGGAGGTGGTGGATATGGAGGCGGTGGATACGGCGGAGGTGGCGGTGGATGGAAGCTTGGTGGCGGAGGGGGATACGGCGGAGGTGGATACGGTGGCAGCAGCGGATGGAAGCTCGGTGGTGGAAGTGGTGGGTTCGGCGGCGGAGGATGGAAACTTGGCGGTGGAGGTGGTGGATACGGCGGCGGCAGTGGAGGTGTGTTGTGTATTAATGTTGTTAATGTTATTACGCGATCAAGATTCATTCAATATAAATAAATCATCTTTAACTTCGGAGGAACCGAGAGGATAAAGCACCTTTAGTTCATTTAGGAATCAATTTCTCTCTTTGAAAATTTATCGCCGTGTAATTTTTATCTCTTTCTTCATAATTATCGTATTAACATGCAGTGCTTAAGTTTGTTTATCGTGTATATTATATTCCAGGCTGATGATAATGTTCACAGCAAACAATCAGCGCAAAATTCGCTCGTCAATTAATTTAAATAAAAAAGTAAATAAACTTAATGAACAAGGTATCTATTCTGACAAGATATGTCCAAATTTTTAGTAAAATATCATGTAGATCTCTCTCTCTTTCTCTCTCTCTCTAACTCTCTCATGCGTGATGACACATTTATATCACGTTTTCGAGTTACTTAATCCATTAATATCGGTAATCCTCGCAACTCGTTTTAATTTATACAGTTAATAAATCATCCTTTACCTCGGAGAGAACTGTCAAGACGATAAGCCACGTAAATTAACTTTCTTTTTTTGGAAATTTATCATTATGCAATTCCCGTTCCTTCTTTTTTTATTATCACACCTACCATACCTAGTCCGGCATTAACATACATTTCAAGCTTATTCATCGTATAAATTAAATTTGCAGGCTGGTGGTAATACTCACGGTACTCACGAGCAAACGGAGCAGAATTCGCTCGCCGATCATCTGCACATATCTCGACCGTAAACATTGATCGTCGTCGATAAGAAAATCAACTCGCATCTGGCCCTTTTTTCTACCTTTCGATCTTCGTCAGATCATCATATCATCGGAAGACACCAAAAAATCGGGACATCGCAGAACCAAGAAGTTGCCCAGTATATTACCGAATAAATCTGCAGGAGAAAACTTGACAACGCATGAGACACCATCAAGTACAGGGATATCAGCTTGGAAACAGCAAACGATATCGTCAATTCCAGCCACTCGAACTTGCCACCGTGTCGTCTAAGCGAAATGACTTCCTTCTTGACGACGCATTTTCTCTTCGTGTCCCGCCGCCCGCCACCCGTTCTTCCCTACGCAATCCGGAAAATCGACGAACGTTCCATTTACGAGCGAATCGTGCGCCCTGGCATTTCAATTCCGCTTCCACGTATGAACATTTGCCCACCTCATCTCCCGTTTACTTAACCCGCGCTCTCTTCCGAGAATCGGAGACATCAGAGTAAGGCACCCTACCGGCACGACATTTAGCCCATTACAAACACGTAGCGCAGAATCCGTGTAATTCCGGGTATTATCCCGGATTCCTCGAGCACGAGCGAGCAAAAGGGATAAAAAAAAAGCTGCAAAATCACACCCGGTGAAAAAAAGCGCAGTGATCCATCCCACGCACATTTTTCTCTTTTCCTTTATTGTCTAGACCACCACCCCGTTCGATTTAACGATCTACAATAAATAAGTCATATTGATAGAATAATGATGTGTTGATCCTTGTTTTTCATCATTACTATTCCCCTAGGGCGGCGACTACCGTAACTCTCATTCCCAGCGAAATATCTCTGTAATGCACGCACGCACGGGAAAAAAATTGTGGCCGCCACCACCAATTTAGCGATTCCCCATCGATTTATGTATCTTGCATAACCGGAGCGAAATTAAAACCGAAAACGCTCGAAAGCCAAGAGAAATATTGCCGAACGTATGAATTTGTCATGCCACTCGCTATTACGGTATTGCGCCATCGCATAAATACCACGCGTATTTAGATGCTTTTTTTTCCATGCAACATAATGCTTGGGGAAGGAGGGGGGCGAGAAAAATGATGTATAAAAATTTTATTAATCTACAGTCTTCGACTATTGGCTAGTGATGGTATTTATTTAAATGTTTAAAGCTTTCGCTATAATTCACATATTCGCATTTTTTTTCTCTACATCCAGTTATGGTGGGCAATATCATGAATATGCTAAAATTTTATTTAATTTTTCAAACCTTGAGTCACGTATAGCTAATTAACTTATTAATTTAATAACCTAATTTTAAATCTTTTTTTATATAATAATACTATATTAAAATCTTAAATATTTCATCAAATAAAGTTTTTCTAAATCAATCAAAAAATAATTAATTTGTCTATTAAAATCTGAATTTATTTAAAAACTTTAGTTTAACCGCAATTGCTAGCACTTAACGTATAATATAATCTATCCCTATAATATAATCTATAATATAATATAATATATTTTAAATTCCTATTTTTACATTTATAAATATTTATAATTATTAAATAATAAATTATATAAATTATTATTAATTATTTTTTCTAATTAAGTATTTAAATTAATTAAACTAAAACTTTATTTATGTTACAAATTCAAATGAAGGGAACTAGTTGACGTCAAACTGGCATATGAATGGTGGAAATATTATCACATCCTCGGTGGTCGAATTGGTATGACACCCGCACGAAATGGGGGAGTTCCAGGTTCGAATCCTGGCTGAGGTAATATTTTTCGCAATAAATTCTTCATCTTATAAGTGGAGATTAGATTTATTAACTCCAAAATGTAAATCGAATTTCGATTTCAAAAAATTGGTGAATCACTGCGGTGAAAGTCTGACAAACCAAGTCGACTTGTAGCTCACCAATCATATGCCAGTTTGACGTCAACTAGTTCCCTTGAATTTGTAAAAATACTACTGGCAAAGAGAATGATCGTCGTTACATTTATTTATGTTACTTAAAATAAATTATCTATGTTATTTAAAATAAATTACTAAACACAAAAATTAAACTTTTTTATATTTATATTTAATAACCACTATTATTTTATACATTGTAATTATATTTATTATTATTAATATAATAATATTTAAATATTGATATAAACTTTTATATCTTTTAAGCTCTATATTTAAATAACTACTATTATTTTATACATTACAAATTCCGGAATATGTTTCTCCAAATATCATGTAACCTCCGCGTAGAAATTTTATGATTTCGTACCTACATTTAATTTTATATTATTACGTTGGTATGAAAAAGAATCTCTTCTATTCTAGACATGGGAAAATAAATGGGATTGGCCTAATTAAGGAGCTACATAATGAGTACCAAGTTTAATGTGTGGCACAACGTGCTAGGATAAGCGTTAAGAGACACGTACACACACAATAAGTTTTCTCCATGGCAGGTTGTGTGACTTTAACGTAATAGCCGTGCAAGTAATATCACAGTAATTACATTCTACTCGCGTGTCATGAAAGCAAGGCGACTCGACTTTGTCGCTTAACATTGATACCACAAGGATGTATATGTTTCATCACTCTTTTGTCGATTATCCTCAATAATGCATAATTATCGCCGCGTAATATATTTTATGCGGATTATAAAATTCACTTCTCACTCTCCAGTTATCTTCACCGCGAGATTGTTATTCATGTACGCGAGAGAAATTATACCTCGTTGCCTTTTTTAATGACTACATTGCTTTATGTTTTAATGACTCAGATATTCTTACGCATCACCACCGATAATAAAATTAAACTACGTGCCTTCAGTAAAAAGGATTTACGTGCATAATAGGTCTCTTAAGTCCTCATTGCGATAAAATAATCCGGGTCAAGAAATGGCATCATCGTCGACACTGATTGTGAGTCCTGCCTTGTAATAGCTTTTTTTCATTTCGTTCCGAAGCACTTCTCTATATTATTATATTTTTTTTTACATTTTAAGTTAAAAGAAGACACATCGTTATTATCAAAGCACATATTATTGAGGTAGGCTAATCAATTTAAGTATTATATAATGATGTTAAAAACAAAAATGAAATATTTCTCCGACATTATTTTGCGTCCGAATGATTATTGCGTAAAATAAATGGCCACGTTCATCAACGTAATAAATTTGATTTTAACATTTTGTGATCAAAGATTGAATATTGTAACGTTTCTTAACGATCATTATTACGTTCTAGTGATCGAGACGGGCATAATCGTTACTAATAAACGAGCCTGTGGTAATGATGATACGCGAACCGACAACTACGAATCTTGTTTAAGGTCAGCGGCCCATCAGCGTATTTGCGCGACTAGTGCCTTTCGGTTGAACTTTAATGCGTCTTCTATCCTCAATTATTCTCTATCCTCGTTGGCCGCGGCGGC